>OY288247.1:48650247-49850247 GCA_958450325.1 Agrostemma githago
ACAAACTAAAGGCTATAAATAGCCATTAAGCACGAGAAGGGCAAGGCAAATCAGCCACCCAAGTCAAACCTCCTTAAATGCTAGAACAAAGAACTAGGAAATCAAAATACAAAGAATTAGAAAAAAGAAACTACAAAGAATTAGGATGACTAAAATCAGCCAACTACCAAGGACCAACACGTCACATTCATTGTACATTTTGGGTACAATGCTCCATGTTTGCACGAGTAGTCTTGAATAAACGAACTTGAAAATAGCATCTCTTCTCCTCGGGAATTTATTGAAAGCTTTAAAGAAAGTCGAGGCAAGAGAAACAATTCCGTCAAAGAATTTAACAACAGCGTTTTTCAATGCACAGCTGACTTGTTTGGGGCATAACTTCGTCAATACTTGTTCAATGAACCTTCATGAGTAGTCATTGGAAAGATAAACTCGAAATCTATCTCCTCCATTTTGAATGACTACGAAATTCCAAGTATAACTCAAGATATGGACCGATCAAAACAATGCTGCAAAATGAACTCGCGTCATTAGGTTAAACATTAAGAGATTACAATATATATGTTACCCTAATTTGTTGCCCATGGCATCCACCGTTAGAGTAAGTAGGTAGTAGGCCTCCATTAGTGTAGTTACACCATCCATTAGTAGAACAATCTAGTAGTATTCTAGTAGTAATTCTCTATAATTCTAGTAGTTTACATAGTAATTAGTAGTAGATCTACTTAGTTTTCATCATCAATTCTCTAGATTACAAGTTTGTAGAAGATTATTTCAAGTTTTATTGAAGATTTGTTGGGTTTATTGAAGGATTAGTGACAAGTTCTTCATCCTCTCCATCAACGATTCAACCTTTATTTATTTAATCTTCTTATTTCTTCTAAATCTTCATAGTTGGTATATTTCTTTCCACTCTCTTATCTATAGCTTAGATTTAATGTTATTTCCTTGTTATTATCTTGTTTAGATCATCTTAGTGTAGTTAGTTTCTCTAGATCTTGTTCATATTGTTCTAGATTATTCCCTAGATTAATTTGGTAGTTTCATAATATAGTGGGTAATTGTTAGATTGTAGTTTTTCATCATATTGTTGTTAGTTTCTTTAGATCTAGTTGTTATGCATGTTGTAGTTAGTTTCTCCTTAGTTAATGTTTTGTTTTCTTCCATTATGATTAGTGAGTAGATTTCTTGTTGGGGGGTTTAGGATGAAGACTTGGATTATTTGAATTTAGGGGTATTGGTGGGTTGCTTGCATGTTGGTTTATCTTGCTTGTGGTTGTTGTGTCATTGTTGTTTTAGTCCGGCCAACTAGTATCAATATGGGGAAACTCGGGGTAGAAATTACCACAACTAGAGACTTACCCTTCTTCGCCGCAAAAGCGGGTTTTTAGGTGGGTTGGTTGAAGAAACCGAAAGGTGGCTTTCTCCTTTAATCAACGTTGCGACAAAAACTCGATCCCGACCTTCTTAGACCCCATGTTCCGAATCCCGACTTCCCCCTAACGGCTTTGGACATTTTTTGCGGCGTTTTTTGGATAAACGTCGCAAATAAGTTTACTATTCGAGGCGTTTTTTGCAAAAAAAACGCCGCAAATGAAGTCTCAGTTGAGGCTTTTTTCTTAACGACGCCGCAAATAGAATTAATTTTTAATAAAAAAAAATAGGAGCATTTTTTATGACTTTCAATATGCATTTTCATTTAAATTCAAACCAAATGTTTCATTATCAATTCCAATCGACATTTATTAAAGTTTAAAAAAGTAACATGAATACATTTACAAATACACATAAACTTAATAAACCAAATCAAATGCTTTCATCAAATATTCTCTAGCTCTAGTAGTGCAATAACCTTCAATGAAAGGAGCTTCAAAGGGAGCTTTCGAGGACGCCCAACAAGCCAAACTAAATGTTTCATTATCTATTCCAATCGACATTTATTAAAGTCTAAAAAAGTAACATGGATACATTTACAAATACTCATAATAAACTTAATAAACAAAATCAAATGCTTTCACCAAATATTCTCTAGCTCCAGGAGTGCAATAACCTTCAATGAAAGGAGCTTCAAAGGGAGCTTTTGAGGACGCCCAACAAGCCGAGCCACATGTGCCCGCTAATCATACTCATCCACTGACCGACCTATTGAAAACAAGGATAATAATACATTAATCTTGACTTAGGTGGCACAACAATCTCATCAAAAAATGGTAAAAAATTATTTGTAGTTGTCATCTAAACATACACTAGTACAATTAATGTCATTGGAACCTATTAAAAGGAACCGGTTGTAAAAACAAGAGGTTCCTTGGATGACAAAAGAAATGATTGGCACCTGTTGTAAATTGACCGGTTCCAAAGACCTTATCAATGGAACCGGTTGTGCACTAAAAGAGGTGCCAAAGATACTGTCTAAAAATTTTAGACCATACTAAAAATGCTTTGGCACCTGTTCAACAGATTCCAAAGACCTTATCAATTAAACCGATTTTTAACTAAAAGAGGTGCCAAAGGTATAGGGTAAAATATTTGGACCTTGTTAAAAACTTTTCCATCAATGGAACCTATTTTCCTAACAAATAGTTCCAAAGAATTCTAAATCTCAAAACAAAAAACACAAAATAGAAGAAGGAAAATAGAAAACAAAATCCAACTTAGAAATAGAAAACACAAAATATAACCCAGCGAAGAACCTACTGGCGAAGAAGTGAAGAACCCAGGCGAATCGAATTGAGAAATGAAGAACCCTAAACGGACGACACGAAGAAGAAGACGAAGACTCACAGAAGAAGAAGAAGAAGAAGAAGAAGAAGAAGAACAAGACGCACAAACGAACCCTAAACACGAAGGTACCCTATAATTTTTTGTCTAATTCACGTCCACTCCACCGTTTAATTGCATTTCTGCTTCTTCTGTTTACTTTACTATGGAGTTCTCGCTGATTCTCCACATTTTTTGGTAATTCTCTCTGTTTTTCTGCTTTTTTTTGGCGATTTTTGTGCTTCGATTGATCTTTTTTTACTGTTGAAATCGATTGAGTTAGTGAGTTTAGCTTGAAAATGATATGAAATGTTTGTTTTTTTTACAAGGAGGGCTATTCTTAATTCTTCAAGAATAATACTCGTAATAAGTCTGATAATTAACGACATTTATAGCTATTATAAGCCGTCATTACTGCTAGCTTAGTCATGTAGTACTTTTCAGAGGTCATAAATGTCTACAAATGGGTGTCGGGCTAATCTTTTTAAACATGATACATTGTAGCTTACCAACTTTAGTACGAAGTATTTTTTTTTTGCAGCTTTGGACCAAAAATATATGCACTTCCAAGTACAAGATACTCTATCCCCTTCACAACTATCTTCCACATTGCTTTGATCATAGTTTTAGACATTTATACATTGCTTATTTTTGTTATGGGAGAAATTTATATAATGTACATATCTTAATATTACTCCATACATCATAATCACTCATTGATTGTCAAAGTTTTTACCTATTTACGGTCGAAGTTTTAATTTCTAATTTGACCAACTAAAAGGCTTCAGGATAAGTTTTTTATATTATCGGCCCTATCCCCACAAAACCACGATATATTACTCCGTACTAGAACTGCAAGTCTGTATCCTACTGAAACAAACATATACAGAGTAATGTGATAAAGCAATCAAATTTCTTTTCAAAATTTTAAAATTGCATCCTAGTTTTATGCAAATAGCACCCAAATTGTTCTTCTCCTACCCACCTGATGTGAGTTAAGATGAACTTTGAAACAAGAACGTGAAGATGGATTAGTATGCTGAAATGAACGCAAACAAAGTAACCAAAATAGAATGTAGGGATAGTTTTAAGGATGAATGAACCGTAACCAAGGATAGTATGCTTAGTGAAGTAGACCTATACTCCAACAAAGCGGGTGCTAAATCAAACACGCGATTGAAGTAGCGAGTTTAGAGCTTGTAACGCGACTTACTCTAGACTTTGTCTTGTAAACAACAAGGACGTAAAAGAAAGCTTAGCTTTACTCAGGTTTTTAGTATGAAAATTGGATGCCTTATTCATTCCAAATGATGGCTATATATAGCCTACAATAAGACCCTTAAACTGGCTGGTTAAGGTGACAAAAACAAAGCTACATCTATGTGAACTAGGAGCTAATAACAAAGGTATGTAAACTAGGAGCTAATAACAAAGCTATGTAAACTAGGAGCTAATAACAAAGCTAAGAGAGCATTAAGGCGCGGCCTGTGTGAACATGGAGCTAAAAACAAAGCTTAACAAGGAGCCATTTGGACGTGCACACCATGTGAACACAACCAGCTTCAAACGTCCTCTTTAACCCCGGTGCTTCCCATGCTTGAATGGGTGTGAAACCAAGTTAATGCCTTCATATTACCTTGACTAATTGCTCCTTTAATCAGCCCACACACGAGCTAGCTCACCAATTGTAGTAGGCTCACTACTAAGCTGGTAGGAGGTGCTAGTGTGGCTGAACTAAGACCATTAGGAGCTAAGGTGACTTCATTGAACTCCTTAGTAGCTTCTTGATTCGGATCATCTCCTCTCCCTTGAAAAGGAATTGTCCTCAATTCTGAAATGCCATCATCATCAAGGTAAGGATAGAGATTTCCCACTTTGAACGTTGCTTGAACTCCATAATCATCCGGCAACTTCATCTTGCAAGCATTGTTGTTTCCCTTGTATGGAACTTCTGGTTGGGGCTTCAACTTATTCTTTCCTTTGTTTGGAAACCTCTCCTTTCTCAAGTGAATCAAAGCCAAATCACCCTCTTGGAAGAGTCTCGGTTTTCTGTTTTTGTTGGACCTTCTTTTGTAGGCTTCTTTGATCCTTTCCCGAATCACTTCTCTAAAGTACAAGTCAGGACTTTTGCTAGCATCATCCGTTATGTAACAAATACTGAAGTGAGTCATTTTGGAGAATGGCAAGTACTTTCTTGGTTTGAGAGGACTCTTTGAGACATGACTTGTTAAGCTCTTGCCCACAATGTTTTGAGTACTCCCTTGTATCTTTAGCCGAAAGAAGTGTTCTTTCAACATCTTTAAGGTCCTGGTCATGCCAAAATGCCCAGCTGGGCCTCCTCCACGAGCTTCTCTAACTAGAGACTCTGAAATAGGACGCTTTGGGACACAAAGATGGTTCCCTTTAAGAAGAAGATCTTCCTGCAAAACAAACTCATCAAAAGCACCAAGAGCACTAGCTTTGTACCCGGTGATTGCACTAGTATCCATAGCGGAGTAATCCTTCAAAGTCTTGAATCCAAGTGCTCTTACATCTAGGGTGGATGAGTGTGTGTAGTGACAAGCTAAGGTATCAGCTACGACATTGTTCTTACCATCCTTATACCTGGAAGAGAAATGGAAGGGTTGCGAGAGTTCCATCCATTTGGTATGTTTTGGGATCAGCTTTTGCGAGTCATGGATATACTCTAAGAGTTCATGATCTCTACTAGGTGTCAAGTCAGCCGGTAATTCATTAGAAATGGCAACACCTAGTTTCTTTAGCCCCTCCTCAAATCGTTTCTCTCCCAACCTATTATCAACCCTAATTGGTTCCTCTTCAGTAACCATGACAACATCACACTCTTCCTCTTCTATGGCATGTTCTTTCATATTTTTACTAGCACATATGGAGAGGTTGGATTTTTTGACTCGATTCGCTAACATGGTACACACATCTTGAGGTGTCATGGGTTTTAGAACGATTTTCTTTCCCTTATCTCTTAACTCGTATTCATTTTTCCTCCCATGGTGTACTACATCCCTATCAAACTGCCAAGGACGTCCCAAAAGTATATGACAAGCATCCATAGGAATGACATCACATAAAACTTCATCGACATAAGACCTCATGGTTAAACCTACTCTCACCTGTTTTGTGACCCTTATTTTGTTTCCATCATCCAACCAATGTAATGCATACGGTCTAGGGTGATTAGTGGTGGTTAGGCCTAACTTAGTTACCATTTCAGTAGAGGCAACATTCGTACAACTACCTCCATCAATGATCAAACTACACCATTTGGTATTAACTAGACACTTAGTGTGAAAGAGTTGATCTCTTTGTTCGGTGTTGTGTGGGATGGGTTTAGCATGAAGTGTACGTAGTACTAAAACATTACCATATGTTGGGAGTTCATAGTCCTTTCCTTCTTCCTCCTTTTCTCCCAAGTAGACTTCAGGATCAGATACGCCATTGGACTTAGAAAGTTTGTTCATTTTGCCCACCGGTTCTCTCCTTAGGCTTTCCAAGAAACTAGAGTCTTCAAAGCTCACAACTCCTGCCATGCTTTGCGTCTTAATGGATGACCAAAGCTCTGATACCACTAATGATGTGAGTTAAGATGAACTTTGAAACAAGAACGTGAAGATGGATTAGTATGCTGAAATGAACGCAAACAAAGTAACCAAAACAGAATGTAGGGATAGTTTTAAGGATGAATGAACCGTAACCAAGGATAGTATGCTTAGTGAAGTAGACCTATACTCCAACAAAGCGGGTGCTAAATCAAACACGCGATTGAAGTAGCGAGTTTAGAGCTTGTAACGCGACTTACTCTAGACTTTGTCTTGTAAACAACAAGGACGTAAAAGAAAGCTTTGCTTTACTCAGGTTTTTAGTATGAAAATTGGATGCCTTATTCATTCCAAATGATGGCTATATATAGCCTACAATAAGACCCTTAAACCGGCTGGTTAAGGTGACAAAAACAAAGCTACATCTATGTGAACTAGGAGCTAATAACAAAGCTATGTAAACTAGGAGCTAATAACAAAGCTATGTAAACTAGGAGCTAATAACAAAGCTATGTAAACTAGGAGCTAATAACAAAGCTAAGAGAGCATTAAGGCGCGGCCTGTGTGAACATGGAGCTAAAAACAAAGCTTAACAAGGAGCCATTTGGACGTGCACACCATGTGAACACAACCAGCTTCAAACGTCCTCTTTAACCCCGGTGCTTCCCATGCTTGAATGGGTGTGAAACCAAGTTAATGCCTTCATATTACCTTGACTAATTGCTCCTTTAATCAGCCCACACACGAGCTAGCTCACCAATTGTAGTAGGCTCACTACTAAGCTGGTAGGAGGTGCTAGTGTGGCTGAACTAAGACCATTAGGAGCTAAGGTGACTTCATTGAACTCCTTAGTAGCTTCTTGATTCGGATCACCACCCCTTCTGACCTTAAAAAAGATAAAGATGTGACGACTTCAAGGATTATGGACCATTGATCTGCTATTTGCAGCAGCGACAAGGTATTATATAAAACGAACATGAACGAAACAGAGAATCTCGGTTCTACCTTCTCAATATTCAGCTTGGTGAAAACATCTTGCAAAACCTTATAATTTTGGATATATTCATATTCCGTCTTGCCATCGAAGTTCACCTAACCAAAAGACCCATTTATAAGAAATGAAATTACTACACAATAAAACAACATAGTTTGGGGGAAGAAAGCAATTCACACCTTATGCATGGGAACTACTCCAGGGAATGTCATATCCATCAATTGACATTGAACTGCACCTGATGCAGCCTATTCACACGAGACACGGGGAAAAAAGGTTATAATTCATAACGAGGTCTTCATCATTATGATCTATTGAGAGGCATATCGCTAACAAACATCAAACCGACAGCCTCAAAACTATCTGAAAGTTCGGATTAGACGAGTAGCATACACCGTTATTAAAGAACCGCTTAGTTAGTAAAGTCATTAGAGATGTTACTCATGATCTTCGGATCAAACCCATTAGAATCGTAATCGCACAACCCCCTTGTAACCAAAAAAAATTGAACATAATAATTATCAGAAATTCACAATTAGATGAATCAAAACATTGCATTACATTTCACATTTTCACAATCACCATACATGAACATAAATGAGCTTAAATGAGAAGGAAAACAAATGCAAATGCAAATGTCAATCAAATCAAACATAATACTCTCACCGTCCTTTATGTTTCTTCCCGGATTAAACATTTGTAAAGAGTATTTAATTGAAACGGAAAGAAACATGAAAGGCGGAGGGAGTATTAAATTAAATTAGAAAAAAACCAAAAAAAAAAGAGATTAATATGAAGATTAATTTATTTATACCTCTTCAACTTTGGTGAGATTAAGTTGAAGACTTTTATTAATCCATTGCAAAATCTCACTTCGACCCACAAAATATGCACTATCTATCATCCCAATGTTGGAAGCCATTATTGTTAATGTACCCAATTGTTACTCAATAAAACCCAATTAAAAATTGCTGCAAATTTAATTGCCTCTTCATAACCTCTATTATATATACTTTAATCTGAAGCTCAATAATCAGACTGGAAAGTATAGAAACTACTTCCATAACATAGTCCCTTCATTCTTAAATTATGATACACATAGAATGGAGGAAATGTGAAGGTCATAACCATCATGTGGTATTTTTTCAGTTAAATTCTTTGAAACAAAAAAACATTCAATGTGACCTCAACTCAAATGGAGACAATAAATGAGTTGGAGGGTACATGAAAACACTTTTTGAATTTACCTTCATATTCTATGACACTGTTGATCTTGTGTTGACAGGGAGTTAATATGCCACATTACCATCACCGTCACGGTTCAAGTCCCATGGAAAAGGAAACCGCGAGCATTATTATTGAAGGTATGACAAAGCCATGTCGATATAGTCGTACCGAGAAAAAGGAGAAGATTTAAAGGTACCGGAGCAAGAGAAGCCAAAGGAACTTCAGCAAAAAAAATCATGTCAGTCTACATTTACCAGGAAATTTTAAACCTTAATGGCAAGATTATATCTCTCGTTATCTCATTAAAAGAACATATAGAGTACGCAAGTAACACAATACTATATTGTTTATGCATCAGTACACTTGTAGGAAGACATTAGCTGATAGCAAGCAAAGAGTTAGGGGCCGATTTGCAAAAAAATGATAACTCGAAAAGTCAGGCTACTCTTCAGATACAAAAAGTACCAAAATAGCTGGTGACGACAACGAAGAGGATTGACTTCTTCTCCTAGACTCCATCTCATCCAATACAGATCCATAATCGGTCAATGAACTAGCAAATTCAAATAATGTTGCAACAACAGCAACCGCGCAACCTCCATCAACCTCTACTCTTCTTTCTCCGACAAACTCCCTCACTCAAAACACCATATATGAAAGAAAATCATTACACATTGAATGGCTAGAAAATAATATATAATGGAAAAGATAACTGAACAGAATATGTCATATTATATCAAGGCAAGACGATAAATTCCAATGCAGATTTGATTGAATGCAATCAGACACTAAATGCAGCAAAATCGAAAAAGAAGGGAGGCTTAAAACCACGGTATAAGTCCCGATCCCGGTAATAAGGCCATGGAATTTTACTTAATTAAGTTTTTAAGGACTTGGCCACGCTTATGCGTCAATGGAACCATAACATTAATTAATATCAAAATCTCTAGAAAAAAACCTGGTAAATAGAAGCAAATACTTCAATTAGAAACTTACTTGGTGCGTCAAGGATCAAATCCACATTACTAGCTTCCTCCATACCCTTGCTCTGGGGAAAAAATCGATAGGAGCCGATTCAATACCCGAGTGACCCTTATCATATGTGTCTACAGGTTGACAAGAATCTGACCGCTTCTCTTCAGGAACTCGAGGATGACCCAACTACTTAGAGACAAGGATTGATCAACAAAAATGCTAGAATACACCTTCAACACAGGTTTTAGGAGATGTAACAGGTGGGTTAGAACCCTAACTGTCACTGAAATTGAAGGCCACAATACTTCATCACAATCCCACATGTTGAAATCTCAAATCCTAGCTGCCATTGAATTAATATTAATGAACAAATCCAAATCACAGTTAGGGTTAAACCCGAAAGTTGTAACCTTTTCTTTCAGCCACATCTCAGAATCTCAACATTTCAATAAATTGTAAAATAATCAAAACCCTAACTTTTCTTAATGTTTCAAACATGTCGCATCCCTCAACACGCACATTTTTTTATGAATCACATCACTTTTCAGCAACCTAACACCAGATCCTAAACCGCTCCCCTAAACCTAGATAAACTACATATATTTATAAATCAAGCAAAAAAAAACCCAGTTAATTAAGCAAATTATAAATCCAATCCTAAGACTATCCAAACAACTTAATCCGAAAAAAAGAAGAGAGAAATGTAAGAGTGACGTACATGAAACGGTTCTCGATAGCATTCAAATCAAGAACTTGAATACCTCAACTAGGGACGTCGACAGAAGATTCGGGAGATTGGTTTGAGTTAATCTTCATAATGTCGTTGTGGCTTACTATCTTTACCGCCATTTTCTCTGAATCTAAGATCGAGAAATTAGTAATAAGTCAGCAAAATGACAGACCTCTGGCGAGAATTGGTGGCGTGAGCAAGCGGAGTGCGAGCGAAGAGAAATGGAGAGGCGAGGGTTTCGCCGTCGAGTGGTATTAGTTCTACTGGGTAGGGATTTCTCGTGGTGAGGATGAGAGCAGGGTACATAGTGGGTTTAGTTTTTATTTTAAGGATAATAATATATAATATATACTCCAGTGTCCAGTATAGAGGGGCGTGGAAAATGACGTCGCGCCATTAGTTTAAGCGAATGTAGAGAGACGTCAATTGTTAGAGGACGCCACATTTTTTTTCCTATTTAAAGGATTTTATTCCTAAAAACGACTTATACAAGTATTTTTCTAAAAAAAGAGTAAATTATTTGCTTCTATTTACCTAAAACGCCTCAAATGGGGAGACGCAATTCCACCTTTTTCTACTAGTGATCACCTCCTTCGCTGACCTGGTCAATGCCTTCAACCAGCAGTTCGCCATCAGCAGAAAGCCGGAAAAGCAGACCAATGATCTATACCAGGTAGTGCAGAAGTTTGAAGAGTCCACACGCAACTTCTTCAACAGATTCAACAAGGAGAAAGTAACCATTCCCAGATGTGACGTAGCCACTGCCATAGAAGCCTTCTGCCAAGGGCTCCACCAGGACTCAGATATTTACAAGGATCTCACGAAGTACCCATGTGCCACGTTTGAGGACGTGCAAACCAAGATGATGGCAGCCATCAGATTGGAAGAAGATTCAGGCCCCAGAAGGGCTGTGTACGATTCAGAGCATGTCTCCAGAAAGGCACCAGTAGAGAAGAGAGGTGAAAGGTCAAAACCCTACGCCAGAAACGTGAGCAAAGTCTCTAAGGGGAAAGACTGGAAGGACAATCCAGAACTGCCCCTGATAAGTGTGTTTTGTAGTGCGTATTTCTCGTGTTTGGTCCCGCTTTCCCTTGTGGAATCGCTCTTTAGAGCGGTTTCGAGGCTACTTACGCTTCTTCTAGCTTGTTTTAGGTTCCTAAGGTCTATCTTGGAGAAATGGAACGATTCTGACTCGTTTCCGACGCATATGGAGACAACAAAGAGAAGCGACGATGACTCGGTGACTTAGACTCGATCCCGAGTCCCATGGAGCCCACTTGATGATATCCCGAGCATCGATAAGAAGCCTAGGAAGAGCAAACAAGGACCCATCACGCTCGGGAAGGACCCATCTCGACCGGGACGATAAGACAAGGAAAGATGACCCACTGTGGGGCCTTCCGGGCCAAGACCATGACCTTCCCGACCGGGATGACACCCTTCCCGACCGGGATCATCTCCTTCCCGGCCGAGAAGGGCCCAGTTCTACCCATCTTTGCTTTTCCGCCTCCCTTATTCATGGAACCCTATATATACCCCCCCTCTTGTATTGTTTTAAGGACTCTACCCTACATGCACTAAACCCTAGACATAATTTAGGTTAGATTAGATTAAATTAGTGTATATTAGCTTAATCTTTCCTTAATCTTAGTTTTAATCCTTGTATTATTGGAATTCTTGAAGATCTCTATCAAAATTGACAACCTTGGTGGATGTATTTGGGTTTTCTTTTATGCAAGTGTTCGTCTTTTCCATTCTTCCTTGTTTAGTTGGTATAATTCTACTTCTCTCTTTTCCTTTAATCTTTCATTGTTATTCAAGTTTTAATATTTTTCTATTGTTTGTTGTTCATCCTTGTTACATCTTCATAATGAATGTTTTAATTCTTATGTTGATATTTTCTCTTGTTTGTGTTAGTTTTAGTTTAGATATGTGTGAGTAGTTATCTTGCTAGGGTTAGTAGGGGGATCGGGTGTCTTAATGGGTGATTAAGGGTTTGTTTAGATTGTTGGTGGAAGTTTTGGTTGCTTCTTGGTTGTATGCATTGATCATGTTTGATGAAATGCTTGAATGACTTGTAGTTGCAAATACATGTTTTCTTGCCTTCCTTCTTGTGACCTTGTATGTTGCTAGGATGGGTTCTTGCGCGAGAGCGAGGAACCTCTAGGACGGTTTTGGAGCGAGAGCCCGGATTATGCCTAGATAGCTCGACTACCCCTTCATTCTTTCTCTCTCTTGATCAACTCATCACCCTTGAACCCGACCTAATCCTAGTTCTTTCCTTATTGATTTCTTCGTCTTCTTAGCCATTGTTCCTCTAGTTGTTGTTTCTTTTAGCTTTAGTTGTTATACTTAGCTTATTCTTAGTCATAGTTTTATCCTCCTTCATTGTTTTAGTTGTTTAGCTTTGTTGACATACTCTAGTCCTTAGGTGAACTCTAGTCTAACCCCTACCGTCTCCGTGGATCGACCCGACTTACCCTAGCTACTAGTTAGGAATAGTTGGTTTTATTTGGTGTCGGGATTCACGACAAATCCCTGCCATCAATTTGACGCCGTTGCCGGGGACGGTGTTTGTTTAGACTTTGTTTGCCTATTTACTTGACTTTGTCTTTGTTTTTGTGTTTTTCTTTGTTTATCTTTGCTTCTTGTGTGTGAAGTTTATTTCCTTCTTGTCTAGTGCCCAAAAAGCACTAGACTTCTCACGTTTGCTCCTAATCTATAGTTTATGCCTAAAGGTGGTGACCATCCTCTTCTTTACAACTCAGAGTCGGAAATGTTTTTTTTTTCCGAAGCCTTCGTCAACTGACGGTTGTAAGATTGAGAGGTTCTCAACCGGGTACAAGCAACGATTTTGAGCAAAACTTGAAGATTGATCTAAACTCCCCACCCATGGAGGCCTCCATAAATTCCTCTTCTCCCTCTATGAGTCGAGACTATGCCATGACGTCTCCTAACTTCTTCAAGCTTCATGGGGTAATCAAGAAACCCGTGGGTCCGAGTTTCAAGGACATGGAAACGGCTTCCAACAAGTGAATGCTTATCAATCCTATGATCATGGTGGTTATAACTCAAATTTCCATTGTGAGCCCACCATGTTTCATCATGTTTCTTCACATGGAAGTCAATCTCCCCAAAACCCACCATATTACCCTTCACCTCAACCACATTATGAGCCCCAAAATCCACAATACCACCAATCTCAACCTCATTACCAACCATATGATGCCCCACCCCTTGGGCATCATCAAGGTTTTCAAGGAGCATTCCAAAACCCCCAATGACCACCAAATGCCCAACTTGGAGTTATATCAATCGATTCTTCAATTGCAAAAGAGTCAACAAGAAATGCAAAAGAATCAATATGAAATCATGGCCCATTATCAAAGGGAAAACGAGGCGTGTAAAGCTATATTAAATGCTATAGCGGCTAAAACATTAATTTTTTTTAACTCGAACTTCACAACTTGATGAAGGATGTTCATTTGGGGAAGGGGAACAACCCAATAATGAAGCCGCTAATGAAATCTCTTTGAGAAGCGAGACTTGCTATGAAGAACCTCGATTGTCTACCCAAGAGGAGATGAATGAGGAAATAATCCTTGATGAAGGCATTGTTAGTGAAGAATTGGGAGATGTTAGTGAGAATTTGAAGAGTTTCATTGATGAGAACAAAATTGGGTCTCATCTTGTCTTTCCTCAAGAAGAAAGTGAAGTTGCCAATGACCTTGTTGAAGCCGGACACAACAGACTCAAGGTTAATTTAGGTGATGAAAACACCAATGAAATAGAGGAAATTCAAGAGTCTACCCCCTCCATTCTTGTTGAACCTTCAATCCCCTCCACTTGCCCTTCTTTTGACCTTCATGTCGCTTCTAATGAGCCTAATATTGAGGAAGAAGGAGTTGAGAAAGAAAATCTTTGGGATGAGTTGAATGAGATGATAGGAGTTGTGAAGTCATAGGATATGAATGATGTAATCAAGTCGCCCATATGTGATAATCCAATAAAATACTGTGAACCCCTTGTGTGTAATTTGGATCTTGGTTTAGAAGAGGTTGAAACCGCTTGTATGAGTTTTAAATCTCTTCTTATTGATGATGTGGGCAAGAACGATGTTTTAGGATTTGGAGACATGGGGCCGGAACTTGTTGATGACTTGGGAATGGTAGATGAAAAGAAGGGGGTTAAACTCCCTTTTGACTCTTGTGCTAGATATTTGAAGCTTGCTTGTGGTTGGAGACAGTGCTTAGGGAGGAAGAGGTCGCTAAAGCTTGTAGGTTGGAAAGACCCCGGAGATCACATGAAACATGACAATGGCTCTTTGGGTGACTACTTCTCGCCTCCAACTTGGAGGCTTTGGAGGATAGCTTGGCTTGGGTACTCAATGAGCCCGCATTATGATGTGGCTCGAGCATTTGACTTGCTCTTCCGAGCCCTTGAGGGCTATGGATAAGAATGAAGAGTCCACCATCCTCGGTTGGACGGAGTTCCTTAAGAACCGTCATGTTGTATGTTCCCCTTTCCTCTTCTTTTGAGCTTTTGTGTTTGTATTTGTGTGATTTGTTTGTTTTCTAGGATTGGTTTGTATGTTTTGTGGAACTCTTGTCGTTTGGTATTTTGATGAGCGATGTGAGGGAGGGATCTTTGATGGAAATTTTTGAGCTTAATTGATAGGTGTGAAGTGAAGATGAAGAACTAGAAAGGGATATGGATGATAGAAGCTTTAAAGCTTGGTGGAGGAATTCGGTTTTTAAGCTTTGACAAGCTTTTGAGGACGGGATTCTAGATCCCGAAGTATTATATGCCTTTTGGGTGGAGCTATTAAGGAATGAAGAGCTATAGAGGTGATCCCGACCGAGATGAGAACCATCACGCCCGGGACGAGTTACACTGCATAAGATTGCCCTCTGACAGCCCATCCTGACCGAGATGAGAGTCATCACGCCCGGGACCAGGTGATCCCGCCCGTGACGAGATGGTCACGACCGGCAAAGGCTACAGCACCCTCCTTCGCTTTCCTTTCTTCATTTAAGCCCCACCCCACCACTTTGTACCCCCTCCCAACCTCCCTACTCACCTTAGCCTCTATCATTTCATCCCTACGCTTCAATTATACACCTTCATCTCATCTTCTCATCATTATACACTGAGTTTCCCCTCAAATCCCAACCTCATTTACCCCAATACAAGCCCGTTGCTCCAACCATGCCACTACATTTAGGAAGAGAAGGAATAACGATGATGAAGACAAGCAAAGTGCCGATAACGATCATTGAGACGATGGAGATTATTGAGTTGCTAACCGTTTGGTAGGCGACTCTCCTTTCTTTTCTGTCTTTTATTGTTAGTCTTTCTTTGTATGCTCCCCTTCCCTTTTATGTATTTGGTGTCATGATGGCCCTCGGGGGCTTTGGTACTTATTGCTCCCGATTCTCGATGACGTGATTACATCGAGAATCATTTGAAAAATCCAAGCTGACAAGTCTTTTCACTTTTTCCTTATTTTTATTTCCTTTTTTGTTTGAAGTTAGTCGGAATCGGACGGAATCAGGGCTAGGTGACTTCATTACACCTAGCCTGGCCTCCTGATCCGAATCAAGGAGCTACCAAAGAGTTCAATAAAGTCACCTTAGCTCCTCATGGTCTTAGTTCAGCCACACTAGCACTCCTTACCAGCTGAGTAGTGTGCCTACTAACATTAGTGAGCTAGCTCGTTTGTGAGCTGAATAAAGGAGCAAATAATCAAGGTAATATGAAGACATTAACTTGGGTTCACACTCATTCAAGCATGGGAAGTGTACTGAAGTTATGAGGGTGTTTGAGGCTGATTGTGTTCACATAGTGTACACGGCTAAAAGGCTCCCTTGTTAGCTTTGTTTGTGGCTCCATGTTCACACAAAGTGCCGCGGCTCATTACTCCTTGTTCAAGCTTTGTTATTAGCTCCATGTTTACATTACTTTGTTATTAGCTCCTAGCTTTGTTATTAGCTCCTTGTTCACATAGTTGTAACTTTGTTTTTGTCACCTTAACCAGCCGGTTTAAGGGTCCTTTTGTAGGCTATATATAGCCATCTAGTTGAATGAATAAGACATCCAATTTGCATATCAAAAACCTGAGTAAAGCTAAAGCTTTCTTTTACGTCCTTGTTGTTTACAAGACAAAGTCTAGAGTAAGTCGCGTTACAAGCTCTAAACTCGCTACTTCAATCGCGTGTTTGATTTAGCACCCGCTTTGTGGAGTATAGGTCTACTTCACCTAGCATACTATCCTTGGTTACGGTTTATTCATCCTTAAAACTATCCTTTCATTCTGTTTTGGTTACTTGTTTACGTTCCATTTCAGAATACTAATCCTATTTCACAATCTTGTTTCAAAGTTCATATCAACTCACATCATTAGTGGTATCAGAGCTTTGGTCATCCATTTAGACGTAAAGAATGGCAGAAGTGTTGAACTTTGAAGATCCTACCTTCCTGGAACAACTAAAGAGGGCGTTGGAGAACTTCCAGCCCAAAAATTCTCGTTTCCAACCAAGGAGGGAACTGGTGGACAAGATCAAGGTAAATGAACTTCCTGAGTTTAATGGTGGTACTGACCCTGAAGTTTACTTGGAGTGGGAAAGAAACATGGAGAAGCTCTTTGACTTCAAGGATTTAGAGGACGAAGAGAGGTGCAAATACGCCATCCTAAAGCTAAGCAAAGGGGCTTCCCTTTGGTATGAAGGGCTTAAGGTACAACGCACCAGGGAATGGAAAGGGTAAGATCACTTCTTGGGAGTCCTTAAAACGTAAACTACGTAAGAGGTATGTCCCAACTACGCACAAGTTATCCTTATACAAAAAAATTGCTAACCTTGTACAAGGAAGAATGAGTGTTAGTGAGTACATAGAAGAATTTGAGAACTTAGTTCTAATGGGAGAAGTAGAGGAAAACGAAGAAATAAAAATGGCTAGGTTCTTACGTGGGCTAAATCGTAGTATTGCTAATACGGTTGATTTATGTCCTTATTCTGATTTTGATACTTTGTGTGGGTTGTGTCTAAAAATTGAGGCACAAGGAAAGGGAAAACATGAGGGTGAGTCTAGTAAGAGTCACGCTTGGTCTCGAACAGATGATGGTAATAGAGTCAATCCTACCAATGACAAATGGTGTAGTTTAATCATTGATGGAGGTAGTTGTACCAACGTTGCCTCAACTGAAATGGTAGACAAACTAGGCCTAGCTACTGCTAATCACCCTAACCCTTATGCATTACATTGGTTAAACAACGGGAACAAGGTAAGGGTCACTAAACAAGTGAGGGTTGGTTTAACCATGGGTTCCTACGTTAATGAGGTTTTGTGTGATGTGATTCCTATGGATGCTTGTCACATACTATTAGGCCGTCCTTGGCAGTTTTATAGGGACGTAGTTCACCATGGGAGGAGGAATGAGTATGAATTGAGTGATAAGGGAAAGAAAATTGTACTCAAACCCATGACACCTCAAAACGTATGTAACATGTTAGCAAATCGAGTTGGAAAACCCAAACTCTCAATGTTTGCTAGTAAAAATGTGGAAATACAAGCCATAGAAGAGGGGGAGTTTAATGCCACTAAAGAGGAACCAATTAAGATTAAGAGTGGTGGTGAAGAGAAGCAGTTTGAAGAGTGGCAAAAAGAACGAGGTGTTGTTATCTCCAATGGTATACCATCCTGTTTGATGCCTAGTAAAGATCATGAAGTCTTAAGGTATGGAGATGTTAAGAACAATGTCATGGCCAATACTCTATCCTTAGGGGCAAGCTCGCTTGGATTTAAGACTTTGAAGGGCTATTACTCCACGGAGGTTGATGTACTCACCAAGTGCAAGGCTATTACTCTTAACACTTTTAATAAGTTTGTTTTGCAGGACAATCTTTTTCCTAAAGAGAACCATTTTTGTGTCCCAAAACATCCTATTTCAGAGTATATAGCTAGAGAAGCTCAAGGAGGAGAACCAGCTGTAGGTTGTGACATAACCAGGACCTTAGAGACATTAAAGGAGCACTTCCTTTTGTTAAAGACACAAGGGAGTAAGCTAAGCATCTTAAGCAAATACTTAACGAGTCCTTTCCCAAAGAGTCCCCTCAAACCAAGAGAATACTTGCCATTCTCCGTAGTGACTCACCTGAGTATTTATTACACAACGGATGAAGCTATCAAGAGAAAGACCAGATTGATGTCCCAAGCAGAAGCTCCATACAAGGGAAACACCCAAGGTTGCAAGATAAAGTTGCCGGATAGTTATGAAGTGCATACCACGTCCAAGGTAGGAGATTTTGCTCTTTATCTTAATGAAGATGGCTTTTCAGAATTGAGGACAATTCCTTTTCAAGGGGGAGGAGATGATCCGAATCAAGGAGCTACCAAAGAGTTCAATAAAGTCACCTTAGCTCCTCATGGTCTTAGTTCAGCCACACTAGCACTCCTTACCAGCTGAGTAGTGTGCCTACTAACATTAGTGAGCTAGCTCGTTTGTGAGCTGAATAAAGGAGCAAATAATCAAGGTAATATGAAGACATTAACTTGGGTTCACACTCATTCAAGCATGGGAAGTGTACTGAAGTTATGAGGGTGTTTGAGGCTGATTGTGTTCACATAGTGTACACGGCTAAAAGGCTCCCTTGTTAGCTTTGTTTGTGGCTCCATGTTCACACAAAGTGCCACGGCTCATTACTCCTTGTTCAAGCTTTGTTATTAGCTCCATGTTTACATTACTTTGTTATTAGCTCCTATCTTTGTTATTAGCTCCTTGTTCACATAGTTGTAACTTTGTTTTTGTCACCTTAACCAGCCGGTTTAAGGGTTCTTTTGTAGGCTATATATAGCCATCTAGTTGAATGAATAAGACATCCAATTTGCATATCAAAAACCTGAGTAAAGCTAAAGCTTTCTTTTACGTCCTTGTTGTTTACAAGACAAAGTCTAGAGTAAGTCGCGTTACAAGCTCTAAACTCGCTACTTCAATCGCGTGTTTGATTTAGCACCCGCTTTGTGGAGTATAGGTCTACTTCACCTAGCATACTATCCTTGGTTACGGTTTATTCATCCTTAAAACTATACTTTCATTCTGTTTTGGTTACTTGTTTACGTTCCATTTCAGAATACTAATCCTATTTCACAATCTTGTTTCAAAGTTCATATCAACTCACATCACCTCCCCTCCCATTTTCTTTTATTTTCTTCTTTTTATTTCTTCCCCATCCATATCTTTTCTAGTCTTGGCCCTTGATGACTTGATTACACCCCGGCCTGGCACATTCTACACTTTCTTCACTTTCATTTTTGATTTTTAGCTTTATTTTCCCTTTTTCTCCTCTTTTTAGTGTCTCCACACACTACCGATCAAGAATGAGGACATGGCTCGGTTTAAGTGTGGGGGAGCGATATCTTAGTCTAGTTTAGTTTTTTTTCGTAGTTTTTTTTTTCGAAAAATCTTAAAAGATCCTAAAAAATTGAAAATTTTCATAAAAAAACAAAAAAGATTTTCTTTTGTGTCTTTTTCTTTTGAGTCTTTGTGTCGTATATTTGTTGTGTTATGTGTTTTGCACCCCTCCTATTTCCTTATAGGTTGCGTGATCGTCGATAAATTTTGGAAAGCTCAAGACATCCGGTATTATCCTTCTATTTCTTTCTCCTTTTTTTCCTTTATGTGGAGTTTGGATGATGTTTTGTGATGGTGACAAAACATGAGGAACTTTGTCGTCTTTATGAGAACTTTGTCGTCTTTTATGGGGATACACAATCTATTATGTTGATCATGAGAACTTTGTCGTCTTTTAACAAAACATCGGGTCTACAACTCAATGCAACAAAATCAGCTATTTATTTCAATGGAATGCTGAGGAACCTAAGGGATGATATTCTTAATGCAACAGGTTTTATTGAAGGCGAGCTGTCGTTTACCTACTTAGGGATCCCTATAAAATCTAGGAAGCTTACGAAGAAGGAATGCTCCATGGTGGCTGAAAAGATGGTCAAGAGAATTAGGAGTTTTGGAGCTAGGAAGCTATCATTGTTGTGTGCCAAATTTGGACCGTTTTTCCTTCCATTTAGACCCGTTTTTCCTCTATTTTGCGAGAATAAAGTGCGATTATTGCCGTATTTTGCGTAATTCTCGCATTAGTGTCTCTCTTTTGCATTTTACGTGTTTTTGGTAGATTTCTGTCTATTTTGATAGGATGTTCGACCGAAAACGTGTTTGAGCTTCTACAAGCATGAGAAAGATACGGTCCAAGAGCAAAGCACACAACCGAAAGTTCAAGTAATCCAATCGATCGACGAAGAAAGGGACCGGAAAAGAGAAGAAACTCCACCGGGTGAAGTTTCACCCGGTGAGTCATCACCGGGCGAAGTTTCGCTCGACGACATTTTCCACACTCCCGAAGATTTTCGTGGGCAGCTACCACCGGGCGAAACGACCGGGCGAAATTTCGCCCACCGGGTGAAATTTCGCCCGATGGAGAAAGACGCCAAAAATGACGATTCGAGAAGAAAATCTCACCGGGTGAAATTTCACCCGGTGGTGCCTATGTCGTCAACCGCAGGGTGAAGTTTTGCCCCATGAAGATGCAAAGGGTGAAGGTCTAGGCTTAATGAAGAAGGATTGGATTATGGGCCTTAAACCTGTGTGACCCATTAAGAATTCTATAAATACTTAACCTAGGGTTTTGTGCCTCCTTGAGCCTTGAGTGTGCCTTGAGTGAGCCTTGGGATTAGCCCTTAGGAGTAGGAGTAGTGTAGAGAACTCTCTAGTAGTAGTAGTAGTGTAGTAAGCTCTCTTATTTAAAAATCTCTCAAAACAATTATTAGATCTACTTAGTATTAGTATAATTACTCTATAATTAGTAGGCAAACATCCATCTTTGTTGAGATTCAAGGGTTTTTTCAAGGGTTTATGTGACAAAACTCTTGTATTATTTCTTGAAGATATATATTGCTTATATTGAAGATTGAAGATTTATGCATGGATTAGTGACAAATTCTTGTATATTTCTCTCAAGATTCAATCTTTATTATTAATCTTCATCTTCCATCTTAGTTGGTAAAATTCTCTCCTCTCCCTTTACTCCATTAGATAGTTTATCTCTCTTTAGTTAGTTTGTTAGTTTATTCTCTCTTAGTATAATTTGTTAGTGTAGTTGTTATGCATGCTCTAGTTGAATTCTCCTTAGTTAATGTATTGTTGATTATCACCATGATTAGTGAGTAGATTTCCTTGTTGGGGAATTAGGGAGGAGGATTTGGATTATTTGATTCAAGGGATGTTGGTGGGTTGTTTACTTGTTAATTATCAATTTTAAGGTTTTTGTGTCTTTGTTGACCTATAATCGTGACTAGGCCGACCTTGACTCGTTTCTACCAATATGGGGAAACTCGGGCTAGAAATTACTTTAATTTGAGACTTACCCTTTCGTCGCGAAAGCGGGTTTAGGTAGGTTGGGCGAAGAAATCGAAAGGTGGCATTCTCCCTTTTTAACGTTGCAACAAAAACTCGATCCCGAGACATTAAAGACCCCATTTCCGAATCCCGACTCTCCCCAACACCTTTCCCTATTATTATCCCTAGTCTTAGTAGTGTAGTTCGCTAGCAATAGTTCGACCTCTCTCTCAACCAAAATCCCCCATCTCAATCCCCCGATCACGATTAGACTCTAGACTTGACCAATACGGCTTAACCCCTCTCTCTGTGGATCGATCCCGACCTACCACTACTACATTAGTTAGGTTAGTCGGAGTTAAAAATATTGTTTGATTGTACGGGTCGCGATGCCCGCGCATCAAAATGGTACCGTTGCCGGGGAGACGGTGATTAGTTAATTGATTAAGTCTTAGTTTTATTGTGATTGGATAATTGTTTTTCTTTCCGCCTACCGTAGTGCCATTAGGTGCTAGGAGGACTCATTGTTTGTTGAGTTTTTGCTAGGTGTACTCTTGATTTAGGTTGCTTGATCCCCATTCGGAGAGCAAGTCGCTTGGAAATATTGTGACCAAAGCAATTACTTGATAGTGTAATCCTCCACCAATCCTTCATTTCTCAACACTCCATCCTCAAACAACTTCCAAGGATTCAAGTATGGCTACACTTGGATTTCATTCTCAACCATCTATTGAAGAGATTTCTTCACCCGTCTTCATTGGAGCCATCCCAGAGAGTTTCGAGCTTAAACTTTCCATCATCCATTTAATTCAACAACAAACTTTCGAAGGTTTGCCGGATGAAGATGTGATAGAGCATGTTTGTCTTTCCAAGGAAAGTCTTATTGGTGTCAAGCTTGAAGGTGTCACCGAGTGCCAACTACGTCGGATCCTTTTTCCTCGCACCTTGCGTGATGGAGCAAGGAGATGGATTAAGAGTTTCCCCAACAATACTTTTCGCACTTGGGAACATTTGAGCAACGCCTTCCTCGAAAAATACTACCCACCATCCAAGACCAACAAATTCCGAAGAGAAATTCAAACATTCCAACAACAAGATAATGAGAGCATAAGTAAAGCCTGGGACCGATTTCAAACGTTGCAAAGGAAATGTCCGCACCATGGTATCCCTAGTTGGCTTCTACTTCATATATTCTTCCACTCGTTATTGGACAACGCCAAAGATAATGTTAATGCGGCGGCAAAAGGCGATTTCTTTTTGTTAAATGAAATTGAATCTACAAAACTCATTTCTCAACCCTTTTATGACATTCAACAAACCATCAATTTTCTATTGAAAGAGAATGCGTCAAATCGAGCTAGACTTGAAGCTTTAGAGGCACGTTCCGCCTCGCAAGCCCAATCTTCCCAAGAACCGACCAATTCTTCCAATAATGCATCCGTGAATGCCATTAAGGTAATGAGCAAAAAGGAACCGGTGACACCCTTTGACCCACAAACTACATCTCATCCCTCAATCAATGAAAACGGTGAGAAAGTGATTAAGGACGTAACCAAAAGACCAAGAAGAGATCCAACAAAGTACCTTGTAGGAGACATTGCGTATGTTATTGAACAAATTCCCATAGAGAACACAAATCTAGTGTCTAGGATCGAAGTGCCCCCCTTGAATGACAAGCCACAAACCTCATCCAACAACCAAGCTTTGGGCATGATAACATTCACCGATCTTATCGAGAATATTGATATAAGCACATCCATGCTTACCCCGTCCGATTATATCCGAGACATCATTTTGAAACCCGAAAAAGCTCCCGTTTCTCCAAAGACCAACCCTAAAGTCACAATTCCCATCAAGTTAGGAGATCCGGGTAGCTTTGCCATTCCATGCTCCATCGACCATGTCTTAATAGACCAAGCTTTGTGCGACCTTGGCGCCGACATTAGTTTGATGCCCTTAGCCATTGCTCGCACTATTTATATTAAAGACTTGGATTATTTTCCCGTGAATGTGCAAATGGCGGATGGAACCACTAAGGAGCCCTACGGATTGGCCCGTAACCTCATGGTTAATGTTGGGAATTTATATATCCCCACCGACTTCGTCATTTTAGACATGCCAATTGAGGAGCGAAATCCTATCCTCTTGGGACGGCGGGGTGATTATCGATGTGAAGCGAGGACGTTTATCTTTCAATGTCGCTAATGAAATGGTCCAATTTGTGCTTCCCGCGTTCCTTCCCGAAGATCCTCCTAATACGGAGTTTTGGAACCAAATGGTGGAGTTCCCATCAAATGAAGAGCCTTCTACCGAAGATCTTGACTACGATGATGAAGAAGACGACGGTGCCCTATTCATACTTGGTTCTACCTCCGACGAAGATATTCCCGAAGAATTTGCAATGCTTCCCGAGGTAGCGCAACTTATGAATATGCCGGAGTTTAGAGAAAAGCTCAAGACCAGTAATGTGGAATTCGAAGAGAATGATCAAGACCTTCCGGGTTGCTTTTCAAGCAACCCCGATTAAACTCAAACTATTCAATTCGGTTTGTTGGTGTCCATAATAACCACCTTGTAAATATTTGTATATTCTTTTCTCTTTTTATTTCTCCTTGGACAATAGCTTTTGGATTTTTCTTTTGGAGCGTGTTTGGTACCTGCAGGAACCGTGAAGATTTCTTTTGGAATTTTTGGGATGCACTACGAATTTTGAGAGTTTTTCTCCGTGTAGCTAATGCACGGAGTGAGAGGATTAATCTTACTGATGAGTGAAGGACGTTTTCGGTCCAAGTCGAAGGGATTTTTTGTAGCAAAGTCCTATTTTGAATTGGATTATTTTACCGGGTGAAATTTCACCCGGTGACGACTTTGCTCAAACTAATGGAATTGACGGGAAATCCGTCGGGCAAAATTTCACCCGGTGGAATCTCACCGGGCGAAATTTCGCCTTGCGGTAAAAATATTTTGCGACTTGGAAACTGATGGAAATCCGACCGGGCGAAATTTCGCCCGGTGGTGAAATAGCGCGGAAATGCCAATTTTTACACGAACACCGTCGGGTGAAATTTCACCCGGTGGGTGACCACCGGGCGAAAAATCACCCCGCGGCAGCAAATACCCAACAAACCTCCCTTACCCATCTTCATTATTCATTTTCCTCTCTCTCTCTCCTCAACCAAACCCCAAAAACCCCAAACAAACCCCAAATCTACCACCTTAAACCACCTCTAATCCCTCCATTCCTCCACCAAAATTCAATCAAATTATATATTCTTCATCCACATCACATTCCTATCACTTCCTTGGAGTTTGTTTTTGAAAATCGTTCAAGTTCCGACAAAACCCCAAACCGAGACCGTCAACACTTTATTTATCAAATTCAAGCATCAAGGATGAGAAGGGTAAAGCAAATGCAAAGGAAACACATTTCTTCTATGCTTAATAGGAATTCGGGATCAACATCATCCTCTAGGTCGGAGGAGACGGCCGAGGCTCGGGATGAATCTGTCCCGATGCCGGTTCAGACACAAAGACCAATACCGCGCGACAACCTGTTCCGCTTGAGGTACGTTACCCGAAAATTCGCCGTAGTTTCCGTCATGCTGAATCTGGTTTATTTTTCGCTAAAAAAGCCCATGTTGATAAATGTAAAAAATTTTGGGTCCGTTGTCTCGAGCCGACTCGTTGGGCGGCTCGAGATGTACTTGAGCGTATGGGTATAGACACGCAGATGCAAGCAATGTGCCAAAGCCTTGGTCTTGGCAGGTTTTATGCCTCTGAGGAGAAAACTTTTCAGAAGTTGACGTGCGAGTTTTTCGCAACTTTCGAGCTAAGTGGTGACGATAATGCCACTGTCTCGTTTCAGTTGCGAGAAACTCTGTACGTCCTCAACTTGAGGGACTTTGGTGCACTGCTTGGTTTACCTTCTTCGGTCCTTGGAAGGCCTAGGGCGGGACAGACTCGGGATGATAAATTCGGCTGAGATCGATTCTGGTTAAAAATAGCCCGCCAGAGGACTTTCAAGGGAGGGAAGATATGTTCTTTCTCTATTCGGAACCCTATCCTTCGATATTTGGCTCGTATCATAGCAAACTCATTCTTGACAAGCTATGACACGCACCATAACTGTAGTGCCACAGCTGTACAGTTATTGGAGGATGCGGTTTTGAACAGAGGCCCGTCTATCGATATGTCCGAGGCCTTAGCTACTCATTTTGCCCAGGTTGTGAAGGGCAGCCGCAAGAAAATTTCATGCGACGGTATTGTAACGATGATAGCTAGAGCCTTGGACATTGATTTTAGCGATTTAGCACCAGTTGACGGGGCGGGAATTTTTATAGATGAAGTTTATTGTCCTTTCCTTGTGTGGCCCCAGAAAGGGGATTATGACAGTTTGTTCTTGTATAAGATTACTAAAATGAGAGCCATTGCAACGCCTAACCACGAATGGGTTAGGCTATATATTGAAGAGAACTTCGGCATGCCGAAGAGGTCTGGGGAGTACATTCGGGATAACACCCGAGGTAAGTTTTATATGGTTCAATACCCCGATGGACCTTTAGATTATGGCGACGATGATATTGAGGTCGTAAATGTGTCGGAGGAGGAATCGGAGGTTGAAACCTCTCGGGATGAGGGTCATAGAACTTTACCGTCATCATCACATGGACCCTCTTCCTCCCGTCAGACCGAACACCAGACCTCCCAGTTTTTCACACCCGACTTTACACCGCACAGACACTCCACGTTCACCCAGTCTACCCCCGGTTTTCAGGAGGACGTCAACATGAGTCCTCCACGACACTCCTCGTTCTTCGGATCTGAGGACTTTTATAACCAGTGGGGGGAATTTTATGACCGTACACGTCAGACTTGGGAGAACTCGACCACCTCTCTGAACTTGGCCCAGGACGCCTATAATGTAGCCCGGGATGCGCGCGATACTGCGCATGGTTCTTACACGTTGATGTGATTTGGCACGGACCTTGATCTCGTATCACAAGGACACGAAACAAAGTTGCTGGTCACGACAAGAAACAAACAAAAATAGATAAAAGTAAAACAAAAGGGATAGTATGCTAAGTGAGATAGACCTATATCTTAACTAAGCGGATCGCTATTCAAACACTCGATTGAATAAGCGGGAATTAGAACTCGAAAACGCGTCGAACTCTAAGACTCTTAATTGTAACTCGACAATTAAAATTAAACAAGCAAAAGCTGACAATTTTCTTTCTTTTCAATCTGCCTGTTCACAAACAAACTAAAGGCTATAAATAACCATTAAGCACGAGAAGGGCAAGGCAAATCAGCCACCCAAGTCAAACCTCCTTAAATGCTAGAACAAAGAACTAGGAAATCAAAATACAAAGAATTAGAAAAAGAAACTACAAAGAACTAGGATGACTAAAATCAGCCAACTACCAAGGACCAACATGTTACATTCATTGTACATTTTGGGTACAATGCTCCATGTTTGCACGAATAGTCTTGAATAAACGAACTTGAAAATAGCATCTCTTCTCCTCGGGAATTTATTGAAAGCTTTAAAGAAAGTCGAGGCAAGAGAAACAATTCCGTCAAAGAATTTAACAGCAGCGTTTTTCAATGCACAGCTAACTTGTTTGGGGCATAACTTCGTCAATACTTGTTCAATGAACCTTCATGAGTAGTCATTGGAAAGATAAACTCGAAATCTATCCCGTCCATTTTGAATGACTACGAAATTCCAAGTATAACTCGAGATATGGACCGATCAAAACAATGCTGCAAAATGAACTCGCGTCATACTCTCCTTCTTTGAAAAAGAATTGTCCTCAATTCTTGTAACAAGTATCCCACCTGGATCAAATACAAAATTTGTTAGGATCAACATATCCTCACTCCAAATAGACATAAGTGTGGGTAATGTTGGTATTATGGCTCGACCACAAGCTCGGCTCCTTTTCAAATAGGTGCTGTTTTGAATGCTTGTGAACTCTACTTTGCTTGTTGTGAACAAGGATGGATCAAGTACCTTTTGTTGCTCCTCAAAGTATTCCACAAGCACAATCCCTTTACTCTCCATGTTTGTTTTGGCTAAGATCAGAATTTTTTTCTTCATGCGCAACCCATTTGGCTCACAATGATCTTCATATTCGTCGAAAATAGGAGGTAACCACGGATCAAAAACCAAACTTTCCTCGCTTGTATTATCCAACGAGAAAATTCCAGCCATCTTTTTTTTTTGTGAATAGTACTACGTGGACAGTACTAATTCGTGAACATTTTTTTTTTGAAAAAAAATCGAACTTTAACAAGAACCACGAAACAATCAAAATCGATTAACCCTCGAACTACCCGCACGAGTTTAACCTTTGAATTCCAATTGCAATCAGAAATTCAACTAACAACTTGGCTTCGACACTCATTGGACCGTCTTGATTTTAAGAAAAATCAAGAGTTGTAGCTCTGATACCACTTATGATGTGATTTGGCACGGACCTTGATCTCGTATCACAAGGACACGAAACAAAGTTGCTGGTCACGACAAGAAACAAACAAAAATAGATAAAAGTAAAACAAAAGGGATAGTATGTTAAGTGAGATAGACCTATATCTCAACTAAGCGGATCGCTATTCAAACACTCGATTGAATAAGCGGGAATTAGAACTCGAAAACGCGTCGAACTCTAAGACTCTTAATTGTAACTCGACAATTAAAATTAAACAAGCAAAAGCTTACAATTTTCTTTCTTTTCAATCTGCCGGTTCACAAACAAACTAAAGGCTATAAATAGCCATTAAGCACGAGAAGGGCAAGGCAAATCAGCCACCCAAGTCAAACCTCCTTAAATGCTAGAACAAAGAACTAGGAAATCAAAATACAAAGAATTAGAAAAAGAAACTACAAAGAACTAGGATGACTAAAATCAGCCAACTACCAAGGACCAACACGTTACATTCATTGTACATTTTGGGTACAATGCTCCACGTTTGCACGAGTAGTCTTGAATAAACGAACTTGAAAATAGCATCTCTTCTCCTCGGGAATTTATTGAAAGCTTTAAAGAAAGTCGAAGCAAGAGAAACAATTCCGTCAAAAAATTTAACAGCAGCGTTTTTCAATGCACAGCTGACTTGTTTGGGGCATAAATTCGTCAATACTTGTTCAATGAACCTTCATGAGTAGTCATTGGAAAGATAAACTCGAAATCTATCTTGTCCATTTTGAATGACTACGAAATTCCAAGTATAACTCGAGATATGGACCGATCAAAACAATGCTGCAAAATGAACTCGCGTCATACTTATGATGTGAGTTAGAATGAACTTTGAACAAGTTATTTGGAGATTGATAGTAAATTGAAATAAACGAAACCAAGCAACGAAATCAGATTGAGATAGTTGTTGTAAAGGAATTATAAGATGTAACCAAGGGTAGTGTGCTAAGTGAGATAGACCTATACCTCAACAAAGCGGGTGCTAATTCAAACACTCGATTGAAATAGCGAGTATAGAGCTTGTAACGCGACTTACTCTAATACTTTGTCTTGTGAACTACAAAGACGAAAAGGAAAGCAAAGCTTAACTCAGATTTTGTTTGATGAAAGTTGAATTGCTTTATTCATCAAGTACTTGGCTATTTATAGCTTACAAAACGACCCAAAGAGAGGCTAACCAGAATAGTCAAGCCTCTTAAAGTGGGTGATACAAACAAACAAAGAGAAAAGAATTTAGACAACTAGATACAATGAACAAGTGTGAACACTAGCAGCCACTATTTTGCTCCATTTCAGATGCATGCTTCTTTGTTTGCTTGAGTAGTTTTCATTAAACGGACTTGAAAATAGCAGCTCTTCTTCTCGGGAATTTATTGAAAGCTTTAAAGAAAATTGAGGCAAAAGAAACAATTCCGTCAAAGAATTTAACAACAGCGTTTTTCAATGCATAGCTGACTTGTTTGGGGCATAACTTCGTCAATACTTGTTCAATGAACCTTCATGAGCAGTCATTTCGTGTGTCTTCCTTGTTTTGTGTGTTTGTGTGTGTTAGTCACAACCCCAATTTTGAGCAAGCCCCAACTTGCCTTGCATGGAGGTACTCTACCTCATGGGTATCTCGATGTGAGTTGAAGGGACAGAGCGGGCCCGTTAATTGCCCAGTATCGGCTTAGCATAGTCTCGCTTAATTAGTAGTAGTTAATTTCTTTTTGGGTCTTTTCTCGAGGACGAGCAACGGTTTAGTGTGGGGGAATTGTTGTGTGCCAAATTTGGACCCTTTTTCCTCCCATTTAGACCTGTTTTTCCTCTATTTTGCGAGAATAGAGTGCGATTATCGCCGTATTTTGCGTAATTCTTGCATTAGTGTCTCTCTTTTACATTTTACGTGTTTTTGGTAGATTTCTGTCTATTTTGATAGGATTTTCGACCAAAAACGTGTTTGAGCTTCTACGAGCATGAGAGAGATACGGTCCAGGAGCAAAGCACACAACCGAAAGTTCAAGTAATCCAATTGATCAACGAAGAAAGACCGGAAAAGAGAAGAAACTCCACCGGGTGAAACTTCACCCGGTGAGTCATCACCGGGCGAAGTTTCGCCGACGACATTTTCCACACTCCCGAAGATTTTCGTGGGTAGCTACCACCGGGCGAAACGACCGGGCGAAATTTCGCCCACCGGGTGAAATTTCGCCCGATGGAGAAAGACGCCAAAAATGACGATTCGAGAAGAAAATCTCACCGGGTGAAATTTCACCCGGTGGTGCCTATGTCGTCAACCGCAGGGTGAAGTTTTGCCCCATGAAGATGCAAAGGGTGAAGGTCTAGGCTTAATGAAGAAGGATTGGATTATGGGCCTTAAACTTGTGTGACCCATTAAGAATTCTATAAATGTTTAACCTAGGGTTTTGTGCCTCCTTGAGCCTTGAGTGTGCCTTGAGTGAGCCTTGGGATTAGCCCTTAGGAGTAAGAGTAGTGTAGAGAACTCTCTAGTAGTAGTAGTAGTTTGTAGTAAGCTCTCTTATTTAAAAATCTCTCAAAACAATTATTAGATCTACTTAGTATTAGTATAATTACTCTATAATTAGTACGCAAACATTCATCTTTGTTGAAGATTGTTGAAGATTCAAGGGTTTTGCAAGGGTTTATGTGACACAACTCTTGTATTATTTCTTGAAGATTTATATTGCTTATATTGAAGATTGAAGATTTATGCATGGATTAGTGACAAATTCTTGTATATTTCTCTCAAGATTCAATCTTTATTATTAATCTTCATCTTCCATCTTAGTTGGTAAAATTCTCTCCTCTCCCTTTACTCCATTAGATAGTTTATCTCTCTTTAGTTAGTTTGTTAGTTTATTCTCTCTTAGTATAATTTGTTAGTGTAGTTGTTATGCATGCTCTAGTTGAATTCTCCTTAGTTAATGTATTGTTGATTATCACCATGATTAGTGAGTAGATTTCCTTGTTGGGGAATTAGGGAGGAGGATTTGGATTATTTGATTCAAGGGATGTTGGTGGGTTGTTTACTTGTTAATTATCAATTTTAAGGTTTTTGTGTCTTTGTTGACCTATAATCGTGACTAGGCCGACCTTGACTCGTTTCTACCAATATGGGGAAACTCGGGCTAGAAATTACTTTAATTTGAGACTTACCCTTTCGTCGCGAAAGCGGGTTTAGGTAGGTTGGGCGAAGAAATCGAAAGGTGGCATTCTCCCTTTTTAACGTTGCAACAAAAACTCGATCCCGAGACATTAAAGACCCCATTTCCGAATCCCGACTCTCCCCAACACCTTTCCCTATTATTATCCCTAGCCTTAGTAGTGTAGTTCGCTAGCAATAGTTCGACCTCTCTCTCAACCCAAATCCCCCATCTCAATCCCCCGATCACGATTAGACTCTAGACTTGACCAATACGGCTTAACCCCTCTCCCTGTGGATCGATCCCGACCTACAACTATGACATTAGTTAGGTTAGTCGGAGTTAAAAATATTGTTTGATTGTACGGGTCGCGACGCCCGCGCATCAATCATATGCAGGGAGGATTGTCCTTATTAACTCTGTCCTTAGCACACTCCATAACTACTAGTCTAATATATTTCTTTTTCCCAAAGGGGTAATAAAGAGGATCGAGGCAATTTGTAGAAACTACCTTTGGGAAGGAAACTCTGTGTAACACCCCTGATTTTTATAAATTAAATTAAATTAAAATTTTGTTCGTATTTATATTTTTACAATTTACTTCGTAATTCTTAAAATTATTATAAGACGAATATATCGTTTAATCGTTTCAAACTCCTAAAATTTTATTTGACTCGGAAACTTTTCTTATTAAAACATACTTTTATTTATGTTTCGATCCATTTTATATATATCTAATTTAACTCTTATCGAAAATCTATTTCGACGATTTAATTTCTAAATTCTTTTATTTTTAAGCTCGATTTTCTATATTTATTTTCAAACTCCTAAAATTCTTTTATTTAGCTCGAAACTCATTTATTTTAAGTTTCGTCAAAATATTTATTTTCTTTCCTCGAGAAATCAATTTAATTCACTTTATCGAAAATTTATTATTTATCAGGACATACTATTTGATCGTCTAATTATTTATTTCTGTGAGCTTCGTTTTTGTCCCGAGTGATTTATTTACTCATTTTATTCGACGGCCCGATTATTTATTAATCTTTTTAACTCGTTTTAATTCGATTCGTGGGTCAGTCAACTTATCGTTACGGGATTCGTTTAATTCGTATTTTCCTACCTGATTCATTTCTGAATCCGGACACTTTTTCTTATTTGTTGAGTTGAATCCAACCCTTCATATTTCTGAATTCGGCCCCCTTTACTGATTAATTCATTCACTCACCCATACATTCCACCGCTTCACTTTTTTTGTGTTGATATTCATTCTTTCCTCCATCTCAGCCTCATTCATTCATTCATTCATTTTCCCTTACACTTTCTCTAATACATTCCACCGTCTCTATCATCATTCTGATCCGTCTCCCTTTCTTCTTCAATTTTTTTCTCCTTTCTGCTGCCACTTCTCCTTCTTCTTTCCTGATTCCTTTCTGCTGCTGCTGCTTACGTTTTCTGCTGCTGCTGGGGCGTATTGTTGCCTGAGTTCGACTGCTGTTACGCTGCTGCCATCGTTGTTTGTTCGTGGCTGCTGCTACATTTCCCTGATTCCTCGGTTTGGTATTGATTCCACCTCGTTCTCTGTTTTTCTTCTCCTTCCTCTACTCTTTTCGTCCGTGTTTATTGATGCTGGTACTGCTGTTGTTTCCGGCGCTGCTTGCCGCCGCTGCGTCTCCTTGCTGCTATTTATGCTGCTGCTGTGATGCTATTCTGCTGCTACGCTGCTGCCCTGATTGAAGTTGTTTTCTCGGCTCTGTGGTCGGTTATGGTGTCGCCTGGTTCGCTGATTCGGATAGGTAATCTCCTCCTCGATCCTTCTTCTTCATCACATGTTTTCGCTGTTGCGTTTTGTTGTTTGCTACTGCGTTTTTCTTTTTACTCCGTTTCGGTCCGTCGTATGTCGATTTTGATTCATGGTCGTAGTTCCTTTTCTTCCTTTTTCAATCGACGTTTATTGCTGCTACTGTTATTGGTGTGCTGTTCGTTTCTTCTTCTTCTTTCATTTGTCGATGGCTGCTCTCGTTTTGTCTTCTGCCGCTGTCACGTTTGCTGTTCTGTTGCCATTGCTGTCCGCTGTTGCTGTTCGGGGCTGCTGGTGTGGTACAATTTGGTGTCCTGCTCATGTTATTGCCGTCTTTTTCCCGCCTTTGTCCTTGTTTAGTTGGATCTCGCTTTTGTCGTGTGTTGTTGTCCCGTTGCTGTCCTCGTTCTAGTTCTTCTTTCCTTCTTCGCTGCTTCGCTGTTGTTGCTTTGATGCTACTATTTTTCTCGTTGGTCTGCTGCTACCCTATTATCCTCGGTTTAATACCGGTTCATGCCTGCTCGTTTCCTTCTTCTTTATTTTCGCTCTCCGTCCTTCTTCCACCTGTCATTTCTGTTACTACTGCCATTCTTCTATCATATTTGTCGATTAGATTAAGTTCGGTCCTCTTGCTTCTATTTTCGTCAATTCGTTTCCCTTTTCGGCTTGTGACGTTTATGTCTCATTCTTTTATTTTATTTTTCTCGATTGTCGCGGCGAATCTTGCAAACTCGACTAGTGGTCCTACAACTCGGAGCTTAAGGACGACATTCTTCTGATTTGAAACTTGGGTTGATCAAGAAGGACGGGTACGAGTTCGTTTCGGGTATCGAATAAGGTAACTTTAGGACGTTACTCGATTTTATATCGTATGTTTGAGTAGTAGTATGTAGTAAATATTTTAACTTCCATTTTCTAATTTTAGCTATTTATTATTTGCTAAAAATATTATTTTATAAATCGTATGCGTTATCAATATTTTACAAACTTTCAATATCGTTTTATAAATCGTTAATAATTTTATAAGTTATGATCGTTATAATATTTTGTTGGTTATCGTGACACTAGTAACTAAATAATATCGATTTCATATTTTTGTCATATTTCGTCTATTTATAATTTTAACTCAAAATCATATTTTTATTATAATCGAGATTTGTATACTTGTTTAATAAATTAATTTCCGTTTTACGATTTATACTAATAAATGAGAAAATAGTCGATTTAGTTTTAAATACATTTTAGTCGAGACTATTTTCACTAATAATTTCCTATTTGTTTCCGATTGACTATTTTTATTGAAAATTGTATTATTCATAAATCAAAGCTATTTCTTAAAAAATAATTTGAACCCTTTATAAAATTCATTTCATTTATATAACTCGTTGACTCAATTAATTTTGATATCGTTTTTCTTAAAATATCTCTTTTCTAAGATTTATTGTTTTAACTCGATTTCCTAAATTATTTATAAAATACTATATAATGACGTATCACATTTTATTTATATTTTGAGTAACGAACTTAGAAATATATTAAAGTTACGATAACGACGATAATAATAAAATGTTAATCTCGTTAAAAATGCTATTTTTATACATTTCACTTATTTTAACAACTTACGTATTCTCTATAAGACTTTCTATTTTTTTTGTAAGTTTCTAAATTTAGTAAGTTTCTATTTATAGAAAGTTTCCCTTTTAATATAAAATGGTTATTCCTTTTATCCATATCATATATATTGATTATAACTACTCTTGACTATCGATAATGGCTGTTTTGAGTTATGGAATAAAGAGAAGTGTGGGGTTAGAGTAATATAGTCTGGGATGTACGTTTTTGCCATCAACTATAAAGCTGGTGTGTCTATGTTGAGACACATTGGTCGTTGAACTGAGCATGGTTTGTGCTCAGGAGTGTGTATATTTTGACCTTAAACTTAGATATCGCATCGTGTAAGTCGCCGTCGGGTTGAACTGGATTACGGTTGGTGTCCAGGAGGGGTGTACATTACTTAAGCCAGGACCTCGCTGCACGCAGTCCTGTTATAGTTGAGTTGCCTAGTTAGAGACTGGATTCTGTTATGAGTTAAGTCTACAGTTCTCGAAGCTAGTTTCCAGTATTATCCTAGTGAAAGTCTAGCCTTGTGCACACTGAACGAATTTCCATAATGCCATTTTTGAATATTTATATTATCGATTGATTTTGACTTGCAGGTTGGCAAGTGCTTTAAGTTATCTTCGAAAGCTTATTTTATTATATCGTTTTAATGTTTTCTCTTTTTAAGTATTTTGATATAATAATACTATTATTTTTTCCATATGATATAATATGGCTGGGAGAACGTCCGAGTTACTCCCCACTGACGTGGCTGTTATGTTTTTAACATGACAGGTATTTGCTGCTGGGTTTTGGGTGTGAGCTAGCGAGTAGCGTGGATCCTACTCTTTCTCTATTCATGTAATTTATGGATTTGTATAAACCCATTTGAAGATTTTTACTTTTAGCTCTTTTGTAAAAAGAGGCCTTTGTATTGACTTACCATTTCTTTTATTAAGATATAGTTTGTCAGTGTGTTTTAATCCCAACTCTACAGTGTTTCCGCCACTGTATTGCGTTAGATTTTCTAGGGGATTACACTCTGAGTGTAGTTGGGTTCCACTGGTTTCTTGGGATAAGGTCCCAAGAACTAAGAAGGAAGGTGGGCTTGGGATAAAGAAGGCTAATGTTTGGAATGTGGCTACTGTTGGAAAATTGGTTAATTGGATATACGAGAAGAGCGACAAACTTTGGATCAAATGGATTGATCACAATTTTCTGTAAGGGAGTGCCTGGCATGAATATAAACCCCCGCCTGATGTTCAGTGGACATGGAGACTAATATGTAAAACAAAGGACAAGATGAAGGATGGGTACAACACCAGCAGCATATGGCTCCCTTCCTCTAAGGGATACACCATTGCTGAAGGCTATTGATGGCTGCGAGGCACCGGTCCTAATGTAGCGTGGTATCAATTGATCTAGGATAATTGGAGTACACCAAAGGATGCTACCCTATCATGGCTTTTGGTTAATAATGGACTGAACACTAGGTCCAAACATGCTAAGATAGGATGTTGTAGTGATACGAGTTGCTGCCTTTGTGAAGCAGAGGAGGAGATTGTCCAACATATTATGCAGGACTGCACATACAGCAAACAGATACGCAATGAGTTGATGTCCTGGATTTGTTTGACTTGCCTAAGCACCCTGATTATAGACTAGAGCCTGGACCTAAGGGGAGAATTCAAGCGTTGGTTCTTAATGCATATCACCACACGATATGGTTAAAGAGAAATGAAGCACGGTTGGAGGGTTACATACGAGTACCAACCCAAGAGACCAAATGCATACAGGAGGAGGTTAAGTGCAGAATTAATAGTATTCTTCAACGACCGTTTATCACATTGGATGAGAGTCAGGACCTTCGCAAGCTAATAGGGGCTTAAGGCCTTGGTTTGTTATTTTAATAGGTTGATTTGTCCTTTATTGTACATGAGATGACGATTTGTTTGTACATCTGATTTGATTATAATAAAAGCTCACATTTACACCAAAAAAAAAATAAGAGTGGCTATTTTTTTTATTAAGCCAGTTAATCCCAAACATAGTTGTCAGAGGACAATGGAGAGTAATAGGCAATTGAAGTCCACATGGTTAGCATAGCAATTTCTTGAACTTTTTAAGATAAGATCACACTGGCCGTTTATCGAACTGAAAGAGATAGTAAGAAGATCATACAAGGTTATGATCAAGAGGTATTTTGCCTATAAGGTTAAGTATTATGCACATGAATTGTTACATGGTTCTATGAAGGACCATTACATGAAGTTTGAAAAAAAAAAAGAAAAAAAAAAGAAAAGGCACAACAAAAGAAAAACAAAATACTCCCTCCGTCCCAATGAATTGTTTGCCTATTCCATATTGGGGCGTCTCAATGAATTGTTTGCCTTTCTATTTTAGGAATGTTTTTTATATGCAATTTGACCAATCTCATGAGCTTTGCTCTACATGACACTCTCTCATTGGCTCCCTTACCCTTGGTGCCAAAATCAAAAGCAAACAATTCATTGGAACGGAGGGAGTCCAAAAGAAGAAAAAGAATTGGCATAGCAACTCAAAAGCCAAATGCAAAAGAAAAGAATGCCAAAGAAAATCCCTCACAAAAAGAATACTCACCCCTCAAAAATAAGCCTTTTTCCGGCTATTACCGTGAAGAGCCTACCAAAGGACCGAGTCCCTAGGAAGGATGATAGCGGTAAATAGTCGGACTTCCCTCATTTTGCAGCCTTATCAACCTTTTTACTTGGACTAGTTGGGCGATTTTGGGCATGGGACGACCCTCTTGGCTCATCGCTAAAGGGGGCGGGGCTTCACTTACCTACAGTGTCGACTAACTCCGTGGTTCATCCTTTTTCCGTACCGCCTATTGTCCCGTGGTACGTTCTTAGAAGGTTAGGAGGAACCTAGGTAGGTTACCAACGTTTTTGTTGCTTTGTCGTCATACTATTAGGGTTTCGTCCATTTCGATTTGTGTTATTAGGTTGGGAACGTTGTCACTTGCCTTGAGTCCTTAACCGGTGTCTATTTCACCGCTTTGTGGAGGGAAGCGGTATTTGTTTCTTCTTGGATGCAACCGTTTGGTGTTTGTTTGTTTGTGTGTTTGTGTGTTTATGTGTTTTCTTGTTCGGTTGTATCCACAGTTTTGTCACAAGATCTCACTTGCCTTGCGGAGAGCACTTTTCCTCTAAGTGTTCTCGCGTGAGTTGAAAGGGCGTAGGGTACGCTAATACCGCTCGGTTAGTAGTCTAGTTTCTTTTAGTTTTTAGTTAGTTCGTGCTTACTCGAGGGCGAGTAAGGGTTAAGTGTGGGGGAGTTGATAAGTGTGTTTTGTAGTGCTTATTTGTTGTGTTTGGTCCCGGTTTCTCTTGTGGAATCGCTCTTTGGAGCGGTTTCTTGGCTACTTACGCTTCTTCTAGTTCATTTTAGGTTCCTAAGACCATTCTTGGAGAGGTGGAACGATTCCGAGTCGTTTCCGACACATTTGGAGCCAACGAAGAGAAGCAACGATCACCCGGTAGCTTAGACTCGATCTCGAGCCCTTGGGACCCATTCCCGAGCCCCCGGGACCCAATCCCGAACACTGAGAATCAATGAGAAGCCTATGAGGAGCAAGTAGGGACCCTTAAGATCTTATTTGAAGCCTACAAGACCCATCCCGGTCGGGATGAGGGCCATCACGACCGGGATGAAGTGACAAGCGAAGACAGGCTACTGGAGGGCCTTCCCGGCCGGGATGATGAGCTTCCCGACCGGGATGGGTCCCTTCCCGACTGGGATCATCCCTTCCCGGCCGGGATGGGCCCAGCTCAGCCCCGTGTTCTTCTTTTCTTCTCCTTTGCTCGTGAATAACCCTTATAAATACCCTTCCTTTGTATTGTTTAAGCACCTTAGACTCCTCTACATTATTCTAAACCCTAATTAGACTCTCCTCATCCTTAGCTTAGTTTACATTAATCTTTTCTTAATCCTTGTTAATCTTAGCTTAATTTAGTTAATCAATCTTGTATTAAGGAATCTCTTGAAGAATTCATCAATCCTTGACAACTTTTGGTGGAGATTTTTGGGTGTTCTTTAATACAAGTTCTCATCTTTTCATCCTCTTTTTAGTTGGTATAATCCTCTTACTCTCTTTTCTCTTAATCCTTGTTTAGTTATTCAAGTTTTAATCTTTACATATTGTTCATAGTTCTTGCTAGTTCATAATGGATGTTTGGTTTGTGTTGATTTCTCTTGTTTATGTTGATGTTAGCTTAAATATGATTGAGTAGACTCTTGTGGAGTTAGTAGGGGGATTAAGTGTGGATTATGTATGATTAGGGTTTGATTGAGGGTAAAGGTGGATTCTTTGTTACTAGTCACATGTTGAGCACACTATGTGTTTGTTGAATTGCTTGTTAAAGTAGAATTGGCCATCCTTCTCACGCTTGTCTTCCTCTTCTCATTGTGTGGTTGATTTGTGGTTGAATCCTTGTGTATTGGGTAACATCTTGCATGAATATTCGGGTTTAGTCTTTGACACGAGAGTGCGGACTTTGTCTTTGACGCGAGAGCGCGGATCGACCTTAGTAACTAGGTGAAACCTACACCCTCGATTACCCAACTATCCTACTACACTTATGAACCCAAACTAACCCTACTCCTTCCCATATTGAATTCTCCATCTTCTTAGCTATTTCTTATCTAGTTAGTTGATTGTTTTAGCTTTAGTACTTCATTTAGTTCTTGTTATACCTAGTTCATTGTTAGTCCACTTTCACCCCTTCCCATCATCATAATTAGTCAATTCTTGTCAATTCTCCTTCTCTTTGTGTTGTTTTGGTAGCCTAGTCTTGTTTTCGAGTTGACTTTAGTCTAGACAACCTTTACCGTCCCCGTGGACTCGACCCGACTTACCCTAGCTACGTGTTAGGTTTAGTTGGCTTTATTTGATCGGTGGGACCCACGGCAAGTCCCTGCCATCACGCGATAATACGGATATTAGTCGTTCTCGTAGTATACCTTACCTGGTATTCTGCTTAAGGTGCGTTGGTTCGGTATTAATAGGGATGCATCGAACCACGGGTGGTGAACATCGGGATTAATATTGAACCCGACCACCCCTTTGTTCAATTTTAGCTTGTTTACATTTTGAATTCCGTGTTAGGTGATTTAGCATGCGATTATAAGGTCATAATGTAATACCCCTAATTTTTATAAAAATAAATTAAATTAAAGTTATATTCGTATTTTTATTTTTACGATTTAACTCGTAATTCTTAAAATTATTATAAAACAAATTTATCGTTTAATCGTTTCAAACTCCTAAAATTCTATTTGACTCGGAAACTCTTCTTATATTTAAAACATATTTTTAATTCTGTTTCGATTCATTTTATACATTTAATTTAATTTTTATCAGAAGTCTGTTTCGACGATTTAAATTCTAAATTCTTTATATTTTATTTATATTTAAGTTCGAATTTCTATTTTCGGCTCGGAGCTCATTTATTTTATGTTTCGTCAAAACATTTATTACCTTTCCTCGAAAGATCAATTTAATTCACTTTATCGAAAAATTTATTATTTATCGGGAAATATTATTTCATCGTCTATTTATTTCTATAAGCTTCGTTTTCGTACCGAGTACTTTATTCTCTCATTTTATTTGACGGTCCGATCATTTATTAATTTGATTGACTCTTTTAATTCATTTTGTGAGTCACTCAACTTATCGTTACGGAAACCGATTCATTTATTTGACCCGTATACATCGTATACATATCATCTTGAAAACCGTACACTTTTGATGAATCGTATTCATCCCACGTGGGATTAATGTGTTCCTTTATCTGTTTGTCTCTTTTCATCTCCCTTTGGCTCCTCATCCACCGCTTCATTTCATTCTTTATTAACTTGTTCACCTCCCCTCACATCTGGGTTCATTTCCTTTCCTTTTCTTGTTTCCTCCGTATAACAGGCTGCCCATATATCTCGGTCTTCTTCCTCTAATTGCTTCTTCTTACCCCTGTTTTTGTGCGCCTGTTTCGTGTATGCTGCGTGTTTCTTCTGCTGCTGTCCTTGATTGCTGTCGTGTGTTGTTCCTGCTGCTACTTTCAATCTCCTCCTTCTTCTTCTTCTTCTTCCCTGATCTGCTGTTGTCGTTGTTGCTACTATCTGCCATTTCTGCGTTCGTCTGCTGCTGTGTTTATCTGCTAATGCTGTTGCTCGTTCCGTCGTAGGTAACGACACTTAATTCTTTTCCCTTGCTCTGATTTCGTTATTTCCTTTCTTTTGTTTTTCTCCTAATCTGTTCTCTAATGCTGCGATTTTCATCCTTAATCGCTGCCGCTCTATGTATTACTGCTGGTCGTTTCTATCAAACTCTTATTTTGTTCAATTTCCGATGTTGTTTGTGCTACTGCCTGCTGTTGTGTGGTTTTGGCGGCCCTTCTTTTCTTCTTCCCCTACTGTTTTCGTGTAGAGCTGCTACTGTAGGCTCTTGTTTGTGTCGTTATTGTCGTTGTCATCATTCTGTAATTATTCGTTTTGATTCATCCTCTATTCTTCTTTACTCCTTCATTCGCGTTAGCGTAATGCTACTGTTTTCGATCCATTTTGCTGATCACGGTTCTTTTGCTGTCTCTTGTCCTGTTCTACTCGTGACCATGTTGCTGCTATTGCGTTTGTGTTGCTTAGTTGTCGATCTATGTTACTGTTCTTCTTTCACCCATGTTCGTCATTCTCTTTTTCTTCGTTCTCACCTTGTGCTGCTGCTATGCCTCGTTTTGCCTGTCGCTTTGCTGCTGTTCGCGCTTTGTTACTACGTTTTGTCAGGTTTAGGGTTTCGTGGCTGTTTCGAGTTGTCGTTTGTCGTCCCTCTATCTGTCCTTTTCGTTCTCCGTCCTTCTTCCTTCTGTCATTTTTGTTGCTACTACCCTTCTTCTATCGTATTTGTCAATTCGATTAAGTTCGGTCTTCATGCTTCTAATTTTGACACATAGTTTCTCTTTTTGTCCTGTGTCGTATACGTCTCATTCTTTTATTTTATCTTCTCGATTGTCGTGGTGAATCGTCGAAAGAAAGGCTAGCGGTTCTACAACTTGGAGCTTAAGGACGACATTTCTAATGATTGGAAGCCTGGGTTGATCAAGTTGGACGAGTACGAGTTCGTTTCGGGTGTCGACTCGAGGTAACTTTAGGACGTTACTCGATTTTATATCGTATGTTTGAGTAGTAGTATGTAGTAAATATTTTAACTTCGGTTTTCTATTTTAGCTATATATTATTGCTAATTATATTAATTTTAAATCGTATGCCTTTCTATATTTTTATAACTTTCGATATCGTTTTATAAATCGTTAATAATTTTATAAATTGTGATCGTTATAATATTTTGTTGGTTATCGTGACACTAGTAACTAAATAATATCGATTTCATATTTTTGTCATATTTCGTCTATTTATAATTTTAACTCAAAATCATATTTTTATATTATAATCGAGGTTTGTATACTTGTTTAGTAAAATTAAATTTTCATTTTTCGATTTATACTAATTAAGGAGAAAATAGTCGATTTTGCTATAACTATATTTTTAGTCGAGACTATTTTCACTAATAATTTCTTATTTGTTTACAATTGAAGATTTTTAGTAAAATTCGTATTATTTATTAATAAAAGCTATTTGTTAAAAATAATTTGAAATCTTCGTAAATCTCGTTTCATTCATAAAACTTGTTGACTCAATTAATTTTGAGATCGTTTTTCTTAAAACATCTCTTTTCTAAAATTTATAGTTTTAACTCGATTTCCTAATTATTTATTAAATACTATATTGACTTATTATATTTATATTTTGAGTAACGAATTTAGAAATATATTAAAGTTACGATAACGACGATAATAATAAAATATTAATTTCGTTAGAAATGCTATTTTATACATTTCACTAATTTTAATATCTTACGAATTTTCTATAAGACTATTTTTAGTAAGCTTCTAAAATTAGTAAGTTTCTATTTATAGAAAGTTTCCCTTTTAATATGAAATATTTATTTCCTTTATCTTCATATTATTCATAATGATTATATCTCTTGTTTATATCGATAATGGCTTGTTTTGGAGTTATGGAATAAGGACAAGTGTGAGGTTAGAGTAATATATTCTAGGGTTTACGTTTTTGCCATCAACTATAAGGCTGGTGTGTCTTTATGGGGCACACTGGTTGTTGAACCGAGCATATATGGTGTTCGGGAGTGTGTGAACATTTTGACCTTAAACTCGTGCCTCGCAGTGTAAGACGCCGTCGGGTTGAACTGAGTATATATGGTGCTCGGGAGGGGTGTACATATCATCTTAAACTAGGGCCACGCATTTATAAGTCGCCGTCCTATTATGGTTGAGTAGCCTAGTTAGAGATCGAAGTTTGATTTGTTTGAACTAAGTTCTCGAAGCTAGTTTTTAGTATTCTCCTAGTGAAAGTCTAGCCGTCTACACTAATTCTATCCATAACGCCATTTGAATATTTTTATTATTTTCGATACATTTTGGTTTGCAGGTTGGCAAACATTTGATGTTTTCTTCTGAAAACTCGTTCGGTTTTTATTGTTCCAATATTTTAAGTTTTACTGAAAACTTATTTTATTATATCGTTTAAATGTTTTCCCATTTTTATTAATTTGATATAGTAATACTATTATTTTTCCATATGGTATAATATGGCTGGGAGAACGTCCGAGTTACTCCCCACTGACGTGGCTGTTATGTTTATAACATGACAGGTTTTTTCTGCTGGGTTTTGGGTGTGAGCTAGCGAGTAGCGTGGATCCTACTCTTTCTTCATTCTTGTAATTTATGGATTTGTATAAACCCATCTGGAGATTTTTCCTTTTAGCCCTTTTGTAAAAAGAGGCCTTTGTATTGACTTACCATTTCTTTTAATAAGATATAGTTTGTCAGTATGTTTTAATCCCACTCTACAGTGTTTCCGCCAATGTATTGCGTTAGATTTTCTAGGGGATTACAGTTGGTATCAGAGCATTGTTGCTCCCGACGCTTACACCTGATTTTAGGAAAAATACCAGTAAATGATTCGAATAAAAAAAATATATTTATTAGTGAGAGATGGGTAGAAATCAAAGAAAGGACTTAATTGTTAGGTTTATATGTTCTTGTAACTCAATGATTAGCATTGAATATTTGTTGCTTTCGTCTGAAAGAAGATGAATGAACAAGATGTTGATAGGATACTGCTCCAGATCGGGACAAGACCTGCTTAGAACTCTCAACGCCTGTTGATTCGAGTGAACAACTTTGTGCTACAACGTAGTGACCTTTCAGCTCTGATTTAGTTTGCTCCAGCTACAGGCCGTATGACCAAGAGTAGATTCCTGTTCCATGATGTTGCAGTAGATCCAGATAGAGCGACCCTAGACTGGTGTGCTCGTTCCCCTACAAGAAGATGAAGAACTCCATTTAGTTCCCTTGCGAACTCTGGAGGCCCGACGATTCTCTTCGGGTTTCAGAACTTGGTAAAATAGGATCATTGATTCTTTCCTTCCTCTACTTCTTCTAATTCTTCTCTTATATATTCTCATCTTCATTCGCTTGGTGAATCCTTGTTCTATTGTTCTATTCTATCATTTTTTTTCTCTCTTGAGATTCTTTGGTTAGACCGAATCCTATCTTAGTGAACATGTGTTATAGATGTTTGAGGTTTAGTAAACGTTTGTTACCTATGATTTGAGGATTGTGAGTCTACCTATCTTTTAAGCAAGTGAGAAATTCTTGAGGATTAATTAGGATGGTACCTTAGACTCTGAACCTTGGGTTATAGGTTACTTTGATTATTGTGGGTACTTAGAGTTGAATATATTTGGAGTAGTAAGAGTATGTCATTTTTAGGGATACCTAGTACCTAACCTAGAACCGAACTAAGTGTAACTGATAATGTTACTTGGATTCTTACCTAATGATTATTTGATGGATGCATCATGAATATTTGGGATCATAGAGTACTGTTTAAAGTGTTAACCTGAGTGTTGTGGTACCACTGAAGGTTTTCATTAATGTCGTTAGAAATTTTGGTTGACATAGATTACCCGTATTTCTTAAGGGTTAGATCGTTGATCGACGTTTAAGGTTGTAACCTATGAACTTTGGAGTTGAGTGATCCAGCTTGGATAAATTGTTGTTACCCTTGAAGAAGAGAGCTATCTTACACAATCACGGATTGTGGTGTTGTTTTGAGGAATACTTTGACGTCAATCATCTTGATGGATATATGGTTCAGAACCCTTAGACCAACGATATTGTGGCTTCGTTGAGTTAATATTTTGGTGATTTCGTTGATACGATATGAAATTTGGTGGAATTCTCAGAAACCTTAGTCGAAAGACGTGTTTTGAAGATGTGAGTATTCGCGCCATTACCTATAGGTTTGAGCGTGTTTGAGGATTCGTTGTACTTTCCCAAGTTCTGTACTCGTGGCATATTAAATATGTTGATGATCATTTTTGAAGATTTCGTACCCGAGCCTGGTTAAATTTGTGGACCTTGTTTAGAGTTCCTTACTTGAGAAATTTGGAGCATACCTCGAGTTCAGATCTTATGAGCTTTGAATTTATGAGCCTTAGTGATTACGAGTTTGGGTGTGTTTTTGATGACCGTTGGAATTTTAGTTGATGAGATTAGATTCTAAAACAATTGTGAATTAGTATCGTGTCGATTGAACGATTGGGTAATCACGTAAGACATTTTTGGAGCTTGTGACTGAGTAATACCACCTAGTGCCTAATGTTGGACTTAACGTTATTTGATGGAAATTAGGAACCCGTGTTGTGGGAGTCGTACTAGGAATCTCGAGATGGTTAATTTATTCTCTAATCCTTGAGAGCTCTATTGGACTCTTAATTTCGTCCTTCCCTTAGCTTCTCTTAAATCCTGTTACTTCTTTTTCAGCCAATCTCTTTCGACCTCTTTATCGGGTTTGAAAAATTTCTGTTTCGATTTGTCGTTGACTCTGACTCTATTTATCCATTTACCTTTTTCCCGAACATATGCTACGAAAAGTTTGACTAATTTAAAAATTTTGATTTTTCTGAAATTTTATTTTGAGTTATAAATCTCAAAACTTTTTATTTCGTTTTTGTTTTATTTTGGTCATGTGTCAAAAGGGTCTTAATAATTTATTTTAAAGTATTTCGAAATTATTTAAAATTTTAATTTTAATTTTCTAGTGATCGAGATTTTACGAAAACTTTCTTAATTGCAAATATTTTGATTTTTATGAGATTATTAGGTAAAACGGTTTAAAATTTTAGGAAAATTTCGTATTTATTGCCGGTAGACTTTAAGTCTGTCATTGAAAATGTTTGATGAGTGGTTCGATTTTTATTTACTAACCACGAAACTTGATTTCTCAAATTTTTGTTTGGTAAAAAAAAAACGAAATATGGTCGAATTTCTTAATCAAACGTTTTACTATTGCTTTGAAAATATTTGGGTACTCTCCTCTCGAGTTCGTTTACAAATATTATTTAACATCATTATTTTATCAAATGATTTTAACTTACGATTTTATTAAATTAAATGATTTTAAACTTCGGGTAATTGAGTAGTCCACATTGTCTTGGAATGAATTTTGTCTTCGATTTCGATTTCATATCACGTTTGAAGTTGTAATTTTTTATTTTTTTTTAAAAACCGAGATTCTGATGCGAGTTAAGCATTCTCATTTTGTTCAAATGATATATCCTTGTTTTTCATTTTATTATTATGTTTTTGTTAGTTTCGAGGACGAAACTTCTTTTTAGTGGGGAAGATTGTAACACCCCTAATTTTTATAAAAATAAATTAAATTAAAGTTATATTCGTATTTTTATTTTTACGATTTAACTCGTAATTCTTAAAATTATTATAAAACAAATTTATCGTTGTTTCAAACTCCTAAAATTCTATTTGACTCGGAAACTCTTCTTATATTTAAAACATATTTTTAATTCTGTTTCGATTCATTTTATACATTTAATTTAATTTTTATCAGAAGTCTGTTTCGACGATTTAAATTCTAAATTCTTTATATTTTATTTATATTTAAGTTCGAATTTCTATTTTCGGCTCGGAGCTCATTTATTTTATGTTTCGTCAAAACATTTATTACCCTTCCTCGAAAGATCAATTTAATTCACTTTATCGAAAAATTTATTATTTATCGGGAAATATTATTTCATCGTCTATTTATTTCTATAAGCTTCGTTTTTACCGAGTACTTTATTCTCTCATTTTATTTGACGGTCCGATCATTTATTAATTTGATTGACTCTTTTAATTCATTTTGTGAGTCACTCAACTTATCGTTACGGAAACCGATTCATTTATTTGACCCGTATACATCGTATACATATCATCTTGAAAACCGTACACTTTTGATGAATCGTATTCATCCCACGTGGGATTAATCTGTTCCTTTATCTGTTTGTCTCTTTTCATCTCCCTTTGGCTCCTCATCCACCGCTTCATTTCATTCTTTATTAACTTGTTCACCTCCCCTCACATCTGGGTTCATTTCCTTTCCTTTTCTTGTTTCCTCCGTATAACAGGCTGCCCATATATCTCGGTCTTCTTCCTCTAATTGCTTCTTCTTACCCCTGTTTTTGTGCGCCTGTTTCGTGTATGCTGCGTGTTTCTTCTGCTGCTGTCCTTGATTGCTGTCGTGTGTTGTTCCTGCTGCTACTTTCAATCTCCTCCTTCTTCTTCTTCTTCTTCTTCTTCTTCCCTGATCTGCTGTTGTCGTTGTTGCTACTGTCTGCCATTTCTGCGTTCGTCTGCTGCTATGTTTGTCTGCTAATGCTGCTGCTCGTTCCGTCGTAGGTAACGACACTTAATTCTTTTCCCTTGCTCTGATTTCGTTATTTCCTTTCTTTTGTTTTTCTCCTAATCTGTTCTCTAATGCTGCGATTTTCATCCTTAATCGCTGTCGCTCTATGTATTACTGCTGGTCGTTTCTATCAAACTCTTATTTTGTTCAATTTCCGATGTTGTTTGTGCTACTGCCTGCTGTTGTGTGGTTTCGGCGGCCCTTCTTTTCTTCTTCCCCTACTGTTTTCGTGTAGAGCTGCTACTGTAGGCTCTTGTTTGTGCCGTTATTGTCGTTGTCATCATTCTGTAATTATTCGTTTTGATTCATCCTCTATTCTTCTTTACTCCTTCATTCGTGTTAGCGTAATGCTACTGTTTTCGATCCATTTTGCTGATCACGGTTCTTTTGCTGTCTCTTGTCCTGTTCTACTCGTGACCATGTTGCTGCTATTGCGTTTGTGTTGCTTAGTTGTCGATCTATGTTACTGTTCTTCTTTCACCCATGTTCGTCATTCTCTTTTTCTTCGTTCTCACCTTGTGCTGCTGCTATGCCTCGTTTTGCCTGTCGCTTTGCTGCTGTTCGCGCTTTGTTACTACGTTTTGTCAGGTTTAGGGTTTCGTGGCTGTTTCGAGTTGTCGTTTGTCGTCCCTCTATCTGTCCTTTTCGTTCTCCGTCCTTCTTCCTTCTGTCATTTTTGTTGCTACTACCCTTCTTCTATCGTATTTGTCAATTCGATTAAGTTCGGTCTTCATGCTTCTAATTTTGACACATAGTTTCTCTTTTTGTCCTGTGTCGTATACGTCTCATTCTTTTATTTTATCTTCTCGATTGTCGTGGTGAATCGTCGAAAGAAAGGCTAGCGGTTCTACAACTTGGAGCTTAAGGACGACATTTCTAATGATTGGAAGCCTGGGTTGATCAAGTTGGACGAGTACGAGTTCGTTTCGGGTGTCGACTCGAGGTAACTTTAGGACGTTACTCGATTTTATATCGTATGTTTGAGTAGTAGTATGTAGTAAATATTTTAACTTCGGTTTTCTATTTTAGCTATATATTATTGCTAATTATATTAATTTTAAATCGTATGCCTTTCTATATTTTTATAACTTTCGATATCGTTTTATAAATCGTTAATAATTTTATAAATTGTGATCGTTATAATATTTTGTTGGTTATCGTGACACTAGTAACTAAATAATATCGATTTCATATTTTTGTCATATTTCGTCTATTTATAATTTTAACTCAAAATCATATTTTTATATTATAATCGAGGTTTGTATACTTGTTTAGTAAAATTAAATTTTCGTTTTTCGATTTATACTAATTAAGGAGAAAATAGTCGATTTTGCTATAACTATATTTTTAGTCGAGACTATTTTCACTAATAATTTCTTATTTGTTTACAATTGAAGATTTTTAGTAAAATTCGTATTATGTATTAATAAAAGCTATTTGTTAAAAATAATTTGAAATCTTCGTAAATCTCGTTTCATTCATAAAACTTGTTGACTCAATTAATTTTGAGATCGTTTTTCTTAAAACATCTCTTTTCTAAAATTTATAGTTTTAACTCGATTTCCTAATTATTTATTAAATACTATATTGACTTATTATATTTATATTTTGAGTAACGAATTTAGAAATATATTAAAGTTACGATAACGACGATAATAATAAAATATTAATTTTGTTAGAAATGCTATTTTATACATTTCACTAATTTTAATATCTTACGAATTTTCTATAAGACTATTTTTAGTAAGCTTCTAAAATTAGTAAGTTTCTATTTATAGAAAGTTTCCCTTTTAATATGAAATATTTATTTCCTTTATCTTCATATTATTCATAATGATTATATCTCTTGTTTATATCGATAATGGCTTGTTTTGGAGTTATGGAATAAGGACAAGTGTGAGGTTAGAGTAATATATTCTAGGGTTTACGTTTTTGCCATCAACTATAAGGCTGGTGTGTCTTTATGGGGCACACTGGTTGTTGAACCGAGCATATATGATGTTCGGGAGTGTGTGAACATTTTGACCTTAAACTCGTGCCTCGCAGTGTAAGACGCCGTCGGGTTGAACTGAGTATATATGGTGCTCGGGAGGGGTGTACATATCATCTTAAACTAGGGCCACGCATTTATAAGTCGCCGTCCTATTATGGTTGAGTAGCCTAGTTAGAGATCGAAGTTGATTTGTTTGAACTAAGTTCTCGAAGCTAGTTTTTAGTATTCTCCTAGTGAAAGTCTAGCCGTCTACACTAATTCTATCCATAACGCCATTTGAATATTTTTATTATTTTCGATACATTTTGGTTTGCAGGTTGGCAAATATTTGATGTTTTCTTCTGAAAACTCGTTCGGTTTTTATTGTTCCAATATTTTAAGTTTTACTGAAAACTTATTTTATTATATCGTTTTAATGTTTTCCCATTTTTATTATTTTGATTAGGGCTGTTCATCAAACCACCCGGACCGGCGGACCCGACCTGCCCGGACCGGTTGGGCTAGACCGGACCGGACCGGCCGCCCTTAGGTCCGGTCGGCGGGTTCAGAATTTGCGGTATCCCGTCCCCGGTCTTCACCGGTCCAGACCCGCGGTTTACCCGGTCTAACCCGGTGTGGACCCACTGTGATCAGAAATTCCAAAAAAAAAAAAACCGAAGACTGCGATTTGCGAACCACTGAACCAGAAACAGAATCAGCAAAAATCCAGAATTATGAATTAACAAAGATTTTGATTGAGAAATATATGAGATTTTGAAATTTGAATGATACTAAATAATCCTTATATCTTAAACTACTCCCTAATATTAAGGAATGAAATATAATTAGTATAATTATTTATTAAGTTTACCTAAACTAAAATACTAAATTACTGAAAGAATCAAAGAAAACACATATATACATATACTCACATGTATCTTTTACTTCATATACTGAATTATCAATTACCGTCTTACCGATATACCAATATACCTAATAAAATACCTCCATATACGTTTCCCTTTGTTTCAAATTTTCAATTAATTCATCCTTTCTCAGTTTCTCAGCATCTTCTTTGTTCACCAAGAGTCCAAGAGTACCAAGAGTCCAAGACACCAAGTCGGCAAGTCGCATAGGTAATTGATTCATCCTTTCTCTGCTGTATGTCACATTGTCGCCTCATCTCTGTTGTTGTTGTATACATATACCGATATACGATTCATTATAAGAATTCGTTTGATTTCCATACTTTTTGATTCGTTTGATCTCTGCCTTTCTCTTGTTCTGCCTCATTTTTTTGCTTTCTGCCTTTCTCTGCTTTCCATATACGATTCGTGACTTTTTGATTTTGTTTCTCTGTTCTTATTCGACTTCCTCTGTTTTATTATTAATAGACTACTAAGTACTACTCGTAATTAGATTAGTAGGAATGAGTAAGATAAATTGTAGAGAGATCATAGGAGAAGGAGTAAGATAAAGTAGAGAGATAATGAGTAGAGAAAGCAAGATAGGCAAATTGTGAATTTGTGACTGAGTTTAGCCTTATAGATGTATAGTCAATTAGTCAGTTAGTCACATGTCTCATGTCAGTGTCATCATTTATGAATTAAAAAATTTGAGGTGTATGTGTATGTAATGTCAGTAATTGTTAAAATGAAAGTAAGAAATATACCCATATTTCAGCTCAACTGAATATAATGAAAGTATATTCATTTCATCTTACTGTTACCGCCTCAAATACCCATTAAAAATGATGCGTGTCATTTTTAAAATGAAAGTAATTGTGAACATACTGACTCAGTATGTGGGGCGGTGGGGACTGGGGAGTTGAGCTGTCCGGATGTACTGTACTACTGTACAGTTGACTATTGAGTTGAGTACTTGAGTTTGAGTATTTTTTTGGAACTTCATGCTTGGTAGTACTATTAGTAATATTTCCTATTAATAATATATTAATATTATTGATTGATTATTTGATTACTAACTTGGTATTTTTTGTTAATCTTTACTTCGTAGATGGTTAGCACCGAACATACAAATAAGCGAGCACGCACTAATTTCGAAGATGGAAATGGTGCAACATATATAAGTGACGATGATATCCAAGAGAAACATGTTGACAAAACAAAATCTTTGTTACCGCCTCGGCCTCCAATTGAAGGTCGGAATTATAACACCATCAAAAGGAAAGCATCATACTGGATCCATTTTCGAGATTACTTGGACGAGCATGGTAAGCAAAGGTCTGAATGCATATATTGTGATAATAAAAATTTTGCGTCCGACGGAGCAACAAATGGCTCAAAAAACATTAAAAACCATTGGAATGTATGCCCGTCTAATCCAGATTCTTCAAATAATAAGTCAAAAATGAAACAAACTGAGCTAGTATTTGATCGAATGGCTAATGACGGGGAAGGTACATTGAAGGGTTGGACTTTGGACCTAAATAAGGTTAGGGAAGCTGTAGTTTATTTTATCATCATGGATGAGTATCCATTTCGTGCTGTTGAGAAAGAGGGATTTAGGTACCTAATGTCTGTTACTGCTCCTTCGTTTCATATTCCATCTCGCATTACTATTGCTCGTGATGTGTATAAACTTCACCTGAATGAGAAAACGAAATTGACTGAGTTTCTTCTTAAGTCATCCCAAAGAGTGTCATTTACGACCGACACATGGACAAGCATTCAAAAAATCAATTATATGTGTCTAACAGCCCATTTTGTGGATAATGAGTGGAACTTGCATAAGAAGATAATTGTCTTTTGTCCCATCTATAGTCATAAAGGTAAAGATATTGCGAATCTTCTTGATGATTGCTTTAAAACATGGGGGTTGGAGGATAAAGTATTCACCTTGACAGTGGACAATGCAAGTTCTAATGACACGGCTTGTGTAGAATTGAAAAAACTTCTTCAAAAGAAGCGAAATTTGATTGGTAGGGGAGATTACTTGCATATGAGATGTGTCGCTCACATAATTAACCTTATTGTGTGGGATGGATTGAAAATGAATAAGAAGTCTATAAGCAAGGTCAGGTATGCTGTTAAGTTTGCTAACAGTTCTCCAAATAGAGTACATTACTTCAAACAATGTGCTAAAAAGTATACACAATGCCAGTTGTCCTTAAGTCTTGATTGTCCCACTAGATGGAATTCTACGTTTACAATGTTGGAAACTGCTTTGAAATATAAAGATGCATTTGGTGATATTGATGTTCCTGTTAACCCCCAAGGTGATGAGGTTGATTCAACTGTTGAGTTTGTAGATGAATATGGCAATCTCATTCAGAGTGAAATTGAAAATTCTGGTGCTCCTAGTGACAATGATTGGACTGTTGTGGAATCTTTGGTTCTGTTTCTTAAAGAGTTTAAAACATTGACGGAACAAGTTTCCGGTTCATTGTATGTTACAAGCAATTCTAGCTTCTTTTTTATTGCTCGTGTGCTTGAACAATTGAATAAATGGAGCAAGAGTAGTGATGAGGGTTTTAAACAAATGGCGTGTGCCATGAGAAAGAAATTTGACAAGTATTGGGGGGATGTGGATAAAATGAATGTGTTAATCTACATGGGTGCTATTCTTGATCCAAAGGTGAAGTTAATGGGGTTGAAATTTGCTTTCACTCGTATATATGGGGCACCTAAGGATGAAGAGTTAAAAGTGCAAGTGTACAATAAGGCAAATGATCTTTTTGATGATTATAGAAGGTTGTATAGCTCTTTAACTCCTGCAAATGAAGATTCTACACATGATACTAGTCCTACCCTTGGAGAAGGAGATTATTTAGATTTCAAAAAATCCATTGAAATGCAAGTTCGATTGCGAAGAGGTGATGGTGGATATGACAAGTCCGAATTTGATAGGTATTTGAATGAGGTGCTTGGTGAACATGAGAGAAATTGCGACGTTTTGACATGGTGGAAATTGAATGGTCATAGATATCCTATTTTAGAACGTTTGGCCCGTGATGTTTTAGGAATGCCTATTTCTACCGTGGCCTCGGAATCGACATTTAGCGCAGGTCGACGTCATCTTACACCATTTAGAAGTTCGTTAACTCCTAAGGTACCATCTTACCATCAAGCTTTTGGATATTATTAATTTATTATCTGGTCTTCAACTCTTTACACAAGTGATTTGTAATTTTGTTTGTTCATTGTGATTTGGCTACTAAAAGCTTGTCCAAGCACTAATATGTACTCAGGATTGGATACGCCCAAGAAAGGATAGCGGGATTGATGTGGAGGAAAAATTGGAAGAGCTAGAAAAAGTTGAAAAAGGTATAAGATCAAACTACTATATTGTTTTAAATTTTTAATAACTTTTTAGGTTGTTACTTTGCATATTAACTTGTTTATATTTTTTATTATTAGAGGTGGAGAATACGATGATAATCAACGACGATCCCCCGGATGTTGCAAATCATTGATGAGGAGAAGATTTTGGATTTTATATTTGTTGCTTACATGCTTTTGCTTGGTTTAAGATAATAATAGTTATACACTTATAATACATTGTTACTTTCAAATTTTCGTCATTTTATTTGGGACTTTTATAAATTAATCGTATAAGTTTATAACTTTGAGTTTTTTCATTTGTAAGTTAAATGATCAATTGATCATTGCCTATTTGCCTTATTGTAGACTTGTAGTTGATTTTATTTATGGAATGTATTATAAAATAATGGGCTAATGGCCCAACAAACAAATGAACCATTCAAGTTTCACAACTCACAAGTACAAGATAATGGCCCAGCAGGTTCAAACGGTCGGTCCACCGGGTCAGACCGGACCGACGGGTCGGTCCAGGTTCGGGTTCTGGTGCTAACGGTCCGGTCCACGGTTCCTACCCTTTGGTCTGGCCGGTCCACGGTCCTCGACGGGTCGGGCCGGGTCGGTCCAGTTCTGGCCCGTTGAACAGCCCTAATTTTGATATAGTAATACTATTATTTTTCCATATGGTATAATATGGCTGGGAGAACGTCCGAGTTACTCCCCACTGACGTGGCTGTTATGTTTATAACATGACAGGTTTTTGCTGCTGGGTTTTGGGTGTGAGCTAGCGAGTAGCGTGGATCCTACTCTTTCTTCATTCTTGTAATTTATGGATTTGTATAAACCCGTCTGGAGATTTTTCCTTTTAGCCCTTTTGTAAAAAGAGGCCTTTGTATTGACTTACCATTTCTTTTAATAAGATATAGTTTGTCAGTATGTTTTAATCCCACTCTACAGTGTTTCCGCCACTGTATTGCGTTAGATTTTCTAAAGGATTACACATAAAAGCGGTAAATCATACGAAAGTGGTAAATGCGAAATGTAAGTAAATCACGTAGTGAGGAGTTGTCCCTTAGAGTGTACACTAAACGAGACACGATGCGTAGATGGTTGAGAATGGATCTCGGAACTACTCGGGTTTAGTTAAGGTGTTTTGGTACTTATGGTTGAAGTTGAGGACGTTACGTGTTGTTTGGACGTATCATGGACCTAGTGTCCATATTTGACATTATCGAAGTGCATAATAAAAGTACGAAAATCTAAAGTTTTGTTTAGACGACAACCTAGTGACGATTCGACTTCGAGGCGAATCCTCCTAGCTTGTCCTGCGGTGAATTTGGCAGAGCTTTGCTTCTACAGCTGATTCTGCGGTGAATCCGGCAGAGCTTCGCTGCTATACTTGGAGTTGGCTAGTCGAGCGCAGGTGCTCCTCGGTTCGAGTGGAGTGCTCGAGAAGTGAGGAGTAGCGTCGATTCGCTTATCAGAACAACGATCGAGTGGATTGTACTTAGTGTCGGAGTGCGACCTAAGTTAGAGAAGAAGAGGGGGAGAGCGAATTTTGAGAGAAGTGGCTCACGAATTTGTAAGTTGTGTGTCAAAATGAATGAAGTGAGGGGGTATTTATAGTTGCTCGCGCAGTTCAAATCAATCACTAGGACGCTTGAGCTCCGGCGCACCAGAACTCAGTCGCCTGGTGTCATGCGCGTGAAGACTGAGACGCCTGGTGTGAGACGCTTGGATTTTTGAAGATCCGATTTTGAAGCTGTAACACCCGCTATTTTCCCTAGCATTTTTATCCTTACCGTTATGATTCCGTCATAACTCTGTTGCATTATATTCGGCCTTAAGTTTCTTCTTTTTTTCAAGCTTTATTTCCATTTTTGAGTTTAATTATATTATAAAAGATTTTAATTCTTTTAAATCTATTTATTTGATTTTCTTCGTACACTATTTATTTTTTTCCGCGAAGAATTCTATTTCTTTACGAATTAACGTTTTTAAGATCGGATTTAAGTTATTCCTTTTCCTACATGATGCGAATGCGGAAGCGGTTTAGAATAGGAAATGAAGATTGGGTCGAAGGTTAATGTAACCTTGGTTGATGATGTGGATTTTGGAGTGAAATTGAACTAAGGTTAATGTAACCCTGGTTCGTGGTTAAGGTCTGTGAGGATTTTGAGTTTTGTGGCTCGACTATTTTTGGGAAGCGGACGCTTCGTTTTTTTGTATTTTGTGATCCAATGTTAATCGGTGAGTAACCAAAGGATATTTAACCCGTAGTTCGACCTTGAACCCGGAATTAATAGCTCAGAGTTTGGAGCACCAACCCTCTAAACACTTCGAAGCACCTTCTCGAAGTTTAAACACGAGATTAACAAATTAATCCAGAGTTTGACAAGTTGTTTGTAAATTCATAAATATTCGATGCTTTATTCAATGAAAGACATTGGCTTATATAGCCTACAATGTGTGATATCCTCGTTATATTCTGAGTGATATTCTAGAATAATAATACTAATATAAAAGGAAACAAATACTATGAAATATAACTACTAGTATCACATGCCACCTATGGGTGTGATCTTTATTCTACTTGCCTTAAATAAAAGATAGTGTGTGATCATAGGAGATCACGACATTATCTCTTATTATGTGATGAAGATCCTTTTGTCATGTCTCCAAGATTACTATGTGATGCGTGATCTAATGCTTGAAATAATAGGTGGTGTGTGAATGTAGAAGATCACGACACTTCCAATTATTTGGCGAAGATCCTCACACATTATTCCTTGCCATATGTCCGAGATTTTCCCATCTCCAATTATTTGATGGAGATCCTCTTGTTTATTCCTTACCATATATTAAAGATAGATTAATATCTCAAATATTTGGAGATCCTCTTGTTGCCTTTTACTTGAGATTGGTGTATCATAAAAGATACCAGCCATATATCTTCTTTTATCCTCCTACCATCATTGTGGATATCTTGCCAATCCCACGAGATCCCCCACATCTTTTTAGGATAAGCAATATTCTCTTGATGGATCCTTGGTGTAGTTGCATGAATCTGGCCATGTTTGGGTCAATACACGCTTACCCATGGCGGCTTGTGATAGAATGGCCCACGTACGTAGTCAATTGCTTTATTAGGACCGTTGACTAATTTTTTGGGCTCCACAATCGGGTCACTACAAATGTCTGAACTTATTTATATAATATTTTCAACTTATAAATATTTTTATTTACGAAAATTTAGCCATTAATGATTTTATTATGAAGTTTCGTAAATAATTATTTTCTATCGCGAGGTTTACTCGAATTGCTTTGAAATGCCTTTAACTATTTTACGATTCTTCTTTTTATCAACTTAAAAATTATTTGAGATCTTTTCTCCCATGTTTTGGACCGACCCTTCTCCTTGTCACAACCTTACTACGTTTTCATAATACGTTCCATTTTATTACGTTGAAACGTATTTACGTAATTATTTTCTTTTCATTTATTCTATGCTTTATGATCAAACCTTTCATACTCCCTCTCCTCTTCATTTGGTTGGCTGATTTAGCATGTTATTCCACCTTGTTTTCATCAAAATTTATTTGGCATTCATTCATAAGAGACCATCCATTTTTTGCGTTCATTTTTTTCATAAACAACAAAAAATACTATTTCCTTCTCCCTCTTTGACCGTGTTATTCATCCATCTTTCTAGGCTGATTCTTGCGCCAATTGTAATCCCCTAGAATTTCTAACGCAATACAGTGGCGGAAACACTGTAAAATTGGGATTAAAACACACTAACAAACTATATATCTTATTAAAAGAAATGGTAAGTTAATACAAAGGTCTCTTTTTACAAAAGGGCTAAAAGAAAATTCTCCAAACGGGTTATACAAAACCATAAATTACATGAATGAAGAAAGAGTAGATCCACGCTACTCGCTAGCTTACACCCAAAACCCAGCAGCAAATATCTGTCATGTTATAAACATAACAGCCACGTCAGTGGGGAGGAACTCGGACGTTCTCCCAGCCATATTATATCATATGGAAAAAATAATAGTATTATTATATCAAAATATTTAAAAAGAGAATCGTAAACATTAAAACGATATAATAAGAATAAGCTTTCGAAGAAAACTTAAAACATTTGCCAATCTGCAAATAAAAAATCAATCGATGATAATAAAATTATTCAAAATGGCGTTACGGATAGGATTAGTGTTGAAGGTTAGACTTTCACTAGGAGAATACTAAAAACTAGCTTCGAGAACTTAGTTCAAACAAATCAAACTTCGATCTCTAACTAGGCTACTTAACCATAATAGGACGAGACTTATAAATGCGTGGCCCTAGTTTAAGATAATATGCACACCCCTTCCGAGCACCATAAATACTCAGTTCAACCCGACGGCGTCTTACACTGCGAGACACGAGTTTAAGGTCAATATGTACACACACTCCCGAACACCATATATGCTAGGTTCAACAACCAGTATGCCCCATAAAGACACACCAACCTTATAGTTGATGGCAAAAACATAAACCCCAGAATATATTACTCTAAACCTCACACTTTTCCTTATTCCATAACTCCAAAAACAGCCATTATCGAGATTCAATAGATATAAACACTATAAATAATATGAAGATAAAAGAATAAACATTTATATTAAAAGGGAAACTTTCTATAAATAGAAACTTACTAATTTTAGAAACTTACTTAAAATAGAAATACTGTTATAGAAAATTCGTAGGTTATTAAAATAAATGAAATGTATAGAAATAACATTTCTACCGAAATTAACATTTTATTATTATCGTCGTTATCGTCGTTATCGTAACTTTAATACATTTCTAAATTCGTTACTCAAAATATAAATAAAATATAATAAGTCAGTATATAGTATTTTATAATTTATTAGAAAATCGAGTTAAAACTATGAATTTTAGAAAAAAGATGTTTTAAGAAAAACGATATCAAAATTAATTGAGTTGACGAGTTTTATAAATTAAACGAGATTTTATTAAGCTTTCAAATTAGTTTTAGCAAATAGATTTTATCAATAAATAATACCGATTTTGCTAAAAATAATCAATCGCAGACAAACGAGAAATTATTAGGGAAGATAGTATCGACTAAAAATATATTTAAAACAAAATCGACTATTTTCTCATTTGATGGTATAAATCATAAAACAAAAATTAATTTATTAAACAAGTATACAAACCTCGATTATAATATAAAAATACAATTTTGAGTTAAAATTATAAATTAACGAAATATGAAGAAGATGTGAAATCGTTATTATTTAGTTACTAGTGTCACGATAACCAACAAAATAGTATAACGATCGTAAATAATTAAATTACTAAAGATTTATAAAACGATATCGAAAACTGTAAAATATAATAAGACATACAATTTTAAATTTTATTAGCAAAATAATAAATAGCTAAAATTAGAAAACTGAAGTTAAAATATTTAGTACATACTACTACTCAACATACGATATAAAATCGAGTAACGTCCTAAGTTACCTTCGGGCGATAATCGAACTGTTCACGTAATTATCCTTGTCGGGTCCTCACGAGATCCTTAATTTAGTATCTGAATAGAACATTCAGCCTTCCTGGACGGGTCCTCAGGTAATTCAGTAAGACTGACTTGACGGGTCCTCAGGTAATTGAGTAAGACTGACGCGAAGAACGGGGAAGACGCTAACGAAACAACTGAAATGAGAAGAAAAATGAATAACAACAGCCAGCAATGTACAACATCATCATCAGAAACGAAGAAGAAGAAGAAAAGAAAAAGGGAGTAAGACACGAACAACAGCAAGTATGTGATATCGAACGGAAAAATCGAGAAAGGACAAAGGCGAAGAAGATCAGAGGGATGCCAAACAAGAACCGAAACCGAAACCGAAAGACGAGACGACAAACAAAACGTGGCAGCAGCAGTAAACAACGAAATATAGCAGCAATACGGAAACTAGAACAACGCCAAATAACAGTAGGAGCAGCGAGAAGAACCGACATAGCAGCGAAGAGGAAAGAAGAAGAATAAACGGATTGAAAGGAGATAAACGCAGCAGCAACACGCAATAACAACAGACGCAGCAGCATCAACAAGTACAAAAATTGACAACAACGACAAACACAGCAGCGGAAGACAAATCAGGCGGAGAAGAAGAAGGAGAAGCAACATCAGTAGCAAAAACGAGGGTAGCAGTAGCATCGTACAGCTGCAGCAACGAATAGAAAAGGAGCAATAAAACACAGACAACAGGAAAACAGAATCGACAAAAAAAATGGAAGCGAGACCAGCAAAGGGATGAAAACAGAAGGAGGAGAACGGAATTACCTTTCGTCGACTAAAGTCAACATGATAGAAACAGGCGGCAGACTGATCGACAACGGCCACAGAAACAAAACAGAGGAGAGGAGGATGAGCGAGTTTAATAAAATCAGAACACACGCTGCAACAGAAGAAATAGCAGCAGCAACGAGCATCAAAACATAACTCAGATCGAGACCGCTGATGATTGTGCGAGTGGGTGGAAGAGAAGAGAGAGCAGGCACGAAGAACGTGAATGGTAGGGAAGGTGAAGGGGGGGTGCGTTGAATGTAAAAAAAAACAAAGGGGAAAGAATGATGAGGAGGTTCAAAAATCAAGCGGTGTAACACACCAAACAAAAAAAAGGAAGAGGGGATGGATCAGGTGGTCCCCAAGTTCCAAATTAGTAGTTGGGTATAGGAAAACGGGGTTAGTACAACATATGATCTAAAAGTGTCGAGTCAAAAGTCGACCCAAACAACAATTAAAATCGGGTTGAAAAAGTGAATAATTTGACCCAATAAACGATCGAGCAAATAATATATTCTCGAGATTAAAATAAAATATTTGAGACGAAAACGAAGATCAGGGAAATAAATAATTAGACGATGAAATAGTATTTCTCGATAAATAATAAATCTTCGATAAAGTGAATTAAATTGATTTCTCGAGGAAAAGTAATAAATGTTTTGACGAAACTTAATATAAATGAACTTCGAGCTGAAAATAGAAATTCAAGCTTAAATATAAATAAATAAAAAGAATTTAGAATTTAAATCGTCGAAATAGTCTTTCGATAAGAATTAAATTAAAGTATAAAATAAATCGAAACAAAAATAAAAATATGTTTTAAATATAAGAAGAGTTTCCGAGACAAATAGAATTTTAGGAGTTTGAAGCGATTAAACGATAAATTCGTTTTATAATAATTTTAAGAATTACGAGTTAAATCGTAAAAATAAAATACGAACATAATTTTAATTTAATTTAATTTATAAAATCAGGGGTGTTACACCAATTCGAGTCATAATCGTCTCATTTTCATCGGCAAATTAATCCTTATTCCGATCCTTTCGTTAAGGTAATAATCGATGTTGTTTTCGATCGTTATTCACCTTGATTTTCTCAGTTTTTCTCATGGTATTTTTCTGTCAAGATTTTTGTGTGTTGCAGGATTTGTGGTCGATCCCAAGGCCGACGAGTATATTATCAATTCCGATTTGTACTAGAAGTAACGTCGATGTTACTCGGTATTACTTGATTTTATTTGTGTAATTGCATGTATATATTTTTATATTTCATTTTTGACAAGATATGTATGTCATAATCTGGAAAAATTTTAAAAGTTGAAAATTTGCATGTTTCGGTATTTTTATCGCTTTTACGAGATTAACGATTAAATCGTCATACTCCCTCCGTTCCAATGAATTGTTTGCCTATTCCATATTGGGGCGTTTCAATGAATTGTTTGCCGTTCTATTTTAGGAATGCTTTTTATGTGTAATTTGACTCTTGGCTCCACATGTCACCTTCTAATTGGATCTCTTGCCCTTAGTGCCAAAAGCAAAGACAAACAATTCATTGGAACAGAGGGAGTATTAAATTGTAAAATCGTAATATTCGGTGTAACATCTCGGCCCAATCCCAGGAGGTCACCCATCCTAAGATTGCTCTCAGTCAAGCACGCTTAACTGCAGAGTTCTTATCATGGGCAAACCAGAAAAGAAAGTGCACTTTGTTGATATGTGTAGTACTTCAAATCCCTTTAAGCAAAGCTCATAAATAGGACATCTTCAATCAATGTGGGGTGTTTCAATCACTCCCACTTGAAGAACGCAACGTCCTCGTTGCGCCTGGCAGCATAACCGCTGACCCAAAATCCACCCCCGCTAGGTGCCAAATGCACGGTCGCAGGGTTGCTCTGATACCATTTGTAACACCTCGGCCCAATCCTAGGACCGGAAATGTTAACTGCGGTAGCCCGCCAGGCTTTGTACTGGTCCCACAGACCAACACGAGTCCTTTCCAGCACATTTTGTGCTCACTCATGCGCATCCTGAAAACCTTCCCAGGAGGTCACCCATCCTAAGATTGCTCCCAGTCAAGCACGCTTAACTGCAGAGTTCTTATCAAGGGCAAACCAGAAAAGAAAGTGCACTTTGTTGATATGTGTAGTACTTCAAATCCCTTTAAGCAAAGCTCATAAATAGGACATCTTCAATCAATGTGGGGTGTTTCATTCGGCCTAAACTTGTAATATATGATTATATTCTGTAAAAATGAGGTTTTTCATGATTTTTAATAATTTGGTATTTTTCTAATATTTTTGATATCGATTATTGAATTAATACCGTTTATGGACAAAAGCAATTAAAAGCCAATTTTTAGTTCTAGCACTTAAACATTTTATTTTAATCTGAAATTTGACGTGGGTAATCTTTCAGGTGAAATAGAATTTTATGATTTTTTTTCATAAGTTTTCGAAATTGTTTAGTGGGTGAGCTAAATCACTTTAAATCATCGTTTATCGTTAAAACCGTGTTTGTCGCTTTAATTTTCGATTTTCTGGTCCCTGTTTTAAATATGTAAAAAAATGTGTTAATGGTGGTTTCACAATTAAATGTAATTTTATGATTTTTAGTGCTTTAATAATGTTTGCAACGATAAGTTTTATTAATGGAATCGTTAATTGTGAAAACGGGTTTTAAAAGACAGTTTTAACGGGATTTGTGAATTCTGGAATTTTGAAAAAAAATTAGCGGTTTCTGGAAAATCATGATTTTTAAGTTTAATAATAAAATTTTTTTTGCAAGAAAGGTATGACTCCTTTATTCCTCCAATTTGGGAAAATAAACAAGCCCATTAGTGTCCATGGTACATCTTTTGATTCTTGCCTTGAAAATCTAGATCAAGTGTTAGCTCGATGTGAAGAGTATGGACTTGTTTTAAATTGGGAAAAGTGTCATTTCATGGTTAAACAAGGTGTTGTCCTAGGTCATATTGTTTCTAACAAAGGAGTCGAAGTCGATAAGGCGAAAGTCTCAGTGATCGAAAACTTGCCACCGCCTACAAATGTCAAAGGGGTGAGGAGTTTTCTAAGTCATGCCGGTTTTTATAGACGATTTATTAAAGACTTTTCCAAAATTGCTAAGCCTTTGACTTCTTTGCTTATGAAAGATGCACCTTTTGTTTTCGATGACTTGTGTCTTGAGGCCTTTTGCAGGATAAAGACTGCTCTCACTACCACTCCAATTATCAAAGCTCCCGATTGGAATCTTCCATTTGAGATCATGTGCGATGCTTTCAATTTTGCCGTTGGTGCCGTTCTAGGTCAACGGGTTGATAAGAAGCTACATGTGATATACTACGCAAGCAAGACATTAGATGAAGTCCAATCGAGGTATACAACAACCGAGAAAGAAATGCTTGTCGTTGTCTATGCCATGGAGAAGTTCCGAAATTATGTTACCGGTTCCAAAGTCATTATTCTCACCGATCATGCAGCGATTCGATACATCATGTCCAAGAAGGAGACCAAGTCCCGACTATTTCGGTGGGTCCTCCTTCTACAAGAATTCGACATCGAGATTAAAAACAAAGCCGGATCGGAGAACTTGGTAGCGGATCATCTTAGTAGACTAACGGCTACTAAAGAGAACAATGAAGAAGATGGTATCCCCATCAATGAAGCTATGAGAGATGAGGCCTTGATGGCCATTGATACTATTACACCTTGGTATGCCGACATCGTCAATTTCTTAGTGTCTCATTTTATTCCGGACGATTATTCCAAGTAAGAGAGGAAGAAACTACGTTATGAAGCCCGACGCTATTATTGGGACGAACCATATTTATTTCGCCGTTGTGTAGATGAATTTACCGACGATGTGTTACGGCCGATGAAGGTTATAATATTGTAAAGCACCTTCACTCGACATCTTATGGTGGACACTTGGCCAACCAAAAGACAATTGCCAAGGTTCTCCAAAGCGGGTTTTGGTGGCCTTCCATGTTTAAAGACATTCGAGCTTTCATTCTCACGTGCGATGCTTGCCAAAGAAGTGGGAATATTACGAGAAGAAATGAGATGCCCCTTCAACCCATCTTAGAGATTGAATTGTTCGATGTTTGGGGAATTGATTTCATGGGTCCGTTCAAATCCTCCTTTGGTAACAAGTATATCTTAGTAGCGGTTGATTATGTCTCAAAATGGATCGAGGCTGTAGCTTCCCCCACCAATGAATCCAAGGTTGTAATTAAGCTTTTCAAGAATGTAATTTTCCCGAGATTCGGTATGCCTAGAGCCATAATTAGCGATGGAGGCTCTCATTTTAGGAAGGATACCTTTGAACACCTACTTAGGAAATATGGTATCACTCACAAGATGTCCCTAGCCTACCACCCTCAATCAAATGGGCAAGCCGAGATCCCCAACCGTCAAATCAAGGGAATTTTAGAGAAAGTTGTAAATACACACCGAAAGGATTGGTCATTGAAGTTAAATGACGCCCTTTGGGCATTAAGGACGGCTTACAAAGCGCCGATTGGAACCACTCCTTATCGTCTTGTGTATGGTAAAACTTGTCATTTACCGGTGGAATTAGAACACAAAGCCGAATGGGCAATCAAAGAGTTAAACTTCGATGAGAGTGTTGTAGGAGATAACCGCCTTCTCCAACTACAAGAATTGGAAGAACTGAGACTTGAAGCCTACGAAAACTCGAAGATTTACAAGGAACGAACTCGACAATGGCACGATTCTCGAATACTTCGTAAGGACTTCTCCGTTGGTGATAAGGTATTACTCTTCAACTCTCGCTTTAAGCTTTTCCCTGGTAAGTTGAAATCAAAATGGTCGGGTCCATTCGAAGTGACCAAGGTGCAACCATATGGATCAATAGAGATATCTAGCCCGGAGACCGGGAAGTTTATGGTTAATGGACAACGTTTGAAGATTTATCACCCCGGTGACGTTCGTGAGACCTTTGCTATGATCCGAATGAAGAAGCAACAACAAACCAAGAGTTCAATGAACTCACACTAGCTCCAAATGGTCCTAGTCCAACCCCCTTAGCCCCTCCTTCAAGTCTAGTAGTGTGCCTTCTTCAACTGCTGAACTAGCTCGTGCAAGCACCTACTTGGACCGAATAGAAGAGCAAGAACATACATTGCTCTAATCTGATTTACAAGTCAAATAATCAAGACCATATGGATACATTAACTTGGGTTCACACTCATCAAACCTCTCATGCAAACAAGGGCTATGCATCTGATTTAGTAGGTTGAATGTGTTCCCATTGATGCATTGTATCTAGTTGTCTAAGTTCTTTTCCCTTTCTTTGTTTGTATCACCCTCTTTAAGAGGCTTGACTATTTTGGTTGGCCTCTCTTTGGGGACGTTTGTAGGCTATAAATAGCCACTCATTTGATGAATAAAGCATTCAACTTTCATCAAACAAAATCTGAGTTAAGCTTTGCTTTCCTTTTCGTCTTTGTAGTTCACAAGACAAAGTATTAGAGTAAGTCGCGTTACAAGCTCTATACTCGCTATTTCAATCGAGTGTTTAAATTAGCACCCGCTTTGTTGAGGTATAGGTCTATCTCACTTAGCACACTATCCTTGGTTACGTTCTATCATCACTTACAGCAACTATTTCAACCTGATTTCGTTGCTTTGTTTCGTTCATTTCAATTTACTATGACTCTCCAAATCACTTGTTCAAAGTTCATTCTAACTCACATCACGCTACCATGAAGATTGGTGAGCTCCCGTTGGGGAGCGATGTTTAACCCCACCTCGAAATTGAAGTAGGTTTGGCGGTATCCTCAACAACCACCTTGTACATATGTATTATATTTCTTTGTGTTATTAGTTTGTTAGCTTGAGAAGAATGGTTGAATTTGGATTTCGCCATGTATGGAGCACTTAATTTGGATGAAGACCACGCTTTTTGGAGAAGTTATGGAGCTAAATTGAAGACCACAGGCATGTTTGTGGTAGATTTTGATTATGTAATGTAAGTCGAGTCAATATTTGAATCATTAAGTGATTGTTGAAGAGCCATGAAATGGCAAGGCGGAAAAACGAAGAAAGCAAGACCGCCGGGCGAAATTTCGCCCGGTGAGACCTGACCGGGCGAAACTTCGTCCTATGGAAAGTTGCCAAAATTGTCGAAATTGAAGAAGATACCACCGGGCGAAATTTAACCCGATGGAAAAAAATGGCAGAAAACGATTTTTACGACGAAAAGTCCGCCGGGTGAAATTTCACCCGGTGGTGCTTGACCGGGTGAAATTTCACCCGGCGGCATGGACTCGCTCAATCACCTATAACACACCTCCTCACTACAATTTCAATTCCCTCCTTCATATTTACCACCCATAACTTTCCCTCCAAAAAATTTTACACCAAATTTTTACCACCAACTTTAAAACATTCACTTTCCCTCCCAACCACCCTTATTTATATCACACTTTTTACCTCACAATTCACTCCACATTTTCACCCATCATAAACACATTAAACCACCTACCATATCCAATCACATTCAAACCTCCATTCCATTTCCACTTGGTGATTATATTCTTGGGTTTTTGAAGAGGAGAAGCTAAAGTTTCGGGATTTTTCTTGCAAATTATTATCATCATGGAGACAAGAGCCCAACGAGCCGCGCGAAAACGAGGTATGACTTCGACTTCTAAACCTCTTAAATGTTCATCTTCTGGTAAGTCTTCAAAGCCTAAACTTTCACCTTGTCCTAAGACACTTTTGGCTCAAACCTTTTCTGAAAAAGCTTTTCAGAGTACAAGGTGGCCTTGTCCTTTCACAACAAAAATTTTAGGAATTAAGAACGATATTAAAGAGTTATCGTCTAGGATTGGTACTAGTAAGCTACTTAATTTTGTGCCTTGCACAAATAAAGACTTGACTTGTGAATTTTTAGGTACCTTTACCGTCGATAACCCGACCACACCAAGAGAGTTCAAATTTAGACTCTTCGGTAGAAATCACTGTTTAAATATTTCCGACTTTGGCCTAGCTTTAGGTTTACCCTCATCGGGTACCGGACTAAGTGAACTCCTAAGTGATTCGCAAAGCAGTGCGATTAGAAGAGACTTGTGGAGGCGGATAGCGCCGGGTCAACGTGATTTCGAACCAAATTCTAGCTTTACCGCAGAAATCCGTAACCCTGCCATCCGTTATTTTGCTGAAATTCTTTCCCACTGTCTTTTGCCATCTACCGACAATATTATCAACCTCAATGTGTGTGTCTTACAATTGATATGTGACTCTTTGATCGGTAACCCTTACCCCCTTGACTTACCTATTGTCGTGGCGTTACACTTTCATCAAATTATAATTGACCAACGCCCCTCTGTCGACTGTGGTGGTCTTGTAACTGTAATAGCAAGAAATTTGGGTTACGCGACTGACCATCTCAAACCACATGACCCCCGTGTCTGGCTTGACGAGGCCTACTTCCCTAGTTGGATTTTTAAAGTACCTGACCATCGCCTCGTCTCTCTTGGCCACGGTCGTGCCTTAATTGTCCCCAACAAAAACCTAACCAATATTTACAACCACCATAATTGGGACCTACCTCCAGGTCCCTGTGAATTCCGACTGACCGAATCGGGGGAAGTAGGAGTTTGGGAGTATGCCGGTGAGGGAACTCCTACGGCTTCTTATGCGTCAAATGACTATTCAACCTAGGCACCCCTACAAGAGTCGGTAGATAATATGGTTTGTGTTTGTTGTGGGTATTTGTGTGGTTTGTGTCGGTGAGTCTCTAATCTCTTACAATTGTATATCTTTCAAATGATATTGTTCCTTATTCCTTGTCCCATCATTATAATCGTTGTGATTGTTTTATCTCGAACAAAATTCGCAAGTTGTCCCATTGTCCCACTGTCCCATCAATATTTTTGCGGCCGTCGCGGCCTTGGTTTTGCTCCCGGTCTTTAGGCGATGTGATTACGCCATTGACCCTTTTGAAAAATCCAAATTTTAATCAAATTTTCTCAATTTTCCTTAATCCGGGCTAGGTGACGTGATTACACCTATGCCCAATTTTTCACCCTTTCATTTTAATTTCTTTTCTTCTCTTTTATTTCTTTTTCAACTTCTTAGCCACTTGGCTAGGGTCTTTATTTTATTTCTTTTTGTGTGTTTTTCACGTCTTTTTTATTTCTTTTTGCCCGCCACTATTTTATCGTTTTCTTTATTTTCTTTTTCTCAAAATTTTTGAAAAAAAACACAATAACATTTGAAAAATCCTAAAAGATTTTTCTTTTCCGTCTTTTTCGTTCTTCCCCTACTTGTCCATTGAGGACAATGTGCAGTTTTAGTGTGGGGGAGGAGTCTACTATCTTTTATTTTGCCAAAAATCTTTTCAAAATCCATAAAAATTTGAAAATTCGAAAAATCAAAAACATTTTTTTCTATTTTCTTTTCCTTTTCCTTTCTCGTTCTCGTTATGTTTTCGTGTCCCGTGTACGGTCTTGTTCTCCACTCTTACAGGTAACCACCACCTTGATAGCACGAATTGAAGAGATTGAAAGTCTCCGCTTGGTAACTTCCTTCCTTCTTTCTTTAATTTTGTAGAAGAGTTAGGTTGTTGCTATTAGAAGCTCTCGAAGTTGAGCATTTTGGGTGTTGTGATTGATTGTGTGCTTGAATGTTGATGGAGTATGGAGTACATGACCTTACTTGTGTTTTCTTTTATTTTCTTTTTCTTTTTCGTGTGTTCTTTTTGCTTTTGTATAGTGTGTCTAGGACTAAATGTTTTCGAAAACCCGATTACAAACTTATTACAAGAGTTTACATTCCGTTGTAGATAACCCATTGTAGATTTTGGACCTTAATCTAGTAGAATGACTCTTAATCAATGAATTTGTTGATCCTTTAGCTTGAGTCCACCTTTTCTAGCTTGAGTCCACCTTTTCTACTAGAGGTTTACTTCGGGGTTTGCATTTGACCACCTTGACCACCCACGGAGGAGTTAGGCCTTGGTTCCTGCATCCCGTTTTCTAGGTGACCTTGCTCGAACGACCATTGCACCTTTAGTCCAAATTCTTTCCACCTTTTTGTGGGTTATCCAGGAATGACATGTGTTCTCGTTTACCTAATTTCCTCCACCTATACATCACCAAAATAAGTTTACACAAAAATAACCTCCAAGCTTGGTTATGAACCACATCAAAATCGAAAAGCCAAAAAAGGGCAAACCAAAGCAAGAGAAAAGGGCACAAAAATATGAAAAACAAGGAGAGAAAAGGAGCTTCAAATGAAATCATATCATCAAAAACGTCTCCTATTGAAAAAAAAAGCCCTTTGATCGATTCGTCGCCGTGAAGTGCCAACTAGAGGACCGAGTCCCGAGGTAGGAAGATGGCGGTGATTAGTCGATCCACCCCAATAATCGTAAACACTCCACCTTTTCTATTTGGGCTAATTTAGGAAATTCGAGTTTGGAACGACCCTCTTGGCTTAGCCAAAGAGAGCGGGACTGCACCTACCTATAGTGTCGAACAAATCCATGGTTCACTTTTTTTCCACTCCGTTATACGCCCCGTCGTACCCCTTTAGAAGACTAGGAGGACCTATGCTAAGTTATCAACACTTATATTCCTTAGTTGTCATAGTATTAGGCTTTGGTCCTCATTTACATGGGTCATTTATCTTGGAAGTTTATTGTTGTTCTAGGTAAGTAATCGGTGTCTTCCCCGCCGTCTCGATGAGGGATTCGGTGTTTTAATTTTGCTTTGGATGCGTCTATTCTTTCGTGTTATGTGTTTTTGTGTGTTTAGTCGCATCCACCATTTTGAGCAAGCCCCAACTTGCCTTGCATGGAAGTACCTTACCTCATGGGTATTTCGATGTGAGTTGAAGGGACGGAGCGGGCCTGTTAATTGCCCCGTATCGGCTTAGCGTAGTCTAGCTAGTAGTAGTAGTTCTAATTTCTTTTTGGGTCTTTGCTCGAGGACGAGCAACAGTTTAGTGTGGGGGAATTGTTGTGTGCTAAATTTAGACCGCTTTTCCCCTCATTTAGACCCGTTTTTCCCTCGTTTTGCGAGTTTAGAGTGCGATTATCGCCATATTTTGTGTACTTCTCGCATTAGCGTCCCTCTTGTGCATTTTACGTGTTTTTGGAAGTTTTCTATCTATTTTGATAGAATTTTGCACCGAAATCACGATCGAGCTTCCACGAGCACAAGAGAAGGGAATACCGTCCTAAGAGTAAAGCACACAACTTAAAGTTTAAAGCCATCCAATCAATTAACGAAGAATGAGACAAGAATTGAGGCCAGTGAAATGACCGGGCGAAATTTCACCCGGTGAGACACCACCGGGCAAAATTTCACCCGACGGTAAAAATGCCTCCCCGAAGATTTTCCGAAACTCTCCACCGGGCAAAACTGACCGGGCAAAATTTCGCCCGATGGGAAGAAGTGCCAAAAACGCAAAAAAAGGAAGAAAATCTGACTGGGTGAAATTTCACCCGGTGGGAATTACTGTCAAGACCGCAGGGCAAAGTTTCACCCTATGAAGATGTTGAGGGAGATTGTCTCACTAATGAAGCAAGAGTTGGATTTGGGCTTTAGGTTAAATACCCATTAAGAGGATTACTATATATATGTAACCCTAGATTGTTGCCCAAGAATCCATTAGCATCTATTAGTATACATTAGGCATCATCTAGCATCTTCCATGAGAGTAGGAAGGTTTCCATTAGTGTAGTGTAGTATCACCTCCATTAGTAGTAATCTAGTAGTAATTCTCTAGAAATCTAGTAGTTTACATAGTAATTAGTAGTAGATCTACTTAGTTTCCATCATCAATTCTCTAGATTTCAAGTTTCTAAGAAGATTATTCAAGTTTTATTTGAAGATTTGTGGGTTTATTGAAGGATTAGTGACAAGTTCTTCATTCTATGCATCAAAGCTTCAACCTTTATCCATGCAAACTTCTTATTTCTTGTAGATCTTCACAATTGGTACATTTCTTTCCACTCTCTTATCTCTAGTTTAGATTTAATTTAGTTTTCTCATCACTATCTAGCTTAGATTATCTTAGTGTAGTTAGTTTCTTTAGATCTTGTTCATGTTGTTTTAGATTATTCCCTAGATTAATTTGGTAGTCTCATAGTTTAGTGGGTGATTGTTAGATTGTAGTTTTCTTATCATATTGTTGTTAGTTTCCTTAGATCTAGTTAATATGCATGTTGTAGTTAGTTTCTCCATAGTTAATGTTTTGTTTTCTTTCATTATGATTAGTGAGTAGATTTCTTGTTGTGGGGTTTAGGGATGAAGACTTGGATTATTTGAATTTAGGGGTATTGGTGGGTTGCTTGCATGTTGGTTTATCTTGTTTGTGGTTGTTGTGTCATTGTTGTTTTAGTCCGGCCAGCTAGACCGACCTTGACTCATTTCTATCAATATGGGGAAACTCGGGATAGAAATTATCATAACAAGAGACTTACCCTTCTTCGCCGCGAAAGCGGGTTTTTAGGTGGGTTGGGTGAAGAAACCGAAAGGTGACATTCTCCCTTTATCAACTTTGCAACAAAAACTCGATCCCGACCTTCTTATATTCCATGTTTCAAATCCCGACTTCTCCCCAACGCCTTTCCCTAGATTAATTACCCTTAGCCATTCTCGTAGTGATTCCTCTAGCATAGACTTGGCCATAGACTCGACCCTTAGAAACCCCCCCTCTAGACATCAAACACATCGCTTTAAACTAGTCAATTCCTCCGTTCCCTGTGGACCGACCTCGACTTACCACGAATACTTGTTTGTTTTTGTGTGTCATCTCGAGTCTTATAAATATCGTTTGATCCCTCGTCCTCCGTTAACGACCGAACCGATTGGGAGGCGATCATTAACCCAAAAATTCAAAAAACTAAATCTCTTTTTAATTGCCACCTTTTTAAGAACGGTAACTACTACCGGAGAATGATCAGACACTCCAGAATTCAGGAAGTGAGAAAAACAGCCAGGAAAAGCAGAAATCCAACTCAAATTGGTTAACGCTCGATCAAGTTTAGTCCAAACCCTTGCATTAGGGTCTTCCTTATTAGTCCATGTATAGTCGCATCCCTGACCAACTAGGTCCTGCAATCCACTACCAACAAGACAATCATTAAACTCCTCCATAGCTTTCTCATCCGGATAATCTCCTCCAATTTTATCCTCCCTTTTCCTAATAATATTAAAATCGCCAAGAACCAGGCATTTAGTAACAGTCTTGCTTATACCAATCAAATGATCCCATAGCTCACCTCGCTTCCTAGCATCATTAAAACCATAAACAATCGTAACAAAACCCTCGTGTCCAGATTCAAACTGATGAACATGACAATGAATATTTGCTCCTCAATTTGCACAGGAGTAACTCTTATTGTGGAAGGATTCCTCAAAATCCAAATTCTTCCATTATAATGACTACCATAGTTACATTTAACCTCCCATCTAGTGAATTTACCTTTAATGGGTAATAATTCCATGGGTAATAATTATTACTCATACTCACATCGCTTTAATAATAATTTTTGGGTATTAATACTAAATCCACTACAAGAGTTAAAGTCATTGGCGACTGATATTAGCTACTGACATCTGTCGCAAAAAACAGACGCGCGACCGTTAGCGGTCGCTAAGCGTCAGTGGCTACAGTTAGTCGCTTCTAGCGACTGATTTCAGTCGCTAAAAAAGCGCGCGACTGAAATCAGTCGCTAAATTTAGCGACTGAAATCGGTCGCTAGATGCTCATTTTAGCGACTGATTTCAGTCGCTAATGGGGCCATTAGCGACTGATTTAGCGACTGATATCAGTCGCTAAAACTTCAGTTAGCGACTGATTTCAGTCGCTAAATAGTGCGACGTGGCATTATTTAGCGACTGATATCAGTCGCTAAATATAAATTTTAGCTACTGATATCAGTCGCTACCGTGCCAGAAATAGGCCGGTTCAATTTATTATTTTTCTAGCCAAAATCTGCACAATAAAACGAAGCAACAACTACAATACATCCCAAACATCATTCCAAACGTTATTCCAAACGTTATGCAAGCTTCATACTCCAAAATTGTCAACCAAGTACGCAAAAGTCGTGAATACATACACTACATTAAAAGTGTTGTTACAAACAGTTTTTTCAACAAGCATTTCTCCCACTACAAATTGTTTTCAATAAATCAACTCAGCCAACAGGAAAACTGGCGGACGCACCACTATTACCGCCGAAGGGGTCTCTAGGATCCGGGAATCGGGGAGTGGGGCCGGAGTTGCAGTTATATTGCTGCGTGTTCCTAAGACGCCGTAGCTCTTCCAGAATTTGCAGGTTAATGGACTCCTGCGTCTTCAACCTCTCATTCTGCTCCTTCAGCTGCTCGGCCATAGCTGCCCGTTCCGTCCTCTCCTCTTGAATTTGAGACCTCATCTCAGCCATCTCGGATGGCACACACTCGGTCGTCGTAGAATGAGCCCCCCGAACATTGGGTGGTGTCCAGTACAGGGAATGAGCGTTCCCCGTACCGTACACCGCTCCCTTGCGGTATCCCTCGGCGACTCTAAACCAAATTGTGCTCGGGTCCACACCTTCATTTTCGGGCGCTCTAGTGGCCGCCAAATACGATCTCTGAAAGAAATAGAAGTCATGATTAGGTTGATTGTTTGAAGAAAAAAAGTAACAAAGTATTGTGTTTGAAACTTACCCAAGTCTCCAAATCCTTCTTCGTGGCGAATGATCGACCGGTCTCATCGTCCCCCTTACTCTTTGATTCGAGAAATAGCTGAACAGGAGGAGGGAATTCTCCGGTTTTCTTCTTCGCCTGTTGACAGTACATGTAGATTATTCATTTATTTTTATAATGAAAACATTAAATAAGAATCCAATATAATAATCAAAGGAGACGAAAATACTAACGTTCATGGCCCGCTGGTGCATCGACTGCGACCCACCGTAGTGGGTGCACTCCGCCTCTGCCTCGGGATCCCCTCCCCGCCTCTTGTTCTTCTTAGCCTGGACGGATCTCTTCAGGAACTTCGGGTCGGCTCGCGCTGTTTGGAACTGTTGGATCGCGTCACCTACAATTTATACACTTTGATATCAATAAATGTTTTGAATATATATACGACTTTCTGTTCAGGTACTAATACCAATTTAGTAATCGAACCTCTAAGTTTTTGCTGTAACTTTCCATCGCTTGCCAGCTTATACATCATGTCTTTGTATCTTACAGTTGCGACATCCATGTATCTGTCTCGAACAGCCACCTCGAGACCATCGTTGTAGAAGTGTTTTATCTGCAAGATAGTTTGTTGTCGTTGTATAAGTAATCTGTAAACAGTAACAGATAATTAATAAAAATCAGAAATTGGTGTACCTTGAAGTTGGCAAACCACTTCTCCCGTTGCCACAGAGGCAACTTAGTCCAGCTCGTGCAGTAAGTAGTCAAATCTTCCATGAAACTGTCCTTGACACCTGTCACCGTCGCACGAGTACGAAACCTACATGTAGGTATACACCAAAGAGTGAAATAAGATGATGTCTCACAAAAAAAAAAGAAATACAATGTCTCACCATGTGCCCTCGGGGCCAATGATTAGGCGCCCGTCGTGTGTGTATTGCAGCCCTTCATCCTGGTGTGGCTGCGGTTGTTCTTGTTCCTGATCATTGCCATGCACCTCCTCGTCCTCCACTTCCTCTTGCCTGTTTTCTTCTTCGCCTTGCTGCTGCACCCGATCCCTGCTCCTGCTGCTGGCGCTGCTCAAACTTCCAAACCGCAACCTGCTGGCCAACGTCATATCTGCAGACATGTAATAGTTGAAAGTTAGGAACTGACATCATAATATTGAAATACACTCGAAAAAAAATCAAGGTTTGCAGATTACTATGTACACATAATATCAGACTTCTCAAAATCAGAATAATAATTCTCACCATGACAAATCCAATAATAATGACAAATAACCATGACAAATCCAATAATAATAGTTTGGGCTAAACCCATCTGAGATAATATGTTCTTTAATCAAAATACTATCCAAGAATTTGATGTTCTTACATTTCACACAAGGACACCTAAATCTACCATCTGACGCGTATTCGGGATGGGTTTCAGCGAACTCAAGAAAGCGATTAACACCATCTAAAAATTCCTTTGTGGGACGTCGTTTCTTATCGAATCTTTCCCATACATCCATTTTCGTTCCTGTCTCTTCATTTTTTTATCTAAAAAATTTAAGACAATAACCACATACAAATTATTTTCTCTAAAGTAATTTACTAATATATATACACTAGTCAAATATTATGTAAAATTCTCAATTCACCTAAACATAGTACTATTTCCACCCAATTCGTCCATAATTACATCACCAAATCGGCATAATTGTATTTTAATTCCAAATTCCTAACACATCAAAACAACCCAATTCAATCAACTACTTAACCGCAAACCCTAATTTTATACTAACAATCTACCTAATTCAAATTGGGGAACCTATTGGGCGATTAAAATTCTAACTACACTAAATATTCCAACAACTAAGAAACTATCCAACCCAATAACTAATTTATTTAAATCGATAAAAACAGAAATTAACAAATAATTGAAATTAAATAAAGATAGATAAACATACCTTAAGGAAAATGAGAGAATTGAATAAAGAATGAAGAGGAAAGGAGGAGGGACGACTTTAGAGAGAAGGGGGAGCGAATTTTAGAGAGATAAAGTGAAATGAGGAAATGAATCGGGGGAGGGGGGGTGTCCGTTAATTTAATAAAAAATTACGACCTTTATCGACTGATTTCGGTCGCTAATTCAGTCGCGCGCTTTTTTTTTTAGCGACCGATTTCAGTCGCTAAATCAGTCGCGCGCTTTTTTTTTAGCGACTGAAATCGGTCGCGAAATTTGTTTTTAGCGACCGATTTCGGTCGCTAAAAAAAATTGATATTTTAATTTTTCGTCTCCTCGTCCAGCTACTAATGTCGGTCGCGCGTTGAACTTTCAGTCGCTAAATTAGCGACTGAATCTATCAGTCGCGCGTGATTAGTAGCTACATGCAGTATTTCTTGTAGTGATCGTTTTGTAATAACTATTTTTATTAATCGTTATTGTCGAGATTAGACGATTAACGAGAAAACCCTCTAAAATCCGAGTTTAATGATTCTGGAAAAATTTCTTTTCTGGACAGAACGTCCAGAAATGTATTTTAGCTATTTTACATAATTTTTGTACTATTTATCAAAGTCTTTAATTAATAGTAATGATTTTTGAACAAAATTACGATTTATCGTTAAAATGATCTGTTTCACCTAAAAGAATTATTTTTCCAGCCATTTTGAAAATATTTAAATCTGAAAATTTTAGAGTTAAATTATCCCTTAACATACTCTAAATAAATTCAATGGTTTAATTTAATAAAAGACGTTAAAAGATTTAAATTGATATTTGCCGTAAAATCTTATTTATAATCATATTGTCGAAACTAATAATAATTAGGGAATTTTAGTTTAGCAAATTTTGAAAACACCCTAATTGGGGCGATCGTTTCACTCCACACAAAACTCGAACGCGTCGCCCCTTTCGCCCCAAAGCCGATTTCTCGACTTTTCTTGCCAAATTCGTCTCGATTTTCCGTCGTACACGAGAATGTCGACTCCAGGTAAACGTCGTTTACTTGTTTATTATCGTTTTTGCTTGATTTGATTGATTATTAGTTTGTTTTGTTGAAAACCCTAGAAAATCGATTTGGAGGTTTTTAGTATGTTAAGTTTCGATGCTTATGCTTAGTCCCATTGTTAAATTAGAATCGATTAGAGCTTGTTAGGTTTGTTGTAAGCTTGATAGAGGTTCTCGAGGTGCGATAATGGCTTCCTAGGGTGATAGGTTCGAAATGCTAGGGTTAGGGACCGTTTTCCCGATTATTTTCGTGTTTATTTTTTGTAATCTTGTTCAAATAGTGTTTGTGAAGATGTGGGTAGCTCTCTTGTCGATTTTCATGGGCTAGGGTAACTCCTAGGGCTTTCCGTGACGTTTTGTGTGTCTTAAGACGGACCAAAAGGTGTCTTAACGATGCCGGATTTTTCCGAAACCACTTCCATTGTGACCGGGAACGAAAATGGGTGCTAACGGCTTTTTCGGAATTTTGATATCCTTATCCGAAATTTTGACCCTATTTTGACCTGTTTGAGCTACTTTTAGCCTGACCTGAGGCACAATTTTTTTTTTGTTTTTTGTAGTGAGAGGTAACACCGAGCGTCCCGAGGGAGCTTCTAGTGATGAGGTTGTCGGGACGAGTTCACGGACTCCCCAAGGGATTCGTAGGAGACGACGGAGTACCTCGTCTCAGCGTCGTGACCCTGATGCCATTAATGAGGCCGATCTTGATAGAGTGAGGAAGCGGTTCCTGTACCGGAGGATGAGGAAATTGTCTATGAGGATTCTGAGTGGGCTCGGGATTGGGATGGTCATCAGCTGCTATTTCACCTTGACCGTCACATTTCTCACCGTATTGTGCGGGGTCTGGTGAGTGTTCTATTTGGGTTTGTTGGCTATGTCTTAGATTTTTGACTCTGGCTAGGCTAGACTAGTTTTGTTTATGCTCGTATTGTTTCGGTTTGCAGCCCCCAGGTCCGATGAGAACTTTCTCGGGCTTTACTACGTGTCTCGAGATTTATTTTCAGAAGTTGACCTCTGCGGTAAAGGGGATTATCGCGAGTACTGCTCTAGGTCCCGTGGTTGAGCTGTGGGTTAGGTTTAGGGATGGCAACGGGTCCAGGACCCGGTCCAGACCCGGCGGGTCGGACCCATATGGGTCGGGTCTGGGTCTCATTTTTTCAGACCCGGCGGATCCGGGTCGGGTCTGGATCTTATTTTTGAAAACCGGGTCCGGGTTCGGGTCTGAAATACTGGACCCGGACCTGACCCGTGGACCCGGCACTTTAATTAAAAAAAACAAACAAACAAAAATCTACATACATACGCAAAACTACTAGCAAACAACTAAATTAATAATTCAATGTTCATTCAAGATTTCCTAAGACCGTTATGAATGAGTTTGTAAGAGGGTTTAATTTCTTAGTACAATATATGTCGTAGATAATTTTTTACGTGATAAAAAATACCGACAAAATTTGAAATTTGGAAGAAATGAGGAATGTAGGACAAAATAAAATAAAATAGTGAGACCCGCGGGTAGACCCGGACCCGAACCGGACCCGGCGGGTCTGGATCCGGGTCTTAAAATTTTGGACCCGCCCGGGTCCGGGTCGGGTCCGGGTCTGGGGTAATTTTGACGGGTCCGGGTCCGGATCCTAGTGGACCCGGTCCAGATCCGGTCCATTGCCATCTCTAGTTAGGTTGGTGGGTTGCAAGACTAAGTGCAACCTTATGGTGATTAGAGCGATGATAGATCGCTTCCACGATACTACCTCGACCTTCCACATGGCTTTTGAGAAGGTCAGGATGACCCTAGAGAATTTTGGGATGATTATCGGTTTGCCCTGGGGGCCGGATAGGATTAGGTGGGCCGCCGAAGGCCCTAGGCTAGATAGTGATGGGGTTCGGGGCCTCATCGGGGACCGTTTACCGCATGAGGCATATAGTGCGCCTTGGTGAGTTCATATATCACCGATCATTTTGAGTGAGTGGCAGTGTTTGAGGGTCGGGAACCCAACACGCCGGAGCAGGATGCTCGGTTGTGGTTGTGGTATTTCCTAGGGTCGACCCACTTCTCGGATAAAGGCGAGAGGTTTAGCACTAGGATTTTGTCTCTGCTAGAGGACCTGGCTCAGCTGGGTCGTTATGATTGGGTAACCGCGGCTTTCGCGGAGATAACTCGCTGCCTGCAAGTCATGGTGAGGCCGCTGGCGATAGAGTCAGCCTCAGCTGTGCCCATCGTGGGTCCATGTCTTATATTGGAGGTTAACTAATATTCTCACTCTTGTATCTCGAGTTCTGCTTGGCTTTGGCTTAGTATTTTCTAAATGTATTCGGGGTTTGTTGCAGGCTTAGTTCTACTCCTATTTTCCTTGCTTGGCACCCACCGCCCGGCGCCCCGCGCGGGACTGACCCATTTTTTCATCGTGTGGCGGCGGCCACCCATGCGGCCCCCTCCCTGTCGGGGGCCGGTCCGATCTCGCGTACGGGGCGAATTGTCGGACCTCGATTCGGATGACGATCCGGACTTGTACTAGACGGGTGCGGCACCCGTGTTTCCGTTTGGAATCGATCGATTCGTGGTTGTAAATGTTTAAAGGCCGATTCATTTGGTAAGGCGACCTTTTTAGTGAACTGAATTCATTGCCGATTTGTGGAGTCGCCATCGAGTCAATTATGGGGACTCGGTAACCGCTCAAGTCAACTTTGATCTCTAGCCGGCTCAAAGTTGATTGGCACGGGACCTAAAGATAAAGACTTGTACCCTTAAGCACTCCATGCCTGGAATGACTCTCATTGCCAATGATTTCGGACATCCGGAAACCGTCGATTTTGAGTAAGGGGTGAGGGTACGTATTGGGAAGCCAACATCCGATAGATGTCAACACCCAATCCCGCCCGCATTATAGCGGCCTCTACTAATCAATCGGTGGGCTGATAACCTAGTTCTTTTGTTGTGGCGGAAATGCTGTAACATCCGTTGTTTTAAACCCTATGTCTTTTACTATGTCGGTTGTTTAAGGACAAGTAAGTATTGTCGTCAAAGTAGTTGTATTTACATTCTTTGCATTTGATTTCACGTGACAAGCAGGCCATGAAAAGATGCACGTAGCAGAGTAGAGAGTACTAGTATTATACGTATTAGCAAGTCAGTTTTAACGCGATAATATAGATATTAGTCATTCTCGTGGTATAACTTACCTGGTATTCTGCTTAAGATGCGTCGGTTCGGTATTAATAGAGATGTGTCGAACCTAGTAAGGTGAGCACCTGGACTAGTACGGAACCCGACCATCACTTTGTTCAGTTTTAGTTGTTTTACGTTTTGAATTCCGTGTTAGGTGATTTAGCATGCGATTATAAGGTCATAAAAGCAATAAATCATACGAAAATCTGTAAATGCGAATGTAAGTAAATAACATTGTGAGGAGTTGCACCCTCGGAGTGTACACTAAACGAGACTCGATGCATGGATAGTTGAGAACGGATCTTGGAATTACTCAGGTCTATTTAGTGTGTTTTAGTATTTGCGGTTGAAGTTGGGACGTTACGTGTTTTAGTAGATGTTCGTGGACCTAGCGTCCACATCTAGTGTTATCGTAGTGCATAATAAAAGAAAGTGCAAATATGGAAAGTTTTGTTTAGATGACAACCTAATGATGACTCAGTTTCAATAGTCGGATCCTCCTAGCTTGACCAGTGACTCCGGGAGAGCTCCGTTACCGTTTACCCTTCCTGCGGCTACTTCGGCATAGCTTCGTTACTAAGTTCTGCGGCTAATCCGTCAGAGCTTCGCTACTTGATTTGAGCTAGTCGATCGCAGGCACCTCGGTATCGAGTGGGGTGCTCGAAGGTGAGGAGTAGCGTCGATGTCGCTTTTATCGGAACTACGATCGAGTGGATCGTTTGCCTCGGGTGTCGGAGTGCGAGCCCTTAGCAAGAGTTTAGAGGGAGAAGAGAAGAATGAGAATTGTGTCGAATGAACGAGGCGGAGGAGGGTATTTTTAGGTGTTTTCAGCCCTCGTCGCCCATATGGACGCCTGAGCTGGGGCGCACCAGAACTCAGGCGCCTGGGCTAAGGCGCGGGGATACTAAGGCGCGTGAGGTGGGGCGGTCGGGATTTTGAAGATACGATTTTGATACTTTCCAAAACCGAGAGGGAGGAGGATAATTCAATACTTGGGGATTAAGGCTCCCGCGGCTTGACCTAGCGCCGTGAACGTTAGTGGGCCTCGGGTGTGCATCCCGAGGTTCGCTTGGTGCGGTGCTGACTCGGTTTGAGTTTCGGGACCGACTCGGGGGCCCCGGTGTCGGAATTGACTCTAATTAGTGTCTATGCGACCGTAACGACACGACTAAGGCTGCCATCATGTTAGTTTTAATTTTTCCGAGTAATTATTTGATCCGTTCTATAGAAAACTACCTAAAACATCGCGCACCCGCGTCAAGTTGCAGTCATATCGTCATTGGGTGTTTGCTAGGCACTTCCGCAGCCACCAGGTCCAAATCTGGGTGTCTACACTGCTGCTGTGTTAATGATGCTGCTACTACCATTGTCGTCTTGCTGTGTTTGCTTTCCGGGTTCTATTAACTTTCGTCCTCGTTACTTTTTATGCACTCCAAATCAGATTCATCCCTTGAATTTCTGTCTCACCCGTTCTTCTGTAGTTCAACGCGTGCTTCTACTATTAGTTGTAATGCTCATTTTATCTCCTTGATCTCCGTGTTCTGCTGTGTTCATTCCTGCTACTGCCATCGTTTTTGTTGATGCTAGCATTGTTGTTGTTCATATTGCTGCAGGTCGTTTAATCGAATTTCGTTCGTTGTTTCGTTTTCCTCTTGTTATTACTGTCCTCTCGTTCCTTTTTCTTTTCCTTGTCATACTACTGCTTGCCAGCTACTTCTGTATATCGCGAGTTCTTATTTTCTTCGGATTCCGATGATGCTATGTCGTGGTCTTCTTCTTTCTGTTGTATCGATTTCCTACTATCTTTTGTCGACTAATTCTGTCAATTGGTGACCCTCTTCCTTCTTTGTTCTGCTACTTATTCATCCTCAATCCCCCTGTTTCCTGTCTATTATCTAAATCAGGTTTGTTGTCGTTGTTTTGTTGATCCATCGTTCTTTACTGCTACTGTCAACGTAGACTGCTGCTCGGTGTCATGTTCTATTGTGATTTTTGTGAGGACCTGATAAGGACAAGCGCTGGATCGTTTCGGATGCCGACTTAAGGTAACTTTAGGACGTTACTCGTTATTATATTTTATGTTGAGTAGTATTATGTAGTAAATACTTTACCTTCGGTTTTCTAATTTTGTTAGCCACGTATTATTTGCTAAAAGTTTAATTTTAAATCTAGTAAATATTTTATAACTATTCGATATCGTTTTCTAAAACTCTAGTAATTTATTATTAATGATCATTATAATATTTTGTTGGCTATCGTGACACTAGTAACTAAATAATATCGATTTCATATTTTCATCAGATTTCGTTAATTTATAATTTTAACTCAAAATTGCACTTTAATATTATAATCGAGATTTGTATACTTGTTTAATAAATTAATTTTGGTTTACGACTTGTATTGATAAACTAGAAAATAGTCTTTTTGTTTGATATACATTTTTAGTCGAAACTATTTTCGCTAATAATTTCTTATTTGTTTACGATTGACTATTTTTAGTAAAATCTGGATTATTTATTGATAAAATCTATTTGCTAAAAAAACTAATTTTAAAGCTTTGTAAAATCTCATTTCATTTATAAAATCCATCGACTCAATTAATTTTGATATCATTTTTCTTAAAACACCATTTTTCTAAAATTTATAGTTTTAACTCGATTTCCTAATTATTTATAAAATACTATATATTGACTTATTATATTTTATTTATATTTTGAGTAACGAATTTAGAAATATATTAAGTTACGATAAGAACGATAATAATAAATTGTTAATTCCGTTACAAATACTATTTTTATACATTTCACTTATTTTAATCACTTACGTATTTCCTATAACAATATTTCTATTTTAAGTAAGTTTCTAAAATTAGTAAGGTTCTATTTATAGAAAGTTTTCCCTTTTAAAATAAAATGTTTATTCCTTTTATCTTCATATTATTTATAATGATTATACCTTTTTTATATATCGATAATGGCTTGGTTTTGGAAATATGGAATAAGAACAAGTGTGGGTTTAGAGTAATATCATCTGGGATGTACGTTTTTGCCAGCAACTGTAAGGCTGTTGTGTCTTTATGGGGCACATTGGTTGTTGAACTAAGCATTGTTTGTGATCAGGAGAGTGTATGTTGACCTTAAACTTAGATATCACATCGTGTAAGTCGCATCGGGTTGAACTGGACATGGTTTGTGTCCAGGAGGGGTGTGCACTACTTAAACCAGGATCACGCTGCACGCAGTCTTGTTATGGTTGAATTGCCAAGTTAGTGACTGAAGTCCGATATGTGTTAAGACTTGAGTTCTCGAATCTAGTTTCAAGTATTATCCTAGTGAAAGTTATTATTAACGCCATTTTGAATATTATTATCATCGATTGGTTTTGATTTGCAGGTTGGCAAATGTTTTAAGTTTTCTCTGAAAACTTGTTTTTATTATATCGTTTTAATGTTTCTCATTTTAAATATTTTGGTATAATAATACTATTAGTTTCCATATGATATTATATGGCTCGAAGAACGTCCGAGTTACTCCCCGCTGATGTGGCTGTTATGTTTATAACATTACAGGTATTTGCTGCTGAGTTTTGGGTGTGAGCTTGCGAGTAGCGTGGATCCTACTCTTTCCTCATTTATGTAATTTATGGATTTGTATAAACACGTTTGGAGATTTTATTTTAGCCCTTTTGTAAAAAGTGGCCTTTGTATTGACTTACCATTTCTTTTAATAAGATATAGTTTGTCAGTGTGTTTTAATCTCAACTCTATAGTGTTTCCGCCACTGTATTGCGTTAGATTTTTCTAGGGATTACAGTTGGTATCAGAGCATTGTTGCTCCCGACGCTTACACCTGATTCTAGGAAAAATACCAGTAAATGATTTGAACATTAAAGAAGTATTAGTGAGAGATGGGTAGAAACAAAGTAAGGACTTAATGTTAGGCTTACTTGTTTTTGTAACTCAATGACTAGCATTGAATATTTGTTTCTTTTATCGAGAAGAAGATGAATGAATAAAATGTTGATATGATGTTGCTCCAGACCAGGACATGACCTGCTTAGAACTCTCAACGCTTGCTGACTCGAGTGGACAACTTGGTGCTCCAAGAAAGATGTCGATGGTTACTTTTCAGCTCCGGTTCAGTTTGCTTAAGTTACAAGCCATATGATCAAGAGTAGATTCCAGTTCCGTGACGGTGCAACAGACTCAGATGTGACATCACTTTGGATCTTGATGGAGTGACCCAATACTAGTGTGCTCGTATCCCTACGAGATGACGAAGATATCCCGCGAATTCCTTTGTGGAACCGTAGAGGTCCGAAGATTCCCCTCTCATTTTAGATCATAGTTATCTAGGATCATTGATTCTTTTCTCCCTGCCTCTACTTCTTTCAACCCTTCTCTTATAAATTCTCGTCTTCATTATTTTGATAAATCTTCAATTAATTCTCCTACTTTACCATCTTTTCTCTTGAGATTATTTGGTTTGATCGAATTCCGTCTCAGTGAATCCCGTGAAAAGTTATAGAGGTTTGAGGATTGTGAGTCTACCCTATCTTCTAAGAAAGTAAGAAATTCTTGAGGATTGATTTAAATGGCAAATTGTTGTTTGATGGAATTAGGATGATACCTTAGATATCGATCAGCCTTGGGATATAGGTTACATGATTATATAGAGTACTTGAAATTGAATGATATTTTGGAGTAGTAAGAGTATATCATATTTGATGGATACCTAGTACCTAACCTAGAATCGAACTAAGTGTAACTAGTAATATTACTTTGGGAATCTTACCTAATGCTTATTTGATGGATGTATCGTGAATATTTGGGATCATAGAGTATTATTTAAAGTGTTAGCCTGAGTGTTGTAGTACCACTAAAGGTTTTCATTATTGTCTTTAGTAATTTTGGCTGACATAGATTGCTCTTGTTCTTGAGGATTAGATCGTTGATGTGTAAGGTTGTAACTTATGAACTTTGGAGTTGAGTTATCTAAACTTGGATGAATTATTCTTAACCTTGAAGAAGAGAAATATCTTGCACAATCATAATTTGGGCTTATTGTGTTTTTTTGAGGCATACTATAATACAGATCATCTTATTTGGACTTTCAGTTTAGAACCTTAGACCAACGAGATTGTGGCTTGGTTGAGTTATTAAATATTTTGTGGTTGCACCTTTGTGATTAGAAATTTGATGGATTTCTCAAAACCATAGCCGAATGACGTGTTTGGAAATGTGAGTGTCTGTCGTTACCTGTATGTGGGGCTGAGTGTGTTTCAAGTTCGATATCTAGCTACTTGTGCTGTGGACATAGTGTTGGTGATCTTTTGAGGATTTCATATACGAGCATTATTAAATTGGTGGATCTTGTTTAGCGTTTCTTACTCGAGAAAATTGGAGTATACCTCGAGTTTAACCCCTGAGCTTTGAATTTAGGAGCCTTATCGCTTTTGAGTTTATGCGTGTCCAGATAACCCTTGGAATCTTAATTTTCGAGATTAGATTCTAAAGCATTTGGAGAGTAGTATTGTGTCATTTGAACAATTGAATAATCATGGAAGACTTTATATATTGGAGGTGGTAGCAGATGATAATTTTGGAGGTTGTAGACCCAGTAGGACCAGCTAGTTCCTGTTATTGGACTTAGCATTATTTGATGGTAATTAGGAACCCGTGTTTGTGGGAGTCGTTCTAGGAATCCCGAGATGGTTATTTATTCTCTATCCCTGAGAACTCTATTTGACTCTCAATTACATCCTCCCCTTAGCTTCTCTAAATCCTGTTACTTCTTCGGTCAATCCCTTTGACTTCTTTATCGGGTTTGAAAACTTTTGTTTCGATTTTTGTTTCGGTCAATCATGCTACTTCGTTTTTGTTTTCTTTTTGGTTGATAACCTATATTTAGCTCTGTTTCAAAATGCCTTAATAAATTATTTTAAAGTATTTCGAAATTGTTTCAAATTTCTATTTTCAAGTGTTTGAATTTTACGAAAACTTTCATAATTGCTAATATTTTGATTCCTATAAGATTATTATGTAAAACGATGTTACATTTTCGAAAAATTTCGTACGTCTAAGTTTTCGTTTTACTGTTAGTGGACTTTTGAACCTGTCATTGAAAAACGTCTAACGACTGATTTGATTTTACGAACTACAAAATTTGCTTTCTCAGAACTAAATTTTTTTTGTCTTAAAATGCAATATTGTCAAAAAAAAATTAGCAAAATGTTTTATTGTAGCTTTGAAAATCTTTGGGTACTCTCCCCTCGAGTTTGTTTACAAATATTATTCATCGTCATTATTTTATAAAATAATTTTAACTTACGATTTTATTAATTTAAATGACTTTTCTTCGGGTAACTGAGCCCAACTTATCTTGAAATAAAATTTGTCTTCGATTTTGATTTCATATCACGTTTGAAGTTGTAAAAATTTTTAAACCGAGATTGTGATGCGAGTTAAGCTTTCCCATTTTGTTCAAGTGATTTTCCATTCTATTTTTATGTTTTCGTAAGTTTTGAGGACGAAACTTCTTTTAGTGTGGAATGTTGTAACACCCCAGCGCTTTATATAAACTAAATTTTGTTTAACTTTATTCTATTTACGATTTAATTCGTAAATCTTAAAATTATTATAAAACGAATTTATCGTTTAATCGTATCAAACTCCTAAAATTCTATTTGTCTCGAAAACTCTTCTCATATTAAATCATTTTTTATGTTTTGATTTATTTTAGGGTTATTTAACGACAATAATATCAACTATAGGGCGTCTTCCCAAAATAATACCAATTTTAATAAATCCGAGAATAACACGTATTATTTGAGTAGTTAAACACAAGAGTAGTATAAGTGACTTTATAACCTGCTACATCATTTCACCTAATTAATATTTAACCTGCTACTTATCCTCCATCGTCCTCCTTAGACCCGAATAACGGGTGAACTATGTCGGGTCAGCTTGGGGTCAGGTCACTTTCGGATTATAATAATCAGGTTGACTTCGGGTCGGGTCGGATAATTTCGGTTTCGGGTCATTCTCGGGTTTGCTGTTTTCAACTTGATATCGACTAGTTTTCTATAATAATAGTCGGGTCAGTTTTGGGTTAGCTCGGGTCAAAATCATGCTTCAGTTCGGGTGTCGGGTCGGTTTCGGTTTGGCTTATTCGGGTCGGGTCAGTTTTCTCAAGTCTACTTCTCCTTACTTCTCTCCTTCATCCTCTCTCTCCATTACCCTTCATCCTTCTTCCATTTTTTTCTATACGTTTCGTTTAGATTAACGTGTTGATTTTGGTGTAGGATTGTGTTGTTTGTCAGATTTGGTGAGGTTGAAGGAAGAGGAAGACCGAAGACGTTAATGACGTTTAATGCCTCGTATACTTAGTAAGTGAAAAAGAGTAAACATGAAACAAATTAAAGGCGAAAAAGCAAGGTGAACGAGTTCTACCGTTAACTGGTCATCTATACTACTCTGATATTTAACTACTCCAAAAATACGTATTATTCTCAGATTTATTAAAATTGGAATTATTTTCTAAAGACGCTCCATAATTGATATTATTGTCGTTAAATAAAATTAAAGGTGAAAAAGGAATGTGGAAGGGTTCTACAGGTAACCGGTCACCCATACTACTCTCGTTTAACTACTTCAATAATACGTATTATTCTCAGATTTATTAAAATTGATATTATTTTGGGAAGACGCCCTATAGTTGGTATTATTGTTGTTAAATAACCCTTTATTTTATACATGTAATTTAATTCTTATTGAATTTCTGTTTCGACGATTCGAATTCTAAACTGTTTCGATCAAAGGTTGAATTTATATTATTTTAAACCTGAACTCATTTTAATATGCTTCGTTAAATAATTTATTATTTTTCCTCAAGTGATCCGATTGTGGAGCTAGAAAGGGTAGTCAACGGACTAAAAGAGTTAACCAACCACGGACTTGGATTAATCAATCCCAAGTTACTACAGATAGGCGTGTCGTGGCTCATACACGTCCAGGTTCATGCAATTACACAAAGGATCACGCTTGAGAATATTGTCTATCCTAGGAAGATATGGAGGATCTCGTGGGGATGGCATAATATCCACGATAGTAATGGGAAAATAAAGGGAGATATGGATGATATCTCTCATGATAGGCTGATTGTGAATAAAAGGCAACAAGAGGGTCTTCATATATTTAATATATCAATCAAGGATTTCGTAATCTCCAATATATGGAGAATAGATCATGTGGATTGTTGCCAACTAAGTGAAAGTGTTGGTGATTTATCCAAGAAGTGGGTGTCCAGATTCATTCAACCACCTAGCCACATTCACACGTCATTTGCAATCACAATCAACCAAGAAAATCATACTTATTTTAAGATGATATGGAGAATCAAATCCAATGGAATAAAATCAAGTGGATAATCCTTAAAGGTGGCGTGATCTCATGGAAGTGGAAAGAGTATCAAACATCTCACATCTTTGGCAAGAATTACTCAATAGATATTAGTTTATGATTTTATATTAGATTGTTTCCAAATATCGTAAGAATATTGTAGGGTAGAATATCACTCGTGATCACGAGTTGATTTCTTGCATGTAGGCTATATAAGCCATAGTCGTTAATTCAATAAAATCATCGAATATTTATGAATTTACAAACAACTTGTCAAACTCTGGATTAATTTGTTAATCTCGTGTTTAAACTTCGAGAAGGTGCTTCGAAGTGTTTAGAGGGTTGGTGCTCCAAACTCTGAGCTATTAATTCCGGGTTCAAGGTCGAACTACGGGTTAAATATCCTTTGGTTACTCACCGATTAACATCGGATCACAAAATACAAAAAAACGAAGCGTCTGCTTCCCAAAAAAATAGCTGAGCCACAAAACTCAAAATCCTCACAGACCTTAACCACGAACCATGGTTACATTAACCTTACTTCAATTTCACTCCAAAATCCACGTCATCAACCAAGGTTACATTAACCTTCGACCCAATCTTCATTTCTTATTCTAAACCGCTTCCGCATTCGCATCATTAAGAAATCAACTTAATTCATTTTCGTCGTACCTTCGTTCATTTCTCAAGAAACATTATTTTTATCTTAAATGTTTGTTTTACTTTTGAGATACTTTTTATAAATACTCTAGAACTAATTAATTATTCTTCCGAAAACTTCGTTTTCGTCTCGAATATTTTATTTACTCATTTTATTCGACGGCCCAATTATTTATTAGTTTTATTGACTCAATTTTAATTCGATTTTGTGGCTCGGTCAACTTATTGTTTCGGAATTCGTCTTCTACCCAATCCATTTAATTAACCCGTATTTCTAAACCCACTTTAATCTCCTTTCTATTAAAGAAGGGACCAAACCCAATGACGTGACAGCCCCCATTAACTCAGGATTAGATGGTAATCAACCCTTAAGAAAATTTGTTAATCAGTCATTTAGGCTTCAATTAAGGGCTCTAAGTGTGAACACCCTCTTGCATTCACACTTGCATCGATTAGGTGCACATAAAAACAAAAAAAACAATCGTTGGCTGATTCAAATCAACCCACAATTAATGGTGCCTCGGCAATTGATGACCACAATTAACATCCCATATCAAATCTTAATGCTAATGCTAAACTAAGTTAATACTATGCACTTTACAATGTTAGTAAATAAATCTTCACATTCTCGAGAATATGCAATTTAACATTGGATTGGAATTGGAATAATCTCCCGAGAATCAATGGACTCATCCTCCATATCATTTCTTTAAATATCGTTTCCAATCATGTAATTCTCATCACCTTTATCACGTCTATATCGTTATTTCACAAGCAATATTCGTGTTGAACTTGCTGGTATTCGCATCATGTCTTCCTCTAAAGTTGTATCCATAGCCGGTCTCGAACAAGGCGTCAGAGTACCCCAGATAAACGTGAGAGTTGTACATCAATGGAAGAGGCCGAACCTGAAAGACAAAACTAAATTGGATGCGATGGAGTACTTACTCATAGATGCCAATGTTAGTTGCTCACTTTCTTCTTTACATTATTATATATGTGAAGCCGTATATTGTGTATACATAAATTGTTTTGTAATATGCGGTTTTTTGTGATGCATGCTCTGTTTTGTAGTACATAATTTTTACTAACTCTTATAGAAAGGTTTAGTACAAGCGACCCTAAAAAAAATGTTGGTGCAACGATTTAAGGACAATTTCACCGTTGGTGGAGCCTACAGTATCACAGGCCTAGCAGTCGGACCGAACACTGGTCTGGATCGAGCCACCTCCCACCCGTGTCGTCTCCAAATCGAGTTCTCATCCAAGGTCACACCATTGCAGAACGATGATGCAATACCAAAGAATTGTTTCCAGTTTGCAAGCTTTGAAGACATTATCAATGGAAGGATACCAACTAAACATTACATAAGTACATGATTTAGTTTCAAGTTTGTTTCATAGACTATTTAGTTCAAATTTAGTCTTCGTCACAATTCATTTACTGTTCCTTCTACTATTTACCGTTCATTGTTTTCACTCTTACAGACGTTGTTGGTAAGTTATTCGAGATTGGTCCACTGACTGAGACAAAAAAACGGATTTCGGTGTCGTAACATCAAGTTGGAGGACGTCAAGTAAGTACCACTTCTTTTTGCTCATAATAATTAATCGGTAGTACTTTATTGTGCACTTTATAGTTACTCTATACTTTCCTATTGTTTTATAACAGCGGATGCGAGTTAACTTGCACTCTTTGGTCTCCACACGCCTCAGATTTACCCGAAATAATTAACCGACAGCCCAACCTTAGCCAGTCAAAAATTATCGTTCTACAATGTGTTGAGGCTAAGTACTATGAAGGTATCGCGTTTTTTCCATTCCAATCTGTTCCCCCTTTATTTAATGTCTCATATTTTTGAAAGTTACGTACTTTTCATTTTTCAGCTACATGGAGAATTCAATCCACTTACAATGCAACAACTTACCATATTAACCCACCCATTCCTGAGGTTGCAGCATTTGAGTCAGGGTTTGTGTGCACTAATACGTAAAAGAGCAGTGGCTTACCTGTTTCATTGCGACACTAGATAAATTTTTAGTTGTACTGACAATATCCCCCTTTTGTTGCAGCCTCTCATCACAGGCTCCAAGCAATTCCCTCCAAGTTATCAACACTGTGGCCACAAATGACGACATGGATGATATAAGCAGTTTAGAAGTCATGACTATCAACGACATCATCAAGAATGAAAAGGTTACTGTGATTTTTATTTTCAGGCTGAAACCCAAAAACCATTCTCATTTGACAGATTCCTCCTCTCCTTTAATCTTATTCACTAATATTTTCAACATATTACAGCCTGGATTATTCTACACAGTCGCTAAAGTTGTCGAAATTGATAGCGACTCCGGTTGGTATTATGAAAGCTGTAAGTCATGCTGGACTAAAGCAACCAAAAATGCTAGAGGTCGGTGGATTTGCTCACGTCAGTCATGTGACGGCAGTAGCCACGGGTTCTCTTCTAGGGTACCGAGGTAGTTACACTTCATTACGTTCAATATGTAATAACAGTTTCCTTAGATGGTTTACTTTGAAATTATCACCAGTCTAATACGTGTTAAATGTAATAGATTCCAGGTAAAGTTGATTGTCACTGACTACAGCAAGGATGAAGCTAAATTTGTCGTGTTCGACACACAAGTTCATCAGTTTCTTAACGAGCCCGCTGCTGCACTCATTGGACAGCTTGAGCAGGTTAATAATTTCATATTTACATCAAATATGCTTAATTGTTATAGAGCAAAATACTAAGGTATGTGTTACAGTTATATTTACAACCAAATGGAACAGATATTACATTTCAGTTTATACTTATAAGCTATTATTATCAATAGATGTCAATAATCTCCAAGTTATTATGTACCAGAACCAATGCTATCATTTATACCTTTTCACCGTAATTATAACTGCACTAAGTATACCAATAATTCACCTCTGTTTTTGATTGGTAGCAGCCATCTCAACCTCACTTCCATTGTTGTCTACCGAGCACCTTTTTTCATTGCCAATTTTTTTACCGCCATTCCTTTTATTATTGAGTTTCCTCCTCATCTCGATTACTTCCTGTTCTATTGCATCAGTTTTCATAGTTTGTCTGTGTATTTTATTTTTTTAAAATGACTTAATACTGCCCGTTTTAGTGCTTTATATTAGTCAGCCCTATGGTTGTACAAAATACTGCAGCACCATAAGTAATATTAGTAAATGCTATACGTTAGTAAATTCTGTAATATTATCATTTAATCATCTCACTTTCTTTAAAATCCAAATTAATACTCCGTAAAGATTATCACTAATAATAATTTAATTTCCATTGATAATATAGTTGAACTAATACATTCCACATATAGCGCTGGACATACATCCTGACATACATATCATTCATTAAAATACATTAAAACTGATGATAACTTATAGTTAACTAATACCACCAACATACGTAGCATATTCTACTAACTAAACTTAAACTTAAACATGCCAACTGTGTTGAACACAAATCTGAAAATTTGTTGTTACCACAACAAACTGGAAACAGTTTAGCATCGGCACACTTAATATATTAATTTTCCTAATATATTTACTATCCATGATTAAGGTTCCCTTTTTCAGCCACTTCCACCAAACCGAACACATCAAAGTTTTTTAACTTCAATTGTTCACCACATGCACTCAACATCACTGAAGATGTCAACCAGTTTCTCTTCAATTTCATCATAAACTTAAGTGTTACCTTCTGACACCCCTGATACCCCCCTATGCTTCAATTCCAAATCAACTTCAGCAAACTGGCAGCCTTCTCCAAGTATATCAGTATCGTTTCTTGATGCTATCCAGACATGTGCACCCTTCCCACGCTGAGTCCTACCCACATAATTCACCCTTCCCTTTCCACAGACCTCGAAATTGCGCTCAAATTTGAAAGCAGACTCATAATTTTTCTCCCCCCTTTCAAACTCTATCACCACTATCCTCCTGAAAGTATTACCCTGACCCCATAATCCCTTTGCCTTAGCTACAGGATATCTAGGGGTGTTCAAAAATTCACCCCGACCGGCAAACCGGACCGGACCGGACCGTAAGGTCCGGGTCGGTCCAGACCGGGGCACGTACCGGTCCGGTCTCCGGGTCCCAAAAAAGTTGGTAACCGGTCCCCGGTCCGGTCCGGTCCGGTCCACACTTTAAAAAAATAGCAAATTTAGTGTATTTTTACGGTCCGGTCCGGTCTTAAGAGGGTCCGGTCCGGTCCGGTCCGGGTTTCTTTGTTAACCGGTCCGGTCCGCGGGTTTGGGTTTTTTGGGTTGCCGGTCCGCGGGTCAAACCGGTTCGGTCCGGTCCGGTCCGGGTTTGGACCGGTGAACACCCCTAAGGATATCCCATAGACCTAAGTTTATCCCTAAGGGAGTTGAAACTCTTCCCCGAAACCGTTCCCTTATTATCTAAGTGATATGGCATGTTAGCCATTATGCAGGTTGCAGGGTACACATATTCCCTCTTATCATCTTTCTTGACCCTCTTATCTCTATGCATCTTTTTTTCTACTCTTTACTACTTTTTTTGCTTTGTTAGTTTTTCTGAATTTTTGAAAAAGTACCACATTCTAACCCCTATTTATAGTCCATAATTCAGTAAGAATTGAGAAGACAGTATTGAATATAGAACAAGTGTCTAATTTTCCGTAAATTGCTATTAGCATTATATATTTTCAATTTTTATTTGTTTGTTTATTCCCAACACACTTCCTCTTAGATTCTTTGAATGACCCTCATTTCATTTTCAACACAAGCAATCAATTGCATTAAACAGTAGAACATATTCCCCATAATCACTAATACATATTAAAAATCAAATCCGGAGATACCTCATCCCACGCCATTTCACTTTCGATTCCCTCTTTCTGTCTCTGCTTTCTGAGTCTTCATTTCAATCCTTTCCACTGTAGTTGATAGATTGAGTCTTTGTTCATCCCTTCACGCCATCGCCACTTTTTCTCCTTGAGTTTTCGGTCATCAACAAATCACATGCAACACAAATATCGATACTATTTGATACTTATATTTCAGATTTTTTTCCCTAATGAACAAATTTAATAAACAAATGATACCAAGAGAGAAACATACAGATCTAACCTTTGATCGTTCATTCATTCATATGAAGAGTATATCTTCATTCGACTTTGCTTGAGACGCCATTGATTTAAATTCTGTGCGGTTGATTGTGCTTGATCGTCCATGGCGGCGAGTTTTTTCACCATTCTGTGGGTATGGGTGGAGATGAGGATGGGAAATGGGGTTTTATGTTTTCCAAACCTAACAATTGTTTTTGGACCCTTATTTATGTCCGTTTTTTGAGTTGGGAATTCAAGTACTCAGTTTGTCGGTATACCCGATTCGTATTTACTACTTCCGTTAAATTCGTATAAATCCTTTCTAAATCCATTTTTCGATTACCACCTTTAAAGAAAAAAAACAGACACATATGTTATAACCTTTCGGTCCTTTATGTACTTATGATCTTGATAGCAACGTAGTACTAATATTGTTTTTACTCCAATGCTCGTATGTCTTTACCATTATATATCCCCTTATACTCTGGACGCTATATTAACGACATTTGTAATTACGTTTTATGAATTACCATATTTTATGAAATACTATAATAAGAAGTTGAAACTACTTCACTTCGCAGAAGTAGGTCAAGTGTTACTTACATTATTTTTAATTACGTTGTCGTTTTTTTTTTCACACACAAGTTCCTCTTCTTTTACGTTAGTTGTTGTATATCTGAATCTCATCCTTCTTATAAAAGGCAATGTCAAGTTACGTATATACTGTTCACTCATCATACTTTTATCTATATTATTCCGACAAGCGTGTCTTATTATTATTTTTATCGAACATCCTCTTTTCTCAACCCCGTGACGTGTCACGGGTATAACACTAGTTTGAGCTAAATTTAGCCCCTTCCCCCATTTTTGTTTTAACGTGTTCCCTTTGCCTTCTCTTTTGTTCCACCGTTTCATCATTCATTCCCCCCCTGTCAACCTCTTGTTCCTCCATCTCTTCGTTCATCCTCATCAACCACTCACCCTCTACCCCCATTTTCTTCTTCTTTCACGCACAACTCTTCCCTTCTCCTCCTGATTTTGCTTTCATCTGCAGCCATCTTCGTTTACAAGTCATCACCCATCTCTTCTTCACCCTCATCGTCCATATCCTTGCTAGTTTTGCCCCTCTATCTGTGTGCTGCTGCCGTGTTGTTTTCACTACTGCTGTTGGTTCGTGCGTGCTGCTGGACTGTTGTTCTTCGACCTGGACTCGTCGAAAGGTGGTTCGTTCTTATCCGTTTCTTATTCTGTTTTGTTTGTCGATGTTGTTGCTGCCGCCATTCACGTCTGTTCTCTTCTCCTTCTTGTTGCTGCGTGCATTGTTATTGCTGCTCGTTTGCTGCTGTTGTTTTCGTTAGTGTTGATGCTGTCGTGTTATTGTCGCTCGATGTTGTTCTCGTGTTGTCCTGTGTTTTCATCATTTCTCGCTATCATGTTGTTGCTGCTGCTGCTGCGTTATTGATGCTGCTACTGCCATTGTCTACTTGCTGTGTTTGCTTTGCAGGTTCTATTAACTTTCGTCCTCTTTGTTGTTTATACACTCAAAATCAGATCCATCCCTTAAATTTCTGTCTCACCTGTTATGCTGTAGTTCAACGCGTGCTTCTACTATTAGTTGTATGTACTGCTCGTTTTGTCTCCTTGATCTCCGTGTTTTGCTGTGTTCATTCCTGCTACTGCCATCGTTTTTGTTGATGTTGTTCAGTCGTGTCACTCCTAGCATTGCTGCTGTTCATACTGCTGCAGGTCGTTTAATCGAATTTTGTTCGTTGTTTCGTTTTCCTCTTCTTATTACTTCCCACTCGTTCCTTGTTCTTTTCCTTGTCGTACGATGCTTGCAAGCTACCTTTGTATATCAAATTTTTATTTTATTTGGATTCCGATGCTGCTATGTTATGGTCTTCTTCTTTCTGTTGTGTCGATTTCCTAATGTCTTTTGTCGACTAATTCTGTCAATTGGTGACCCTCTTCATTCTTTGTTCTTCTACTTATTCATCCTCAATCCCTCAGTTTCCTGTCTATTATCTAAATCAGGTTCGTTGCCGCTGTTTTGTTGATCCATCGTTCGTTACTGCTACTGTCAACGTAGACTGTTGCTCGGTGTCATGTTCTATTGTGATTTTCGTGAGGACCTAATAAGGACAAGCGTTGGATCGTTTCGGATGCCGACTTAAGGTAACTTTAGGACGTTACTCGGTATTATATCGTATGTTGAGTAGTATTATGTAGTAAATACTTTACCTTTGGTTTTCTAAATTTTTTAGCTACGTATTATTTGCTAAAAGTTTAATTTTAAATCGTGTGCTTTATAAATATTTTATAACTATTCGATATCATTTTCTAAATCTCTAGTAATTTATTATTAATGATCATTATAATATTTTGTTGCTTATCGTGACACTAGTAACTAAATATATCGATTTCATATTTTCGTCATATTTCGTTAATTTATAATTTTAACTCAAAAAAGCCGCGTTGCTCAATGGCGCCGTCGCTGCAACCACTCATGGTAATCTCCCAGAATCCATTCCTCTCAATCAAGCAAGATGCTCCCCAACACCTATCCTTGTCAAAGGAAAGAGGGCCCTGAAACCCGCCCGGTTCGTGCACGGCAACAAGGGACAACCCCTAAGACGCCTCAGTGACATCAAAATGACATATGCCCTGCAAGTTGCCAACAATGACTGGCTGTTATCACCTCTTATCCTTAATCTTGACCCACCAACGGAGAAACGGGACAAGAGTTGGGATCCCGAGGCTTATTACCTGTATCATCAACGTAATGGACACGATACAGAGAAATGCTACAGGCTGAAACACGACATCCAAGAGTTGGTGGACGCCGAGACATTCTCTCTTGTTAAGACACACACCATCCGTTTGTACTTAGAAGACGCCGACGGGAAGGTTATCACATCCACAGCCTTCACCACCGACGCATACCCAATAGCAATACCGGGCCAAGATAGCACTATGAAAATAATATTTCCTAGAGTAAGCCTATGAATATGAAGACACCCGGACCTGGTTTTGAGTCAGAGTCTGAGTTATCGTAGTATCAAGGCTTAGTATTACAATATTTATTTTTATTTATACGAGTCGATTCGGAGGTCTTGGAGTATGTTCTAACCTCCCAAGTCCTGCCTAAACTTTACTCCTTTAGGAGTCAATCAATAAAAGTGATTCTATCTTTTTTATTACATGCCTCGATAAATGCTTGATTTGAATAATAATACAAATAATTCCGCTTATGACTCGTCACGCTTAACATGCAATGCCATTATCGATAACGATCAAAATATAAACGATCAGGATAACACTTCCCTCTCGACAAGAACCTTGAGAGAGTTAGAAAAGCAAGAGCTAGAGGCATCGGTAATCGAGAACACTGAATCTATGACGCGAGTTCATTTTGCAGTGTTGCTTTGATCGGTCCATATCTCGAGTTATACTTGGAATTTCGTAGTCATTCAAAATGGAGGAGATAGATTTCGAGCTTATCTTTCCAATGACTGCTCATGAAGGTTCATTGAACAAGTATTGACGAAGTTATGCCCCAAACAAGTCAGTTGTACATTGAAAAACGCTGCTGTTAAATTCTTTGACGGAATTGTTTCTTTTGCCTCGATTTTCTTTAAAGCTTTCAATAAATTCCCGAGGAGAAGAGCTGCTATTTCAAGTCCGTTTAATCAAGACTACTCGAGCAAACAAGGGCCTTGCATCTGATTTGGAGCATGGAAAGTAGGCTGATTGTGTTCTCACTTATTCATTGTATCTAGCTATTTAGTTCTAGCCTAGTTCATTTCCCTTTCTTTGTTTTTGTCACCCACTTTATGAGGCTTGACTTTGCTGGTTAGCCTCATCCTTGGGTTGAGTTGTAGGCTATAAATAGCCAAGTACTTGATGAATAAAGCATTCAACTTTCATCAAACAAATCTGAGTTAAGCTTTGCTTTCCTTTTCGTCTTTGTAGTTCACAAGACAAAGTATTAGAGTTAGTCGCGCTACAAGCTCTATACTCGCTATTTCAATCGAGTGTTTGAATTAGCACCCGCTTTGTTGAGGTATAGGTCTATCTCACTTAGCACACTATCCTTGGTTACGTTCTATCATCACTTTACAGCAACTATTTCAACCTGATTTCGTTGCTTTGTTTCGTTCATTTCAATTTACTATCAATCCCCAAATAACTTGTTCAAAGTTCATTCTAACTCACATCACTAGAACCTCAAAATAGGGACCACCTTAGATTCTGCTGAGAGAAAACAGTTCATCGACCTCCTTATGCAATACAAGGACGTATTTGCGTGGTCCTACAAAGACATGCCACGCATAGACCGAGACATAGCCGAACACCAAATCCACATTAAACCAGGATTTAGACCAATAAAACAAAAACTACACCACATGCGACCCGAATGGCCCCTCAAGGTTAAAGAAGAGGTAGACAAACAATACAAAGTCGGGTTCATTCAAGTTTTTGAGTACTCTGACCCGGTGGCTAATATAGTCCCCGTTTCTAAAAAGGATGGGAGAATCCGGGTTTGTATTGACTTTCGAGACCTCAACAAGGCAAGTCCAAAAGATGACTTCCCTTTACCATATATAGACATCCTGGTAGACAACACCGTCAGCCACGCGCTACCCTCCTTCATAGACAGATACGTCGGATACAATCAGATAAAAATGGTCATAGAAGACTTGACCAAAACAGTCTTCATAACACCATGGGGTACATATTGTTATTCCGTCATGCCTTTTGGACTCAAAAATGTCGAGGCAACCAACCAACTGCAACCATACTCCTACACGACATGATGCACAAAGAAGTCGAAGTGTACGTAGACGACATGACACACTAAGCCAAGAGGGACACATTAACGCTCTCAAAAAATTCTTCAAATGCTTACGCCAATACGTACAACATGAGACTAGACCATGATTTTTTACTACTCCACCTCTTCAGACACAAGCTAGGGTTGGAGGAAAGTATGTTGGGTAAGAGATCTTTTTAGACCAGGATAAGAGAGTGATGAATGGAATGACTTGAATGAGTATACTACGGCTAAGGGCTATCATTGGTGCAGAGATAGAGATGAGGAGGTGGATTGGCATAGGTTAGTATGGGATAATTGGACTATACCTAAGCATAGATTTGCAGGCTGGCTTCATCAGCATACAACAACGAACATCAAAGAGAAGCTTTACATGCTACAACTGGTTCTGGACAACCTGTGTTGTCTTTGTCATAACAGCATTGAAGATATACCACATTTGTTCTGTTCTTTTAATTACAGCAAGCAAATTATACAGTAAATGGAACAATGGACAGGGCTGAAAATTGAGGACAACATTCCCAATAGCTGGCGCAATGCAGTGAGGGGGACATTTCTGAAAAGAGCGGTAATCAATAGTGCTATAAATGCAACTATATACAATATTTGGCAACAAAGGAATAAAAGCAGGTTGGAAGGGGTCCTTGTGAGACCTCGGATTGTGAACAGCAGACTCATCAAGAGCTCCAAATGTATTTCACTAGTCTACCAAAAGGAAAATTCGAATGGTCGAGATATGAATTTTGTTACTAGAATCACCAATTATTGTACATGATTATTGATTAATTCATTAATACAATACACTTACATTTCCCAAAAAAAAATGAGACTAAACCCTCAAAAATGCGCCTTCGGAGTCACATCCGAAAAACTCTTATGCCATGTCGTAAGCCAATGAGGGATAGAGATTGACCCATAAAAAATCAAGGTCATAGTCGATATGCCCACACCCAGAAGCGAGAAGGAGATCTGAGGGTTCCTAGGCAAAATACAATACATCAGTCGATTCATCGCCAAGCTAACCATGATCTGCGAACCCATCTTCAAGAAGCTAGAAATTACTGAACCAGCAACCAAGGACGATAAATGCCAAAAAGCCTTCGACAAGGTAAAAGAGATGTTAGCCAAACAACCAATGTTGATGCCTCCTAAGAAATGGATACACATGTCTCTCTACCTCACCATAATAGATACCGCAATGGGAGTCATGCTAGCACAAACCATCGACCAAGAAGAAAGAGCAATTTACTATATTACTATATACGAGACAAAATACACACACCCTAGAGAAAACATGTCTTGCTTTAGTATGGTCACCCAAGAAACTACGACACTAGATGCTCAACCATATTGTACAAGTACGCTCCAAAATGGACCCTATCAAGTACAACTTCGAGAAACCCGTTCTCAATGAGCGACTATCAAGGTGGACCCTGATGCTCGCAGAATTCAACCTAACCTACATACCTCTCGAGGTCATCAAAGGAAAGGTCGTGGCGAACTTTCTAGCAGAAAATCCGATAAAGGAAACCCAATCGGCCGATACATGGTCATTCCCTGATGAAGACATTCTATTTGCGAGCGACGAATCATGGGACCTATACTTCGATGTGCCTCAAACATGAAGGGCTACGGTGTTGGAATCCTTCTAATCTCCTCACAAGGCGACCATAAACCCAAATCCGTAAAACTAGACTTCACAGTAACAAAAAATTGGGTTACGGGCGTCCAGATCATACAAATGCCAACATGGCGTCAGCACAGAGAAATGGGTGTCCATTATTTGAAGCCAAGTAGGGTGTTTGAAGCATATATGAGAGGAAGTTTGACGAGCCACTATTAAAAAAAGGGTGCCCACAATCAAACGCCGTAAGACGAACACGGGCGTCTGTCTGTAGATGCCTATTAAAGAAACAGACGTCCACAATCTGATGCCATAAGGCGAAACACGGTCGTCTGAGTGTATACGCCATAACAAAATAATGGGCATCCACAGTCGGACGCCCGCCCATTTGATGCCGCCAAAAATACTCGCCCACCCCCTCGTCCACCGTCAATCTTAAAAAAAACTTCTCTCTACTTCATCTCTCTATTCAAACCCGCGCGCCATTTTTATTTCCGTCTTCAATTTTATTTCCTACTTCTACGGTATGATTCATGTTTCTTATTATACTATTTATTAAGTTAATGTTTTATTTCAGTTAGGTTGAATAATTAATTTCAATTTTTTCAATTATTATTGTCGATTTGATATTTAGTGTTGTTAGGGTCCCAATTGAGTAAGGTAGATTGTTTGCCCAAGTCGTTTCGCCCAATTTTGGTTAGGTAGATTGTTGGTATGAACTCCGGGTTTGTTGATTGATTATGTGAGGAATTGGGTTAATGTGAATATATTGGGTGAGAATTATAAATTGTTACTAAATTGTTTAGGTTGAATTGGGTGAGAATTGGGACTACATTGTTACTATAGATATGTTAATAGGTTTAGGTGAATTCTAAATTAATCCCTCCGAGTTCCTATATTTTTTCCCACTTTCCTTTTTGAGTTGAGTTTGATATTTGTCCCAATTTTCTTTTTAGGCCACCAATGTGTGGTTTACATTTACTCTCTTATTTCTCTCTCTTCCTCCTTCTTTTTTAAGCCACTCATTTTCCCTTCCTTATTTTCCACCCCAAAACCTTTTGGGATAATAATAGAAACTCGGAGGGAGTAATATTAAGGTTTAGGTTGATTGTTTATTTTTAGTAAAATGATTTTTTTATTTAGTATTAAATTAAGTTAGGTAAATTTGAGTTTAATCGGTTGTTATGTAATTTATTTTTACATAGAAAATGAAGAGAATTGAATGGAAATGGATGTACGAGAGAAGACTTGATAAAAAACGACGCCCTATTGTCGAATTTCTATAGGGCGTTGAATCTTTTTTAATATTCGCTAAACAAAACTCACCTGATATGCGTCGAAAGGTGAAGTTAGGTGTCTGTGTCTTAAATGCAAGAACCTAAATTTTTTTGGGATAATTGTGGTTAAGGAACAAGTCCTCGTGAATTGTTTCTTTTCCAGTTATTATCGTTGGATCTGTCACAGTGAGCCATCTCAAGCTGAGGAACCATAGATCCAACAAAATGAGAGAGGGGGGGTGGGGGTTTAGAGGAATGATAGTCGATGTTGTCGAGTGTAACGTGTTTAACAACGATAATAGCACATATATGAACGATGACTTACCTGACCCTCAAGAGTGTAACCCACAAGATCCTAACCCACGAGTGAAAGCGTTCTTCGACATGTTAGATGCTTCGGAGAAGCCGTTATATGGAGGGTGCGATATGACTTCGTTAGAAGTCGCATCTATGATAGTGAGTTTGAAATGTGAGTTTAACGTACCCTTTGCTTGTATAGACGGTTTTGCCGCCTTGCTTGAGAGAGTCATCCCAAAAGATAACATCATGACCCGAACATTCTATACTACCAAAAAAGTTGTGAAAGGTCTTCAACTTCTGCATCAAAAGATTGACGCTTGATGGATGCATGTGATTTTGGAAGGATGATGTCACGCTTGATGAATGTAAAAGATGTGGTAAGGGTAGGTATAAAACGTTTGTGGGGGATATTGTTTTGAGGGGTATAAAAGGGAAAAGTGGTGTTAGGGATAAGAAATTGATACCAATTAGCCAACTTACTTATTTCTCCATTGCACCTAGACTTCAGAAATTATATGCAACCAAAACCATAGCTGAGCAAATGAGGTGGCACAAAGAAGAAATTAGGGTACCAGGAAAGATATGTCATCCGAGTGACGGTTGGTAAGTCGAGGTCGGTCCACGGGGAACGGAGTTTGTAAACAATGTTTAAAGCGACGTGTTTGATATCTAGAGGGGGGTTTCTAAGGGTCGAGTCTACGCTAGAGAAATAACTACGAGAATAGCTAGGGGTGATAAATCTAGGAAAAGGCATTAGGGGGAAGTCGGGATTCGGAACATGGGGTCTAAGAAGGTCGGGATCGAGTTTTTGTCGCAACGTTGATTAAGGGAGAAAGCCACCTTTCGGTTTCGTCAACCAACCGACCTAAAAACCCACTTTCGCGGCGAAGAAGGGTAAGTCTCTAGTTGTGGTAATTTCTACCCCGAGTTTCCCCATATTGATAGAAACGAGTCAAGGTCGGTCTAGTTGGCCGGACTAAAACAACAATGACACAACAACCACAAGCAAGATAAACCAACATGCAAGCAACCCATCAATACCCCTAAATTCAAATAATCCAAGTCTTCATCCCTAAACCCCCCAACAAGAAATCTACTCACTAATCATAATGGAAGAAAACAAAATATTAACTAAGGAGAAACTAACTACAACATGCATAACAACTAGATCTAAGGAAACTAACAACAATATGATGAGAAAACTACAATCTAACGATTACCCACTATATTTTGAAACTACCAAATTAATCTGGGGAATAATCTAGAACAACATGAACAAGATCTAGAGAAACTAACTACACTAAGATGATCTAAACAAGATAATAACAAGGAAATAACATTAAATCTAAACTAGAGATAAGAGAGTGGAAAGAAATGTACCAACTATGAAGATCTAGAAGAAATAAGAAGATTAAATAAATAAAGGTTGAATCTTTGATGAAGAGGAAGAACTTGTCACTAATCCTTCAATAAACCCAACAAATCTTCAATAATCTTCTACAAACTTGTAATCTAGAGAATTGATGATGAAAACTAAGTAGATCTACTACTAATTACTATGTAAACTACTAGAATTATATAGTGACGCGAGTTCATTTTGCAGCGTTGTTTTGATCGGTCCATATCTCAAGTTATACTTGGAATTTCGTAGTCATTCAAAATGGATGAGATAGATTTCGAGCTTATCTTTCCAATGACTGCTCGTGAAGGTTCATTGAACAAGTATTGACGAAGTTATGCCCCAAACAAGTCAGCTGTGCATTGAAAAACGCTGCTGTTAAATTCTTTGACGGAATTGTTTCTTTTGCCTCGGTTTTCTTTAAAGCTTTCAATAAATTCCCGAGGAGAAGAGCTTCTATTTTCAAGTCCGTTTAATCAAAACTAATCGAGCAAACAAAGAAGCATGCATCTGAAATGGAGCGAAATAGTGGCTGCTAGTGTTCACACTTGTTCATTGTATCTAGTTGTCTAAATTCTTTTCCCTTTCTTTGTTTGTATCACCCACTTTAAGAGACTTGACTATTCTGGTTGGCCTCTCTTTGGGTCGTTTTGTAGGCTATAAATAGCCAAGTACTTGATGAATAAAACATTCAACTTTCATCATACAAAATCTAAGTTAAGCTTTGCTTTCCTTTTGGTCTTTGTAGTTCACAAGACAAAGTATTAGAGTAAGTCGCGTTACAAGCTCTATACTCGCTATTTCAATCGAGTGTTTGAATTAGCACCAGCTTTGTTGAGATATATGTCTATCTCACTTAGCACACTATCCTTGGTTACGTTCTATCATCACTTTACAGCAACTATTTCAATCTGATTTCGTTGCTTTGTTTTGTTCATTTCAATTTACTATCATCAATCACCAAATAACTTGTTCAAAGTTCATTCTAACTCACATCATAAGTGGTATCAGAGCTACAATTCTTGGTTTTTCTTAAAATCAAGACGGTCCAAGGAGTGTCGAAGCCAAGTTGTTAGTTGAATTTCCGATTGCGATTCGAATTCAAAGGTTAAACTCGAGCGAGGTAGTTCGAGGGTTAATCGGTTTTGATTATCTCGTGGTTCTTGTTGAAGTTCGATTTATTTTCAAAAAAAAATAACTGTTCACGAATTAGTACTGTTCACGTAGTACTATTCAAAAAAAAAAGATGGCTGGAATTTTCTCGTTGGAAAATACAAGCGAGGAAAGTTTGGTTTTTGATCCGTCGTTACCTCCTATTTTCGATGAATATGAAGATCATTGTGAGTCAAATGGGTTGCACATGAAGAAACAAATTCTGATCTTAGCCAAAACAAACATGGAGAGTAAAGGGATTGTGCTTGTGGAATACTTTGAGGAGCAACAAAAGATACTTGATCCATCCTTGTTCACAAGCTGATCCGAATGAGGAAGCAACAACAAATCAGGATTTCAATGAGCTCACACTAGCTCCAAATGGTCCAAGTTCAAGCCCCTTAGTTCCTCCTTCAAGTCTAGTAGTGTGCCTTCTTCAAGAGCTAAACTAGCTCTTGTGAACACCAACTTGGACCGAATAAAAGAGCTGAAACATACATTGCTCTATTCTGATTTCCAAGTTCAAATAACAAGCAATTGGAGTTATTGCTTTCATACACCAATAAGACTCATTCACACCTCCAACTAGCCAAAGCACACCAAGAGAAAAGCACCAGATTTGGAGTATAACTAGAGGATGAATTCAGTCATTTTAGTTCAATGTATTTACTTTGCTTTTATCACTTAGTAGTTTGTAACCTTTAATGAGGCTTGACTATTCTGGTTGGAGCCTCATTTGGGACGTGTTGCTTGGCTATAAATAGCCAAGTACTTGATGAATAAAGCATTCAACCTTCATCAAACAAAATCTGAGTTAAGCTTTGCTTTCCTTTTCGTCTTTGTAGTTCACAAGACAAAGTATTAGAGTAAGTCGCGTTACAAGCTCTATACTCGCTATTTCAATCGAGTGTTTGAATTAGCACCCGCTTTGTTGAGGTATAGGTCTATCTCACTTAGCACACTATCCTTGGTTACGTCCTATAATTCCTTTAAAGCAACTATCTCAATCTGATTTCGTGCTTGGTTTCGTTTATTTCAATTTACTATCAATCTCCAAATAACTTGTTCAAAGTTCATTCTAACTCACATCATAAGTGGTATCAGAGCTTTGGTCTTCCTAAGACGTAAAGCATGGCGGGAGGAGTGAAGTTTGACGACCCTAACTTCTTGGAGCACCTAAAGAAGGCGTTGGAGAACTTTCAACCCATGAATTCTCGTTTCCAAGCAAGAAGGGAGCCCGTGGACAAAATCAAAGTGAATGAACTCCCAGAGTTCATGGGTGGTACTGATCCAGAAGTGTACTTGGAGTGGGAGCGAAACATTGAGAAGCTCTTCGATTTCAAGGACCTAGAAGACGAGGAAAGGTGCAAGTATGCAATTCTGAAACTAAGCAAGGGGGCATCTCTTTGGTATGAGGGGCTGAAGGTGCAACGCACTAGGGCTGGTAAGAGTAAAATCTCATCGTGGGAGTCCTTAAAACGTAAGCTACGTAAGAGGTATGTTCCAACTACACATAAGTTGTCCTTGTACAAAAAGATTGCTAATCCGACACAAGGGAAGTTAAGTGTTAATGAGTATATTGATGAGTTTGAGAATTTGGTTTTAATGGGAGAAGTAGAAGAAAATGAAGAAATAAAAATGGCTAGATTCTTGCATGGGTTAAATCGTAGTATTGCTAATACGGTCGATTTGTGTCCTTATTCTGACTTTGATACATTATGTGGGTTGTGTTTAAAAATTAAGGCACAAGGGAAGGCAAAACATGAGGGTGAGTCTAGTAAGGGTCATACTTGGCCGCGAACTGATGAAGGTAATAGGTTCAATTCTACTAATACTAATCAACCCCTCACCATTAAGAATAACCCAGCAACCCCACTTCAATCTACTACTAAAACACCCACTGAAACTAGTCTATCCAAAGTACGTTGTTTCAAGTGTCAAGGGTTTGGTCACTACAAAAACGCTTGTCCTAATAGGAGAGTTGTGACCTTAAGAGAAGTGATCACTGTTAGGGATGAAATATGGGAAGAGGAACAACGTATAGGGGCTGTTTTCAATGTTAACGAGGAAGAGGAAGATATTGAGGCTTATGAACCCCCAACTTATGATACACTATTAGTACTACGTACTCTACATGCTAACCCCATTCAACACGATACTGAACAAAGAGACCAACTATTCCATACTAAGTGTCAATTTAACAACAAATGGTGTACTTTAATAATTGATGGAGGTAGTTGTACCAACGTTGCCTCAGCTGAAATGGTAACCAAACTAAGTCTAGCTACTACTAATCACCCTAAACCTTATGCACTACATTGGTTAGATAAAGGGAACAAAGTGAGGGTCACTAAACAAGTAAGGGTTAGTTTGACCATGGGTTCCTATGTTGATGAGGTCTTATGTGATGTTATTCCTATGGATGCTTGTCACATACTATTGGGTCGTCCTTGGCAGTTTGATAGGGATGTAGTTCACCATGGGAGAAAGAATGAGTATGAATTGAGGGATAAGGGAAAGAAAATTGTGCTAAAACCCATGACACCTCAAGATGTGTGTACCATGTTAGCTAATCGAGTCAAGAAACCCAACCTCTCCATATTTGCTAGTAAAAATGTGCTAGAACATGCCATAGAAAAGGGAGAGTGTGTCTTTGTCATGGTTACTAGAGAGGAACCAGTTAGGGTTGATAATGGGTTTGGAGGGAAAGGATTTGAGGAGTTGCTAAAGGAACTGGGTGTTGTCATTTCTAATGAATTACCAGCTGGTTTGACACCTAGTAGAGATCGTGAGTCCTTAAAGTACATCAATGGCTCGCAAAAGCTAAGTCCAAGACATACCAAATGGGTGGAACCTTCGCAACCCTTTCATTTCTCTTCCAGATATAAGGATGGTAAGAACAATGTCGTGGCTGATGCTTTATCTTGTCGCTACACACACTTATCCACCCTAAATGTAAGATCGCTTGGATTTGAGACTTTGAAGGACTACTACTCTGTGGATGCTGATTTTGGTGAAGTATTCACCAAGTACAAGGCTGGTGCTCTTAGTACTTTTGATGAGTTTGTTTTGCAGGAAGATTTTCTTTTTAAAGGGAACCATCTTTGTGTTCCTAAACATCCTATTTCAGAGTTTCTAGTTAGAGAAGCTCATGGAGGAGGGCCAGCTGGACATTTTGACGTGACCAGGACCTTAGAGGTGTTAAAAGAACTCCTCTTATGGCTAAAGATACAAGGGAGTATTCAAAACATTGTGGGCAAATGCGTAACATGTCATTTCTCAAAGGGTCCTTTCGAACAAAGAGAGTACTTGCCATTCTCCAAAATGACTCACTTCATTATTTGTTACATAACTGATGATGCTAGCAAAAGGCCTGACTTTTACTTTCGAGGAGTGGTACGCCTACATGGGATTCCCAAGCCCATTGTTTCTGATCAAGATTCCAAGTTCCTTAGCTACTTGTGGAACACATTATGGAGAAAGCTCCATGAAAAGATTCGGGAATGGATCAAGGAAGTAAATGAAGCCTACAAAAGAAGGTCCAACAAAAACAGGAAACCAAGACTCTTCCAAGAAGGTGACTTGGTTTGGGTTCACTTAAGAAAGGAGAGGTTTCCAAGCAAGAGAAAGAACAAATTGATGCCACGAGCAGAAGGTCCATATAAGATCATATCAAGGGTAAACGACAATACCTACAAGGTGGAGTTACCGGATGATTATGGAGTTCATGCCACGTTCAACGTGGGAGATCTTTCTCCTTATCTTGATGATGACGGCATTTCAGAATTGAGGACAATTTTCAAGGGGGAGGAGATGATCCGAATGAGGAAGCAACAACAAATCAGGATTTCAATGAGCTCACACTAGCTCCAAATGGTCCAAGTTCAAGCCCCTTAGTCCCTCCTTCAAGTCTAGTAGTGTGCCTTCTTCAAGTGCTAAACTAGCTCTTGTGAACACCAACTTGGACGGAATAAAAGAGCTGAAACATACATTGCTCTATTCTGATTTCCAAGTTCAAATAACAAGCAATTGGAGTTATTGCTTTCATACACCAATAAGACTCATTCACACCTCCAACTAGCCAAAGCACACCAAGAGAAAAGCACCAGATTTGGAGTATAACTAGAGGATGAATTTAGTCATTTTAGTTCAATGTATTTACTTTGTTTTTATCACTTAGTAGTTTGTAACCTTTAATGAGGCTTGACTATTCTGGTTGGAGCCTCATTTGGGACGTGTTGCTTGGCTATAAATAGCCAAGTACTTGATGAATAAAGCATTCAACCTTCATCAAACAAAATCTGAGTTAAGCTTTGCTTTCCTTTTCGTCTTTGTAGTTCACAAGACAAAGTATTAGAGTAAGTCGCGTTACAAGCTCTATACTCTCTATTTCAATCGAGTGTTTGAATTAGCACCCGCTTTGTTGAGGTATAGGTCTATCTCACTTAGCACACTATCCTTGGTTACGTCCTATAATTCCTTTAAAGCAACTATCTCAATCTGATTTCGTGCTTGGTTTCGTTTATTTCAATTTACTATCAATCTCCAAATAACTTGTTCAAAGTTCATTCTAACTCACATCACAAGCAAATTAGAGTTCACAAGCATTCAAAACAGCACCTATTTGAAAAGGAGTCGAGCTTGTGGTCTAGCCATAATACCAACGTTACCCACACTTACGTCTATTTGGAGTGAGGATGCGTTGATCCTAACAAATTTTGTATTTGATCCAGGTGGGATACTTGTTACAAGAATTGAGGACAATTCTTTTTCAAAGAAGGAGAGTATGACGGGAGTTCATTTTGCAGCGTTGTTTTGATCGGTCCATATCTCAAGTTATACTTAGAATTTCGTAGTCATTCAAAATGGAGGAGATAGATTTCGAGCTTATCTTTCCAATGACTGCTCGTGAAGGTTCATTGAACAAGTATTGACGAAGTTATGCCCCAAACAAGTCAGCTGTGCATTGAAAAATGCTGCTGTTAAATTCTTTGACGGAATTGTTTCTTTTGCCTCGATTTTCTTTAAAGCTTTCAATAAATTCCCGAGGAGAAGAGCTGCTATTTTCAAGTCCGTTTAATCAAAACTACTCGAGCAAACAAAGAAGCATGCATCTGAAATGGAGTAAAATCGTGGATGCTAGTGTTCACACTTGTTCATTGTATCTAGTTGTCTAAATTCTTTTCCCTTTCTTTGTTTGTATCACCCACTTTGAGAGGCTTGACTATTCTGGTTGGCCTCTCTTTGGGTCGTTTTGTAGGCTATAAATAGCCAAGTACTTGATGAATAAAACATTCAACTTTCATCAAACAAATCTGAGTTAAGCTTTGCTTTCCTTTTGGTCTTTGTAGTTCACAAGACAAAGTATTAGAGTTAGTCGCGTTACAAGCTCTATACTCGCTATTTCAATCGAGTGTTTGAATGTCACCCGCTTTGTTGAGGTATAGGTCTATCTCACTTAGCACACTATCCTTGGTTACGTTCTATCATCACTTTACAACAACTGTTTCAACCTGATTTCGTTGCTTTGTTTCGTCCATTTCTATTTACTATCATCTCCAATTCACTTGTTCAAAGTTCGTTCCAAATCACATCATATAGAATTACTACTAGAATACTACTAGAATACTACTAGATTGTTCTACTAATGGATGGTGTAACTACACTAATGGAGGCCTACTACTACTTACTTACTCTAATGGTGGATGCCTTGGGCAACAAATTAGGGTAACATATATATAGTAATCTGCTAATGGGTATTTAACCTAAAGCCCAAATCCACTTCATGCTCCATTAATGAGACAATCACCCTTAGCATCTTCATGGGGTGAAACTTCGCCCTGCGGTCTTGCGTAATAATCCCACCGGGTGAAATTTTTGCCCGGTGAGATTTTCTTCATTTTTAGCGTTTTCCGGCACATCTTTCCATCGGGCGAAATTTCACCCGGTGGGCAAAATTTCGCCCGGTCAGTTTCGCCCGGTGGGAAGTCTCGAAAAATATTCGGGGAGGCATTTTTACCGTCGGGTGAAATTTCGCCCGGTGGTGTCTCACCGGGTGAAATTTCGCCCGGTCATTCTGTTGGCCTCTTTCCTTGTCTCATTCTTCGTTGATTGATTGGATGGCTTTAAACTTTAAGTTGTGTGCTTTACTCTTAGGACGGTATTCCCTTCTCTTGTGCTCGTGGAAGCTCGATCGTGATTTCGGTGCCAAATCCTATCAAAATCGATAGAAAAACTACCAAAAACACATAAAACACACAAGAGGGACGCTAATGCGAGAAGTACACAAAATATAGCGATAATCGCGCTCTAAACTCGCAAAACGAGGGGAAAACGGGTCTAAATGGGGAGAAAATCGGTCTAAATTTAGCACACAACAGATTACTATGATGACCCCCTCTATCTATCTTCATCGGATCAGCCATGTTCACAACTTATAGTTGGGTTATTCGACGGACATGACTTTATGGGGTGGAAACAGGATATCTTGATGGCGTTGTCTTCTAAAAACAAGGCAGGGTTCGTTGATGGTATCTGCGAAAAACCGGCAGCGACAAATCGGAAATTCCATCAATGGGTTCGGTGCGATTTAATGGTAATGCAGTGGATTTTGAACTCGTTAGACAAATCAATAAGGGAAAACATGAAGTATGTGAAATCTTCCAAGAATTTGTGGGATGAACTCATTGAGAGATATAGTCTAGCGAATGCTATCGAAATCTATCAGCTAAGGAAAGATCTTGATGCGGTTACTCAAGGGAATTCGTCATTAGTTGAGTATTATGGAAAGCTCAAGAATCTTTGGGAGACATTGGATTCACTTCACCCGATTCCTCAATGTTCTTGTGGTCAGATTGATGAATGTACATGTGAATTGATGAAGAAAATCTTGGAAAGGGAAAGTAATGCAAAATTAATTCAGTTTCTGATGGGATTGCGAAGTGGATATGATAATGTCAGGACACAAATATTGTCCATGGAACCATTGCCTACAATGAACAAGGCGCTTGGGTTGTTGCAGAAAATCGAGCGTCAAAAGCAGATTTTAGATCGAGCTGAGCCATTGACAGATGCGTATGCTTATGCAGCATTCAGAGCAATGGAAGCGAAGAATCAGCAGAATAATAAGGGAAAGGCTGGTAATAAGGGTAAATCACAACAAGGAGAGAAGTATTGTAGCCACTGTGATATGAATAATCACAACACAGTAGACTGTTTTTGGTTGGTGGAATGTACTCATTGTGGTAAATCAGGTCACAAGATTGACAACTGCTATAAATTGATTGGATACCCTGATAAAACTGGCAAGAATAAGGGCAAACAAGGCAACAAAGGGGGTAAGTTCAAGAAGGGAGCACATAATGTGGATCTAGTTGAAGGTTATTCTCCTTTGGATGACCAGTTCGTGAGTCATGACAGTGATGACAATGGAAAGTCGGCTGGGGTAATGTTTGATGCTAGTGCGATTGATGGGCTGGTTTCATCTGTTGTGGACAAAGTCATGCAACGAATGAATTACAATAAGGGTGCTAATGCTGCAGTAAATCTCAATGCTACTACCTCTAGCTTTGCTGGTATGGTTTCAGTCTCATCAATTCACTCTTCAAATAGTATTAATCATTCCAAATATTTTATGGAAGATTGGATTGTTGACACGGGAGCAACTGATCATATGTCTCATAATGATAAAATAATGCACAATGTTAGATCTCTAAAGAAACCATTGATGATTGGATGGTCTGATGGAAGAGTAAAAGTTGTTATGAAAGTAGGAAATATTGCCTTGAATAATAGACTTACTCTATATAATGTTCTATAGATTCCTGATTTTAGACAGAATTTGATGTCAATAGCAAAATTAATTGATCAAAATTATGTGTTTGTTGTGTTTCTTGAATCTAAATGTGTATTTCAGGACTGTTCAAGTAAACAGGTTGTTGCTTCTTGCAGACGAGTAGGAGACCTGTACAGATTTCCAGATGAAAATAGGCAAAGATTAAAAATCATTGTTGAATCAGCAGTAGATAAGGCTTTCAGAGACAAAACTAGCAACAAATTGTAATAATGCTAGTACTATTAGTCAGTCTGTAAACCTTAATTTGATACATGCTAGATTGGGACATATGTCTTTTGATAAACTCAAATTCATTGCTAGAGACCATGGATGTTCTGTGAAACATGATGTATGTGAGATTTGTATTTTTGTGAAACATCATCAATTGAGTTTTCCTTCTAGTTCATCTCATGCTAAATCTCGTTTTCAATTATTGCACATGGATGTATGGGGACCGTATAAGGTGCAATCTATGTCAGGAGCTAAATATTTCCTTACCATATTAGATGACTACTCTAGATTTACTTGGACATATTATTCCAAACAAAGGATCAAGTTCATGATCTTATAAGAGATTTTCTTGCCTATGTTAAGACACAATTTAAAGTTTCAGTTCAGAATGTTAGGTCAGACAATGGGACTGAGTTCTTGTACAAAATGTGTGGCAATCTCTTTAAAAATCATGGCATTATCTATCAAACTAGTGTGGTAGGACGACCCCAACAGAATGGGAGAGTAGAGAGAAAGCATAGGCATTTGCTTGACACTGCCAGAGCGCTTAGGATTCATGCAGGTTTACCTGTGAAATTTTGGGGAGATTGCATTCATACTGCTACATACTTGATCAATTTGATGCCATCTTCTGTGTTAAATTGGAAAGTGCCATATAGTCTGTTGTATGGGAAAGACCCATATGCAGGTTTGAGAATCTTTGGGTGTTGCTGCTATGCCACAATGCCACCAACATATGTAGATAAATTTGGAACAAGAGCCACAAAATGCATTTTTCTGGGATATCCTCATACTCAGAAGGGTTACAGGCTGTACGACATCCAAACTCGAAAAGTGTTTGTTAATAGGGATGTGGTGTTTCATGAAACGTCTTTTCCATTCAAGTCAGTTGATGCTACAAGTTCGAGATTGCAGTTAATTCAGGATCCACCTTCATTAGTAAACCCTGCTGCATCTACATTAGTCATTCCAAACATGAATTCTGGTACAACAGATACAACAAGTCATGGTGTGTCTTCAGATTCCAGTGGAGAGGCAGACAATAATAATGCTTCTTCTTCATCTGAATCTGAAATACAACCAAGAAGATCTACTAGATCCAAGCAGATCCCTCTGAAGTTACAAAATTATCATATTAATCTGCCTGGTGTGAATTATTCAGTTGTCCAACATTCGAGTTTTCATGTTGCAATGTTACAGGAGCTTCAAGATTTTGATCCTGAGTATGTTGCTAGTGTGGCTACTGCAATTCTTGAGCCTGAACCTCAAACTTTCATGCAAGGATGCAAGATGGATAGAAGCAATGAACAAAGAAGTTCAAGCATTAGAGTCTAACCACACATGGGACATAGTTGATTTGCCTCATGATCATAAACTTATTGGGTGTAAGTGGATTTACAAGGTGAAATACAAGGCTGATGGTACATTTGAGCGGTTTAAAGCTAGGTTAGTAGCTAATGGGTATAATCAAGTGAAAGATAAGGATTATAAAGACACGTTTCCTCCAGTAGCCAAGTTCACTACTGTCAGGACAATGTTGGCAGTAGCAGCAGCATATGGATGGGATTTGCATCAGTTAGACATAAATAACGTCTTTCTACATGGATATTTGGATGAGACAATGTACATGACACCTCCTGAAGGATATCAAGTTAAGGAAGGTCAAGTTTGTATTCTCAAGAGATCGTTATATGGCCTCAAGCAAGCATCGAGACAGTGGAATAAGGAGCTTACTAAGTACTTACAGCATGTGGGTTTCAAACAGTCTAGGCAAGATTATTCGTTGTTCACCAAATATGATTAAGGTTCTAAAGATTTCACAATTGCATTGGTCTATGTTGATGATGTACTGATCACTGGGAACAGTTCAGGAGATGTGCTCAAGCTTAAGAATGGGTTGGATCTAGCATTTTCTATTAAGGACTTAGGGTTGATGCGATATTTCCTCGGTTTAGAAGTGTCTAGGAATGCTTCGGGTATCATGATTAATCAGAGAAAGTACATCTTGGACATATTAAAGGACATGAAGATGGAGAACAGCTCAGACACGGGTTTTCCTATGCGAAGGGGTCTGAAATTGTCCACAGATGAAGGGAAAATACTGGCAGAACCTGAGCAATACAGAAGACTTGTGGGAAAGTTATTGTATCTCAATTCATTGAGGCCTGACATCTCCTATTCTGTACAACACCTGAGTCAATTCTTAAGTCAGCCCAGACTACCTCATCTACAGGCTGCAGTGCATGTTTTGCGTTATCTAAAGACCACCATTAACATTGGACTGTTCTTTCCTGCACAGTCTGATTTAAACATGACAGCATTTAGCGATGCAGATTGGGGACAGTGTGCGTTTACATGTCGCTCTTTAAGTGGGTTCTGTGTATTTTTAGGAAATTCTTTGATTTCGTGGAAAACGAAGAAGCAGAAAACGGTTAGTAAAAGCACTGCAGAAAGGAGTCTCTCCTATACATCTTCCGAACTAGTTTGGGTTGAAAGCATATTACAAGATCTGCGAATACAAGTTCCTAAGCCGATTCCCTTATGGTGTGACAACAAAGCAGCAATCCATATCACTCAAAACCCGGTATTCCATGAAAGGACCAAGCATCTAAGCATTGATTGTCATTATGTGCGAGACAAACAAGAAGGATTTCTATTGACAAAGCATGTTAACACAAGACTGCAACTAGCTGATGTAATGACAAAAGCTCTTGGAGCGGAACATCATTTTTTATCCGACAAGCTTGGACTCGTTGGTCTGGATCAAGTACCAAGTCCAGCTTGAGGGGGTATGTAGATAGTATATGTAGGTTGATAAGAGTTAGTTAGAGATAATTAGAGTTAGTTATAAGATCCTAACTAACTAACTAATTCTCATGTATCCAACTGTATATATATACCCATGTAATCAAGACACAAGATATATTAATTACAATATCAATAATAATTCATACGTTTTACAGAAAGATTTATATTTATAAATTGATTTAGTATCGTGCGTGCATAGACAACCATGCATGCCTAATTGAGGGAAATTATGATGGAGGAACAAACATTTGAGAGAGAAAAGGGGTAATTTTTAATGAAATACAGCTGAGATCACATTAAGTCATAAATACAAAAGACGGACTAACAAAAAGGGCAACAGTCATCCTTTTTTTCCTATACAACACACCTCGCTTTTCACAGTTTTTCTTCTATAACAAATTTTCAAATTTGCAAAGTGAAATCCTAGAACCATCTTAGTATGTTATACATTTCAATGGTATTAGATCTCACAAACTGGCCCCAACCACATTAACCCCATTTACAAAGTCTAATGGTGATATATAGTTCTCATTATCACAGGTGACAGTTTCATAACCATTGACATCTGAAACAATTAACTGAATGGACTTGCAGAAACCAGACAAGTATTCTAGTCGATACCACGAAGAAAATGGTGATCAACTAAGCAGCGCTTGTTTGTAAGCCAAGTCCTTGAATCTGATGGCATACATAAGATTAATTACATAGGAGCAACACGAAATCAGAAACGCAGTGACTACTATGAATTTTTTGAGAGAATGATTCGACATTACCTGGTTAACAAGTAAATTAACTTGCTCTCTGTACATCTCTTTCAGGTCCACAATATCAGCACGAAGTTCTTCCAACTGAAGAATAAAAATATCACAAAAACCAGAAAATATTGTGATGGACTATGATACAATTGACACTATATATATACAGAGAGAGAGACAGAGAATCAAATAAGGATTGTGTAACCTTATAAGTACATAAGGACTTAGCCATTGATTTAATAATGAGATGGATGGTTGAGATTATACACAATTGATTAATGGTGTATTAATTCATTAAATGCTTCTCTCTATTTTCGATATTCACTACTCAGCCTCCAATGTTTCTCTCTCTTCTCCATAAATCATTATTCAACTCCTCCATTAGGTTAGATCTGACTAAAAAAAACTCATCCATTAAATCTCTCTCTCAACTCAAAAAATCTCTCCATTCCACTGCCTCTCCGCACCCAACGCTCCTTCAAACTTGAACCACCGCCCTCCGGCATTCTCGCCGCCTTACCTCCTCCACCAACCACCATCTCCATCATCCCCTCCACCACCACTCCCCCGTCGGTGGAAGGACCACCATCTCCATCATCCCCTCCACCACCACTCCCCCATCGGTGGAAGGACCTTGAAGGGCAGAGATCTTCGTCGGGTTCGCAATGTCGTCTTTCGTCAAAGGTCTCATCGATTGATTAAATTTATCGATTTTAATTCAGAATTTTCTTAGGTTAGGGTTTCAATGTTACGGTTTTGCTTATTTATTTAGATTTGAGTGAGAGTTTTTGTAGAATCAAAAAAAAATTGTGTCACGAATTTTCAATGTTAATGATTTGGATGAAGTTTTGTTCGTTTATTTTAGTATTTGATTGTGATGATGAAGTTTGCTAATAGTTGTCAGGCTTGAAGTAATCAATTGATTTTTTTACCACTGAAATTGTTTTTTTCTTTATTTTCACCTTATTCAATTGTTTTCAATGTTACTCCATATATGTAATTGATATTTTTTTTTTCATTATGTTTTTGATTTTTATTGTCCGTTTACTCGTTTTTCTTTTTTTTTTTGTTACTGAAATTGTTTCCGTATTCATTTTTTAATTAAATGTTTTTCAATTAATATAGTATATGTTTTTTCAATTAATAATTGCAGATTTTTGATGACGATGAAGAATTAAAAATGGAGATGAAGACGAATAGAAAGAATTAAAAATGGAGATGAAGACCATACGAACTTTGTAAATGAGTTGCTTTTTATATACATATTTGTAACTTCAGTCCACATATTTTGTAACTTTAGTTTACATATTTTTGTAACTTCGGGTTACATGTAACTTCATATCGTATATTGTAACTCTAGTCCATATATTTATAACTTCAATTCACATATTTTGTAACTTCGGTTCACATATTTTGTAATTTCAGATCGTATATTGTAACTTCAATTCTAACCAGTTCATATATTTTTGAATTTCACTTCACATATTTTGTAACTTTAGTCCATATTTTTGTAACTTCAGTTCATATGTTTTGTAACTTCAGTTCATATGTTTTGTAACCACAATCCATTTTCTGTAATTTCAATTCCAATCATTTCATATATTTTTGTAACTTCAGTTTATATATCACGTAACTTCAGTTCGTATATTTTGCAACTTCAGATCATATATTGAAACTCTGGTCATGTTTTATAACTTTATTTCGAATCAGTTCATTTATTTTTGTAACTTTAGTTCTTATATGTTGCAACTTTAATTCATCTCAATTAATATTTAACTCAAAACCGTCAAATATGATGAATACAAATTCCGATTGAAACTCCAAACATCAAATACTAAAATTCAAATGAAAACATTCAAATATTCTGATTTATGTTAAATATTTATTTGGTTTGAGAGAGTGCATTAAATTGGAATGGAGAGAGTTTATTAAATTTAGTTGGAAAGAGAGTATATTAAATTTGGTTGGAGAAAGAGTGTATTAAATGCTGAGTGTCTTAATTATGATCAAATAAATCTCAGCCCTCCATCATCACCCCATCCAAAGGCTCAAAAGAGCACTTATGGACTTATAGATATATTTTGTTGGTTTAAATAAAGGCAAGTGAATTAAAATTTTTAATAGGAGTAAATTTTTTTAATTTATTTCGTTGGTTTAAATAAAGAAATAAAGGAAAGTGTTGACTGACACAACCAATAAAGAAAAGTAACTTTTTTTAAACAACCTAAATAAAAATTTTAATATATTTTGTTGGTTTAAATAAAGGAAAGTGAATTAAAAGTTTTAATAGGAATAAAATTTTTAATATATTTCGTTGATTGAAATAAAGGAAGGTAACTTTTTTATACAACCTAAATAAATAGTTTCATATATTTCCAACTTTTAATTATTAAATGATATTATTAATATTAATAGTGGAGAGAAGAGAATTAGAATCAACCACGCACAAGTGTTGTCCCACGTATGGCACTTAATTGTCATAATTTGTAAGTCTTTTTTAATATTTTTTTTTAGGTTTTTAATATATACTCCCTTCGAGTTCCTATGTTTTTCCCCTTTCTTTTTTTGGTGGTAAATAAGGAAGGGGAAATGAGTGACTCCAAAAAGGAGAGGAGAGAGAAATGGAAGGTTAAATGTGAACCACATATTGATAGCCTAAAAAGCAAAGAGAGAAGAAGATCAAACTCAGCCCAAAAAGGAAATAGGGAAGATCATAGGAACTCGGAGGGAGTATATATTTTGGTTTAAATAAAGAAACTATTGATTGACATAGTTAATAAAAAATTAATTGTATGTTTTTAATATATTTTTTGGTTTAAATAAAGAAAAGTGTAAACTATTAATTGACATAGTCAATAAAGAAAATAATTGTATGTTTTTAATAGGGTTATTTAACAAAAATAATACCAACTATGGGTGGTATTCCATAAATAAAACCAACTTTAATTAATACGGGAATAAAACCATTTATGAGACATATTATACACGAATGGAATAGTTTTACCTGCTACCGCCTATGCAAGTCAATATTTCACTAATATAATTTCCAACTTCATTAACTTCATTAACCACACACTGCATTAATTTTTTAACTTCGAACTTCATCTTCTTCCCCAATTCTTACAGTATTCTGCTTCCAAAATTCATCACTTCGTCTTCTTCTTCCTCAATTCATCTTGTCGAAGATAATTTTTTTTTGAAACTTTTGTTTGTTTATCAAGTTTCAGCTACGTTTGTCTTTATAATTACCATTATTAATATTGTCGAAAACTCATTTTCAGAGGTTATAGTTGTACAGAAGTTCATTCCTCAATCCTTTGCGTCGACAATGTCAATGGTGAGTATTGTTTTTATTTTACCAAATCGATTTTTTTGGGTTTCCTTTTCTAATTTAGGGCTATTTTATTCTGGGTCTAATTTAGGGGTTTTAGAGTCCTACGAATTAGAAGAACATGAATTTGATGGGCCGATTTGGAGAAATTAGGGTTTAGGAGAGAGAATTTGGTTTAGGGGAAAATCGAGTTTGTTGGGGCAATGAAGAAGATGAAGATGGGTTAATTAATAATACGGGACCCACAAAAACCTACTACATCCGGTCATTTAAGAGGCAATTTCATTCGTGTATAATATGTCTCATACATGGTTTTATTCCCGTATTAATTGAAGTTAGTTTTATTTATGGAATATCACCCAAAGTTGGTATTATTTCTGTTAAATAACCCTTTTTAATATATTTTTTTAGTTTAATAAAGGAAACGACACAATAAAGGAAAATATTTAAAGTGTGACTTATTGACTTAGCTATATAAGGTTAATGAGATGTTCAATTGAATATACTTCTCCATCAAAGTGCTAACAATCAATAATGACACCATCACCACCGTAATAATTTCATTTACTTCTCTTATACAATAGTTTTTTTGTTTATTTGATCATTAGACAAGTGAATTATTTGCATCTTTGTGTTCAGTTAGCATGTAGGTATTTTATTTGACAATCTAATGCCTGTATGCGTGCATGCGTGGATGAGTTAACATTCGTTGGTAAGTACGGAGTATTTCTTAATAAGACTAATTATCTCTTCTTTATTTTTTTTCACAGATTACTAAGGAATTAGATTCGTCTAAAACCGATTGGCAAATCAAGGTCCGTGTTTCAAGACTCCGGGAAGTTCTTAACTTTCGAACTAATAATAGTTTGATATGCATGGACATGGTTCTCATCGACAAAGATATACATTTACCTAATCACTATTTATAGTCTTGTTACACTTTATAATATAGAATTTTATTATCATAATTTACTGATAAAGACTATAGTTTTGATTACTCTTATTTATATGGCTTATATAGTATTAAAATATATTCCCTCCAAGTCTGAGTTATGTCACTCTTTCCCTTTTTAACATTACTTGTAGACTCGTAGTAGCTAAATTAGTGGCTGAGTCATTCTTTCTTCCATCCTTTCTTTTTAAGTCATGAATATGTGGTTCATATTCACCCATTCATTTCTCCTTCTTCCTTCTCCATTTTTTACTCACATTTTCACACCCTTATTTTTTCCCCAAAACCCTTAGGGGAACATAAGTTAGACTCGAAGGAGTAGTAAATATTATTTGTCTTTTATATCTACTAATTTAGCTACTACGAGTCTACAAGTAATGTTAAAAATAGTACAAATATTAAAATACAATTTTCTATAAAAACATATAACCCTTACAAATTTATAGTCTAATACGAATGAATTAATAGTAGATTTCGTACACATAATTTATATCTATCGGTAAAAGTATAAGGAAGTAATATTGATATTAGACTATAAATATTAGGAAAGAAATCCACCAACTATTAATAACATTCAACAAAGATTAGTAGAAAATTTCCACAACAATGATAGTGTATATGCAATTATAATAAAGAAATTTTACTTTGTAACTAAAACTTATAAAATGACAAATTGTAACTAATTTTTATAATAATTTAATTACTCATATCATGTCTATATACTCTTGCGTAATTAACGTTATGCACACTTTCAATTTAGGCGAATTACGTACATGCTACCATCGGGAGCACATTGTTGAGAATCTACCGATCAAAGATTGTAGAAGGCTCTATATGTTTCATCGCGTTGCTGGTAAGCGATGGTAAAAATTTGTTAAATTGTACTTATAAAACTAACGTGAAGCCAATAAAAAAGGACCTTCCAAATATTCTGATGCACAAATTTGACCTCGTAAAAAGAGTTCTTAAAACTATAATTTTAAGTAGAATTATCACACATCGAAAAATTACGATGAGATGATGAAATTTTATACTATATCATAAATAAGAAAAATCATTCGTTTTAAATATCAACGAAAAATCTTTTGCGTCTTAATAACTCTTAATTCTATAAATCGAAGTAAAATTATCCACAGCGACAAATTATAATAAGATGATGAAATTTTATTATATAAATAAAAGTAATCATCTGTCAACCATAAATCTTTCACGTCTATTTATACTATCATGAAATTTAATTACCCATATCGCTATATACACGCTACATACAATAAGTTTTTGAATTATCTATGTCAAATTGGGTCTCTTACTTTACATTGATACGTAAATATTATTTGTCATTTTATTTATTAGTTATTATATTTGTAATAATAATCCGTAGATAATATTGTTGAATGCAAAACTAATAGAATAATAAGTAAATACTTCATGTAAAGATAAATGAATATTGGTACGAATATGTAGTTGGAATGTACTTGTGCGAGATACTTTAATCGGTCTTTCTAACTACAATGCACGTCCATAACTTAATTTGACGTTTAACGCATACATCCCCTAGAAACACATTCACGTATGTGGATAGTATTACTTTACTATTAGACACTCTTACTGTTGCGTAGTCTCACCAATTTATGCAATCCTCTAATTTGATGTCATTATCGATGCCACTAGAAAGCGGCTGGTGCATCGCACGGGCTTTCCAACTAGTAATATACTCCCTCCGATTCTTTGGAATTGCAACCTATTCCGTTTAAGGCAAGTTCACTAGAATTGCCACATTTCCTCTTTAGTATCTTTTTGACATTATTTTATTATTTTATTTGTACTCTTTCAATTAATCAAAGACTAAAGTAGTTTTTTCATCTCTACTTGCTTTAAGGAAAGTACTCTGTATTATTTAATTGGTGTAGCCCACTTGTCTTAATATTGGTGCCCATATCAAATGTGGCGATTCCAAAGAACAGGAGGGAGTATAAAATAGGGCTTGGTTATGGAGTTTTAATGACCGTAATGTTGTGTACATATCTTTTCTACTTGACTTTTGTTTGGACTGGCGGTGATAATTGAAGGGGAAAATGTATGCTTGGATCTGGTACTTGTGGTGCAGGAGAAAACATAATGGCTTCCCCCAAGGCAATCATTACAGCCATCCCCCTACTAGACCATAACCCCACCTGATGGTGTGATATAGATCCACCATTTCTTCTCCAAAAACCACCAAAAACTGTCTTTACAAATCTTTGAGCTAGTTATTTTATCCTATTAAACACAGAGGACTTGATTTGTTGCTCTCAAATTTCAATCCAAGCGAGTCCTTAATATAATATTTTAGAGCTTTCAACCATCATCTAAATTTGTTGCCCAATACCAGACGAACCATAATCCTATAAACATAAACATACCTCCTCATCACGTTCGCCCATAAGCTCAAGGGCTGCAGTGTGCCTCCTCCGAAGAGCTTCCAATTCTGCCCGGATTCCAGGAAGCATGGCAGCCTCCGTCCGTAATTTCTCACACTGTAGAATGCATTCGAGCAAGGATTGAACTTTGAAGAACTAAATTTCATGAAGAGAAGAGTAGAGACCAAACCTGCTCAGTCATTTTAACTAGCTCCTCAGCAAGAGAATCCCGAATTGATTCCAATGAAGCCTGAAATGTCGAGGCTTCATAGTTACTTTCTTATGCGACCCTCAACACCTATTCCCTACCTCCATAAGTCTCTAGCATGCTAATAAATGTCCTATTCAAACAATACATTGTTCTTCGAGAAAGGTGATAAGACAAGATCCCATTTCCCACGTGTCTGATTTCACATTAGCTTCATATAACAAAAACGACTTGTTATATTGTCTAACTGAACTCTGTCAACAGTATTAAAGGTTAAAGTAAATATAAATGAGCCTGACCAAACAATTTTAACACGGTGAGCCACATAAAAAACTCTGGTGATGGGCACTGAAAGCGATGAATTGCAAGAGAAGCCTGCTTCATAATGGACCCTTTTTGTATACAAAAATGAAATTTATAAATTTGAAATTTGTGTGTGAGAGAGAGAGAGATGTACTTGATGCTACGCGGGATATATTTGAAAAAATGAGTTCCTAAGCCCTAATCTCAGCGATACGCAAGATGTATCCAAAATTATAAGGATGTGTTTCAAGTTACGCATTATCACTTGAAGTGACATAATGCTGATTTGAATACACACACACACACACACAAGAATTGAGCTTGTCTTAACTGCGCCTGAGGCACACTTTTTAAAACTCAATGCAGTGAAATTGAGTAAAAAGCCTGAACGTGTTCAAGGCTTTCTATTAAATAGACAGATAATGGAAATACATACAAGGCGAGACATGTAGGATGCAAGTTCACCCTCCTTTTGCCGAAGAGTAGCTTCAAATGCACTTGGGGTCATGCTTTTTAAATAATAGGGGCTCACGGTGGTTTCTCCAGAATTCCTCCGCTCCAGAAATGTGTTAGAAGAGCCAAGAGATGCCTGCAAGAAGAAGCTTTCTTCCATGTTACCAACACTGCTAGCACTTGATAGTTTACGAGTTAACATCCCTGCATAAGCATTTCATGTTATAGAAAGCCAAAAAGTCTCACTCCATAAATCGATAATCTAAAACGTCTATGCTACTCCAACTCTGCTGTAAGTGTTGGACGTGACACTGTGACAGTGTCAATTGACAGACATTGCTAACATGTGAACAGTCTCTTGCTTTTGGCCTTCAATGAAGTGTCATGTCGAAAAGTCCGAGAGTCAGACATGTGGCATGATCACATGAATCCAAAGTGAAGTGTCGAAGACTCAAAGTAACACTGTACAATATTACAGTTCGTACCATTTTCAAATGCTGATTTGTTCTTCGACGTCGGACTGTGTTCTGCCAAAGAAGCAGACTGTGCACTGGCTGCCTTCTCCAAATCTAATTTGGCTGCTTTCTCCCGCTCTAAATCCTATGTTTATTCAATTTGTTAGACTGCCACAATAAAAGATGATTGAAGAGAGATAAAGTCATATTGTATGCCAATTTTGAAGAGCATCCAACCTGCTGAAGAAGTTCCCTATGGGCTAGCGATTCTTGTAATTCACTTTTGTGTTTCCTTTTAAGTTCTTTGATCTCCCCTTCCAACTGGCGTACACGACCTTCATGAGTATCAGCAACTTCCTTTGCAGCAAGGTACTCCTGGCGGTTTTCAGCTGCCCTCTGTCTTTCCTTTTCAAGGGATTTAATCAGCTGCGTCTGCTCTGTTCTGAGGCACGAAATCTACAAAAACAATCTACATAAGCTACCAATTTCTTTTCCCTCCTACTTAACTACCTTCCAGAAAAGAGATTAGGGGGATGGGATAGAACATTTGTTGCCTGATGTGTGTATGTTGGGCCTTTGGGGTATGAGAGTGCGATGGTTTATGAGGAGAGACAAGTAGTGATAATGAAACGAGACAACTCGCGAGCAACTCGAGCTCGGCTTGCGCAAGCTAGACTCGTGTTCGAGCTCGGCTCGACCACTTCACGATTCAAGCCAAGCGACAATTGGCTCTGCTCGAAAAGCTCGCAAGCTAGGATAATCTGATTAGTTAATCTCTTATTATATCGGCTATTGGGATATTATATTTAATCGTTTATTAGATGAAATCTTCTCATATACACTAATATATACTCCCTCCATTTTATTTTCTTAGTCCCATTTTCTATTTTGGGACATTTATTATTGTTGCTCCCATTTGTATTCTTTCCATTTTAGTCTCTCTTTTAATTTTTTTATATTTTCTACTAAGGCCCACTTGTAAGTGTGTTATCGTGGGTGAAGGAGTGAGGTCTCATTGGGTGTGCAGGTCTCACCCTAGAACTACAGCTTAACCTCTTAAGATTAGCTGATTCAAATTCATTTTGAATATAAAACTATCCTAGCTAAAACTTTAAAAGCTAGCATCGTCATGATTACCTGAGCTTCCAGAACATTTATTCGAGAAAGCGTTTGCGATAAGCGCTCATTTATAGACCGCTCTCTTTCCTCTGCAGCTGCAGCCTTGGCCTCCGCTTCCTGTTTACAAAGCCCAAAGAGGTAGTTGCAAAATTTTGGGGTTGTGTATTTTTAACCCACTTTCCGATCTTTACACTTCTTTTATGAAAAGCAGTGCTATCAGAAAGGGGAGTGTAAATACCGATATGAAGTTTGTGAAGCAAAACTAATCTACAGGACAAGCGGATACCTGAAGCCGAGACTGAAGAGTTCTCTCCACAGTAGCCCAAGCTTCAGCCTTCCGGGCAGATGTCTCCTGTAACGTAAAAAGGGATGACTGATCAGAAACCTGAAAATATGCAAAACTTGGCATTTATTGTTTTCCAAAACCAACCTGCATAGCTTCAATTTGACGAAGGAGAGGCCTAGTGGATTCAGGAAGTTGTGATACCAGTTCTTCACACCTGCGCTCACTTTCCTGGGTACCAAAGATGTTAAGATCATCAGAATAACAATACCAACAATGACATAACCCCTTGTTTAAGCATACTGAGGCTGTTTACGGATGGCTTATAAGGGATACTGCGTCTATTACACTATACAAGAAATATAGAGAGCTTAATGAGCCATTAAAATAACAGAAAATGACCAAATAAACAGTCCAATGAATTGAGTACATACTTGATATCGTTTTTGAAGATCCTCTATATCTTTCCGTAGTATGTCCTCCTTAACGATTCCCTGTGAATTACAAAAGGCATGCATCCGGTAACATGTTGTCAAGCATACTATTTTTACTTGCAGATATTGTATATATATATTCTCATCCTCAGTTTCAATGAGCACTCCTTCCATTCCAATGAATAGTATACATATTCCCTTTTAGGCTATTCCAATCAATTGTATACATTTCCGTACTAAGCAAATATCAAGTCCCAAAGCTACCATTATACCCTTATTGATACCCTCTCCATCTCTCGTACTCTCATCCTCCAAACACCATTGATCTACATATCAACCACCGTCACCAGGCTACCACCTTTCTCACCACCAATATTTCACCAGTCCACCTCAACCACAGCAACATTCACCGGTCGTACTCCATAGACGACACCAGTCATTTCCACCACTGATTCTGAGGGCACTCGCTGGACCGACATGTGGTATGAGACCTAGGAGTGGACGGACCTCTTAACGAAGCCGTAAGGGTAGTGAAGCATGACAGAAGCATCACCTGGGTTGAACCGGCCCTCATTGAAGGCACAAGAGACGTACTGAAAGACAACAGAGGTGGCAGTGCTGACGTTGTCGATCATGGAAACCTCATCAACGATGGTGGCGTTGATGATGGGGGGATTATACAGTGAGAGTCAGCAATGGTGGGCTGGAGAACAGATCAGTAGAAGTGTTTGGGTTGACGCAGGAAAAGGAGCTGCCACTGGCGCTGTGTGGCGAGGATGGTAGAGGAGCAGCCCCCGAAGCTCTCATTGTTGATCCGGGCGACGGCGGCATCGTGGTGGGCAAATTCAGCGGCGAGATAAGAGTGGGTGATTAGGGTTTTCTTGGGGGTATTGAGTTTGGGCATTTTCCGGTGGGCTGTGACGTCATTGACGTGGTGGTTGAGGGGTGGAGTGGGACTATAATGGAATGGAGATGTGCTGCTTGTCGATGGTGGCTGATTTGTTGAAGATGGAGGTATGGTGCATGGAATTGGTGCACAAGGGTTGACTGTGATGTTAGGTGGGGAAAAGTTGCAACATAGAATATAATATTAATTTTTTCTAAAATATTGTGCCAAAGTGAAATGTATACATGTGAGTGGAATGGAGGAAGTATCATAATGCTGATCTTGAGAAGAATAACCTGTTGCTCTTGTCTGGTTAGAGTTTGTCGTAGTTCTTCAAGTGCTTGGACTAGCATCCCTTCGCGTTCCTCAGCCTCCCTAAGACGGCCCTCCAGCTCAGCTCGGGCCTCATTATTGGCACGTGCCTCTGCTAATGATTCAGCCTCTTTTGCTGCATTTAGGGCATTGGTGAAATATTCCTTCTGTGCAGCAAGGTCGGATTGATGCTTCTCGATTGCATCTTGGAGAACCTTCTCCGTCGCTGCCTTGTCTTTCATTATGTTCTCAACTGTGTTCTCTTCAAGCTACACAGCAGACAGAAAAGCTCAGTGGTAACAAAATTAAAATGAGCCTAATGCCTGGATGAACTTGAGCAACCATTTTAAACACCTCAATGACTAGCACGAAGTTCAATACGCAATACGAAGTATTTAAAACATATCGCTGCTCAATGCAAGGACATAAACTCAATAGGATCCCAGAGGAAGATGCAGAATATACACATAAATTTATCACAGTTTCAAACATGAGACAATAATACACAAAGGAGGCACCTATTTAAGAAAATAAGATACAATAACTGGACATCCCCCATCTATTAAAAAACAAACAGTATCAATATAGGTCTTTTCAGCTTGCCCTCCCAAAAAATCCCTAATGTAACAACTATTAAACTGATTTCAAGAAGTATTAGCCAATGATTCCACAATTCTAAGGCAAGGGTTTTCCATAATTAAATATACACAAATCTATAAAATAATATTACTAACATGTAGTAGCATTTTTATTTCAATCCACATTCAACTCCAAATATTGTTTGGGTCAATACAGTTTTGGGTTATTGGAAGAATCAATAGTGGTTAGGGGTTACCAAAAGGGTCAAAATATATTTTATGGTTTTTTATTAATATTTTTATAACATTATATTTAGTAGTATTATTTGAAGTAGGGAAAAACTATATTCATAATTTGGGTTTTTAATTTTATATAATGATTAAATTTTAATGATATTCATAATTTGAAAAAACTACTGTACTAAATTAAAATATGTTTCACAACATATAATATTAAGTGGATAGCATAAATTAATTTTTGCACAAATTATTGAATGAGGCAATCATTACTATATGACTCAGGTGTATTTTTTTTCCTTAAATTAACTCTATTATCTCATTTAATTATCACCATTTATGCTGAAAAAATTAATTTACAAACCATGCATTGGGACAGGCATTGCCCTAGTTAATGACAATAAAGAACCAAAGAATTGCAATTCGTCTTTTTGACAGAAAACAATATTTGTAGACATTTCATAAAGCAGCACTTGGTAATTGACAGTGAAAATGTCTTGCACGCTATGAACTTCCTTAAAATGTCCAAAAAGCTTTGTAATTTTAGAAAGAAATGTTTCATACCAAAGCATTTAAAGTGCATGAAACGCCAAGGACAGTAGTTTGACAAAGAGATAAATGTTGAATTTGTGCTTGTTTTCAGGTATTAGACATTCATCGATAGACTTTTACGAAGGAACATTCCTCTACTTTTTTAGGGGACAGTCAGCAGGTGACTATAAGGGTACTCCAATCAGGTTGATTTAGATGAGGGTGTAAATCTTTTTAGATGCTAACAACTGAGGATTTCTAGTCCATTATTTGAAATTTTTTTATTTAGAAATTTTTTTATTTTCCAACTGTACAAAGACAAACAATGGAAGCACGTCTTCTATTTCATGCACAGGATATTACAAAAATTCAGTTTTGCTAGGAGAACTTATTATTCTAAATATAACCCCCTCTAAAAGTACATCATATTCAGCAAGTCAGACCAATTTACAACAATATACTCTCAGGTCAATCACCTGTAACTTGGCAATCAAAGACTTCTTCTCTTCATCCATTTCTCTAACCTGAGTTTTAAGGAAAATATATTAAAAATTACTGCTCACAGAAATAGCTTAACTTTGGACGAGGAAATCAATGTGCTAACCTGAGCCCTTAATTTTCTAATTTGAGTTTCTTGAGCAGCTTGCTTCTTTGAGAGCTCTTCCCCTGTAACAGAATTAATTAGGTATATATCAGCTGCAGCAGTGTCACTAGGTGACGACTGTGTTTTGAAGATCCCTACCTACTACCACACTGAAAAATAGCTTCTACTTAGATATTTGAACTATTCTACAGCTTCATAAAATAACTCAAGTAACCAACAAAAGGTGATACCTCGCTTATTATAATCAAATTGAAGCTTGGAATTAGCCTTTAAAAGTTACTCGTATGTTACTGTTACTCAAACTCGATTAGAAGCATCCAGACGGATGTGTGTCGGATATCCCTGTGTTGGACTCAACTGTGCAGATATTATGATGAATCTTAATATTGTCAGCTTAAACTCACGTGTTTTAAGTGTCGGACATCCCTGTGCTATACCCATGTCTAAATGTACACAAGGATATAAACAACCTGAGTTACATAGAATATGAAGCAAGATGAGTAGAATATACTAGATTTACAAAATTGTGCATTAGGTGTGCCTTGACGCAAGGCTCGGAAAGGCACTAGCATGATATACTAGTTCCCTGAGGGTAGAGTGACCCTGGCAACCCAGGGAAAACATCATAAAACACCTTAGATTAGTACATTCGACAGAGCTAGCAACACATGCTACTGTGAAATTTTTATATCTATTCCTTCTAATCTTTTTTGTCCTGTCCTGCCTCTGACCAATAATCTCCAGCTTTTACTTGTTCAATTGCTAGTCCTCCTTAAAATCTAGAAAGCAATGTTACATGAAATTTAACTATATGAGTACAAATTTGGTTGTTGTTAGCCATTGTGTTTCAAGTTATAGACGCAAGCTTTTCGAAACTCAGAAGTACTCAACTTCATCTAGTTTTACATTTGCTTAACTATATCTATCAAATTTACTATAGAACAAAAACAAACAGATTTTCAGATTATAGCTCTTACCCTCAGCCATGACTTGAGTAATTATTTCATCTTTTTCCTTCAGAAGAGCAGCAGCGTCAGTTCTCTTGTTCTGCTCCCGTCTTAACGTATCTCTTTCCTTGCTTAGAGCATAAACCTGAAATCCAAACAAGATTCAAAAAAAGTACACAGAAAATATGAGACTTCGAGCAAACATAATATGCACTAATTTTGGTACCCGACCCCGACCCCGATCAGGTTACCAAAATTTACCTTTTTAATTTCATTTTATTATGGGGTAGAATTGCGATAACTTGTTTGACTCATACATATACTATTTGTGTTACACACATACTTTTGTATCACATTTCCTAGAAATTATTAAGATAAGAGTAAATTAATAATTACTCTCTTCAAAGATTCAGTAATTAAAATTTACATCCTTTTAAAAAAATTAATATTTAACACCCAAAAAGATGTTAAAGTTCAAAAATTGTTTGCATCTCTAATTCCGGCGAGTTTAAGTGTTTCTTGACGGAAATACCCCTCCTCAAAATACCGACTCTCACCCCTCCTTTCATTTCTGTTTCCATTCCTAATAAAAAAAAATCCCCAAAAACAAACCTAAATCGACTTCCACTTGAATTCCCAAAGAAATATTAAAACGACATCTACTCCACAACATTGCTTCCATTTTTCTATTGCTTGAATAAGTTTATTATCTTGTTTGTAATCAACAATTATCTTAATTTTTTTTAAATTAGTTAATCCTAGACACCTTTGAATATCAAAACCGACTTCCAAGCTTCATGATTATCACTTTGGTGTGGAATGAAAGATTTGGTTACTGATTTGGAAGTTGTTGGCTAGAATTTTTTACAGTTAGGATGAGGATATAAGGGAAAGGGAAAGGGAAAGAAGGGTAAGAATATAATGGGAGGGATACTTTGGGTATAAAATGACAAAAAAATCAAATTGGCCAGAATAACTCGCCGGAATTTAGAGATGAAGGCAATTTTTGAACTTTAACATCTTTTTTGGTGTTAAATATTAAAACAAAATTAAAAGGTAGTAAGTTTTAATTAGTGTATCTTTGAAGGAAGTCATTATTAATTTACTCTTAAGATAACATAAAACAACAACATTACCCCCAGTGCGTCAATTGCTCTCGCAAATTACGGGATAGGGAGGTCGGATGTACGCAACCTTACTCTTGTGTTAGCTCTAAATTTTGAGTCCATAAGTCCTCTTTCGAGCCATTAAATTAAACGTAACTACATGGCTGAGATTTGAAGAAGATAACACAATAACACTAATTATTCATGTTTCTTAAATTAACTCCCTCTCTCTCTCTCTCCCTCTTACTCCAATCTTACGCATTCCTATTTCTGTATATCTACCTTTCAATACGAAATATTCAGGTTTAGTGTATAACTCTAGTACAACCGTGTGTCACTCGATCAAATTATTGTGTAACTCTACCAGAGAAATATGCAATTTCAATTCGAAATATTCAACTTTAGTGTGTAACTCTAGCAGAGTAGTGTGTTACTCTATATGAGTAGGGCATGAATGAGAGGAAGATGATGAGGAGTATTGAGCGCACTGGATAATTAATTGAACAAGAGAGAGAGAGAGTTAATTTAGGAATGGTGAATAATTGAGGGACTTGCCTGAACCTATCTCTCTCTCTCCATATATATATATATATATATATATATATATATATATATATATATATATATAGGGAAAGGGGGGAGATCAAGTGAGTCCCCTTAGGATTGGGAAGTCCTTGAGTCCTCCCCCTAGCCATTGGATGGATCTCGAATCCATGGCTAGGATGAGGTCACCTCATTAAAGAGAAAAAAAATTAATCACGAACTTATTTATTAATGGCTAGATTAGCCATTAATTCAACATCTCTAATCATTTCTAACTCTCAATTAATATAATACTCCCTCCAAGTTCTTATTTTTCTCACTTTCTTTTTTGAGCTGAGGTTGATATTTGTCTCACTTTCCTTTTTAGGTTGTCAATGTGTGGTTCACATTTACTCTCCTATTTATCTCTTTTCCTCCTTTTTTAAACCACTTATTTCTCCTTCCTTAATTTCCATCCAAAACTAAATGGGATAATAGGAACTCGGAAGGAGTAATAATTACTCTGTACTTTTCTTTTCACATCAATTATTACATTTTAAAAGTAACACTGTAAGCACTTAAAGTCACACCATTGCCGAATAAGGCAAAACGAAAGCCAAATTTTATTATTTTTCGAGCCCGTCACAATGGTAATATTTTCAAATAACGTTGACTTTCGAAATTAATACTCCGTATATAGTTTCGTAAAAGTCACACCGTATGGACTTAAAGTCACACCATATGCCGATTAAGGCGAAATGAAAGCCAAATTTTATTTTATTTTCGAGCCCGTTGCAATGGTAATATTTTCAAATAAAGTTGACTTTTCGAAATTAATATTTAGCCAAATAACGTTGACTTTTCCAATCTTCATTAATTCTCGGAATAAACCTTACTAATACCATCTTCTCATAATAGACTTAGAGTACTCGATGATCTACTATCTTAAGTAAAACCTGAAGTGGCAAGCTTTTAGCTTTCAATAAAAAAACACTTTAATGACACTCCCCCCCCCCCCCATAAACCCCGGATTCATGACATCCATCCCCATCAACCCACAACCAACTCATGAACCACCACACACACAACAACACCCCTACTCTCACGAGCCACACGCCTCTCCTCCCCCACGACCCACAAACCTCCCCCAACTCCACGACTGCCACATAATACACCCAACCACATATAATAATCTTAAGTTGCCACCAACCACATTTGTGGGAGAAAAGAGGAAGATGATCACGACATGAAGAGGGAAATAAGTGCATTAGAGAGGACGAGTGAAGTAGGTGAGGTATCGCTAGGATATCGGCAATTTTAGAGCAACATTGGTGGTTGTGATGCTGCCAAGTACCAGGCGGTGCGAAAGTGGTGGTGGTGGTGGTGGTGGTGGTGATGTATTAGTTGAGGGAACTATTAGTGATGGGGTGAGGGGTGGGCGGGTGGCATGGCAGTTCAAAGGTTGGGACGGGCGATGTGGTTTGATTGTGTAGGGTGCTCCGTGGATGTGGTTTAGTGGTAGTGTGGTGGGGTGTGATCGTTTACTGGTGGTGTGGTTGATAGGGTGGTTCTTGGTCATAGGTGGGCTGTGCTGGTGGCTGGTGGTTTGGTATGTTGTTGTTCAGTGGTGTTGTGGTGAGGTAAATAAGCTATTTTTCGGGTTTGGGGGTGAAGTAAATTGCTGCTCTTGCTCATCAGGGAAAGCTGGCAACTGTGGACAACATCCAGCAGCGATGTTTCTCCTTGGCTAATTGGTGTGTTCTTTGTAAAAGGCATGAAGAAAGCCATAAGCATCTCTTCTTTAAATGTTTTTTTCTTTACAGATTTATGGCTCCATCTCCTCAATTGGATGAAAATTCGAGGACGTACTACATGCTCTTGAAAGGAGCTCGGGTGGATAGCTAACACAAAGAAGAAAAGGCATTGGAAATCCAAGTGGTTCATTTGTACATTGATGGCCAGTCTATCACATTTGGAGGGAAAGGAACGCTCGGATATTTGGTTGCTCTCATACAACCTCTTCTCAATTGGCCCGTAACATTCAAATTCAAGTTTGTGCTCGGATGCTCATGAAGAATGCTCATGACACTAGACTAATTGAACATTTACAGGTTTTATGATTGTGTGATTCTTGTTTTACTCCTAGTTGGTTGTGCTCGGATGCTCATGACACTAGACTAATTGAACATTTACAGGTTTTATGATTGTGTGATTCTTATTTTACTCCTAGTTGGTTGTGCTTGAGACCCGGTAGTGGCTATTACTTTTTGTAAGATCCCCCTTTTATATCAATAAAGAGGTAAATTTTCTTGCAAAAAATAAAGTACTCGTATTATGGAATTGAAAAAAAGAAAAAAATAATAATAATGACTTGGACAAACATGTAGTCAGTCACTAAGTGTATTATGAGAAGAGGGGTTAATATTATGGTTTATTTTGAGACTAAATGAAGTTGAGATTATTATGAGAAGACCGCCAATAGTTGGAATTATTCTTGTTAAATAATCCTAAAAAACATTAATTATAGCTGTGTCAAATGTTCTTCACTAAAGTCTATGATTTTCGGTTCATATATATATTGACTAGTATTATAATTCTTAAACAACTCAAACTATTTGGTAGGTCCTCGGAACTAAATTCAAAATGCCACATCACATGTGGCGAAGTACGCCAGTATAAAGCAAGAAGAAGAATCTTTGATAAGATGGACAAACGTTGAATAAAATGACCTCTTTCCCCAACATTTTCTTAAAATGAAATTTAAATTGCTGAATGTAAGGAATTTGATGTGCTTGGGAGATGTAAGGACTAAGAAATAATAAAATGGGATTAAGTGACTAAGAAAGAAACTAATCATACCTTGCGTTCAAGAGTCGCAACCCTTTGATGATATTCCTCACGTAGAGACTCAATTTCTCCGTCGTTGGATTTTCTCTGTCATAGATATTGGCACCTTTTTTAGAAAAGAGAGCAGTAAATATTAACAAAGGCTCGTTAGCAAAGTTACTGAAATGCAAGTTCATATCCAACTTTCTAGCACACAGAAAGACAAAGTGAGTTGTACCAGGATGACATAACAAAATAATGCAGTATTAGAACTGAAATGTGCATTACACGATAAACAATTAACTATAAATTAGGATACAACGGCACTACAAATTAATCTGATGGAATTTGGCGCACTGTATGAAGTGTTACAGAAAAAAAATCCAAAGAAAGAAAGTCAAAGCTCCAATTGAAAAACAAAGCATGTCGATCACAATGCTTCTGTATTGTACCACCAGCATATAGACAGTATAACCCAGAAGTTATATCTGCAACTGACATGAAACAAACCAGCTATACAATTAGAACCCTTGTCATCATGTTGCACGATTGTTGCAAGGATCAACCAGAATACCAGATTCATAGACTAAACTTGGTATTGGCTGGTCAGGGTGATTGGAATCCAAACAGGAACGAGAAAAGATTACTACCATGAACCTCTCTTCCCCAAAGTACAGAGTATATACGTTATAGAGCTCTATTATTATGTACCTAATATACTCCGTAATATCTATAAAGAGAGGACACGATTGAAAGCATTTCCGAATAGGAATCCTGAGAGAGGAAAAAAATAAACTTACCCTCAATTCATCAACAATAGACTTCATTTGTTCGTTTTCATGCATCAGCCGAGCAATCTCATCAGCTTTGGTCTGAAGCACACAAGATAACAAAAATATAAATGAAACTAGTCACACAATATTGTAGAAAAGAGTAACATGAGCATTCAAGACTTGCTTCAATGAGAAATTCTATTCATTCCAACAAGTGGAATAAGAGCACACATACTTGAGCTTGCCGAGCAGCTCCTTGCAATGCAGCTTCCATCATTTTCATCTCCTTTTTAACTTTCTCTAGCTCAAGGACAACATGTGCAGAGTCAGACACGTCAGACGTGGGGCTAAGACTATCATTCTTTCCAATCTTCTCAGGAGTTGCACCTTTTCCAGACAGCTTTAATCCTTCAACTACATCAATCTTTTCCTCATTACCATGACTTGCATCATTCAAACCTATCTCAGTATCAAAAACAATAGGAAGTTCAGTCAATAAGGTACTGTTTTGGGATTCAGCAGGGATTCCAGATTCAATAACAGTAGTGACATCACTAGTCTCAGAATCCTCAAACTGATAGCCAGTCTTGCCTTCACTTGGCTCTTCCACTGCAAACGGAGAGTCCACAGTAGACTCTTGCATGTTTTCTTGCGCATCTAACACATTGCTGACTTCCTTAATTATACCATTATGACTATGTTCTCCATCCATGTGATCAGCCTGCACCTTTGTTTGAGAACATTCGTGTTCTTCTGAAGATCCCACGTCAGCCTGCTCCTTGGTGTAGGACTCTTCTATTGACTCCACAGTCACGGCATCTTGACTTGTGGTTTCAGGTATAGCATCAGGCTCCTGTGCATCAGATTTGGCTTCACCAGAGTCCTTGGTTTCAGAATTATCTTCTTCCACAGTTTCTGAAACATCATGATCCTTTTCTTCTTTTAAATCCTTATCTACTTCAAGAGGCAAAAGTTTCTCAGTTGCAGGGTTCCCTTTATCATCATCTACACCATCTTTCTTTCCATCAACAGAAGATGGGTCCTCAGCGGTTTCTGATTTTCCTGGCAAATCATCATTGCTCGGGTTACCTTCATCATTGTGTGAGATTTCGTTTCCCTTCGACTCATCTTCACTCTCCTCTTCTTTTTGCCCCATAAATGCCATAACTGGATCAAACAGCGTATTCCTACTAGTAGAAGTCCGCTGTCCAGAAGCTGATACATTCAATTCAATAGAAAAAGATTCAGAAAAGAATAACTAGCTTTCATATCTCCAACCATCATCCTATGAAGAGTCAAGAAAAATATTCAAATGCAAGATCCTAACGTATACTGTCATGTGGTTGAGATTTTTAATAACTAACTTCACCCAAGTGAGAAGCATTCAGGCAAAATGTTAGTTATATTGCCATTCGTGAATTCAAATTACAATAACGACCAAGGGGAGACATATTCCTTTTTCTCTTCTCATTAATTATTCATAAACAATAGGCAGTATAACCACCTAAGTTACCCGGACAGCCGGACTCTGGCTTCGACAAGGGTGTATAGGTGTACATACCATTATATCCAAATTTGAGATATGGGGAACCTATCCTATCCTGGGATGACGATATGGGTAGGGGGAAACGCCTTTCACGACAAATTAATTGAACAATTAGAAGTTGTCTGAAACACAACAGTTAAGATCATTAAAAACCACATCATATACGCCATAACTCATAATCCCTGTGTCTTCCAGCATCCCTTTCAGTTTGTGTAAGGAAAAGTGTCAAGCTATGGCCATACAAGAAAAGAGTGTATGCAACCCAGCATCTACCTAGTCCACAACAATAATAGCCCAAAAAGAAATCCGCTAAATAGCACAGGAGAGGTCCAACGTGTACACAACCCAGCCTTTACCTAGTTATAAAGGCAATTCAGAAGGGAATCCTCAGGCCACGGGAGTATTACTATTACTCACTGAAAACCAACCCCGTCCCAAACCACGGACACTCGGCACATGTCCTGACACAAAACTTGATCCATAACAAGCATCACTCACTTATCAATCTGCCATTGCTAACTTGCTAGTAAAATGATACAGTACGAAACAGTAACATTGATCTTCAAAACAAAACTCGCTTTAAATCTATCACCTTCAACCCATCTGACACTCCATTTAACACCAGAAAATTTCCCCCATTCGAAACAATCATCTTCCCACTTTCCCTTGCTACATCCTAGCTCCATCTGACTAAGTTTCGCCAATCAACCAAACCAACCCCAGCTAATTCATTCAAACAAATTGAATCGTACCGTCTCACTTATCTTTCTTCACAATGTGATCAAATTTCAGAATCCAAAATCAATAATACAGACTCAATAATCTTACTAATCATACCAAAAAAAGGGATAACTAATAAAAAAAACAGAGGAAAACATTACCTTCATTGGAAGACTGAGAAGAATCTTCCAAGCCAAGAGCAGTATCAAAATTCTTCTCAATATTCTTGACACTCTCTTGAAGCTTATTCACTGCACCTGCTAAATCCAAGTTCACTCTCGCCCCAAACCAATCCATTTTCTTTATATCTTCGATCCCAAGCTTACCAGATCATATAATGCATCGGTAAAACCCTAAAATCACAAAAACACAAATCAAATCAAATCATTGAAATGCATACGATATACGAGTACGAAGATCGAATTATATGATTGGAGATTATCAGGAGTAGTTAAGAAGATCTGATTAGAGTAATAAAAGGAAAAAACCTACGAAAGATGGATCTCAGGAGAGGCGTGAATTATGAATGATGAATTACGAGAGATGAAGGAGCCGGAGGAGGGAGAATTGGGAGAGCTGATGCGTGTATGTAAGCTTTACACCGATCAAGTTGTTAGTTACTCTGACAAGAGTTTTGTTATAGGTACACGGTACACCTAAGGGCAATAGCAACGATTATGGTTTTATATTGAACTTTTTTATTGACACGTCAACCCATCAATATATATTCCATCCTTTTCAATCCATTGTATTCAATTTCCTTTTACGGACAATCCAATCCAATGTACCTATTCCTTTTTTGGTTAACAAGTTGACTATTGTATCCTTATAAATAACCTATATTTACAGATGTCATTGATATTTAAAGTCCGACTTTTCTACTTTCTACTATTTCCTTTAATTGCTTAAAATCAATTCCATCAATTCCATCAATTCTCACCTAACTCATCATTATACGAGACTAACCCACCATTTATCATCTAACCACCCCTTTTCTTTTTATTAAAACCCTAACCTTCTCTCCCTTTTTACATCACCACAACTACTCAATTAAAACTCTAATCTTCATCTTGCTCGATCACTTATCACAGTTACCTTCTTTTTTTTAAATCATCCTTTTTATCATCTTCATTTTCTAACAATATTTGTAATCAATTTACCACTTTCGAAAGTCGTAATGAAAAACGAACCGGTGAACTTCAATCTGGGTTCAATAAAAACGGATGAACTTCAATCCGGGTTAGAAATTTCGTTTCTGATGTTTTATGATATGGTATGATTGGTTTTTCCTCATGTTTATGTTGTTTTGACGATACTTCGTATTTTTGATTGAGTTTTCCACATAATTTCAATTTTTTTAGAGTTGTTGTGCATCTCATCTATTTACTCTGTGTTTTCATCTTATTTGTGAGAGTTATACAGAGTATTTCTATTTTTTGTGTGATCTGACTTTGACTTTCATTCTTACAATATGTTCACGATTTTTTGCATCTTGTATGATCATGTGTCACTATTGTTGTCTTGCTGATATGTCTATTATTGTTGTTGCCAATAATGATAACGATTAAATAATGATATTTTCAACCTCCAAACATAATTAGAGTTACACATTGCATTCATTACATGTTTAGGACATAAGCATAACAAAAACAAGTGACTTTGTTTACCTCGTAAACATTTGAATACAATGCGTTCAAAAGTATGACACATTTCACTTCCAAAATGTGCTTCCCAATTCCTTTCATGTTGTTTTGTCACTCCAAGCTCTTCAATCCCATGTCATTCATGAGAGTTGTCACTTGTGTTCCATATCCCTTTTCCAATAAGTAAGTCAAACTCCCTTTTATTAAGCATCCATCGATTTGTAAATCTCTTGGAAGTATGTCTTGTCTTTGTAACACACCCTTCCTCATATGTGGGATTTTAAAATTGTTATGCCCTTTGCTCTTCATGATTTCAATCATAACCGCCTGTAAAGTGAGGAAGTTGTCATTGAGCTTTGACGGAATATGCTCAAGAAACGCCTCCTCCACTACTTTCACTAACTCCTCAGTGTTGTTTGTTGGTTTCTCATTTTGTAGTGACTGAAGTGATCTAAAAAATCCTAGATCGTTAATGTTAAGGTCGGGACTATTTGGTGGTTGAAATACCAAATGAATGTTAAATCCATCTGAATTTGCAACAGCTCGAAAGTCCAAATCGTTGTCTTGTATATGCGGCTTAGCATTGTCTTGTTGAATGTAAATGTCCTTGCTTGCATTACTTGGCCATTTTTCTTTTATAACTGGAATTATTTTGTTGATAATGCATGATTTGATGACCTCTCTTGTGATAGACTCAACTGCTTTTGTGACCAAAACACCAGCAACTCTATTTTTACTGCATCTCTTTGCTGGTTCCTTTACAGTAAAAGGAAAAATCCCAAAATTTCCATCAAAAACAACCTCACCATTATCATCAATAATAGGCCTACTAAGAGCATCACTTTGGTTATGTACCTTTTTTACTGACAAGAACGGTAAGGATCATCTTCTTCCGGTAGAAGGTAGTACTTCCCTGATGTTTTAGTAAGGTAGAACCACTTTTCGTCAATATGAACATGATCAGTCATGTCTTTAAACTTGAAAGTGTTCATATTCATAAAATTTGCCCCAAGTGCAAAAATTAACCTTTGGTACTTGTTTGCTTCTGATAGTGTTGGATGCAATGCATTAGTGTGCCTCCGTATATCACCTTTTTTAACCCATCTTTGAATGGTACCATACCCGACCCCTATTTGTATTGATAATTTTTGCATGCTACCTCGTTTACTTTTTGCAAGAGCCATTATGGCCTCTTTGTCAATAACAATTTTTGCTTTGTTTGTGTTACCTAACTTGTTTGATGGTAAATGAATAGACTCACCTGAATCGATTTTCAACTTAGCTCGACTCCACCATTTTGCGACGGTCTTCCTTGTAATTCCCCATTTTGACGCTGCTTCACTAATGATACCACATTCCGGTTGCCCGTTGTTCGAGTTAGCAAGAATAAAGTGGACCATGTTATCCTTTTCTTCGGTTGTCAAGTGTCCTTTCCCCATGTTTTTAAATTAAATTTTTAAGTAATTTGTGTATTGAATGATGAACAAAGACATGGGTAGGTACAAATTTATTGTGATTGTTTGTTGCTGTAGAAACTTTATGTAATGAATTTGAAGAAGTAGATTTAATGGAGGGAAAGCCAAAAATTCACTTTTGGCGACATATTTTATGTACAATGAAAATAAAAAGAATCATGGACCTACAATCACAATGTTTTACTCCGTAGCAAGCAAACAAGGAAAATGAAAAGATCAAGGGGCCCACAACTTTTTAGTGCTCTTGATTAATTTAGTGGGTTCTCCCAACTCCATTTAAATTATTAAATATATTATAAAGTGACTTTCCAACTTTACCCTCATATAAATATCAAAAAGGAGCTCCACCTTAAAACTAGTGCCCGAGTCCACGGGTACAATGGATTGGATAGGAGGGAGTATTTATAAATGGGATCAAGGGAGTTGGTGGTGGATTGGGAAGTTGGTGAATTTTGTTGTTGGCCATTAATTTGGGTTGGATGGATGACATTAGATTAATAAAAAAAAGGAGATAAGGTACGCTGATTGACAGCAACATGCAATCACCATTTCTATCACCAAAATCCACTCCCTCACTAACAACAAAATCATTTCCTCTCACTAAAATTCAAAATTCATCCCAAATCAAAATTCATCCCCCTATTTATACTATCATTCAAAATAACTAAACTCTAATTCTAATGGTGTTGTTCCTCGAAGATTCATGCGATGATTATATGCTCGAAAATTTGCAGTCGAAAATTTCCGGTCAACACGTAGGAGGTAAGATGAGTATATACATATATATTTGGTATCTTGAATTTGGTATTCCAATTTTTTTTGGTTTGTTAATTTGAAGAGACACACAGTTATAATGTGATAGTCACACTCTGACGGACAGTCACACGTCGCTGAGTACAGGTTTTGATCCGTGAGTTATTATTTAGGCAATTTTGCATTTAAGCCAAATTAATACTTTTAATCCAAATATTTATCATGCCAATATATTATTGTGTTGGTTCCCTGTAGTTGTAGTTTTTTGCTGTAGTTGTAGTTGTATTACGTTGAAGTTGCTTTATTATTCCAAATATTTATGTTGGTTTCTTTATCGTTGTTAGATTTATTACTGTCGTTTTTTTGTTGAGTATTGCATTTTGGTTTTTTGTACTTGTAGTTCTTATATTTTGTGGGTGTTAATCTTTAACAATTATGTTGTTATATGAGCAAAGTCACAGTCGTTGTTCTTCAAAGTCACAGTCAGTGTTGAGAAAAGTCACATTTCATTAAGGTCAGAGATGAATGCGTGCGTTGTAAGATTTTCAGTTTTTAGCGTGTAATATAGGGTTTCTTTTTTATTGTTCCAACCTCTGATAGTTCTTTTTTGTTCCAACCTATATGTCAGTTGAAGAGACAGTGAGTGTGCCTTAGGTAGGGCAGAAGTTCGTGGACATCGATGGAGCATTCCAGTTTTATCAATCTTACGCATGTTCCTTTGGTTTCGAGGCGAAGAGGTACACGACAACTAGATCTTTTGATGGTTTGATCAAGAAGAAATTGTTGGCTTGTAATAAAGAGGGCAAAACAGCTAGCCAGAGTATGGTGAAGTTGTCGAGCACGGGAGAGAAGGAGGGGCAAGAGTCAGTGGGATCGTATGAACCCAAAAGGAATACGAAGGCGACGAGGACGTAATGTGGTGCAAGGATTAGGCTCTGTGCTATGATCGGGGGGTTTTTTATTGAAGAGTTCATCGAGGAACACAACCACGAACTTGTGAGGGTCAATGACAGAGAGTTTCAAAAGTCATCTCGAAGTCTATCAAGATATCACAAGGAGATGATCGTTTGCAACTCGAGGGTGTGTAACGTCTGGGAACAATGTTGTTAGTGCTTGGTTGACTGCTAACTGTGCGCGATTAATGTAGTTGCAATTTTGTGTGTGCATCTAAAGATTGGGGCGACTCGGACATACAGGATGTGCAAGGAGATGTCGGGCGGATTTCAGAACATCGGAGCATCGTTGGTTGATTTCAAGAACTGGGGTAGGGACGTCAAGTGCTTCGTTCACGAGCAGGATGGTCAATTGTTCATAGACCGGTTCAAGAGTTTGAGGGACAGTCAGGAGGATTTTTACTTTGACTGCGATGTCGATCTAGACGAAAGCTTACGCAGGGTCATTTGGGCGGATGGTGCAGCTCGAAGGAACTACACGCCGTTCGAGGATGCAGTTTTGTCCGACCCAACGTACGGAACCAACGTGTATTTTATGGTGTTCACACCGTTCATTGGTATGGACAACCACAAACGGTCTGTCACGTTCTGCGGGGCGTTGCTATTAAAGGAGGACTATGAGTCATTTATCTAGGTCCTCTCCCGGTTTCTGGAAGCCATGGGTATGAAGGAACCGTGTTACATCATTACAGACCAGGATCCCAGGATTTTAAAAGCGGTCTTAAAAATATTCAAAGCAGCGCACCAACGGTACTGCACGTGCCATATCATGAACAAGGTCCCAACGAAGTACGACAGATCAAGAGAGGAGGCCTCAGAATTCGTAAAAGACCTCAACGCAATTATTTGGGATGATGACATCAAGGCGTCGGAGTTCGATGATAGGTGGGGGCGGATTATGATTGACGATGCTATGGGGATTGAATGGTTCGAAAATATGTATGACATCAGGAGCAAATGGGTCGCCGCGCATTGCAGGGAGCTGAGGATGTCCGGAATTATGAGGACAACGCAGAGATCAAAGAGTGAGAACAACTTCTTCAAAAAGTTTGAAGACAACAAAGGTACGTTGGTCCAGTTCTGGATGTGTTTCGAAAGTGCGATGGACCAACAGAGGCACATGCAGAAGAGGCTAGACAACTGATGGTAAGGTTTCTGCCGTGGGTCCTACCAACAAATTTAAACCAACTAGACCTAACAGGTAGCTAGGGTAAGTCGGGTCGAGTCCACGGGGACGGTAGAAGGCGTCTAGACTATGGTCTACTCACAAACAAGACTAAGCTACCAAAACAACACAAAGAGATGGAGAATTGACAAGGATGAACAAACTAGAATGATGACAAGAGAGTAGAAATGTGACTAACAATGAACTAGGTATAGTATGAACTAAAAAGATGAACTAAACTAAAAACAATCAACTAACTAGATAGATAATAGCTAACAAGATGGAGAAATCAATATGGGAAGGAGTAGGGTTAGGTTGGGTTCATAAGTGTAGTAGGATAGTTAGGTAATCAAGGGGAGGTGTCACCTAGTTACTAAGGTCAGTCCGCGCTCTCGCGTCAAAGCCAAAGTCCGCACTCTCGTGTCTAAGACAAGACCCGAATACTCATGCAAGATATTATACCCAATACACAAGAATTCAACCACAAAACAATCATACATGAGAAGATGAAAACAAGTATGAGAAGCATGGCCACTACAACTCAAACAAGCAATTCAACAAACACATAGAGCTCTTAACATGTGACTAGTAACAAAGAATCCACCTTTACCCTTAATCAAACCCTAATTACCCATAATTCACACTTAATCCCCCTACTAACCCCACAAAAAGTCTACTCACACATAATCAAACTAATACTAACACTAACAAGAGAAATCAACATAATAACCCTAGCATTCATAATGGAACTAGCAAGAACAAGAACAATAATCAAAGATTAAAACTTGAAAGATTAAACAAGGATTAAGAGTAAACAGAGTGAGAAGATTATACCTACTAACAAGAAGATGAAAAGGTAAGAACTTGCATTAATAAGAAAAACCCAAATAAATCTCCCAAGGTTGTCAATCTTGGATGAGTCTTGAAGAATTCCCTTAATACAAGGATTACAAGCTAGATTAAGCTAAGTTTAATTAAAGATTAAGGAAAGATTAAGCTAATGAGAGGAGGAACTCTATCTAGGGTTTAGTCTAATGTAAGATAATGTAAAAGTCCTTAAACAATACAAAGGAAGGGTATTTATAAGGGTTCAAGAGCAAAGGAGAAGAAAAGAAGAACACGGGGCTGCTGCTGCTCCTTCTCGGCCGAGATGACATGGTCTCGGTCGAGATGAGACTCTTCTCGGCCGAGATGACATGGTCTCGGGCGAGATTGAGCATCAGTGGCTCGTCTTTGCTTGTACTCTTCATCTCGGCCGAGATGGCCTTTATCTCGACCGAGATGGGTCTTGTAGGCCTCAAATATGATCTCAAGGGTCCCTACTTGCTTCTCATAGGCTTCTCATCGGTTCTCGGTGCTCGGGATCGAGTCTAAGGGGCTCGGGAATGGGTCCCAAGGGCTCGGGATCGAGTCTAAGCCACCGGGTGATCGTCGCTTCTCTTCGTTGGCTCCAAATGTGTCGGAAACGACTCGAAATCGTTCCACCTCTCCAAGAATGGTCTTAGGAACCTAAAATGAACTAGAAGAAGCGTAAGTAGCCAAGAAACCGCTCCCAAGAGCGATTTCACAAGAGAAACCGGGACCAAACACAACAAATAAGCACTACAAAACACACTTATCAACAACGATAACCGGCAGACATTTCCCAAAACTGGAACGACGAATCCAATGGAGGCCCACGCGGCAAGGGTGTACACGCATGTGGCGTTTGCACACTTTCAGGAAGAGGTCAAGTTTTCGCTGTACACGTGCAGTGTTCGTGGGTATCAGGAGAAGGACGAGATCGAAGCGACAACAATTATGGATTCCATCCGGGACCGCAACTACATTGTTGAATACAATCCAGGTATTGGCATAGAAAGTCACTGTTCACGTTGTCTAACCACACTCACATAGTCTGAATGTGACTATATAACCTAAACGGTGTGATTCTAAACTGCGATGAGTGTGACTATACAACGTGGTGAGTGTGAATGCACAACGTAATGAGTTTTATTATACAATTCAATGAGTGTGACTATAAAAAATAAAGGGCGTGACTCTGAAATGCGATGCGTGTGATTGTACAACGTTATTCGTTTGGTTCTGCAACATAAGGACTGTGACTATGCAGCATAATGGGTGTGACTATACCATGTAAAGGTTGTGATTATACCTTTACAAAGTCACATTCTGTACGTTGTGTAGTTACTGTCCGTATGGTTGAGAGTCGCACTGTTTATGTGTTTAATGCACTCGCAGGTACCTGTGAGGTCAGCTGTACTTGCAGGAAGTTCTGTCGGTATGAAATTCTCTGCAGGCACGCTATTTGGATATATTCTTCCAAAGGAGGGAGACGATCCCGAAACGGTACGTGGTTTGTAGATGGACAAAGGATGCTCTACGTAAAGTTAATGCATGTCCCATGACAGAGAGTCGCCTAAGCGATGAGAAGACTGTTACAGTCACGAGGCTGTTTTCTGAGTTCTTTGAGACCGTCAGTCATGTTAGTAGAATGGGTAAGGAAGACGTTAGTAACTTAGCTGACATCATTCGCGACTTCAGATCCGACGTGGCGTCCCTTGATGGTCCTTGTAGTAAGACTGATAAGTGTGTTTTGTAGTGCTTATTTGTTGTGTTTGGTCCCGGTTTCTCTTGTGGAATCGCTCTTTGGAGCGGTTTCTTGGCTACTTACGCTTTTTCTAGTTCATTTTAGGTTCCTAAGACCATTCTTGGAGAGGTGGAACTGATGTGAGTTGGAATGAACTTCGAACAAGTGATTTGGAGATTGATAGTAAATTGAAATGAATGAAACAAAGCAACGAAATCAGGTTGAAATAGTTGTTGTAAAGTGATGATAGAATGTAACCAAGGATAGTGTGCTAAGTGAGATAGACCTATACCTCAACAAAGCGGGTGCTAATTCAAACACTCGATTGAAATAGCGAGTATAGAGCTTGTAACGCGACTTACTCTAATACTTTGTCTTGTGAACTACAAAGACGAAAAGGAAAGCAAAGCTTAACTCAGATTTTGTTTGATGAAAGTTGAATGCTTTATTCATCAAGTACTTGGCTATTTATAGCCTACAACTCAACCCAAGGATGAGGCTAACCAGCAAAGTCAAGCCTCATAAAGTGGGTGACAAAAACAAAGAAAGGGAAATGAACTAGGCTAGAACTAAATAGCTGGATACAATGAATAAATGAGAACACAATCAGCCTACTTTCCCTCCTTCAAATCAGATGCAAGGCCCTTGTTTGCTCGAGTAGTCTTGATTAGACGGACTTGAAAATAACAGCTCTTCTCCTCGGGAATTTATTGAAAGCTTTAAAGAAAGTTGAGGCGAAAGAAACAATTCCGTCAAAGAATTTAACAGCAGCATTTTTCAATGCACAACTGACTTGTTTGGGGCATAACTTCGTCAATACTTGTTCAATGAACCTTCATGAGCAGTCATTGAAAATATAAGCTCGAAATCTATCTCCTCCATTTTGAATGACTACGAAATTCCAAGTATAACTCGAGATATGGACCGATCAAAACAACGCTGCAAAATGAACTCGCGTCATACTCTCCTTCTTTGAAAAAGAATTGTCCTCAATTCTTGTAACAAGTATCCCACCTGGATCAAATAAAAAATTTGTTAGGATCAACGCATCCAAACTCCAAATAGACATAAGTGTGGGTAACACAAGCTCGAATCCTTTTCAAATAGGTGCTGTTTTGAATGTTTGTGTACTCTACTTTGCTTGTGAACAAGGATGGATCAAGTATCTTTTGTTGCTCCTCAAAGTATTCCACAAGCACAATCTCTTTACTCTCCATGTTTGTTTTGGCTAAGATCAGAATTTGTTTCTTCATGCGCAACCCACTTGGCTCACAATGATCTTCATATTCATCGAAAATAGGAGGTAACGACGGATCAAAAACCAAACTTTCCTCGCTTGTATTTTCCAACGAGAAAATTCCAGCCATCTTTTTTTTGAATAGTACTACGTGAACAGTACTAATTCGTGAACAGTTTTTTTTGAAAATAAATCGAACTTCAACAAGAACCACGAAACAATCAAAACCGATTAACCCTCGAACTACCCGCACGAGTTTAACCTTTGAATTCCAATCGCAATCAGAAATTCAACTAATAACTTGGCTTCGACACTTCTTGGACCGTCTTGATTTTAAGAAAAATCAAGAGTTGTAGCTCTGATACCACTTATGATGTGATTTGGAATTCAGATCCGACGTGGCGTCCCTTGATGGTCCTTGTAGTAAGACTGATAAGTGTGTTTTGTAGTGCTTATTTGTTGTGTTTGGTCCCGGTTTCTCTTGTGGAATCGCTCTTTGGAGCGGTTTCTTGGCTACTTACGCTTCTTCTAGTTCATTTTAGGTTCCTAAGACCATTCTTGGAGAGGTGGAACGATTCCGAGTCGTTTCCGACGCATTTGGAGCCAACGAAGAGAAGCAACGATCACCCGGTAGCTTAGACTCGATCCCGAGCCCTTGGGACCCATTCCCGAGCCCTCGGGACCCATTCCCGAGCACCAAGAATCGATGAGAAGCCCGTGAAGAGCAAGTAGGGACCCTTGATATCATATATTGAGGCCTACAAGACCCATCCCGGTCGGGATGATGGCCATCACGACTGGGATGAAGAGCAAGCAAAAGACGAGCCACTGGTGGGTCTTCCCGACCGGGAAGAGGGCCTTCCCGACCGGGATCATCTCTTCCCTGCCGGGATGGGCCCAGCTCAACCCCGTGTTCTTCTTTTCTTCTCCTTTGCTCGTGAACCCTTATAAATACCCTTCCTTTGTATTGTTTAAGCACCTTAGACTCCTCTACATTATTCTAAACCCTAATTAGACTCTCTTCATCCTTAGCTTATTTTAGATTAATCTTTTCATAATCCTTGTTAATCCTAGATTAATTTAGTTAGTTAATCTTGTATTAAGGATCTCTTGAAGAATTCATTCAATCTTGACAACATTGGGTGGAGATTTTGGGTGTTCTTATAATACAAGTTTTCATCTTTTCATGCTCTTATTAGTTGGTATAATCTTCTTACTCTCTTTACTCTTAATCCTTGTTTAGTTACTCAGTTCTAATCTTTACATATTGTTCTTTATTCTTGTTAGTTCATAATGAATGTTTGGATTATTATGTTGATTTCTCTTGCTAGTGTTAGTATTAGTTTGATAATGTGTGAATAGACTTATTGTGGGGTTAGTAGGGGGATTAAGTGTTGATTATGGATGATTAGGGTTTGATTGTGGGTAAAGGTGAACTCTTTGTTACTAGTCACATATTGAGCACACTATGTGCTTGTTGAATTGCTTGTTTGAGTAGTAGTGGCCATGCTCCTCATGCTTGTCTTCCTCTTCTCATTGTGTGATTGATTTGTGGTTCAATCCTTGTGTATTGGGTAACATCTTGCATGAGTATTCGGGTTTAGTCTTTGACACGAGAGTGCGGACTTTGGCTTTGACGCGAGAGCGCGGACCGACCTTAGTAACTAGGTGACACCTACACCCTCGATCTCCCAATTATCCTACTACACTTATGAACCCAAACTAACCCTACTCCTTCCCGTATTGAATTCTCCATCTTGTTAGCTTATATTCATCTAGTTAGTTGATTGTTTTAGCTTTAGTGTCCCATTTAGTCCTTATTGCATCTAGTTCATTGTCAATCTAGTTTATCCTTTCCAATCATCATGGTTAGTCAATTCTTGCTAGTTTGCCTCCCTTTGTGTTGTTTTGGTAGCCTAGTCTTGTTTTTAGGTAGACCATAGTCTAGACACCTTCTACCGTCCCCGTGGACTCGACCCGACTTACCCTAGCTACTCGTTAGGATTAGTTGGACTCTACTTGTTGGTGGGGACCCACGGCAATCCCTACCATCAATTTGGCGCCGTTGCCGGGGACGGTGCATGTTTAGACTTAGTTTGCTTATTAGCTTGACTTAGTTACCCTTGTGTTTTTCTTCCATCTATTGTGCATATTTTGTAGGCTTTTTCTTAGTTTCTTTAGCTTTCTTCTCTCTTTGTCTTGGGTTGTGTTCGTTTATTGTCTTTGCCTAGTGCCCATAAAGCACTAGGTGTTCTCACGTTTGTTCCAAGTGTGTAGTGCATGCCTAGGAGGAGAGACGACTTCTTTCTCTTCAATCCAGAGCCGGAAAGACTCTTTAGAGCCTTTCGCCAACGGACGATTGACCGGGTTAGAAATTCTCAACCGGGTACTAGCAATACCATTGAAGAACAAGCCCAAGGATCCGATAACGAACAACCTCAAGGCAATACTGAAGGGACCTTCATCAATCCCTTTGGTACTTTTTCTATCCACTCTTCTCAACCTAGTTCTCCATCAACATCTACATCAACACCATCCACACCATCATCTCCCTTACATCCAACAATGCCGAAGTTCTCATCTCATTCTACATTCACGGAGGATGTCTTGCCCGGGCCAAGCACTTTACCGGCCGCTTATGCCGGAAATTTTGTGGCAAAGACACGATTCATCCAACTTGTAGAAAGAAATCAATTTAGTGGTTTGCCCACCGAAGACCCGCATCAACACATGGAGACCTTCTCCGATTATTGTGACGCTATATCTCAACTCGGGGTTACTCAAGATCAAATTCGTTGGGTACTTTTCCCATTCTCTCTCATTGGAAAAGCGAAGCAATGGATCAAGAGTCTCGATAGGGCAACCATGGGGATTGATACTTGGAAGAAACTTGCACTAGCATTCTACCAACAATTTTATCCACCAGAGAAGACTAATCTATTGAGAGCTTCAATCACGGGTTTCAACAACATGATGAAGAAAGTCTTTACGAATCGTGGGAAAGGTTTAAGGCCTTGATCCGTTCTTGCCCCCATCATGATTTATCACAATGGTTCCTTGTCCAACAATTTTGGAATGGGTTATATGAAGAGTCAAGGGCCATACTCAATATGGGGTCTAATGGAAGGTTTACCGAGGTCGATGACGATCAAACATGGGCAAGAATTGAAGAAATGACGGTCCACAATTCCCAATATAGTAGGCCTAGGAAGGCGAATCGAGGGGGAAGGCACGAGATTGATGCCATCACACAACTTAGTGCCGATCTTGGAGCACAATTGAAGACCCACATGGATGCCATTGATAAGAAGCTCCAAAGTCATTTTGATCAAAGTCAAAGCACAAGTTCTTCCCACCAACATTCAACTCATCAAGTTAATGCTATGGGAGTGGTTCCTCCTACTTCTTATTATGGGATATGTGAGATTTGCGGGATATTTGGGCATGAACCTCAACATTGTCGAGGTAGTATTGAGCAAGTGAATGCTTTTCAAGCATACAAGCAAGGAGTTCCATATTTCTCCCACAAGCCTCAAAATGTGCCAAATCAACATATGTTCCAAGCTTCCCAACAACAAGCCCAACAACAACACCGTCCATTCTACGTTCCTCCTCCCTTAAGGGACAACAACCAAGGCTACCAAGGTTATCAAGGCAATCAAAGGCCCTTCAACAATTTCCAACAAAATAACCAAGGTGCCTTCAACAACAATCAAGGGTTCCATCAAGGGAACTTCAATCATCAAGGTGGTTTCCAAGGAAACCAACACTCTCAAGGCCTAAATCAAGGCAATTCTCAAGGGTTCCAAGGGAACTCAACAACAAGGGTCCCAAAATACTCAACAAGAAAGCAAGCAAAGAAGCCGGTCTCCAATTCATGATTATGGCATTCCCCTTGATCCGAATGAAGGAGACACTAGAGAATTCAATGAAGTAACACTAGCTCCTAATGGACCAAGTCAAGCCACATTAGCACCTCCTACTAGCTTAGTAGTGTGCCTACTTCAAATGGTGAGCTAGCTCGTTTATGGACGAATAAAGGAGCAAATAAGTCAAGGTCTTATGAAGGCATTAACTTGGGTTCACACTATGGCTATGTTCACATAGTGTGCACGTCCCCAAGCTTTGTTTTTGGCTCCTAGTTCACATGGTGCCGCGTCCACATGCTCCTTGTTAAGCTTTGTTTTTAGCTCCTAGTTCACATAGGTTTAAGCTTTGTTTTTAGCTCCTAGTTCACATAGGTTTAAGCTTTGTTATTGTCACCCTAATCAGCCGAGTTTAGGGTCTTATTGTAGGCTATATATAGCCATCTTTTGGAATGAATAAGACACAAAAATACACAAGATTTATACACAAAACTGAGTAAAGCATTGCTTTCTTTTACGTCCTTGTTGCTTACAAGACAAAGTCTAGAGTTAGTCACGTTACAAGCTCTAAACTCGCTACTTCAATCGCGTGTTTGATTTAGCACCCGCTTTGTTGAAGTATAGGTCTACTTCACTAAGCATACTATCCCTTGGTTACGGTTTATTCATCATCACAAACTATCCTTACAATCTGTTTTGTTGCTTTTGTTTACGTGCATCTCAGAATACTATCAACCTTCACGTTTTCGTTTCAAAGTTCATATTAACTCACATCATTAGTGGTATCAGAGCTTTGGTCATCCATAAGACGTAAAGCATGGCAGGAGTTGTGAACTTTGAAGACTCTAGTTTCTTGGAAAACCTAAGGGGAGAGTCAGTGGACAAAGTGAACGAACTTTCTAAATCCAATGGCAAAACTGATCCTGAAGTCTACTTGGGAGAAGAGGAAGAAAAAGGAAAGGACTATGAGCTCCCAACGTATGGTAATGTTTTAGTACTACGTACACTTCATGCTAACCCCATCCCACACAACACCGAGCAAAGAAATCAACTCTTTCACACTAAGTGTCTAGTTAATAACAAATGGTGTAGTTTGATCATTGATGGAGGTAGTTGTACGAATGTTGTCTCTACTGAAATGGTAACTAAGTTAGGCCTAACCACTACTAATCACCCTAGACCGTATGCATTACATTGGTTAGATGATGGAAACAAAATAAGGGTCACTGATGTGAGTTGATATGAACTTTGAAACAAGGATATGAAGTAGTATTAGTATTCTGAAATGGAACGTGAATGAGTAACCAAAACAGAAAGAAAGGATAGTTTTAAGGAAGGATAAACCGTAACCAAGGATAGTATGCTAGGTGAAGTAGACCTATACTTCAACAAAGCGGTTTGCTAGATCAAACACTCGATTGAAATAGCGAGTTTAGAGCTTGTAACGCGACTCACTCTAGACTTTGTCTTGTAAACTACAAGGACGAAACAGAAAGCTCAGCTTTACTCAAGTTTTAATATGCAAATTGGATGTTCTATTCCTTCAAAATGGCCGGCTATATATAGCCTACAAGAGCCCTTAAACCGGCTGGTTTAGGGTGACAAAAACAAAGACTAAACCTATTGTGAACTAGGAGCTAATTACAAAGTTGGGAGCTAATAACAAAGTTGGGAGCTAATAACAAAGTGATGTAAACAAGGAGCTAAAACCAAAGCTAAGGAGTTAAAACCAAAGCTGAACCAAGAGCAACCAGCCGTGGCACCTTGTGTGAACATGGAGCCAACAACAAAGCTTGAGTGTGCACACCATGTGAACATGGAGCTAAACACGAAGTTAGCAATCAGCCCATAATCATCCTCATAACTTCAGTACACTTCCAATGCTTGAATGAGTGTGAACCCAAGTTAATGTCTTCATTTTACCTTGATTATTTGCTCTTTTATTCAGCTCAAACTCGAGCTAGCTCCATACTTGAAGACGACTCCTTATTAGTGCTAATGTAGCTGGACTAGGTTTATTTAGGAGTTAGTATTCTTTCATTGAGCTCTTTAGTAACTTCCTTATTCGGATCAGTAGTTTCTTGACTTGGATCAGTTATTTCATTGAATTCTTTGGTATCTCCTTCATTCGGATCACTAGGTGTTCGTGTAGCAGAACTAGGACCATTAGAAGATAAAGTGACTTTGTTGATCTCCTTAGTAGCTTCTTGATTCGGATCAGTCACAAAACAAGTAAGAGTGGGTTTAACCATGGGGTCTTATGTCGATGAAGTTCTTTGTGATGTTATTCCTATGGATGCTTGTCATATACTTTTGGGACGTCCTTGGCAGTTTGATAGGGATGTAGTACACCATGGGAGGAAAAATGAATACGAGTTAAGGGATAAGGGAAAGAAAATCATTCTAAAACCTATGACTCCCCAAGCTGTTAGAGCTATGACCGCCAACAAAACTAAGAAGCCTAACCTTACCATCTTTGCGAGTGAGAGTGAAGTAGAACAGGCTTTACAAGGGGGGGGGGGGGAGCGTGTCTTTGTCATGGTGGCTAGAGAGGAACCCATAGTAGTTGAGAATGGGCTTGGAGGAAAGCCATTTGAGGAGTTGTTACACGAGTTTAAGGATGTCTTCCCCGAGGAAATACCGGTTGGTTTACCACCTATTAGAGGTATAGAACACCAAATAGACCTCATTCCAGGAGCAGCCTTACCCAACAAGGCAGCCTATAGGTGTAATCCCGAAGAGACTAAGGAGTTACAAAGACAAATTGATGAGTTAATGAGTCGAGGTTATGTACGAGAAAGCCTTAGTCCTTGTGCTGTTCCGGTCCTCTTAGTACCTAAGAAAGATGGGACTTGGAGAATGTGTGTGGATAGTAGGGCCGTTAACAACATTACCATCAAGTATAGGTTCTCTATTCCAAGGTTGGATGATATGTTGGACGAACTTCATGGGGCTGTGATCTTCTCCAAAATTGACCTAAGAAGTGGGTACCATCAAATAAGAATGAGGGAGGGAGATGAATGGAAGACAGCTTTCAAAACCAAGCATGGGCTCTATGAGTGGACGGTCATGCCATTTGGTCTCACCAACGCTCCAAGCACATTCATGAGGCTAATGAACGAAATACTTAAGGCCTACCTTAGGTCGTTTTATTGTGGTTTACTTGGATGATATTCTTGTGTATAACAGGTCTTTGGAGGAGCATATGGAGCACTTAAGACTACTATTTACAACCCTTCGCAAGCAACAACTCTTTGGGAAGAAGGAGAAGTGTGCTTTCTTTATGGAAAGTGTAGTGTTCCTTGGCTACGTGGTGTCCAAAGATGGGGTATCCGTGGATCAAACCAAGGTGGAATCCATACGTACTTGGCCAATTCCTTCCACCATTACAGAAGTAAGATCATTCCATGGTTTGGCTTCCTTTTACAGGAGATTCATTAAGGACTTTAGCACTATCACAAGTCCTATCACCGAATGCTTGAAGAAAGACGCGTTTGTTTGGTCCAAAGCTGCCCAAGAAGCTTTTGAAGCCATCAAAGAGAAGTTGTGTTCCGCTCCTATCCTAGCCCTTCCTGATTTCTCTCAACCATTTGAGGTGGAATGTGACGCTAGTGGAGTAGGAATTGGTGCTGTTCTCGTGCAAAATAGGCGTCCCATTGCCTACTTTTCAGAAAAACTCAATGGAGCAAGGCTAAACTATTGCACCTACGACAAAGAATTCTATGCCATAGTAAGAGCTCTTGATCATTGGAGTCATTACCTTCGTACTAACCACTTTATTCTCCATTCAGATCATGAGTCCCTAAAGTACATCAATGGCCAACAAAAGCTAAGCCCAAGGCATGCCAAGTGGGTGGAATTCTTGCAATCCTTTCATTTCTCTTCAAAGTACAAAGATGGTAAAAGTAACGTGGTAGCTGATGCACTATCCCGCCGCTATACTCTACTATCTACTTTGGATGTTAGATTACTCGGATTCGAAACTCTAAAGGATTACTACAACAATGATGCTGATTTTGGTGAAACTTTCACTAAATGCAAGGAAGGAGCTTTTGATGAGTTTGTTTTGCATGAAGGATTTCTTTTCAAAGGAAATCGCCTTTGTGTACCCAAGCATCCCATTAGAGAATTGCTGGTTAGGGAAGCTCATGGGGGAGGATTAGCGGGTCATTTTGGCATAACAAGAACTTTGGAGGTCTTAAAAGAGCACTTCTTTTGGCCAAAGATGCAAGGAAGTGTCCAAAATGTAGTAAGCAAGTGTGTGACCTGCCAATTTGCCAAAAGTTCTTTCAAACCCGGAGTCTACATGCCCTTACCCACTCCTAATAGATCGTGGGAAGATGTGTCCATGAATTTCATTGTGGCCTTACCAGGGACAGCTAGGGGGAAGGATGCTATCATGGTGGTGGTAGATCGGTTTTCAAAAATGGCTCACTTCATTGCTTGTCACAAAACAGATGATGCTAGCAATGTAGCTGACTTGTACTTCAAAGAGGTGGTACGTCTCCATGGAGTACCCAAGTCCATTGTCTCTGATCGTGATTCAAAGTTCCTTAGTTATTTTTGGAACACATTATGGAGGAAGGTGGGAACCAAGCTCTTATTCAGCACTTCTCATCATCCACAAACAGATGGACAAACCGAAGTTACCAATCGCACTTTGGGGACGTTGTTAAGAGGCCTTGTGAGCAAGACTCAAAAGGATTGGGATATCAAACTTGCCCATGCTGAATTTGCCTACAATCGCTCTCCTACTTATGCCACCTCTCATTCTCCTTTTGAGGCCGTGTATGGGATCAATCCTTACATGCCCTTGGACCTGATTCCTCTACCTAAGGATGAGTTAGTCCATAAAGATGCAGAGTCAAAACTGAAGGCTATGATAAAACTCCACGAGCAAATTCGAGAAAGGATCAAGGAGGTAAATGAAGCATACAAAAGAAGGTCCAACAAAAACAGGAAACCAAGACTTTTTCAAGAAGGTGACTTAGTTTGGGTTCACTTGAGAAAAGAGAGGTTTCCAAGCAAGAGGAAGAATAAGTTGATGCCACGAGCAGAAGGTCCTTACAAGATCATATCAAAGGTGAACGACAATGCTTACAAAGTGGAATTACCGGATGATTATGGAGTTCATGCCACGTTCAATGTGGGAGATCTTTCTCCTTATCTTGATGATGATGGCATTTCAGAATTGAGGACAATTCCTTTTCAAGGGGGAGGAGATGATCCGAATGAAGGAGAACCCAGAGAATTCAATGAAGTAACACTAGCTCCTAATGGACCAAGTCAAGCCACATTAGCACCTCCTACTAGCTTAGTAGTGTGCCTACTTCAAATGGTGAGCTAGCTCGTTTATGGACGAATAAAGGAGCAAATAAGTCAAGGTCTTATGAAGGCATTAACTTGGGTTCACACTATGGCTATGTTCACATAGTGTGCACGTCCCCAAGCTTTGTTTTTGGCTCCTAGTTCACATGGTGCCGCGTCCACATGCTCCTTGTTAAGCTTTGTTTTTAGCTCCTAGTTCACATAGGTTTAAGCTTTGTTTTTAGCTCCTAGTTCACATAGGTTTAAGCTTTGTTTTTAGCTCCTAGTTCACATAGGTTTAAGCTTTGTTATTGTCACCCTAATCAGCCGAGTTTAGGGTCTTATTGTAGGCTATATATAGCCATCTTTTGGAATGAATAAGACACAAAAATACACAAGATTTATACACAAAACTGAGTAAAGCATTGCTTTCTTTTACGTCCTTGTTGCTTACAAGACAAAGTCTAGAGTTAGTCGCGTTACAAGCTCTAAACTCGCTACTTCAATCGCGTGTTTGATTTAGCACCCGCTTTGTTGAAGTATAGGACTACTTCACTAAGCATACTATCCCTTGGTTACGGTTTATTCATCATCACAAACTATCCTTACAATCTGTTTTGTTGCTTTTGTTTACGTGCATCTCAGAATACTATCAACCTTCACGTTTTCGTTTCAAAGTTCATATTAACTCACATCACCCCTAGCCATTACCAATACCCCACACAATCAACAATCTCCACATAGAGATCCGGAGATACAAAAGACAATATTGGAGATACAAAGAAGCCAATTGGAGATGCAAAAAGCTCAACATGAATTCTTTACTCACCTTCAAATGGAAAACAAGGCAAGAGATATGCATGTAAACATGCTTGAAACCCAACTAGCTCAAGTAGCTTTAGGTAGTTCTTCAAGACAAAAGGGTCAACTACCTCCTCAAGGTGTACCGACGAAGTTTGAACATGTGAATGCCATCACCTTGAGGAGCGGTGCATCCTATGAGTCTCCCTTGTTTCCTATTGAGCATGAAGCAATGAAAGAAGTAGAATCTCCATCTCAAGGCAATGAAAATTAGGGAAATCTCATGGAAGAGCAAGTCTTATGGGAGGTTGAAAAACCTAATGAAGACAAGCTCCCCTCACCCCAAGAGAAAGACAAGCGAAAGAAGAAAGTGTCAATTGAAAAATCCCAACCTATTGAGCAAGACAAGATACATATCAAGTTGCCTTTCCCAACAAGGCAAATGAAAAGGTGGATGTTCAATATGACAAGTTCCTTGATATTGTGAAGAAGTTGGTTGTGAGCATCCCTTTCACCGAGTTAATTACCCAAGTCCCGGCCTATGGAAAGTTTATGAGAGAAATCTTGGCTAGGAAGAGATCCTTGGACAAGGAAGAGACCATAGCGTTCACAAGAGAGGTGAGCGAGCTCATTCAAGGCTCTACACTTCCTAAATTGAAGGATCCGGGTAGTTTCTCAATCCTATGCACCATAGGGAGCTTGAAGATTGATAGGGCATTATGTGATTTGGGGGCGAGTGTGACATTCTCCCTTATTCTATTTGTGAGCGACTTGGGATGAAAGAGCTCAAATGTACCTCGATCACACTCCAAATGGCCGATCATACGCTAAATCGACCATTAGGAATGTTAGAGGATGTGCCATTAATAATAGGGAAATTCTTCATCCCGGTTGACTTTCTCGTGCTTGATATGCCGGAGGATGCTATCACTCCTATTATCCTAGGGCGCCCGTTTCTACATACCGCCGGGGCAATGATCGATGTCAAGAAGGGTAGGATTACTTTTGAGCTAGGCGATGAGAAGCTAGTGTTTGACCTCCAAGGCAACACCTCGCCTACTTATGATGAGTCATATATGCAATATGATCCATGCCTTCAATGACAAAGATCTAGGGAATGAGTCGGGTGAAAGCTTGAAAGATGACAAATTGTGTGGAATGGAAGATGATGATTCCGAGCTTGGGGCGGATGAATGCCCATGTGATGTGATTGAAGACAAGTTACTTGGAAAGAAGAAGGTTGAGCCTCCCTTGGGGCCACATGAAGATAGATGGATGTTTGGGTATATACCAAAGGATCGAAAGTACAAGTTCAAGCCGTTGAACTTAGTAGATCGGGATGCCCCGGGAACGTCAAGGCAAGGTTGTGAAGACCCTTGGAGTGGAGGTTGGTATTCCACAAGCTTGATCGAAGATTTCTCGAAAGCCTTCGATTTGTTATTTCGTGCCCTTGAAGGCGATGGAGTGATCTATGATGTTGTTGAAAAATGAATGACGAACCCACCACCCTTGGTTTGACGGAGTTCCAAAAGAACCATCTTTTTGTATATATCTCTTTCTTATTCTTTTGTGTGTTTGTGGAATTCTTGTTATTTGGTTGTTTGATGAGCGATGTGAGGGAGGGATTGTGATGGATGTTTTGAGCTTATTTGTAGGTGTGAAATGAAGATGAAGTGTAGAGAGGAGAGGTTGTTGATAGAGCTTGGTTCTTGAGCAAGGAAGTCGGGTTTTTGAGCTTTTGACAAGCTTTTGGGGGCGGGATTCTAAATCCCGATGTTCTAGTTGACTTGTGGGTGAAGTTTTCAAGAGGATTGAAGGCCAAGAAGAGTCATCCCGACCGGGAAGAGCTTCATCCCGACCAGGATGATGTGTGCACAAAATTTCGAGCTACTGGCTAGCCATCCCGATCGGGATGGGTGAGCTTGATGTGATTTGGCACGGACCTTGATCTCGTATCACAAGGACACGAAACAAAGTTGCTGGTCACGACAAGAAACAAACAAAAATAGATAAAAGTAAAACAAAAGGGATAGTATGCTAAGTGATGTGAGTTGATATGAACTTTGAAACAAGAATGTGAAGTAGGATTAGTATTCTGAAATGGAACGTAAACAAGTAACCAAAACAGATTGAAAGGATAGTTTTAAGGATGAATAAACCGTAACCAAGGATAGTATGCTAGGTGAAGTAGACCTATACTCCACAAAGCTGGTGCTAATTCAAACACGCGATTGAAGTAGCGAGTTTAGAGCTTGTAACGCGACTTACTCTAGACTTTGTCTTGTAAACAACAAGGACGTAAAAGAAAGCTTTAGCTTTACTCAGGTTTTTGATATGCAAATTGGATGCTTTATTCATTCCAAATGATGGCTATATATAGCCTACAAGAGACCCTTAAACCGGCTGGTTAGGGTGACAAAAACAAAGTTACAACTATGTGAACATGGAGCTAATAACAAAGCTAGGAGCTAATAACAAAGTAATGTAAACTAGGAGCTAATAACAAAGCTCTAAGAGAGCATTAAGGCGCGGCTTGTGTGAACATGGAGCTAAAAACAAAGCTTAACAAGGAGCCATTTGGACGTGTGCACCATATGAACACAAACAGCTCCAAGCACCCTCTTTAACCCCGGTGCTTCCCATGTTTGAATGGGTGTGAAACCAAGTTAATGCCTTCGTATTACCTTGACTAATTGCTCCTTTATTTGGTCCAAACTCGAGCTAGCTCCATAATTGAAGACGACTCCTTATTAGTGCTAATGTAGTTGGACTAAGTTTATGTAGAAGCTAGTATTCTTTCATTGAGCTCTTTAGTACTTCCTTATTCGGATTAGTAGCTTCTTGATTCGGATCATCTCCTCCCCCTTGAAAAGGAATTGTCCTCAATTCTGAACTGTCATCTTTCTCAAGGTAAAGAGAAAGATCTTCCATTTGGAACGTGGCTTGAACTCCATAATCATCCGGCAACTTCATCTTGCAAGCGTTGTTGTTACCCTTGTATGGAACTTCTGGTTGTGGCTTCAACTTGTTCTTTCCTTTGTTTGGAAACCTCTCCTTTCTTAAGTTAACCAAAGCCAAGTCACCCCTTAGGAAGAGTCTCGTACTACTGTTTTTGTTGTGCTCTCCTTTGTAGGCTTCTCTTGTTATGTACTCTGAAATAGAATGCCCTGGGGCGCAAAGGAGGTTTCCTTTAAAAGGAAGTTCTACCTGCAAAACAAGCTCATCAAAAGTACCAAGAGAATTAGTCTTGTGCTTGGTAAGTACTTCAGCCTCCATGGAGTCGTAGTCCTTTAAATTCTCAATTCCAAGTGTGCTTGCATCTAGGGTGGTTGAATGCGAGTTGTTACAAGACAAAGTGTTAACCACGCCCTTGATCTTACCATCTTCATACCTTAAGATCTCCTGATCTCTGCTAGGTATTAAACTAATTGGTACTTCAATAGGAAGGGCAACGCCTAGTTTCTTTGGCCATTCTTCAAGTTGTTTCCTTCACCACCACTATTAATCTTAACTGGTTCCTCTTTGGTGGTTTTAGCGGCATCAAACTCCCCCTCTTCTACAGCAAGTACTCCCACATTTTTACTAGCAAACATTGAGAGGCTGGGTTTTCCGACTCTATTTGCTAACATGTTACACACGCTTTGAGGTGTCATGGGTTTGAGTATAATTTTCTTTCCCTTATCACTCAATTCATACTCATTCCTCCTCCCATGGTGAACTACGTCCCTATCAAACTGCCAAGGACGGCCTAATAGTATGTGAAAAGCATCCATAGGAATAACATCACACAAAACCTCATCAACGTAGGAACCCATGGTTAAACCAACCCTCACTTGTTTAGTGACCCTTACTTTGTTCCCGTTGTTCAACCAATGTAATGCATAAGGGTTAGGGTGATTAGTAGTAGCTAGACCTAGTTTGTCTACCATTTCAGTTGAGGCAACGTTGGTACAACTACCTCCATCAATGATTAAACTACACCATTTGTCTTTAACTTGACACTTAGTATGGAATAGCTGGTCTCTTTGTTCGGTGTCATGTTGAATGGGGTTAGCATGTAGAGTACGTAGTACTAAGAGTGTGTCATAAGCCGGGGGTTCATAAGCCTCAAAATCTTCTTCTTCTTCTTCTTCCCCTCCCTCATTAATATTGAAAACAGCTCCTATACGTTGTTCCTCTTCCCATATCTCATCCCTAATGGTGATTACCTCTCTTAAGGTCACAACTCTTTTGTTAGGACATGCGTTTTTGTAGTGACCAAACCCTTGACATTTGAAACAACGTAATTTAGACAGACTAGTTTCAGTGGTTGTTTTGGGGTTAGATTGAGGTGGGGGTGCGGGGTTATTCTTAACAATCAAGGGTTGATTAGTATTAGTAGGATTGATTCTATTACTATCATCTGTTCGAGACCAAGCATGACTCTTACTAGACTCACCCTCATGTTTTCCCTTCCCTTGAGCCTCAATTTTTAGACACAACCCACACAATGTATCAAAATCAGAATAAGGACATAAATCAACCGTATTAGCAATATTACGATTTAGCCCACGTAAGAACCTAGCCATTTTTATCTCTTCGTTTTCTTCTACTTCTCCCATTAGAACCAAGTTCTCAAATTCTTCTATGTACTCACTAACACTCATTCTTCCTTGTATAAGGTTAGCAATCTTTTTGTATAAGGATAACTTGTGTGTAGTTGGAACATACCTCTTACGTAGTTTACGTTTCAAGGACTCCCAAGAAGAAATCTTACCCTTTCCATTCCTGGTGCGTTGTATCTTAAGCCCTTCATACCAAAGGGAAGCCCCTTTACTTAGCTTTAGAATGGCGTATTTGCACCTTTCTTCGTCCTCCAAATCCTTGAAGTCAAAGAGCTTCTCCATGTTTCTTTCCCATTCCAAGTAAACTTCAGGGTCAGTACCGCCATTAAACTCAGGAAGTTCAGTTACCTTGAGCTTGTCCACCAGCTCCCTTCTTGCTTGGAAGCGAGAGTTTCTGGGTTGGTAGTTCTCCCACGCCTTCTTTAGTTGTTCCAAGAAGGTAGGATCTTCAAAGTTCAATGCTCCTGCCATGCTTTACGTTGAATGGATGACCAAAGCTCTGATACCACTAATGATGTGAGTTGATATGAACTTTGAAACAAGAATGTGAAGTAGGATTAGTATTCTGAAATGGAACGTAAACAAGTAACCAAAACAGATTGAAAGGATAGTTTTAAGGATGAATAAACCGTAACCAAGGATAGTATGCTAGGTGAAGTAGACCTATACTCCACAAAGCTGGTGCTAAATCAAACACGCGATTGAAGTAGCGAGTTTAGAGCTTGTAACGCGACTTACTCTAGACTTTGTCTTGTAAACAACAAGGACGTAAAAGAAAGCTTTAGCTTTACTCAGGTTTTTGATATGCAAATTGGATGCTTTATTCATTCCAAATGATGGCTATATATAGTGATCCGAATCAAGGAGCTACCAAAGAGTTCATTAAAGTCACCTTAGCTCCTCATAGTCTTAGTTCAGCCACACTAACACCTCTTACCAGATTAGTAGTATGCCTACTACAATTGACCCGAATCAAGAAGCTACTAATCCTAGTAAGGAAGTACTAAAGAGCTCAACGAAGTAATACCAGCTCCTACTTAACTATAGTCCAGCTACATTAGCACTAATAAAGAGTCGTCTTCAATTATGGAGCTAGCTCGAGTTTGAGCGGAATAAAGGAGCAAATAGTCAAGGATATATGAAGGCATTAACTTAGGTTCACACCCATTCAAGCATGGGAATTTCTGATGCGAGTTCATTTTGCAGCATTGTTTTGATCAGTCCATATCTCGAGTTATACTTGGATTTTCGTAGTCATTCAAAATGGAGGAGATAGATTTTCGAGCTTATCTTTCCAATGACTATTCATGAAGGCTCATTGAACAAGTATTGACAAAGTTATGGTCCGAACAAGTCAGTTGTGCATGGGAAAGCACCGGGGTTAAAGAGGACGATTGAAGCTGGTTGTGTTCACTTGGTGTGCACGTCCAAATGAAGCTTTGTTATTAGCTCCATGTTCACACCAGCCACACCTTAATGCTCTCTTAGCTTTGTTATTAGCTCCATGTTTACATTACTTTGTTATTAACTCCCTAGCTTTGGTTCTAACTCCCTAGCTTTGGTTTTAACTCCATGCTTTGTTTTTAACTCCAACCTTGTATTTAGCTCCTAGTTCACATTAGGCTTAGCTTTGTTTTTGTCACCATTGTTCTTTGTTATTGTCACCCTTGACCAGCCGGTTTTAAGGGTCTTGTAGGCTATAAATAGCCGGCCATTTGAAGGAATAAAGAACATCCAATTTGCAAATCAAAACCTGAGTAAAAGTTAAGCTTTGTGCTTCCTTTTTTTCGTCTTTGTAGTTTACAAGACAAGGTCTAGAGTGAGTCGCGTTACAAACTCTAAACTCGCTATTTCAATCGAGTGTTTGATCTAGCAACCGCTTTGTTGAAGTATAGGTCTACTTCACCTAGCATACTATCCTTTGGTTACGTTTATTTCATCCTAAAACTATCTTTACCTTCTGTTTTGGTTACTTGTTTCACGTCCATTTCAGTATACTAACCATACTTCACATTCTTGTTTCAAAGTTCATATCAACTCACATCATTAGTGGTATCAGAGCTTTGGTCATCCATTTAGACGTAAACATGGCAGGAGTTGTGAGCTTTGAAGACTCAAGCATCATTAGTCTTTCTAAGTGCAATGGCGCGTCTGATCCTGAAGTCTGCTTGGGAGTAAAGAAGGAAGGAAGAAAAGACTATGAGCTTCCAACATATGGTAATGTTTTAGTACTACGTTCACTTCATGCTAACCCCATCCCACACAACACCGAACAAAGAGACCAACTGTTTCACACAAAATGTCTAGTTAATACCAAATGGTGTAGTTTGATTATTGATGGAGGTAGTTGTACGAATGTGGCCTCTACTGAAATGGTAGCTAAGTTAGGTCTAACCACTACAAATCACCCTAAACCGTATGCATTACATTGGTTAGATAATGAAAACAAAATCAAGGTCACAAAACAAGTGAGAGTAGGCTTAACTATGGGGTCTTATGTCGATGAGGTTCTTTGTGATGTTATCCCTATGGATGCTTGTCATATACTTTTGGGGCGTCCTTGGCAGTTTGATAGGGATGTGGTACACCATGGTAGAAAGAATGAATACGAATTGAGGGATAAGGGAAAGAAAATCATTCTAAAACCTATGACTCCCCAAGCTGTTAGAGCTATGACCTCCAACAAAACCAATAAGCCTAACCTTACCATTGAGAGTGAAGTAGAACAGGCTTTAAAAGAGGGGGAACGTGTCCTTGACATGGGTACTATAGAAGAACCATTTAGGATGGATAATGGGTTTGGAAGGAAACAATTCGAGGAGTTGCCAAAGGAACTGGGTTTAGTCATTCCTAATGAATTACCAGCTGGTTTGACACCTAGGGAAGATCATGAAGTCTTAAGGCATGAAGGTGTTAAGAACAAAGTCGTGGCTAATGCTCTATCTTGTCACTACACGCAATCATCCACTTTAGATGCAAGCACGCTTGGATTTGAGACCTTGAAGGACTCCATGGATGCTGATGTACTCACCGAGTGCAAGGCTGGTGTTCTTGGTACTTTTGTTGAGTTTGTTTTGCAGGTAGATCTTCCTTTTACAAGAAACCATCGTTGTGTCCCAAGGCATCCTATTTCAGAGTGTATAACTAGAGAAACTCATGGAGAAAGACCAGCTGAAACTTTTGACATGACCAAGACCTTAGAGGTGATAAAAGAACACTTCTTTTTGCTAAAGATACAAGGGATTAATCAGAACATTGGGAGCAAATGCTTAACAAAGCCGTTCTCAAGGAGTCCTTTCAGAACAAGGGAGTACTTACCATTTTTCGAAATGACTCATTTCGGTGTTTGTTACCCAACAGATGAAGCTAGCAAAGGGCCTGACTTGTACGTTAGAGAAGTGATTCGGGAAAGGATCAAAGAAGCCTACAAAAGAAGGTCCAACAAAAACAGAAAACCGAGACTTTTCCAAGAGGATGACTTGGTTTTGGTTCACTTGAGAAAGGAGAGGTTTCCAAGCAAAAGGAAGACCAAGTGGAAGCCACAAACAGAAGTTCCATACAAGGTATACAACAATACTTGCAAGATGAAGTTGCCGGATAGTTATGAAGTTCATACCACGTCCAAAGTGGGAGATTTTGCTCTTTATATTAATGAAGATGGCTGTTCAGAATTGAGGACAATTCCTTCTAAAGGGGGAGGAGATGATCCGAATCAAGGAGCTACCAAAGAGTTCATTAAAGTCACCTTAGCTCCTCATAGTCTTAGTTCAGCCACACTAACACCTCTTGCCAGATTAGTAGTATGCCTACTACAATTGACCCGAATCAAGAAGCTACTAATCCTAGTAAGGAAGTACTAAAGAGCTAAACGAAGTAATACCAGCTCCTACTTAACTATAGTCCAGCTACATTAGCACTAATAAAGAGTCGTCTTCAATTATGGAGCTAGCTCGAGTTTGAGCGGAATAAAGGAGCAAATAGTCAAGGATATATGAAGGCATTAACTTAGGTTCACACCCATTCAAGCATGGGAATTTCTGATGCGAGTTCATTTTGCAGCATTGTTTTGATCAGTCCATATCTCGAGTTATACTTGGATTTTCGTAGTCATTCAAAATGGAGGAGATAGATTTCGAGCTTATCTTTCCAATGACTATTCATGAAGGCTCATTGAACAAGTATTGACAAAGTTATGGTCCGAACAAGTCAGTTGTGCATGGGAAAGCACCGGGGTTAAAGAGGACGTTTGAAGCTGGTTGTGTTCACTTGGTGTGCACGTCCAAATGAAGCTTTGTTATTAGCTCCATGTTCACACCAGCCACACCTTAATGCTCTCTTAGCTTTGTTATTAGCTCCATGTTTACATTACTTTGTTATTAACTCCCTAGCTTTGGTTTTAACTCCCTAGCTTTGGTTTTAACTCCATGCTTTGTTTTTAACTCCAACCTTGTATTTAGCTCCTAGTTCACATTAGGCTTAGCTTTGTTTTTGTCACCATTGTTCTTTGTTATTGTCACCCTTGACCAGCCGTTTTTAAGGGTCTTGTAGGCTATAAATAGCCGGCCATTTGAAGGAATAAAGAACATCCAATTTGCAAATCAAAACCTGAGTAAAAGTTAAGCTTTGTGCTTCCTTTTTTTCGTCTTTGTAGTTTACAAGACAAGGTCTAGAGTGAGTCGCGTTACAAACTCTAAACTCGCTATTTCAATCGAGTGTTTGATCTAGCAACCGCTTTGTTGAAGTATAGGTCTACTTCACCTAGCATACTATCCTTTGGTTACGTTTATTTCATCCTAAAACTATCTTTACCTTCTGTTTTGGTTACTTGTTTCACGTCCATTTCAGTATACTAACCATACTTCACATTCTTGTTTCAAAGTTCATATCAACTCACATCATATAGCCTACAAGAGACCCTTAAACCGGCTGGTTAGGGTGACAAAAACAAAGTTACAACTATGTGAACATGGAGCTAATAACAAAGCTAGGAGCTAATTGTTGGAGCGAGTGTCCTCCACAATAGTGCATTGATATATTAAATCTCATGAGCGGAATATATTTGGGATAATTAGTACATTGATACTCCACGTCAGTTGATTAACGTAAATCGGTAACGCTCAGCTGACTAGAGTTAGACGTTATTGTCGTATGACGGCGGTGATCAGCTGATCCCTTTCGGTCACACCTATAGGATGAGACCCAAATAGAAGACTAATTATTTGTATCTGATACAGCTAATTAGTTCCTTGCGTATATAGTGATATATGCATGGTAACGAGAGTTATTTATTGGAGATAGAGTTTGGAACTCTGTCCGATTAAGTTTATTAGTCTATTATACGATAATTGACTGAATAAATTTTACGTCTTATTTTAATACGATTAAATAAGACCTAATTTAGTATTTAAACGTTAATTACTAAATTAGTGGAGGTTTTGTATGCTTTTATGGGTTGTGGTAATTAGCCGTTAATATATTTACAAAGAGTTGTAAATTTAGCTAATTGATTATTATTATTATTATGGGACCTATTATATATAGATATAATAGTAATGTACTACTTAAAGAGTTAAGAGTATATTATTTGATGTGATCAATTATAGAGATAATTGATCATGTCACACATTGCATTTGTATGACAAATGACAAAATAAAATGGACCCATTTTATGTACATGTGTATGGTACACTAGTAAAAATAATGGCAATAATGGTTGGTCTTATTTTTACTACATGCATAAATAATAGTAATAATGACACTAGACACTAGACTTTAAGCATGCAAATAAAATAATGCATTTTAGTCATCCCCATGTGGGGTGGCCGGTTTTGGGGTAGTAAAAAGGGGGCTCTTTGTTCTCTTTTGAACTTACCAATTCATTTGCATGCATGAGCTTTGGCTTTTTACCTCATCTCTCCAAAACTCTCTCTAATACTAGTATTCATCTTCATTACTAAAGTAGTAATAGATTCATAATATTAGTGTTGTTTTATCTCTACTATTATCTAGTTAATAATAGTGGTGATTATTTGGGTTGATTCTTGGTGCAACTTAAAGGAGATCTTCTACATTGGAGATTCAAGGTTTTGGAGGATCATCCATACTATTATTAGCTCAAGAACAATAAGAAAAGGAGTTTTCTTATTGTGCCCAATATTTCCTCATTGTTTATGTAAGGAAATCTCTTCTTATATCTAGTTTTTGTCATTTGATGTCATGCATGTAACTAGATCTTTATATACTAAATTAACATGTAATTTGGTAACTAATTAGAGGAGTCTAATTAGTGGGTTTCGAACCCTTCAAGTGGTATCAGAGCTTTGTTGTTGCATGCATGTCGATTTTTGACATTTTTTCGGGTTATATGATAACTTTGTAAGAAACCGAAAATTTTGTGTAAAAGGAGTTTCACACGAAATTTTTGGGTACATGCATACCTAATGACCTCAAAATGGTTGTGGTCGAGTTTGGTAATTTTTGGAATTTATTTGCTAATTTATAATCATTTATGCCTTAAAAACCGAGTTTTTATGCCTATTTGATGTTAAAAGTTAACTAAAAATAGTTGCATGTTGTTTTTGGGCATGGTTTTTTGGTGTACATATCTTGATATGTTGATGGACATATGTGTAAATTTTTGAAATTTATTTTGTCCTTTTGGGATGTTTATTGTTTTTTATGAGATAAGAATCGATAAACATGCATTTATTTGTTCCTATTTTATTCGAGAATATTTGTGGACAAGTTTTTGTTTTGGTGTTCCTGGAAATGTTCCAGAATGAACAAAATTATTCATTTTTTAATTTTGGACGTTTTATGATTTAATTTGAATTTATTTCATAAAATTGACCATTTACCGATTAAATTAGCAAATAAAATCAATTCAAACTAATTTTTATTTTTCAAATTGGTGGAGACTAATTCTTGAAATTCCAAATTGGTTTGGAAAATTAGTTTGAGCTTAATTGAGAATTAAGTGTTGATTAATGATTTTTAATGGTTAAAAATCAATAAATTCCATAAAACCGAGCTAGGATGAACTTGATAAATTATGGGGCGATTTTGGCATGATTTTTACAGCATTTTATTTATTTTAATGTTGTTGAATGAATGAATGTCATTTATTGTTTATTTTGCAAGATTGTACCTAGTATGGCCTAGTCTTTTAATCGGTATTACCCGTAATGTAAGGGAATATCGATTTGATTGTAATTAATTGCGATCTCGTATCGCCCGTTTGTAATAATTAATAGTTTTATTTATACAAATGTATAATAGGAAATGCTATGTATCATTTGTATCATTTGTAATTAATTATTATGAAGACGGAGATTACACAAGATGGTGGACAAAAGACGGTGCTTTTTGGTGGTGTTCCATTGAAGAGGCCAGGGACCAAGGAGTTGGTTTCCAATTTTGTAATAGACTAGTTAATTAGATTAGCTAGATGGCCATACTAGGATTTATTTGTTTGATGCTTGCTTTATTTTCGCTCATGCCAAAATCGCCAATCATGCATTTTATTCGTCGATTGTCAATTCACCTATTTACGTAATCACCAACTTAGTTCACTTATAAGTGATTAGTAACCTAATATTGACAAGACCTCTCACATGCATCGTAAGAATTGAGATTTAGCCTTACCAATTAAAGCACCTATGAACCCCTTGTTCATTAGGGCAACCACAACGTGGACCCTTTTTACCTAGGGTAAATAGGGTGATAAGATCACATGCCAAGATTGGGTTGGACTCAACGAAATAAAAGTTATTTCGGGGCTAGGAGATGGATTTGGTTGAAATTCGTCGACCGAGAGTTCTAGGGTAGAATTAGTCAGGTAATGACTTACCGTTTTTACATAAGGATTGCATGCGATGTTAGTTCTTATCTAGATACGGGTCTTGGAATCGCTTATATAATTTCGTGAGGGGTCATTATATGAGTGACTTGTTAAAATTGTTTTACAAGTAAATTATATAACAATGAATGTTAATATTTCCTAAACTTTGTTGTAGTGTTTATAATTCGCTATGGCTACTAATGCAACCATTCAACTCGGAAAGGATTCTTGGCTTAGGTCCGTTATGGACAAATGTATCTTGAAAGACGATGGAAGTAATTTCATCGAGTGGGAGTCTACCATTAAAGGTGCGGCGTTGTCCGACAACGTCCTTCGTTACTTGAACGAACCACCACCCAACGAACCCGGTCCTCGAGCCGCCCCGGCACAAAGGACCGCTTATGAGGAGTATTTGAAGATATCCAACGATATCAAGAATGTCTTGATATGGTCAATGTCTCCAAAACTCAAGCTTCAATACATTACCCTTAATGCATATGAGATATTCTCAAGGTTACGACGGCTTTTTCCCAATCACCCGATATCCGTCAATATGAGGCTATGATGAAATTCTTCGAGGGTAAGCTAGAAAAGGGCCAAAAAGTGGGTCCTCATGTGCTCAAGATGATTGAGCATATTGACACACTAGAGCGTCTAGGGTGTAGCATTCCCAAGAAGCTTGCGATCGGTCGCATTCTTCACTCACTCCCCTCCAAGTTCTCCCAAATTAGGGTGAACTATAATATGCATGGCATGGACAAGAGTTTCCAAGAGCTTCATGCACTCCTCAACCAAGCGGAGAGGGACATGGAGGCTAGTGGGAGTGAGAAGAGAGACATGCTCTCCATGAAAATGAAGAATCTCAACCTTGGGGTTCAAAAGGGTAAAAACAAGGGTAAGACCAAATTCAAGAGACATGGAAAAGACAAGAACAAAGGGAAAGCTATTGAGAATAGCAAACCTAAGGCTAAGGTTAACAAACATGCCGACGCCGATTGCTATCATTGTAATGGCAAGGGACATTGGAAGCGCAATTGTCCCAAATATTTGAAGGAATTGAAGAACAAGAAAGACGAGAGTGAGACTCCGTCAGGTATTGTCCTCACTTCCCTCTATATGATAGACATTAACTATACTTGCACTTCCACTTGGGTATTAGATACCGGATGTGGTTCTCATCTTTGTAATCATTTACAGGGCATGAGGGACGTGCGAGCACTAGCCAAGGGTGATGTAGACCTACGCATGGGAAATGGAGCTAGAGTAGCCGCTATATCCGTAGGCACTTATGTACTCACTCTAGCTAGTGGTTTAGAGTTGTATTTGAATAATTGTTATTTCGTACCAACTTTAACTAAGAACATTATCTCCATTTCCGTACTTGATATGGAAGGTTTTTCCTTTATGATTAAGGACAATTGTTGTACTTTTTCATTTAATGACATGGTTTATGGTAAAGCTACGTCTATCGGAGGTATTTATGTTCTAGATAATGTTAATGATGTATATCATGTAGAGAACAAGAAGCTCAAAACGGGTGAACCTAATCAATCCTACCTTTGGCATTGTCGTTTAGGACACATAAACGAACGACGCATAAAGAGACTTGTTTCAACGAAACTTCTCAAACCATTTGATTACGAATCTTATGGTGTATGCGAGTCTTGCATATTAGGCAAGATGACTCGTGCTCCTTTCTCAAGTAAAGGAACACGAGCAAGTGAGGTATTGGGCCTTATACATACCGATGTGTGTGGCCCAATGACTATCACCGCTAGGGGTGGTTACAACTACTTCATCACTTTTACCGACGACTTAAGTAGATATGGGTATGTCTACTTAATGAGGCATAAGAGCGATGCTTTTGAAAAGTTCAAAGAGTTTCAAAGTGAAGTAGAGAACCAATTGGATAAAAAGATTAAAGTACTACGATCCGATCGTGGCGGTGAATACCTAAATAATGAATTTGATTCACACCTAAAAGATTGTGGCATAGTATCACAATGGACTCCTCCTGGCACACCACAGTTGAATGGTGTGGCCGAAAGGAGAAACCGAACTTTATTAGATATGGTTCGGTCCATGATGAGTCTCACTGAGCTTCCTGATTCATTTTGGGGTTTTGCCATTTTGTCCGCAATATTTTCACTAAATCGAAGCCCGACTAAAGCGGCCAATAAGACACCATATGAGATATGGAAGGGAAGGGTTCCTTATTTGTCGTTCATGAGAATCTGGGGTTGTGAGGCATATGTTCAGAACAAGTCTGACAACAAACTCGCACCAAGATCCGACAAATGTCTATTTGTAGGGTATCCAAAGGAAACACAAGGCTATTACTTCTACAATCGTCACGAAAACAAAGTGTTTGTGGCACGTGACGCTGTCTTTCTAGAAAATGACTTCATTTCTAGAAGACAGAGTGGGAGAAAATTTGAACTTGATGAAGTCCAAGAGCCACAAACCGAAAATGAAATGGAGGAAAGCGTTCCCTCTTCCTCGGACACGGTTGGTGTTCCCTTTGAACCTAGGAAATCCACGAGGATTAGTCATCCTCCTGATCGATACCTTGGTATTGTCGAGGAAGATGCGTTAGACATGTTGCTTTGCGAAAGTGACGAGCCTAACACCTACAAGGCAGCCATATCTAGTCGTGATTCTATGCAATGGCTTCAAGCCATGCGATCCGAAATGGATTCTATGCACGAAAACCAAGTGTGGGATTTGGTTGATTTACCTGAAAAGGTGAGACCTCTTCAGTGTAAATGGATCTTTAAAATCAAGAATGGCATAGATGGACATAGAGATGTCTACAAAGCTAGATTGGTGGCAAAGGGTTTTACTCAAGTTCATGGTCTTCACTATGACGAAACCTTTGCTCCAGTCGCAATGCTTCGCTCCATAAGGATTATCCTAGCGATTGCCGCATTTCATGATTATGAGATTTGGCAAATGGATGTCAAAACCGCCTTCTTGAATGGGATTCTAGAAGAGGAAGTGTATATGACACAACCAGAAGGTTTTGTAGATACATCTAATCCTAGGAAGGTATGCAGGCTTAAGAGATCCATTTATGGTCTTAAGCAAGCGTCCAGAAGTTGGAATCATCGCTTTGATCATGTTATCAAACAATATGGTTTTGCTCGAAGTGTCGAGGAACCTTGTTTGTACATGAAGTTTAGTGGGAGTAAGGTAACCTTTCTTATCTTGTATGTGGATGACATACTTCTTATCGGGAATGACGTTCTGATGCTTGCTTCCGTAAAGGAGTGGCTAGGAAAGCACTTCCAAATGAAAGATTTGGGAAATGCACAATGTATTTTGGGTATTCGGATCCATAGAGATAGATCCAAAAGGACGTTGGTATTAAGTCAAGAAGCTTATATAGATAAGATTCTTGATCGATTCAAAATGAAAGACTCTAAGAGAGGCTTTCTTCCCATGAGTCAAGGTACCATTTTGTGCAAGTCACAGTGTCCTACTACACCCGAAGAAATTGAACGCATGAAGTTGATCCCATATGCTTCCGCGGTTGGATCAATCATGTATGCCATGACGTGCACTCGTCCCGATGTTTCGTATGCTTTGAGCATGACGAGTCGTTATCAAGCCAATCCAGGTGAAAGTCACTGGACAGCCGTGAAGAACATCCTTAAGTACTTGTGAAGGACCAAGGATTCGTTCTTAGTGTTTGGAGGGGATACTGAATTACGTGTAAGAGGTTACACGGATGCCAGTTTCCAAACCGATCGGGATGATTTGAAATCCCAATCCGGCTATGTTTATATGTTGAATGGAGGAGCCATTAGTTGGAAGAGCTCCAAGCAAAGTGTCACCGCGGATTCTACAACAGAAGCTGAGTACGTCGCGGCTTCGGAAGCTGCAAAGGAAGCTGTTTGGATTCGTCAGTTTTTGGAAGGACTAGGAGTAGTCCACTCCGTCGAAGATCCTATCACCATATATTGTGATAACAGCGGAGCCATTTTTCAAGCAAAAGAGCCCAAGTCTAGCAATAAGTCTAGACATGTACTTAGGAAATACCACGTGATAAGAGATCTCGAGGAAAGGAAGGAAATCGATATATGTAAGGTTGGGACAGACGAGAATATCGCTGATCCTTTAACCAAGCCTCTTTCAAAGGCTAAACATGATGGTCATGTTGTTGCAATGGGATTGAGAAAAGTCCCGGATTTTCCTTAAGTAATCTAAGATGTAATAATTGGATATTGTAGCAATTTTTACATTTATGATAATAGCATTCATTGTTCGAGTTTCAATATGAACTTTTTGTTTAGTTTGACTAAACCCATACTTTGTTCATTCGAATGGATTGTGAGACAATCTTGAACCCTATTCAAGTGAACGTTTGAACATAGTATTTTTGCTCCTTGTCACTTAATGAGGTGACGACTCGGAGTGACAAGATTGTAAGTTGATCGATGGTTAGTTCAAGACCATGGGGTCATGGAGATGACTGGTCATTTACATAGGCAGACTGATTGTCACTCTGCCGGGCAGTGACCACAATAGAGTCCCTTATCAAATTAGTTGAAGCCTGGTCGTGGCGGGGATTTCTATTTTATTCCTATGAGTCGATTCTTTAGACTGGCGACCATTTATCTGAGTCGGTGCAGTTTCCGATTGGCTTAGGTTGGTGTCCTAAGTCGTGCCGTGAAAGGAGGCTGATGGGCATCTTCTGGGTCATGGTGATCTGCATTATACAGTATAAGTTGGGTCAACAGGAATTGTCCACCCACGTCGGGTACATACGTCCTTGGGCCACTCGAGGAGAAGTAACTGGAAATGCGTGGCCACGCTCGGAAATAGATCTATGGTAGATTTTCCGGTCAAACAGTTATTCTCCAGATCGAGAAAACCACTCTTATTATATTTAAATCACAAGTGCGACCTGAAAGACACCTTGTGATGAGTGGGAGGATGTGACATCAAAGAGACAAGAGAATCGGTAGCGCACAACTTGTGTAGACAAGTATGAGACATTGATGGAGTAGGAGTACTCCGCAATATAGTGGCTACATGCACAACTTGTATCGGACAAGTGGGAGATTGTTGGAGCGAGTGTCCTCCACAATAGTGCATTGATATATTAAATCTCATGAGCGGAATATATTTGGGATAATTAGTACATTGATACTCCACGTCAGTTGATTAACGTAAATCGGTAACGCTCAGCTGACTAGAGTTAGACGTTATTGTCGTATGACGGCGGTGATCAGCTGATCCCTTTCGGTCACACCTATAGGATGAGACCCAAATAGAAGACTAATTATTTGTATCTGATACAGCTAATTAGTTCCTTGCGTATATAGTGATATATGCATGGTAACGAGAGTTATTTATTGGAGATAGAGTTTGGAACTCTGTCCGATTAAGTTTATTAGTCTATTATACGATAATTGACTGAATAAATTTTACGTCTTATTTTAATACGATTAAATAAGACCTAATTTAGTATTTAAACGTTAATTACTAAATTAGTGGAGGTTTTGTATGCTTTTATGGGTTGTGGTAATTAGCCGTTAATATATTTACAAAGAGTTGTAAATTTAGCTAATTGATTATTATTATTATTATGGGACCTATTATATATAGATATAATAGTAATGTACTACTTAAAGAGTTAAGAGTATATTATTTGATGTGATCAATTATAGAGATAATTGATCATGTCACACATTGCATTTGTATGACAAATGACAAAATAAAATGGACCCATTTTATGTACATGTGTATGGTACACTAGTAAAAATAATGGCAATAGTGGTTGGTCTTATTTTTACTACATGCATAAATAATAGTAATAATGACACTAGACACTAGACTTTAAGCATGCAAATAAAATAATGCATTTTAGTCTTCCCCATGTGGGGTGGCCGGTTTTGGGGTAGTAAAAAGGGGGCTCTTTGTTCTCTTTTGAACTTACCAATTCATTTGCATGCATGAGCTTTGGCTTTTTACCTCATCTCTCCAAAACTCTCTCTAATACTAGTATTCATCTTCATTACTAAAGTAGTAATAGATTCATAATATTAGTGTTGTTTTATCTCTACCATTATCTAGTTAATAATAGTGGTGATTATTTGGGTTGATTCTTGGTGCAACTTAAAGGAGATCTTCTACATTGGAGATTCAAGGTTTTGGAGGATCATCCATACTATTATTAGCTCAAGAACAATAAGAAAAGGAGTTTTCTTATTGTGCCCAATATTTCCTCATTGTTTATGTAAGGAAATCTCTTCTTATATCTAGTTTTTGTCATTTGATGTCATGCATGTAACTAGATCTTTATATACTAAATTAACATGTAATTTGGTAACTAATTAGAGGAGTCTAATTAGTGGGCTTCGAACCCTTCACTAATAACAAAGTAATGTAAACTAGGAGCTAATAACAAAGCTCTAAGAGAGCATTAAGGCGCGGCTTGTGTGAACATGGAGCTAAAAACAAAGCTTAACAAGGAGCCATTTGGACGTGTGCACCATATGAACACAAACAGCTCCAAGCGCCCTCTTTAACCCCGGTGCTTCCCATGTTTGAATGGGTGTGAAACCAAGTTAATGCCTTCGTATTACCTTGACTAATTGCTCCTTTATTTGGTCCAAACTCGAGCTAGCTCCATAATTGAAGACGACTCCTTATTAGTGCTAATGTAGCTGGACTAAGTTTATGTAGAAGCTAGTATTCTTTCATTGAGCTCTTTAGTACTTCCTTATTCGGATTAGTAGCTTCTTGATTCGGATCATTAAGTGAGATAGACCTATATCTCAACTAAGCGGGTCGCTATTCAAACACTCGATTGAATAAGCGGGAATTAGAACTCGAAAACGCGTCGAACTCTAAGACTCTTAATTGCAACTCGACAATTAAAATTAAACAAGCAAAAGCTTACAATTTTCTTTCTTTAAAATCTGTCTGTTTACAAACAAACTAAAGGCTATAAATAGCCATTAAGCACGAGAAGGGCAAGGCAAATCAGCCACCCAAGTCAAACCTCCTTAAATGTTAGAACAAAGAACTAGGAAATCAAAATAAAAAGAATTAGAAAAAGAAACTACAAAGAACTAGGATGACTAAAATCAGCCAACTACCAAGGACCAACACGTCACATTCATTGTACATTTTGGGTACAATGCTCCATGTTTGCACTAGTAGTCTTGAATAACGAACTTGAAAATAGCATCTCTTCTCCTCGGGAATTTATTGAAAGCTTTAAAGAAAGTCGAGGTAAGAGAAACAATTCCGTCAAAGAATTTAACAGCAGCGTTTTTCAATGCACAGCTGATGTGAGTTGATATGAACTTTGAAACAAGGATATGAAGTAGTATTAGTATTCTGAAATGGAACGTGAATGAGTAACCAAAACAGAAAGAAAGGATAGTTTTAAGGAAGGATAAACCGTAACCAAGGATAGTATGCTAGGTGAAGTAGACCTATACTTCAACAAAGCGGTTTGCTAGATCAAACACTCGATTGAAATAGCGAGTTTAGAGCTTGTAACGCGACTCACTCTAGACTTTGTCTTGTAAACTACAAGGACGAAACAGAAAGCTCAGCTTTACTCAAGTTTTAATATGCAAATTGGATGTCTTAAGCCTTCAAATGGCTGGCTATATATAGCCTACAAGAGCCCTTAAGCCGGCTGGTTTAGGGTGACAAAAACAAAGTTACAACCATGTGAACATGGAGCTAATAACTAAGGTAGGAGCTAATAACAAAGTAATGTAAACTAGGAGCTAATAACAAGGCTAAGTGAACTAGGAGCCAATAACAAAGCTCTTAACAAAGAGCAACCAGCCGTGGCACCTTGTGTGAACATGGAGCCAAAAACAAAGCTTGAGTGTGCACACCATGTGAACATGGAGCTAAACACGAAGTTAGCAATCAACCCATAATCATCCTCATAACTTCAGTACACTTCCAATGCTTGAATGAGTGTGAACCCAAGTTAATGTCTTCATTTTACCTTGATTATTTGCTCTTTTATTCAGCTCAAACTCGAGCTAGCTCCATAATTGAAGGCGACTCCTTATTAGTGCTAATGTAGCTGGACTAGGTTTATTTAGGAGTTAGTATTCTTTCATTGAGCTCTTTAGTAACTTCCTTATTCGGATCAGTAATTTCTTGATTCGGATCAGTTATTTCATTGAATTCTTTGGTATCTCCTTCATTCGGATCACTAGGTGTTCGTGTAGCTGAACTAGGACCTTTAGAAGATAAAGTGACTTTGTTGAACTCCTTAGTAGCTTCTTGATTCGGATCATCTCCTCCCCCTTGAAAAGGAATTGTCCTCAATTCTGAAACGCCATTTTCGACAAGGTAAAGAGCAAGATCTCTCACTTTGAACGTGGCATGAGTTTCATAACCATCCGACAACTTCATCTTGCAACCATTGTTGTATCCCTTGTATGGAGCTTCTGCTTGTGGCTTCAACTTGTTCTTCCTTTTGCTTGAAAACCTTTCCTTTCTCAAGTGAACCAAAACCAAGTCACCCTCTTGGAAGAGTCTCGGTTTTCTGTTTTTGTTGGACCTTCCCTTGTAGGTTTCCTTGATCCTTTCCCGAATTACTTCTCTAACGTACAAGTCAGGCCCTTTGCTAGCTTCCTCCGTTGGGTAACAAACACCGAAATGAGTCATTTCGAAAAATGGTAAGTACTCCCTTGTTTTGAAAGCACTCCTTGAGAACGGCTTTGTTAAGCATTTGCTCCCAATGTTCTGATTAATCCCTTGTATCTTTAGCAAAAAGGAGTGTTCTTTTATCACCTCTAAGGTCTTGGTCATGTCAAAAGGTTCAGCTGGTCTTTCTCCATGAGTTTCTCTAGTTACGCACTCTGAAATAGGATGCCTTGGGACACAAAGATGGTTTCCTGTAAAAGGAAGGTCTACCTGCAAAACAAACTCAACAAAAGTACCAAGAACACCAGCCTTGCACTTGGTGAGTACATCAGCATCCATGGAGTCCTTCAAAGTCTCAAGTCCAAGCGTGTTTGCATCTAAAGTGGATGAGTGTGTATAGTGACAAGATAGAGCTTTAGCCACGACATTGCTCTTAACGTCTTCATACCTTAAGACTTCATGATCTTCCCTAGGTGTCAAACCAGCTGGTAATTCATTAGGAATGATCAAACCCAGTTCCTTTGGCAACCCCTCGAATTGTTTCCTTCCAAACCCATTATCAACCCTAAATGGTTCCTCTATAGTACCTGATCCGAATCAAGGAGCTACCAATCCTAGTAAGGAAGTTCAAAAGAGCTCAACTAAAGAATACTAGCTCCTATTTAAGCTTAGGCCAACTACATTAGCAATAATCAGGAGCCATCTTCAATAATGGAGCTAACTCGAATTTGAGCTGAATAAAGGAGCAACTAGTCAAGGTAAAGTGAAGACATTAACTTAGGGTCACACTCATTCAAGCATGAGTAATGGACTAAAGTTAAGAAGGTCTTAGAGCTGGTTGTGTTCTCATGGTGTACACGGTCCAAAGGCTCTCTTGTTAGCCTTGTTTTTGGCTCCATGTTCACACCTTTGCCGCGCCTCATTACTCCCACTCAAGCCTTGTTTTCATCTCCTTGTTCACATAAGAAGACCACGGATGATTACTCTTCACTTAGCATAGTTATTAGCTCCAAGTTCACATCTCTTTGTTATTAGCTCCAACCTTGTAATTAGCTCCTAGTTCACAATAGTCTTAGCTTTGTTTTTGTCACCCTAAACCAACCGGTTTAAGGGCTCTTGTAGGCTATAAATAGCCGGCCATTTTGAAGGAATAAGACATCCAATTTGCATATTAAAAAACCTGAGTAAAAGTTAAGCTTTGTGCTTCCTTTTGTCGTCTTTGTAGTTCACAAGACAAAGTCTAGAGTGAGTCGCGTTACAAGCTCTAAACTCGCTATTTCAATCGAGTGTTTGATCTAGCAACCGCTTTGTTGAAGTATAGGTCTACTTCACCTAGCATACTATCCTTTGGTTACGGTTTATTCATCCTCAAACTATCTTTACCTTCTGTTTTGGTTATTTGTTTCACGTCCATTTCAGTTCACTAATCATATCTCTCATTCTTGTTTCAAAGTTCATATCAACTCACATCATTAGTGGTATCAGAGCTTTGGTCATCAAGCAAACATAAGAATGGCAGGAGTATTGAACTTTGAAGATCCTACCTTCCTGGAACAACTAAAGAAGGCATTGGAGAACTTCCAGCCCAAGAATTCTCGCTTCCAACCAAGGAGGGAACTGGTGGATAGGATCAAGGTAAATGAACTCCCTGAGTTTAACGGTGGTACTGATCCTGAAGCTTACTTGGAGTGGGAAAGAAACATAGAGAAGCTCTTTGACTTCAAGGATTTGGAGGACGAAGAGAGGTGTAAATACGCCATCCTAAAGCTAAGCAAAGGGGCTTCCCTTTGGTATGAAGGACTTAAGGTACAACGCACCAGAAGTGGAAAGGGTAAGATTACTTCTTGGGAGTCCTTAAAACGCAAACTACGTAAGAGGTATGTCCCAACTACACACAAGTTATCCTTATACAAAAAGATTGCTAACCTTGTGCAAGGTAAAATGAGTGTTAGTGAATACATAGACGAGTTTGAGAACATGGTTTTAATGGGAGAAGTAGAGGAAAATGAAGAAATAAAAATGGCTAGATTCTTACGTGGATTAAACCGTAGTATAGCCAATACGGTTGATTTGTGTCCTTATTCTGATTTTGATACATTGTGTGGGTTGTGTCTAAAAATTGAGGCTCAAGGGAAGGGAAGACATGAGGGTGAGTCTAGTAAGGGTCATACTTGGTCTCGGATGGATGATAATAATAGAGTCAATCCTACTAGTTCTAATCAACCCCTTATTGTTAAGACTAACCCAGCACCCCCACCTCAATCCACCCCCAAAACAACCACTGAAACTAGTCTATCTAAGGTACGTTGTTTCAAATGTCAAGGATTTGGTCACTTCAAAAATGCTTGTCCTAACAAAAGAGTTGTGACCTTAAGGGAAGTAATCACAGTTAGGGATGAGTTATGGGAGGAGGAACAACGTATAGGGGCTGTTTTTAATGTTAATGAAGGGGAGGAAGAAGAGGAAGAAGATATTGAGGCTTATGAACCCCCAACTTATGACACACTCCTAGTACTACGTACTCTACATGCTAACCCAATTCAACATGACACTGAACAAAGAGACCAACTGTTCCATACTAAGTGCCAAGTTAAAGACAAATGGTGTAGTCTAATTATTGATGGAGGTAGCTGTACCAACGTTGCCTCAACTGAAATGGTGGATAAACTAGGTCTAGCGACTACTAATCACCCTAACCCTTATGCATTACATTGGTTAAACAACGGAAACAAGGTAAGGGTCACTAAACAAGTGAGGGTTGGTTTAACCATGGGATCCTACGTTGATGAAGTTCTATGTGATGTTATACCTATGGACGCTTGTCACATACTGTTAGGCCGTCCTTGGCAGTTTGATAGGGACGTAGTTCACCATGGGAGGAGAAATGAGTATGAATTGAATGATAAGGGAAAGAAAATTATACTCAAACCCATGACCCCTCAAAATGTGTGTAACATGTTAGCTAACAAAGTCGGAAAACCCAGCCTTTCAATGTTTGTCAATAAAGAGTTGGGAGTACTTGCTGTAGAAGAGGGGGAGTCTGATGCCACCAAAGAGGAATCCATTAAGGTTAAGAGTGGCAGTGAAGGGAAGCCATTTGAAGAGTGGCAACAGGAACAAGGTATTGTTATCTCTAAAGGAATACCATCCTATTTGATGCCTAGTGAAGAACCCGAAGTCTTAAGGCATGAAGAGGGTAAGGGCAAAGACTTGGATAACCCATTATCTTGCAACATTACACTTTCAACCACCTTAGATGCAGGCATAATTGGAGTTGAGAAGGGGAAGGACTACTGCTACGTGGAGACTGAAGAACTTACCAAACACAAGACTAACTCTCTTGATACGTTTGATGAGCTTATTTTGCAGGAAAAACTTCCTTTTAAAGGAAATCTCCTTTACACTCCAGGGCATTCTAAATACATAACAAGAAAGGCCTACAAAGGAGAGCACAGCAAAAGTACGAGGCTCTTCATGAGGGGTGACTTGTCTTTGGCTAACGTGAGTATAGATGAGTTCCCAAACCAAGAAAGAAACAAGTGGAAATCGCATACAGAAGTTCCACACAAGGGTATCCACAGAGTTTACAAGCTGAAGTTAACGGATGAGTATGGAGTTCAAGCCACCTTCCTAATAGAAGATCTTCGTCTATACCTTGATAAAGTTAACATTTCAGAATTGAGGACAATTCCTTGTCAAGGGGGAGGAGATGATCCGAATCAAGGAGCTACCAATCCTAGTAAGGAAGTTCTAAAGAGCTCAACTAAAGAATACTAGCTCCTATTTAAGCTTAGGCCAGCTACATTAGCAATAATCAGGAGCCATCTTCAATAATGGAGCTAACTCGAATTTGAGCTGAATAAAGGAGCAACTAGTCAAGGTAAAGTGAAGACATTAACTTAGGGTCACACTCATTCAAGCATGAGTAATGGACTAAAGTTAAGAAGGTCTTAGAGCTGGTTGTGTTCTCATGGTGTACACGGTCCAAAGGCTCTCTTGTTAGCCTTGTTTTTGGCTCCATGTTCACACCTTTGCCGCGCCTCATTACTCCCACTCAAGCCTTGTTTTCATCTCCTTGTTCACATAAGAAGACCACGGCTGATTACTCTTCACTTAGCATAGTTATTAGCTCCAAGTTCACATCTCTTTGTTATTAGCTCCAACCTTGTAATTAGCTCCTAGTTCACAATAGTCTTAGCTTTGTTTTTGTCACCCTAAACCAACCGGTTTAAGGGCTCTTGTAGGCTATAAATAGCCGGCCATTTTGAAGGAATAAGACATCCAATTTGCATATTAAAAAACCTGAGTAAAAGTTAAGCTTTGTGCTTCCTTTTGTCGTCTTTGTAGTTCACAAGACAAAGTCTAGAGTGAGTCGCGTTACAAGCTCTAAACTCGCTATTTCAATCGAGTGTTTGATCTAGCAACCGCTTTGTTGAAGTATAGGTCTACTTCACCTAGCATACTATCCTTTGGTTACGGTTTATTCATCCTCAAACTATCTTTACCTTCTGTTTTGGTTATTTGTTTCACGTCCATTTCAGTTCACTAATCATATCTCTCATTCTTGTTTCAAAGTTCATATCAACTCACATCATTAGTGGTATCAGAGCTTTGGTCATCAAGCAAACATAAGAATGGCAGGAGTATTGAACTTTGAAGATCCTACCTTCCTGGAACAACTAAAGAAGGCATTGGAGAACTTCCAGCCCAAGAATTCTCGCTTCCAACCAAGGAGGGAACTGGTGGATAGGATCAAGGTAAATGAACTCCCTGAGTTTAACGGTGGTACTGATCCTGAAGCTTACTTGGAGTGGGAAAGAAACATAGAGAAGCTCTTTGACTTCAAGGATTTGGAGGACGAAGAGAGGTGTAAATACGCCATCCTAAAGCTAAGCAAAGGGGCTTCCCTTTGGTATGAAGGACTTAAGGTACAACGCACCAGAAGTGGAAAGGGTAAGATTACTTCTTGGGAGTCCTTAAAACGCAAACTACGTAAGAGGTATGTCCCAACTACACACAAGTTATCCTTATACAAAAAGATTGCTAACCTTGTGCAAGGTAAAATGAGTGTTAGTGAATACATAGACGAGTTTGAGAACATGGTTTTAATGGGAGAAGTAGAGGAAAATGAAGAAATAAAAATGGCTAGATTCTTACGTGGATTAAACCGTAGTATAGCCAATACGGTTGATTTGTGTCCTTATTCTGATTTTGATACATTGTGTGGGTTGTGTCTAAAAATTGAGGCTCAAGGGAAGGGAAGACATGAGGGTGAGTCTAGTAAGGGTCATACTTGGTCTCGGATGGATGATAATAATAGAGTCAATCCTACTAGTTCTAATCAACCCCTTATTGTTAAGACTAACCCAGCACCCCCACCTCAATCCACCCCCAAAACAACCACTGAAACTAGTCTATCTAAGGTACGTTGTTTCAAATGTCAAGGGTTTGGTCACTTCAAAAATGCTTGTCCTAACAAAAGAGTTGTGACCTTAAGGGAAGTAATCACAGTTAGGGATGAGTTATGGGAGGAGGAACAACGTATAGGGGCTGTTTTTAATGTTAATGAAGGGGAGGAAGAAGAGGAAGAAGATATTGAGGCTTATGAACCCCCAACTTATGACACACTCCTAGTACTACGTACTCTACATGCTAACCCAATTCAACATGACACTGAACAAAGAGACCAACTGTTCCATACTAAGTGCCAAGTTAAAGACAAATGGTGTAGTCTAATTATTGATGGAGGTAGCTGTACCAACGTTGCCTCAACTGAAATGGTGGATAAACTAGGTCTAGCGACTACTAATCACCCTAACCCTTATGCATTACATTGGTTAAACAACGGAAACAAGGTAAGGGTCACTAAACAAGTGAGGGTTGGTTTAACCATGGGATCCTACGTTGATGAAGTTCTATGTGATGTTATACCTATGGACGCTTGTCACATACTGTTAGGCCGTCCTTGGCAGTTTGATAGGGACGTAGTTCACCATGGGAGGAGAAATGAGTATGAATTGAATGATAAGGGAAAGAAAATTATACTCAAACCCATGACCCCTCAAAATGTGTGTAACATGTTAGCTAACAAAGTCGGAAAACCCAGCCTTTCAATGTTTGTCAATAAAGAGTTGGGAGTACTTGCTGTAGAAGAGGGGGAGTCTGATGCCACCAAAGAGGAATCCATTAAGGTTAAGAGTGGCAGTGAAGGGAAGCCATTTGAAGAGTGGCAACAGGAACAAGGTATTGTTATCTCTAAAGGAATACCATCCTATTTGATGCCTAGTGAAGAACCCGAAGTCTTAAGGCATGAAGAGGGTAAGGGCAAAGACTTGGATAACCCATTATCTTGCAACATTACACTTTCAACCACCTTAGATGCAGGCATAATTGGAGTTGAGAAGGGGAAGGACTACTGCTACGTGGAGACTGAAGAACTTACCAAACACAAGACTAACTCTCTTGATACGTTTGATGAGCTTATTTTGCAGGAAAAACTTCCTTTTAAAGGAAATCTCCTTTACACTCCAGGGCATTCTAAATACATAACAAGAAAGGCCTACAAAGGAGAGCACAGCAAAAGTACGAGGCTCTTCATGAGGGGTGACTTGTCTTTGGCTAACGTGAGTATAGATGAGTTCCCAAACCAAGAAAGAAACAAGTGGAAATCGCATACAGAAGTTCCACACAAGGGTATCCACAGAGTTTACAAGCTGAAGTTAACGGATGAGTATGGAGTTCAAGCCACCTTCCTAATAGAAGATCTTCGTCTATACCTTGATAAAGTTAACATTTCAGAATTGAGGACAATTCCTTGTCAAGGGGGAGGAGATGATCCGAATCAAGGAGCTACCAATCCTAGTAAGGAAGTTCTAAAGAGCTCAACTAAAGAATACTAGCTCCTATTTAAGCTTAGGCCAGCTACATTAGCAATAATCAGGAGCCATCTTCAATAATGGAGCTAACTCGAATTTGAGCTGAATAAAGGAGCAACTAGTCAAGGTAAAGTGAAGACATTAACTTAGGGTCACACTCATTCAAGCATGAGTAATGGACTAAAGTTAAGAAGGTCTTAGAGCTGGTTGTGTTCTCATGGTGTACACGGTCCAAAGGCTCTCTTGTTAGCCTTGTTTTTGGCTCCATGTTCACACCTTTGCCGCGCCTCATTACTCCCACTCAAGCCTTGTTTTCATCTCCTTGTTCACATAAGAAGACCACGGCTGATTACTCTTCACTTAGCATAGTTATTAGCTCCAAGTTCACATCTCTTTGTTATTAGCTCCAACCTTGTAATTAGCTCCTAGTTCACAATAGTCTTAGCTTTGTTTTTGTCACCCTAAACCAACCGGTTTAAGGGCTCTTGTAGGCTATAAATAGCCGGCCATTTTGAAGGAATAAGACATCCAATTTGCATATTAAAAAACCTGAGTAAAAGTTAAGCTTTGTGCTTCCTTTTGTCGTCTTTGTAGTTCACAAGACAAAGTCTAGAGTGAGTCGCGTTACAAGCTCTAAACTCGCTATTTCAATCGAGTGTTTGATCTAGCAACCGCTTTGTTGAAGTATAGGTCTACTTCACTTAGCATACTATCCTTTGGTTACGGTTTATTCATCCTCAAACTATCTTTACCTTCTGTTTTGGTTATTTGTTTCACGTCCATTTCAGTTCACTAATCATATCTCTCATTCTTGTTTCAAAGTTCATATCAACTCACATCATTAGAGTTCATATCAACTCACATCAGTACCCATGTCAAAGACACGTTCCCCCCCTTGTAAAGCTTGTTCCACCTCACTCTCACTAGCAAATATGGTAGGGCTAGGCTTCTTCGTTTTGTTGGTTGTCATAGCTCTAATAGCTTGGGGAGTCATAGGTTTTAAAACGATTTTCTTTCCCTTATCCCTTAACTCGTACTCATTTTTTCTCCCATGGTGCACTACATCCCTATCAAACTGCCAAGGACGCCCCAAAAGTATATGACAAGCATCCATAGGGATAACATCACAAAGAACTTCATCGACATAAGACCCCATATTAACCCTACTCTCACCTGTTCTGTGACCCTAATTTTGTTTCCATCATCCAGCCAATGTAATGCATACGGTCTAGGGTGATTAGTGGTGGTTAGGCCTAACTTAGTTACCATTTCAGTAGATGCAACATTTGTACAACTACCTCCATCAATGATTAAGCTACACCATTTGCTGTTAACTAGACACTTAGTGTGAAAAAGTTGGTTTCTTTGCTCGGTGTTGTGTGTAATGGGGTTAGCATGAAGTGTACGTAGTACTAAAACATTACCATACGTTGGGAGCTCATAGTCTATTCCTTCTTCCTCCTTTTCTCCCAAGCAGACTTCAGGAGCAGATGCGCCAATGGACTTAGAAAGTTTGTTCATCTTGCACACTGATTCTCTCTTTAGGCCTTCCAAGAAACTAGCATCTTCAAAGCTCACAACTCCTGCCATGCTTGCGTCTAAATAGATGACCAAAGCTCTGATACCACTAATGATGTGAGTTGATATGAACTTTGAAACAAGGATATGAAGTAGTATTAGTATTCTGAAATGGAACGTGAATGAGTAACCAAAACAGAAAGAAAGGATAGTTTTAAGGAAGGATAAACCGTAACCAAGGATAGTATGCTAGGTGAAGTAGACCTATACTTCAACAAAGCGGTTTGCTAGATCAAACACTCGATTGAAATAGCGAGTTTAGAGCTTGTAACGCGACTCACTCTAGACTTTGTCTTGTAAACTACAAGGACGAAACAGAAAGCTCAGCTTTACTCAAGTTTTAATATGCAAATTGGATGTCTTAAGCCTTCAAATGGCTGGCTATATATAGCCTACAAGAGCCCTTAAGCCGGCTGGTTTAGGGTGACAAAAACAAAGTTACAACCATGTGAACATGGAGCTAATAACTAAGCTAGGAGCTAATAACAAAGTAATGTAAACTAGGAGTTAATAACAAGGCTAAGTGAACTAGGAGCCAATAACAAAGCTCTTAACAAAGAGCAACCAGCCGTGGCACCTTGTGTGAACATGGAGCCAAAAACAAAGCTTGAGTGTGCACACCATGTGAACATGGAGCTAAACACGAAGTTAGCAATCAGCCCATAATCATCCTCATAACTTCAGTACACTTCCAATGCTTGAATGAGTGTGAACCCAAGTTAATGTCTTCATTTTACCTTGATTATTTGCTCTTTTATTCAGCTCAAACTCGAGCTAGCTCCATAATTGAAGGCGACTCCTTATTAGTGCTAATGTAGCTGGACTAGGTTTATTTAGGAGTTAGTATTCTTTCATTGAGCTCTTTAGTAACTTCCTTATTCGGATCAGTAGTTTCTTGATTCGGATCAGTTATTTCATTGAATTCTTTGGTATCTCCTTCATTCGGATCACTAGGTGTTCGTGTAGCTGAACTAGGACCTTTAGAAGATAAAGTGACTTTGTTGAACTCCTTAGTAGCTTCTTGATTCGGATCAACAGCTGACTTGTTTGGGGCATAACTTCGTCAATACTTGTTCAATGAACCTTCATGAGTAGTCATTGGAAAGATAAGCTCGAAATCTATATCCTCCATTTTGAATGACTACGAAATTCCAAGTATAACTCGAGATATGGACCGATCAAAACAATGCTGCAAAATGAACTCGCGTCAGAGCTTCCCGACCGGGAAGGCATGGTCCCGACCGGGAAGAGATGCTCCCGGCCGGGATGGTCCCCTGCAGCCTCGTTCACCTTTGTTCCTTCATTTGAGCACACCCAACCACTTCATACCCCCCTCCCGACCTCCCTACCTACCCTTGCAACTATCATATGACTCCTACACTTCATATGTACACCTTTATCATCACTACACATCGAGTTTCACCCCGAATCCCACCCTCATCACACCAATGCAAGCCTAGAACTTCAACCGTGTGACTACATTGTGCATGAAGAGGAATATCGATGAGGAAGACAAGCATTGTGCCATTATTGATCATTGAGACGATGGAGTTAGTGAGTTGCTAACCGTTTGGTAGGCGACTCTCCTTCTTTTCCGTCTTTTATTGCTAGTCTTTATTCGTTAAAAGGCAAACCAAGTCAAAAAGAGAAAGAAAAAGAAAAAGAAAGAAAGAAAAGAAAGAAGAAAAAAGAAAAGAAAAGGCACAATAATTCAAAAACAAAATACAAAAGAAGAAAAAGAAATGGCATAGCAACTCAAAAGCAAAATACAAAAGAAAAATGCCAAAGAAAATCATTTCACAAAAAAATTCTCACCCCTTCAAAAATAAGCCTTTTACCGACTGTTATCGTGAAGAGCCTACCAATGGACCGAGTCCCTAGGAAGGATGATAGCGGTAATGGTCGGTCTTCCCTCATTTGCAACCATATCCATCTTTTTACTTGGACTAGTTAGGCTATTTTTTTCAGCATGGGACGACCCTCTTGGCTTATCGCTAAAGGGGGCGGGGCTTCACTTTACCTACAGTGTCGACTAACTCCATGGTTTATCCTTTTTCCATCCCGCCTATCGTCCCGTAGTACGTTCTTAGAAGGTTAAGAGGACCTAGGTAAGTTACCAACGATTTTATTGCTTTGTTGTCATACTATTAGGATTTTGTCCATTTCGGTTTGTATTATTAGCTTGGGAACATTGTCACTTGCCTTGAGTCCTTAACCGGTGTTTCTTTCACCGCTTCGTTGAGGGAAGCGATATTTGTTTCTTCTTGGATGCAACTGTTTGTTTGTTTGTTTCTGTATTTATGTGTTTTCGTGTTCGGTTGTATCCACAGTTTTGTCGCAAGACCTCACTTGCCTTGCAGAGAGCACTTTTCCTCTAAGTGTTCTCGCGTGAGTTGAAAGGGCGTAGGGTGCGCTAATACCCGCTCGGCTAGTATTTTAGTTTCTTTTAGTTTAGTAGTTAGTTCGTGCTTACTCGAGGGCGAGTAAGGGTTAAGTGTGGGGGAGTTGATAAGTATGGTTTGTAGTGTTTATTTCTCGTGTTTGGTCCCGTTTCTCTTGTGGAATCGCTCTTTAGGGCGGTTTCGAGGCTACCTACGCTTCTTCTAGCTTGTTTTAGGTTCCCAAGGCCTATCTTGGAGAAATGGAACGATTCCAACTCGTTTGCAATGGATATGGAGCCGATGAAGAGAAGCGACGATGATTCGGTGACTTAGACTCGATCTCGAGTCCCATGGAGCCCACTTGATGATATCTCGAGCACCGAGCATCGATAAGAAGCCTAGGAAGAGCAAATAAGGACCCATCTCGTCCGGGAAGGACCCATCTCAACCGGGACGATAAGACAAGGAAAGACGACCTGCTGTGGGGCCTTCCCGACCGGGATCATCTCCTTCTCGGCCGGGAAGGGCCCAGTTCTACCCGTCTTCGTGGAACCCTATATATACCCTCCCTCTTGTATTGTTTTAAGGACCTTACCTTACATTCACGAAACCCTGAACATACTTTAGGTTAGATTAGCTTAGATTAGTGTAGATTAGCTTAATCCTTCCTTAATCTTTCCTTAATCTTAGTTTAATCCTTGTATTATTGGAATTCTTGAAGATCTCTATCAAGATTGACAACCTTGGTGGATGTATTTGGGTTTTCTGACGCGAGTTCATTTTGCAGCATTGTTTTGATCGGTCCATATCTCTAGTTATACTTGGAATTTCGTAGTCATTCAAAATGGACGAGATAGATTTCGAGCTTATCTTTCCAATGACTACTCATGAAGGTTCATTGAACAAGTATTGACGAAGTTATGCCCCAAACAAGTCAGCTGTGCATTGAAAAACGCTGCTGTTAAATTCTTTGACGGAATTGTTTCTCTTGCCTCGACTTTCTTTAAAGCTTTCAATAAATTCCCGAGGAGAAGAGATGCTATTTTCAAGTTCGTTTATTCAAGACTACTCGTGCAAACATGGAGAATTGTACCCAAAATGTACAATGAATGTGACATGTTGGTCCTTGGTAGTTGGCTGATTTTAGTCATCCTAGTTCTTTGTAGTTTCTTTTTCTAATTCTTTGTATTTTGATTTCCTAGTTCTTTGTTCTAGCATTTAAGGAGGTTTGACTTGGGTGGCTGATTTGCCTTGCCCTTCTCGTGCTTAATGGCTATTTATAGCCTTTAGTTTGTTTGTGAACAGGCAGATTGAAAAGAAAGAAAATTGTAAGCTTTTGCTTGTTTAATATTAATTGTCGAGTTACAATTAAGAGTCTTAGAGTTCGACGCGTTTTCGAGTTCTAATTCCCGCTTATTCAATCGAGTGTTTGAATAGCGATCCGCTTAGTTGAGATATAGGTCTATCTCACTTAGCATACTATCCCTTTTGTTTTACTTTTATCTATTTTTGTTTGTTTCTTGTCGTGACCAGCAACTTTGTTTCGTGTCCTTGTGATACGAGATCAAGGTCCGTGCCAAATCACATCATTTTCTCTATATATGCAAGTTTTCATCTTTTCATCTCCTTTCTAGTTTGGTATAATCCTTCTCCTCTCTTTTCTCTTAATCTTTCATTTTTAGTTAAGTTTTAAGCTTTATCTCTTGTTTATTGTTCATCCTTGCTTGTTATTCATCATCCTTGCTTGTTATTCATTATGAATGTTCTTGTTCTTTTGATGGTTTCTCTAGTTAATGTTAGTTTTAGTTTGAATATGTGTGAGTAGATTCTTGTGGGGTTAGTAGGGGGATTGGGTGTTGATTATGGGTGATTAGGGTTGATTGTGGGCAAAGGTTGAATCTTTGTTGCTTGTCACTTGTTATGCATACCATATGTTTGATGAAATGTTTGTTGGGGTGGTAGTTGCAAATACTACTCTTGCTAGTTTCCTCCTTCTTGTTGTATGTTTGATTGGTGATTGAATTCTCTTGTGGTAACATCTTGCATGAGTTTTCGGGTTTGTTTTTTGACGCGAGAGCACGGACTTACCTTAGTGACTAGGTGAAACCTACACCTTCAATTACCCCACTAGCCTATTACACCTACGAAGCCGACCTAACCCTACTCTTCCCCTATTTGATTTCTTTATCATCTTTGTCATTGTTCCTCTAGTTTGTTGTTTGAATTTAGCTCTAGTTCATTTAGTTTATGTCATACCTAGTTTCTTCATAGTCATAGTTTTCTCCCCCCCTTCATTGCCTTAGTTTGTTTTGTTCCTTAGCCTAGTTGTTTCCTTGTGACTTAGTCTAGTCCTTAGGTGAACCTTTGTCTAAACCCTTTTTCCGTCTCCGTGGATCGACATGACTTACCCTATCTACCTAGTTAGGATTAGTTGGTTTTATTTGGTGTCGGGATCCACGACAAATCCCTGCCTTCAGAGGACTTTGTTACTTCGTCACAATTTAGATGTGATGCACATAGAGAAAAACTTCTTTGAGCAGTTAATTCACACTGTGATGAATGTGGAGGCCAGGGAAGAGTTGTGACACTACAGGCTCCCGACGAGATGTAAAGAATTTTTGTGACCGTCCTCAACTGCACATAAAACGGGATGGATCCAAACCGAGAGCCTTGTTTACCCTTGACAAAGCTCAGAGAAAGGCATTGTTGGAGTGGGTAGAGAAGTTGAAGTTCCCTGATGGGTACGACTCCGAATTCAAACGCTGTGTTGATCTTAAGAACCTAAAGCTGCAAGGGTTAAACAGTCATGACTGCCACGTCTTCATGGAGAGGTTACTTCCGGTATCACTAAAGCAACTTTTGCCACCGACGGTGTGGAATTCTATAACTGAGATATCTCAGTTTTTTCGAGATTTATGTTCTTCTACAGTACCAACTGAGGACATGACTCGACTGGAGGATCAAATTCCACAGATACTATGCAAACTTGAGATGATATTCCCACCATCGTTCTTTAATTTCATGGAGCATCTACCTGTCCACTTGCCCTACGAGGCTAAGGTTGGAGGACCTGTCCAGTATAGATGGATGTACCCATTTGAAAGGTACATAAATTTGAGTAACTTCATTTATAAATTTAATTTAAACATAACGAATTTTTATTAATTGAAATACATAACTTGTGTATTTAGGTTCCTCAATCATTTGAAGAAGAAAATTGGTAACAAGGCTAGGGTAGAAAGTTCTATTTGTAATGCATATTAGACAGAAGAGATTGCCAACTTCTGCTCCCTCTACTTCAAGAAAGATGTTCAAACAAAAACCAAGAACCTGAACCTAGAACATTCGACGTCCATTGATCCTACTATACCCGAGTATTTTTCAAAAGAAGGACGATGAAGGAACTTTATCCGTTGAGGATTCTAGGATGCTAAATGTGAAAGAGTACAACCGAGTGCACCTTTACCTACTCTCTAATTGTGAGATCTTAGAGCCTTATGAGAAGCAATTTGTAACTGAATATGTCGCTGCAAACCCTGACGTGAACCCTGATGACGTTTGGAGTAAGCATGACGAATATTTGATGTGAGTTGGAATGAACTTTGAACAAGTGATTTGGAGATTGATAGCAAATTCAAATGAACGAAACAAAGCAACGAAATCAGGTTGAAATAGTTGCTGTAAAGTGTTGATAGAACGTGACCAAGGATAGTGTGCTAAGTGAGATAGACCTATACCTCAACAAAGCGGGTGCTAATTCAAACACTCGATTGAAATAGCGAGTATAGAGCTTGTAACGCGACTTACTCTAATACTTTGTCTTGTGAACTACAAAGACGAAAAGGAAAGCAAAGCTTAACTCAGATTTTGTTTGATGAAGGTTTAATGCTTTATTCATCAAGTACTTGGCTATTTATAGCCAAGCAACACGTCCCAAATGAGGCTCCAACCAGAATAGTCAAGCCTCATTAAGGGTTACAAACTACTAAGTGATAAAAAATGAGTAAATACATTGAACTAAAATGACTAAATTCATCCTCTAGTTATACTCCAAATCTGGTGCTTTTCTCTTGGTGTGCTTTGGCTGGTTGGAGGTGTGAACGAGTCTTATTAATGTATGAAAGCAATAACTCCAATTGCTTGTTATTTGAACTTGCAAATCAGAATAGAGCAATGTATGTTTCAGCTCTTTTATTCCGTCCAAGTTGGTGTTCACAAGAGCTAGTTTAGCACTTGGAGAAGGCACACTACTAGACTTGAACGAGGGACTAAGGGGCTTGAACTTGGACCATTTGGAGCTAGTGTGAGCTCATTGAAATCCTGATTTATTGTTGCTTCCTCATTCGGATCATCTCCTCCCCCTTGAAAAGGAATTGTCCTCAATTCTGAAATGCTGTCATCATCAAGATAAGGAGAAAGATCTCCCACGTTGAATGTGGCATGAACTCCATAATCATCCGGTAACTCCACCTTGTAGGCATTGTCGTTTACCCTTGATATGATCTTATATGGACCTTCTGCTCGTGGCATCAATTTGTTCTTTCTCTTGCTTGGAAACCTCTCCTTTCTTAAGTGAACCCAAACCAAGTCACCCTCTCGGAAGAGTCTTGGTTTCCTGTTTTTGTTGGACCTTCTTTTGTAGGCTTCATTTACTTCCTTGATCCTTTCTCGGATTTGCTCGTGGAGTTTTATCATGGATTTGAGCTTTGACTCTGCGTCCTTTTGGACTAACTCATCCTTAGGTAGGGGAACTAGGTCCAAAGGCATATAAGGGTTGATTCCATAAACAGCCTCAAAAAGAGAATGAGAGGTAGCATAAGTAGGAGAACGATTGTAAGCAAGCTCAGCGTGGGCTAGCTTGACATCCCAATCCTTTTGAGTCTTGCTCACCAGGCCTCTTAGTAACGTGCCTAAAGTGCGGTTGGTAACCTCGGTTTGGCCATCTGTTTGTGGGTGATGAGAGGTGCTAAATAAGAGCTTGGTCCCTAACTTCCTCCACAATGTGTTCCAAAAATAGCTAAGAAACTTTGAATCATGATCCGAAACAATGGATTTAGGTACTCCATGGAGGCGCACCACTTCTTTGAAGTACAAATCGGCTATATTGCTAGCATCATCGGTTTTGTGACAAGCAATGAAGTGAGCCATTTTTGAGAACCGGTCCACCACCACCATGATAGCATCCTTCCCCCTAGCTGTTCTTGGCAAGGCCACAATGAAATCCATGGACACATCTTCCCATCGTCTTTTAGGTGTGGGTAAGGGCATATAAACTCCTGGCTTGAAAGAACTCTTGGCAAATTGGCAAGTTACACACTTGCTCACTACATGTTGAACACTCCCTTGCATTCTTGGCCAAAAAAAAGTGCTCTTTTAAGACTTCCAATGTTCTTGTGATGCCGAAATGACCTGCTAGACCTCCCCTATGAGCTTCCCTAACCAGCAACTCCCTAATGGGATGTTTGGGAACACAAAGTCGATTTCCCTTGAAAAGAAATCCTTCCTGCAAAACAAACTCGTCAAAGGCTCCCTCCTTGCATTTGGTGAAAGCTTCACCAAAATCAGCATCACTTTTGTAGTAATCCTTTAGAGTTTCAAATCCAAGCAATCTAACATCCAAAGTGGACAATAGAGTGTAGCGGCGGGATAATGCATTAGCCACCACGTTACTCTTACCATCCTTGTATTTTGAAGAGAAATGAAAGGATTGCAAGAATTCCACCCACTTGGCATGCCTTGGACTTAGTTTTTGTTGGCCATTGATGTACTTTAGGGACTCATGATCTGAATGGAGAATAAAGTGGTTAGTACGAAGATAATGACTCCAATGATCAAGAGCTCTTACTATGGCATAGAATTCCTTGTCGTAAGTGCAATACTTCAGCCTTGCTCCATTGAGTTTTTCTGAAAAATAGGCAATGGGGCGCCTGTTTTGCACGAGGACAGCACCAATTCCTACTCCACTAGCGTCACATTCAACCTCAAATGGTTGAGAGAAATCAGGAAGAGCTAGAATAGGAGCGGAACACAACTTCTCTTTGATGGCTTCAAAAGCAACTTGGGCAGCCTTGGACCAAACGAACGTACCCTTTTTCAAACACTCGGTGATAGGACTTGTGATGGTGCTAAAGTCCTTGATGAACCTCCTGTAGAAAGAAGCCAACCCATGGAATGATCTTACTTCAGTTATGGTAGAAGGGATTGGCCAAGTACGGATGGATTCTATCTTGGTTTGATCAACGGATACTCCATATTTGGATACCACATAGCCAAGGAACACCATGCTCTCTACAAAGAAAGCACACTTCTCCTTTTTGCCAAAGAGTTGTTGTTTGCGTAGTGTCTCAAACAGTAGCCTTAAGTGCTCCATATGCTCCGCAAAAGACCTGCTATAAACAAGAATATCATCCAAATAAACCACACTGAATCAACCTAAATAGGCCTTGAGTATTTCATTCATTAGCCTCATGAATGTGCTTTGAGCGTTGGTGAGACCAAATGGCATGACCGTCCATTCATAGAGCCCATGCTTAGTCTTGAATGCTGTCTTCCACTCGTCCCCCTCTCTCATTCTAATTTGATGATACCCACTTCTCAAATCAATTTTGGAGAAGACCACAGCCCCATGAAGCTCATCCAGCATATCATCCAATCTTGGGATAGGAAATCTGTATATGATGGTAATGTTGTTAACTGCCCTACTATCCACACACATTCTCCAAGTTCCATCCTTCTTAGGCACTAAAAGGACTGGAACAGCGCAAGGGCTAAGGCTTTCACGAACATACCCTCGACTCATTAACTCATCAATTTGTCTTTGCAACTCTTTAGTCTCCTCTGGATTACATCTATAGGCTGCCTTATTTGGCAAGTGATGTGAGTTAAGATGAACTTTGAAACAAGAACGTGAAGATGGATTAGTATGCTGAAATGAACGCAAACAAAGTAACCAAAACAGAATGTAAGGATAGTTTTAAGGATGAATGAACCGTAACCAAGGATAGTATGCTTAGTGAAGTAGACCTATACTCCAACAAAGCGGGTGCTAAATCAAACACGCGATTGAAGTAGCGAGTTTAGAGCTTGTAACGCGACTTACTCTAGACTTTGTCTTGTAAACAACAAGGACGTAAAAGAAAGCTTAGCTTTACTCAGGTTTTTAGTATGAAAATTGGATCCCTTATTCATTCAAATAGATGGCTATATATAGCCTACAACAAGACCCTTAAACCGGCTGGTTAGGGTGACAAAAACAAAGCTTACACCTTATGTGAACTAGGAGCTAATAACAATGCTATGTAAACTAGGAGCTAATAACAAAGCCATGTAAACTAGGAGCTAATAACAAAGCTTTAACAAGGAGTAATGAGGCGCGACATCTATGTGAACAAGAAGCCACAAACAAAGCTAACAAGGGAGCCTTTAGACGTGTAAACCATGTGAACACAATCAGCCTCCAACACCTTCATAACTTCAGTACACTTCCCATGCTTGAATGAGTGTGAACCCAAGTTAATGTCTTCATATTACCTTGATTATTTGCTCCTTTATTCAGCTCACACACGAGCTAGCTCACCAATTGTAGTAAGCACACTACTAAGCTGGTAAGGGGTGCTAGTGTGGCTGAACTAAGACCATGAGGAGCTAAGGTGACTTTATTGAACTCTTTGGTAGCTCCTTGATTCGGATTATCTCCTCCCCCTTGAAAAGGAATTGTCCTCAATTCTGAAAAACCATCTTCATCAAAATAAAGAGCAAAATCTCCCACTTTGGACGTGGTATGAACTTCATAACTATCCGGCAACTTCATCTTGCAACCATGGTGGGTTCCCTTGTATGGAGCTTCTGCTTGGGACATTAATCTGGTCTTTCTCTTGATAGCTTCATCCGTCGCGTAACAAGTACTTAGGTGAGTCACTATGGAGAATGGCAAGTACTCTCTTGGTTTGAGGGGACTCTTTGGGAAAGGACTTGTTAAGTATTTGCCCATGAGGCTTAGATTACTCCCTTGTGTCTTTAGCAAAAGGAAGTGCTCTCTCAACGTCTCTAAGGCCTCGGTTATGCCACAACATCCAGCTGGTCCTCCTCCTTGAGCTTCTCTAGTTATATACTCCGAACTAGGATGTTTTGGGACACAAAGATGGTTCCCTTCAAGAAGAAGATCGTCCTGCAAAACAACTTCATCAAAAGTATTAAGAGTAATAGCCTTGCACTTGGTGAGTACATCAGCCTCCGTGGAGTAATAATCCTTCAAGGTCTTAAGTCCAAGCGTGCTTGCATCTAAAGCGTATGAGTGAGACAAAACATTAGCCATGACTTTATTCTTCCCATCTTCATCCTGTAAGAGTCCATGATCTTCCTTAGGTACCAAACAAGCTGATATCTTACTAGGAATGACAACACCTGGTTTCTTTAGCCACTCTTCCAATCGTTTCCCTTCACAACTACTATTAACCTTAACTGGTTCCTCTTTAGTGGCTTTGACGGCATCAAACTCCCCCTCTTCTATAGCATGTACTCTCACATTTTTACTAGCAAACATTGAGAGGTTGGGTTTTCCGACTCGATTGGCTAACATGTTAAATATGTTTTGAGGTGTCATGGGCTTGAGTACAATTTTCTTTCCCTTATCACTCAATTCATACTCATTTCTTCTCCCATGGTGAACTACATCCCTATCAAACTGCCAAGGGCGACCTAAAAGTATGTGACAAGCATCCATAGGAATAACATCACACAAAACCTCATCAACGTAGGAACCCATGGTCAAGCCAACCCTCACTTGTTTAGTGACCCTTACCTTGTTCCCGTTGTTTAACCAATGTAGTGCATAAGGGTTAGGGTGATTAGTAGTAGCTAGACCTAGTTTGTCTACCATTTCAGTTGAGGCAACGTTGGTACAACTACCTCCATCAATGATTAAACTACACCATTTGTCTTTAACTTGACACTTAATATGGAATAGTTGGTCTCTTTGTTCGGTGTCATGTTGAATGGGGTTAGCATGTAGAGTACGTAGTACTAAGAGCGTGTCATAAGCCGGGGGTTCATACGCCTCAATATCTGTTTCTTCCTCTTCCTCTCCCTCATTAACATTGAAAACAGCTCCTATACGTTGTTCCTCTTCCCATATTTCATCCCTAATGGTGATTACTTCTCTTAAGGTCACAACTCTTTTATTGGGACAAGCGTTTTTGTAGTGACCAAACCCTTGACACTTGAAACAACGTACCTTGGACAGACTAGTTTCAGTGGATGTTTTGGGAGTAGATTGGGGTGGGGCTGCGGGGTTATTCTTAATAGTGAGGGGTTGATTAGTATTAGTAGAATTGACCTTATTAACTTCATCCGTTCGTGGCCAAGTATGACTCTTACTAGACTCACCCTCATGTTTTCCCTTCCCTTGTGCCTCAATTTTTAGACACAACCCACACAAAGTATCAAAATCAGAGTATGGACATAAATCCACCGTATTAGCAATACTACGATTTAGCCCACGTAAGAACCTAGCCATTTTTATCTCTTCGTTTTCTTCTACTTCCCCCATTAGAACTAAGTTCTCAAATTCTTCAATGTACTCACTAACACTCATTCTTCCTTGTACCAGGTTAGCAATCTTTTTGTATAAGGATAACTTGTGCGTAGTTGGAACATACCTCTTACGTAGTTTACGTTTTAGGGACTCCCAAGAAGAAATCTTACCCTTACCACTTCTGGTGCGTTATACCTTAAGCCCTTCATACCAAAGGGAAGCCCCTTTGCTTAGCTTTAGGATGGCGTATTTGCACCTCTCTTCGTCCTCCAAATCCTTGAAGTCAAAGAGCTTCTCCATGTTTCTTTCCCACTCCAAGTAAACTTCAGGATCAGTACCACCATTAAACTCAGGGAGTTCATTTACCTTGATCCTGTCCACCAGTTCCCTCCTTGGTTGGAAACGAGAATTTTTGGGCTGGAAGTTCTCCAACGCCTTCTTAAGTTGTTCCAGGAAGGTAGGATCTTCAAAGTTCAACACTCCTGCCATTCTTTACGTCTAAATGGATGACCAAAGCTCTGATACCACTAATGATGTGAGTTAAGATGAACTTTGAAACAAGAACGTGAAGATGGATTAGTATGCTGAAATGAACGCAAACAAAGTAACCAAAACAGAATGTAGGGATAGTTTTAAGGATGAATGAACCGTAACCAAGGATAGTATGCTTAGTGAAGTAGACCTATACTCCAACAAAGCGGGTGCTAAATCAAACACGCGATTGAAGTAGCGAGTTTAGAGCTTGTAACGCGACTTACTCTAGACTTTGTCTTGTAAACAACAAGGACGTAAAAGAAAGCTTAGCTTTACTCAGGTTTTTAGTATGAAAATTGGATCCCTTATTCATTCAAATAGATGGCTATATATAGCCTACAACAAGACCCTTAAACCGGCTGGTTAGGGTGACAAAAACAAAGCTTACACCTTATGTGAACTAGGAGCTAATAACAATGCTATGTAAACTAGGAGCTAATAACAAAGCCATGTAAACTAGGAGCTAATAACAAAGCTTTAACAAGGAGTAATGAGGCGCGGCATCTATGTGAACAAGAAGCCACAAACAAAGCTAACAAGGGAGCCTTTAGACGTGTAAACCATGTGAACACAATCAGCCTCCAACACCTTCATAACTTCAGTACACTTCCCATGCTTGAATGAGTGTGAACCCAAGTTAATGTCTTCATATTACCTTGATTATTTGCTCCTTTATTCAGCTCACACACGAGCTAGCTCACCAATTGTAGTAAGCACACTACTAAGCTGGTAAGGGGTGCTAGTGTGGCTGAACTAAGACCATGAGGAGCTAAGGTGACTTTATTGAACTCTTTGGTAGCTCCTTGATTCGGATCAGCAAGGCCGCTCCTGGAACGAGGACAATTTGGTGTTCTATGCCTCAAATAGGTGGTAAACCAGCTGGTAAATCCTTAGGGAAAACGTCCTCAAACTCACGTAACAATTCCTCAAATGGTTTTCCCCCAAGCCCATTCTCAACTACTATGGGTTCCTCTCTAGCAACCATGACAAAGACACGTTCTCCCCCTTGCAAGGCATGCTCTACTTCACTCTCACTAGCAAATATGGTGAGGTTAGGTTTCTTAGCTTTGTTGGCTGCCATTGCACGAACAACTTGAGGTGTCATGGGTTTTAGCACGATTTTCTTTCCCTTATCCCTCAATTCGTATTCATTCTTCCTTCCATAGTGTATTACATCCCTATCAAACTGCCAAGGACGTCCCAAAAGTATATGACACACATCCATAGGAATGACATCACATAAAACCTCATCGACATAAGACCCCATGGTTAAACCAACTCTTACTTGCTTAGTAACCCTCACTTTGTTCCCGTCATCCAACCAATGTAGTGCATAAGGTTTAGGGTGACTAGTGGTGGTTAAGCCTAATTTGTTTACCATTTCAGTTGAGGCGACATTTGTGCAACTACCCCCATCAATTATCAAGCTACACCATTTGTCGTTAACTTGACATTTAGTGTGGAAGAGTTGATCCCTTTGTTCAGTGTTGTGAGGGACAGGGTTGGCATGAAGTGTACGTAGTACCAAAACAGTATCATACGTTGGGGGTTCATAATCCTCTCTTTCCTCATCCTCTTCTTCTTCTCCCTCATTAAACACAGCTCCTATACGTTGCTCCTCTTCCCACATCTCATCTCTAAAGGGCATTATTTCTCTTAAAGTCACGACTCTCTTGTTAGGACAAGCATTTTTATAGTGACCAAAACCTTGGCACTTGAAGCAACGTACTTTAGACAAACTAGTTTCAGTGGCTGTCTTAATTGTGGGTTGAATTGGGTTACTCTTAATGGTAAGGGGTTGATTAGTGTTAACCGAATTGGCCTTGTTACCCCCCTCATTTCGTGACCAATTATGACTCTTACTAGACTCATTTTCATACTTGGTTTTCCCTTGAGCTTCAATTTTCAAACATAACCCACACAAAGTATCAAAATCAGAGTATGGACATAAATCAACCGTATTAGCAATACTACGATTTAACCCACGTAAAAACCTAGCCATTTTTATCTCTTCGTTTTCTTCTACTTCCCCCATTAATACCAAGTTCTCAAACTCCTCAATGTAGTCGCTAACACTCATCCTTCCTTGTATGAGATTAGCAATTTTTTTGTATAAGGATAACTTATGCGTAGTTGGAACATACCTCTTGCGTAGCTTTCGTTTCAAGGATTCCCAAGAAGAAATCTTACCCTTTCCATCCCTGGTGCGTTGTATTTTTAGCCCTTCATACCAAAGAGAAGCCCCTTTGCTTAGCTTCAAAATTGTGTACTTGCACCTCTCCTCGTCCTCCAAGTCCTTGAAATCAAAGAGCTTCTCAATGCTCCTTTCCCATTCCAAATAAACTTCAGGATCAGTACCTCCAATGAACTCAGGGAGTTCGTTCACTTTGCTTCTGTCCACCGGCTCTCTTCTAGCTTGGAAACGAGAATTCATGGGCTGATAGTTCTCCAACGCCTTCTTTAGGTGCTCCAAGAAGTTAGGGTCGTCAAAGTTCACTCCTCCTGCCATGCTTTACGTCTTAAGAAGACCAAAGCTCTGATACCACTTATGATGTGAGTTAGAATGAACTTTGAACAAGTGATTTGGAGATTGATAGCAAATTCAAATGAACGAAACAAAGCAACGAAATCAGGTTGAAATAGTTGCTGTAAAGTGTTTATAGAACGTGACCAAGGATAGTGTGCTAAGTGAGATAGACCTATACCTCAACAAAGCGGGTGCTAATTCAAACACTCGATTGGAATAGCGAGTATATAGCTTGTAACGCGACTTACTCTAATACTTTGTCTTGTGAACTACAAAGATGAAAAGGAAAGCAAAGCTTAACTCAGATTTTGTTTGATGAAGGTTTAATGCTTTATTCATCAAGTACTTGGCTATTTATAGCCAAGCAACACGTCCCAAATGAGGCTCCAACCAGAATAGTCAAGCCTCATTAAGGGTTACAAACTACTAAGTGATAAAAACAAAGTAAATACATTGAACTAAAACGACTAAATTCATCCTCTAGTTATACTCCAAATCTGGTGCTTTTCTCTTGGTGTGCTTTGGCTGGTTGGAGGTGTGAACGAGTCTTATTAATGTATGAAAGCAATAACTCCCATTGCTTGTTATTTGAACTTGGAAATCAGAATAGAGCAATGTATGTTTCAGCTCTTTTATTTGGTCCAAGTTGGTGTTCACAAGAGCTAGTTTAGCACTTGGAGAAGGCACACTACTAGACTTGAACGAGGGACTAAGGGGCTTGAACTTGGACCATTTGGAGCTAGTGTGAGCTCATTGAAATCCTGATTTGTTGTTGCTTCCTCATTCGGATCAACATTTTCCTAAGTGGCTCAAGGATCACGTAGTTGCCTTCGACATAAATGATGATTTGGTTAGAAGTTTGGCATACGGTCCACTGCGAGCGGTTAAAACCTGGAACCGATACTCGGTGAATGGGTTCAATTTTCACACATTCAACTACGGGAAGAACAAGGCTAGATGCAATTTTGGTGTGAGTGTGTCATCTCTTGATGGTGATGAGTACTATGGTATTTTAGAGGATATTTTCGAGTTGTGTTATGTTGGTAAAGAACGGAGGTATAGAGCTGTGATATTCAAATGTGAGTGGAAAGACAACTCCGCGAACGTGACCCGAGTACATGAACGTTACAAGATTGTGGAAGTTAATCACACCAAGAAATATCCTACGTATGATCCGTTCATACTCGCGCATCAGGCAAAACAAGTCTACTTTGCTCCTTATCCTTACACGAAAAATGACAGAAATCAAAGTCAATGGTGGACAGTCTTCACGACTAAACCACGGGGGCAAATAGAAAGATCTATGTTCCAGGAAGATGCGGCTTCAAGTGGTACACGCTTATCTCCAAGTGAAGAGACCATATTCTTCAGTGAAGATCAAAATGAAGGGGCAGCAGAAGATTTAGAGGATGATGACGATATTGATGCGAGTTCATTTTGCAGCGTTGTTTTGATCAGTCCATATCTCGAGTTATACTTGGAATTTCGTAGTCATTCAAAATGGAGGAGATAGATTTCGAGCTTATCTTTCCAATGACTATTCATGAAGGCTCATTGAACAAGTATTGACAAAGTTATGGTCCGAACAAGTCAGTCGTGCATGTGATGCGAGTTCATTTTGCAGCGTTGTTTTGATCAGTCCATATCTCGAGTTATACTTGGAATTTCGTAGTCATTCAAAATGGAGGAGATAGATTTCGAGCTTATCTTTCCAATGACTATTCATGAAGGCTCATTGAACAAGTATTGACAAAGTTATGGTCCGAACAAGTCAGTTGTGCATGGGAATTTCGCAGAAGTTATTTGACGGGACTGTTTCTTTTGTATCGACTTTCAATAAAAGAGCTAGTGGATACTTTGCTCTAATCTGATTTAAAAGTCAAATAACCAAGACCATATGGATGCAATAACTTGGGTTCACACTCATTCAAGCAAGGGATGTGCACAGGAGTTAGTAGGCTGATTGTAGCTTTGTTTGTATCACCCTAGCTTTGTTTGTATCACCCTTGACCATTCTGGTTTGGGGACGATTTGTAGGCTATAAATAGCCATCAACTTGAATGAATAATACACACAAGATACACACAAGATTTATACACAAAACTGAGTAAAGCATTGCTTTCTTTTACGTCCTTGTTGCTTACAAGACAAAGTCTAGAGTTAGTCGCGTTACAAGCTCTAAACTCGCTACTTCAATCGCGTGTTTGATTTAGCACCCGCTTTGTTGAAGTATAGGTCTACTTCACTAAGCATACTATCCCTTGGTTACGGTTTATTCATCATCACAAACTATCCTTACAATCTATTTTGCTGCTTTTGTTTACGTGCATTTCAGAATACTATCAACCTTCACGTTTTTGTTTCAAAGTTCATCTTAACTCACATCATTAGTGGTATCAGAGCTACAACTCTTGATTTTTCTTAAAATCAAGACGGTCCAAGAAGCGTCGAAGCCAAGTTATTAGTTGAATTTCTGATTGCGATTGGAATTCAAAGGTTAAACTCGTGCGGGTAGTTCGAGGGTTAATCGGTTTTGATTATCTCGTGGTTTTTGTTGAAGTTCCGATACATTTGTTTCTTACTGTTCACGTGTGTACTGTTCACCAAAAACAAAAAATGTCAGCAATTTTCTCGTTTGAAAACACTTACGAGGAAAGTTTGGTGTTTGATCCAACGTTACCACCTGTTTTTGACGAGTATCATCTTCAACCAAACCGGTTGTGTAAGAAGAAACAAATTCTGATCTTAGCCAAAACAAACATGGAGAGTAACGGGATTGTGCTTGCGGAATACTTTGAGGAGCAACAAAAGTGATCCGAATCAAGAAGCTACTAAAGAGTTCAATGAAGTCACCTTAGCTCCTAATAGTCTTAGTTCAGCTACACTAGCACCTCCTACCAGCTTAGTGGTGTGCCTACTTCAATTGGTGAGCTAGCTCGTGTGTGGACTGAATAAAGGAGCAAATAGTCAAGGTAATTTGAAGGCATTAACTTGGGTTCACACTCATTCAAGCATGGGAAGTGTACTGAAGTTATGAGGAAGATTATGGCTGATTGTGTTCTCATAGTTAGCCTTGTTGTTAGCTCCATGTTCACATGGTGTGCCGCGGCTGAATGCTCTTCTTCAAGCTTTGTTTTTAGCTCCATGTTCACATAGGCCGCGCCTTAATGCTCTCTTAGCTTTGTTATTAGCTCCTAGTTTACATAGCTTTGTTTTTAGCTCCTAGTTCACAATAGGTTTAAGCTTTGTTTTTGTCACCATGTAGCTTTGTTATTGTCACCCTAACCAGCCGGTTTAAGGGTCATTTTGTAGGCTATATATAGCCATCTACTTGAATGAATAAAACATCCAATATTGAAATCACAAAACTGAGTAAAGCTAAGCTTTCTTTTACGTCCTTGTTGCTTACAAGACAAAGTCTAGAGTGAGTCGCGTTACAAGCTCTAAACTCGCTACTTCAATCGCGTGTTTGATTTAGCATCCGCTTTGTTGGAGTATAGGTCTACTTCACTAAGCATACTATCCTTTGGTTACGGTTTATTCATCCTCAAACTATCCTTACAATCTGTTTTGGTTACTTTGTTTACGTTCATTTCAGAATACTAATCATTCTTCACATTCTTGTTTCAAAGTTCATCTGATGTGAGTTGATATGAACTTTGAAACAAGAATATGAAGTATGATTAGTATTCTGAAATGGAACATAAACAAGTAACCAAAACAGAATGAAAGGATAGTTTTAAGGTTGAATAAACCGTAACCAAGGATAGTATGCTAGGTGAAGTAGACCTATACTTCAACAAAGCGGTTGCTAGATCAAACACTCGATTGAAATAGCGAGTTTAGAGCTTGTAACGCGACTTACTCTAGACTTTGTTTTGTAAACAACAAGGACGTAAAAGAAAGCTTAGCTTTACTCAGGTTTTTGATATGCAAATTGGATGTCTTATTCATTCAAATGGGTGGCTATATATAGCCTACAAGAGACCCTTAAACCGGCTGGTTAGGGTGACAAAAACAAGGCTACAACTGTGTGAACATGGAGCTAAAAACAAAGCTAGGAGCTAATAACAAAGTAATGTAAACATGGAGCTAATAACAAAGCTTGAACAAGAGCATTCAGCCGTGGCACACCATGTGAACATGGAGCTGAAAACAAAGCTTGAACAAGGAGTAATGAGGCGTGGCATCTATGTGAACATGGAGCCAAAAACAATACCAACAAGGGAGTCTTTAGTCGTGTACACCATGTGAACATAATCAGCCTCAAACATCTTCATAACTTCAGTACACTTCCCATGCTTGAATGAGTGTGAACTCATGTTAATGTCTTCATTTTACCTTGTTTATTTTGCTCCTTTATTCAGCTCAAACTCGAGCTAGCTCCATAATTGAAGACGACTCCTTATTAGTGCTAATGTAGCTGGACTATGTTTAAGTAGGAGCTGGGATTCCTTCATTGAGCTCTTTAGTACTTCCTTACTCGGATTAGTAGCTTCTTGATTCGGATCATCTCCTCCCCCTTGAAAAGGAATTGTCCTCAATTCTGAAATGTCAACTTTATCAAGGTAAAGAGAAAGATCTTCCATTAGGAACGTGGCTTGAACTCCATAATCATCCGGCAACTTCATCTTGCAAGCGTTGTTGTTACCCTTGTATGGAACTTCTGGTTGTGGCTTCAACTTGTTCTTTCCTTTGTTTGGAACCTTCTCCTTCCTCAAGTTAACCAAAGCCAAGTCATCCCTTAGGAAGAGTCTCGTACTTCTGTTTTTGTTGTGCTCTCCTTTGTAGGCTTCTCTTGTTATGTACCCTGAAATAGAATGCCCTGGGGTGCAAAGGAGGTTTCCTTTAAAAGGAAGCTTTACCTGCAAAACAAGCTCATCAAAAGTACCAAGAGAATTAGTCTTGTGTTTGGGAAGTACTTCAGTCTCCATGGAGTAGTAGTCCTTCAAATTCTCAATCCCAAGTGTGCTTGCATCTAGGGTGGTTGAATGCGTGTTGTGACAAGACAAAGTGTCAACCATGCCTTTGATCTTACCATCTTCATACCTTAAGATCTCCTGATCTCCACTAGGTATTAAACTAGATGGTACTCCAATTGGAAGGGCAACGCCTGGTTTCCTTGGCCACTCTTCAAGTTGTTTTCTTTCACCACCACCATTAATCTTAACTGGTTCCTCTTTGGTGGGTTTGGCGGTATCAAACTCCCCCTCTTCTACAGCAAGTACTCCCACTTTTTTACTAGCAAACATTGAGAGGCTGGGTTTTCCGACTCTATTTGCTAACATGTTACACACGCTTTGAGGTGTCATGGGTTTGAGTATAATCTTTTTTCCTTTATCACTCAATTCATACTCATTCCTCCTCCCATGGTGAACTACGTCCCTATCAAACTGCCAAGGACGGCCTAATAGAATGTGACAAGCATCCATAGGTATAACATCACACAGAACCTCATCAACGTAGGAACCCATGGTTAAACCAACCCTCACTTGTTTAGTGACCCTTACCTTGTTCCCGTTGTTTAACCAATGTAATGCATAAGGGTTAGGGTGATTAGTAGTAGCTAGACCTAGTTTGTCCACCATTTCAGTTGAGGCAACGTTGGTACAACTACCTCCATCAATGATTAAACTACACAATTTGTTTTTAGCTTGACACTTAGTATGGAATAGTTGGTCTCTTTGTTCAGTGTCATGTTGAATGGGGTTAGCATGTAGGGTACGTAGTACTAAGAGTGTATCATAAGCTGGGGGTTCATAAGCCTCAAAGTCTTCCTCTTCTTCTTCCCCTCCCTCATTAACATTAAAAACAGCTCCTATACGTTGTTCTTCCTCCCATATCTCATCCCTGATGGTGATTACCTCTCTTAAGGTCACAACTCTTTTGTTAGGACATGCGTTTTTGTAGTGACCAAACCCTTGACATTTGAAACAACGTACTTTAGATAGACTAGTTTCAGTGGTTGTTTTGGGGTTAGATTGAGGTGGGGGTGCGGGGTTATTCTTAACAATCAAGGGTTGATTAGTATTAGTAGGATTGATTCTATTACCATCATCTGTTCGAGACCAAGCATGACTCTTACTAGACTCACCCTCATATTTTCCCTTCCCTTGTGCCTCAATTTTTAGACACAACCCACACAAGGTATCAAAATCAGAATAAGGACACAAATCAACCGTATTAGCTATACTACGATTTAACCCACGTAAGAACCTAGCCATTTTTATCTCTTCATTCTCTTCTATTTCTCCCATTAGAACCAAGTTCTCAAATTCTTCTATGTATTCACTAACACTCATTTTTCCTTGTACATGGTTAGTAATCTTTTTGTATAAGGATAACTTGTGCGTAGTTGGGACATACCTCTTACGTAGTTTGCGTTTTAAGGACTCCCAAGAAGTAATCTTACCCTTTCCACTTCTGGTGCGTTGTACCTTAAGTCCTTCATACCAAAGGGAAGCCCCTTTACTTAGCTTTAGAATTGCGTATTTGCACCTCTCTTCGTCCTCCAAATCCTTGAAGTCAAAGAGCTTCTCCATGTTTCTTTCCCATTCCAAGTAAACTTCAGGGTCAGTACCGCCATTAAACTCGGGAAGTTCAGTTACCTTAAGCTTGTCCACCAGCTCCCTTCTTGCTTGGAAGCGAGAGTTTCTGGGTTGGTAGTTCTCCCACGCCTTCTTTAGTTGTTCCAAGAAGGTAGGATCTTCAAAGTTCAATGCTCCTGCCATTCTTACGTTTGCTTGATGACCAAAGCTCTGATACCACTAATGATGTGAGTTGATATGAACTTTGAAACAAGAATATGAAGTATGATTAGCATTCTGAAATGGAACGTAAACAAGTAACCAAAACAGAATGAAAGGATAGTTTTAAGGTTGAATAAACCGTAACCAAGGATAGTATGCTAGGTGAAGTAGACCTATACTTCAACAAAGCGGTTGCTAGATCAAACACTCGATTGAAATAGCGAGTTTAGAGCTTGTAACGCGACTTACTCTAGACTTTGTCTTGTAAACAACAAGGACGTAAAAGAAAGCTTAGCTTTACTCAGGTTTTTGATATGCAAATTGGATGTCTTATTCATTCAAATGGGTGGCTATATATAGCCTACAAGAGACCCTTAAACCGGCTGGTTAGGGTGACAAAAACAAGGCTACAACTATGTGAACATGGAGCTAAAAACAAAGCTAGGAGCTAATAACAAAGTAATGTAAACATGGAGCTAATAACAAAGCTTGAACAAGAGCATTCAGCCGTGGCACACCATGTGAACATGGAGCTGAAAACAAAGCTTGAACAAGGAGTGATGAGGCGCGGCATCTATGTGAACATGGAGCCAAAAACAAAGCCAACAAGGGAGTCTTTAGTCGTGTACACCATGTGAACATAATCAGCCTCAAACATCTTCATAACTTCAGTACACTTCCCATGCTTGAATGAGTGTGAACTCATGTTAATGTCTTCATTTTACGTTGTTTATTTTGCTCCTTTATTCAGCTCAAACTCGAGCTAGCTCCATAATTGAAGACGACTCCTTATTAGTGCTAATGTAGCTGGACTATGTTTAAGTAGGAGCTGGGATTCCTTCATTGAGCTCTTTAGTACTTCCTTACTCGGATTAGTAGCTTCTTGATTCGGATCATCATCTTAACTCACATCATTAGTGGTATCAGAGCTTTGGTCATTCATTAGACGTAAATCATGGCAGGAGTTGTGAGCTTTGAAGACTCTAGCTTCTTGGAAAACCTAAGGAAAGAACCGGTGGACAAAGTGAACGAGCTTTCTAAGTCCAATGGTGTAACTGGTCCTGAAGTCTACTTGGGAGAAAAGGAGGAAAAAGGAAAGGGCTATGAACTCCCAACGTATGGTAATGTTTTAGTACTACGTACACTTCATGCTAACCCCATCCCACACAACACCGAACAAAGAAATCAACTCTTTCACACTAAGTGTCTAGTTAATAGCAAATGGTGTAGTTTGATCATTGATGGAGGTAGTTGTACGAATGTTGCCTCTACTGAAATGGTAACTAAGTTAGGCCTAACCACCACTAATCACCCTAGACTGTATGCATTACATTGGTTGGATGATGGAAACAAAATAAGGGTCACAAAACAGGTGAGAGTAGGTTTAACCATGGGGTCTTATGTCGATGAAGTTTTATGTGATGTCATTCCTATGGATGCTTGTCATATACTTTTGGGACGTCCTTGGCAGTTTGATAGGGATGTAATACCCCATGGGAGGAAAAATGAATACGAGTTATGATGCGAGTTCATTTTGCAGCGTTGTTTTGATCAGTCCATATCTCGAGTTATACTTGGAATTTCGTAGTCATTCAAAATGGAGGAGATAGATTTCGAGCTTATCTTTCCAATGACTATTCATGAAGGCTCATTGAACAAGTATTGACAAAGTTATGGTCCGAACAAGTCAGTTGTGCATGGGAATTTCGCAGAAGTTATTTGACGGGACTGTTTCTTTTGTATCGACTTTCAATAAAAGAGCTAGTGGATACTTTGCTCTAATCTGATTTACAAGTCAAATAATCAAGACCATATGGATGCAATAACTTGGGTTCACACTCATTCAAGCAAGGGATGTGCACAGGAGTTAGTAGGCTGATTGTAGCTTTGTTTGTATCACCCTTGACCATTCTGGTTTGGGGACGATTTGTAGGCTATAAATAGCCATCAACTTTGATGAATAAGACACACAAGATACACACAAGATTTATACACAAAACTGAGTAAAGCATTGCTTTCTTTTACGTCCTTGTTGCTTACAAGACAAAGTCTAGAGTAAGTCGCGTTACAAGCTCTAAACTCGCTATTAGCTCCTAGCTTTGTTATTAGCTCCATGTTCACATAGTTGTAACTTTGTTTTTGTCACCCTAACCAGCCGGTTTAAGGGTCTCTTGTAGGCTATATATAGCCACCCATTTGAATGAATAAGAAATCCAATTTGCATATCAAAAACCTGAGTAAAGCTAAGCTTTCTTTTACGTCCTTGTTGTTTACAAGACAAAGTCTAGAGTAAGTCGCGTTACAAGCTCTAAACTCGCTACTTCAATCGCGTGTTTGATTTAGCACCCGCTTTGTTGGAGTATAGGTCTACTTCACCTAGCATACTATCCCTTGGTTACGGTTTATTCATCCTTAAAACTATCCTTTCATTCTGTTTTGGTTACTTGTTTACGTTCCATTTCAGAATACTAGTCCTACTTCACATTCTTGTTTCAAAGTTCATATCAACTCACATCATTAGTGGTATCAGAGCTTTGGTCATCAAGCAAACGTAAGAATGGCAGGAGTGTTGAACTTTGAAGATCCTACCTTCTTGGAACAACTAAAGAAGGCGTGGGAGAACTTCCAGCCCAAAAATTCTCGCTTCCAACCAAGGAGGGAACCGGTGGACAAGATCAAGGTAACTGAACTTCCTGAGTTTAACGGTGGTACTGATCCTGAAGCTTACTTGGAGTGGGAAAGAAGCATGGAGAAGCTCTTTGACTTCAAGGATTTAGAGGACGAAGAAAGGTGCAAATACGCCATCCTAAAGTTAAGCAAAGGGGCTTCCCTTTCGTATGAAGGGCTTAAGGTACAACGCACCAGAAGTGGAAAGGGTAAGATTACTTCTTGGGAGTCCTTAAAACGCAAACTACGTAAGAGGTATGTCCCAACTACGCACAAGTTATCCTTATACAAAAAGATTTCTAACCTTGTACAAGGAAAAATGAGTGTTAGTGAATACATAGAAGAATTTGAGAACTTGGTTCTAATGGGAGAAGTAGAAGAGAACGAGGAGATAAAAATGGCTAGGTTCTTACGTGGGTTAAATCGTAATATTGCTAATACGGTTGATTTATGTCCTTATTCTGATTTTGATACTTTGTGTGGGTTGTGTCTAAAAATTGAGGCACAAGGGAAGGGAAAACATGAGGGTGAGTCTAGTAAGAGTCATGCTTGGTCTCGAACAGATGATAGTAATAGAATCAATCCTACTAATACTAATCAACCCTTGATTGTTAAGAATAACCCCGCACCCCCACCTCAATCTAACCCCAAAACAACCACTGAAACTAGTCTATCTAAAGTACGTTGTTTCAAATGTCAAGGGTTTGGTCACTACAAAAACGCATGTCCTAACAAAAGAGTTGTGACCTTAAGGGAAGTAATCACCATTAGGGATGAGATATGGGAAGAGGAACAACGTATAGGAGCTGTTTTCAATGTTAATGAGGGAGGGGAAGAAGAAGAAGAAGATTTTGAGGCTTATGAACCCCCGGCTTATGACACACTCTTAGTACTACGTACTCTACATGCTAACCCCATTCAACATGACACCGAACAAAGAGACCAACTATTCCATACTAAGTGTCAAGTTAAGGACAAATGGTGTAGTTTAATCATTGATGGAGGTAGTTGTACCAACGTTGCCTCAACTGAAATGGTAGACAAACTAGGTCTAGCTACTACTAATCACCCTAACCCTTATGCATTACATTGGTTAAACAACGGGAACAAAGTAAGGGTCACTAAACAAGTGAGGGTTGGCTTAACCATGGGTTCCTACGTTGATGAGGTTCTGTGTGATGTTATACCTATGGATGCTTGTCACATACTATTAGGCCGTCCTTGGCAGTTTGATAGGGACGTAGTTCACCATGGGAGGAGGAATGAGTATGAATTGAGTGATAAGGGAAGGAAAATTATACTCAAACCCATGACACGTCAAAGCGTGTGTAACATGTTAGCAAATAGAGTCGGAAAACCCAGCCTCTCAATGTTTGCTAGTAAAAACGTGGTAGTACATGCTTTAGAAGAGGGGGAGTTAGATGACATCAAAGAGGAACCAGTTAAGGTTAATAGTGATTGTGAAGGAAAACAATCTGAAGAATGGTTAAAGAAACTAGGTGTTGTCGTTCCTACTAGGATACCAGCTTGTTTGGCGCCTAATGTAGGTCATGGACTTCTAAAGGATGAAGGTGGAAAGAACAATGTCATGGCTAATGCTTTAGCTTGTCACTACATACACTCATCCACCGAAGATGAAAATACGTTTGGAATGGAGACCTTGAAGGAGTATTACTCCACGGAGGCTGATATACTCACCAATTGCAAGGCTACTAATTTTAATACTTTTAATAAGCTTACTTTGCAGGATGATCTTCTTCTTAAGGGGAACCATTTTTTTGCCCCAAAGCACCCTATTTCAGATTGTATAACTGGAGAAGATCAAAGAGGGAGACCAGTTGGATATTATAACATGACCAAGACCATGGAGGCGTTAAAAGAACACTTCTGTTTGCTAAGGGTACAAGGGAGTATTCAAAACATTGTGAACGAATACTTAACAAGTCAGACCCCAAAGAGTCCCCTCAAACCAAGAGAGTACTTGCCATTCTCCATACTAGCGCACCTCAGTGTTTGCTACACAACGGATGAAGCTAGCAAAAGAAGGAATAGAGTGATGCCACAAACAGAAGCTCCTTACAAAGGAAACAACAATGGTTGCAAGATGAAGTTGTCGGATGGTTATGAAACTCATGCCACGTTCAAAGTAAGAGGCCTTGCTCTTTATCTTGTTGAAAATGGCATTTCAGAATTGAGGACAATTCCTTTTCAAGGGAGAGGAGATGATCCGAATCAAGAAGCTACTAAGGAGCTCAATGAAGTCACTTTAGCTCCCAATGATCCTGGTTCAGCTACACGAGCTCCTAGTACCAGCTTAGTAGTTGTCCTACTTCAATTGGTGAGCTAGCTCGAGTATGGACTGAATAAAGGAGCAAATAGTCAAGGAAATTTGAAGGCATTAACTTGGGTTCACACTCATTCAAGCATGGGAAGTGTACTGAAGTTATGAAGGTGTTGAAGCTGATTGTGTTCACATGGTGTACACGGCTAAAAAGCTCCTTTGTTAAGCTTTGGTTGTGGCTCCTTGTTCACATGGATGCCGCGCCTCATTACTCCTTGTTCAAGCTTTGTTATTAGCTCCATGTTTACATTACTTTGTTATTAGCTCCTAGCTTTGTTATTAGCTCCATGTTCACATAGTTGTAACTTTGTTTTTGTCACCCTAACCAGCCGGTTTAAGGGTCTCTTGTAGGCTATATATAGCCACCCATTTGAATGAATAAGAAATCCAATTTGCATATCAAAAACCTGAGTAAAGCTAAGCTTTCTTTTACGTCCTTGTTGTTTACAAGACAAAGTCTAGAGTAAGTCGCGTTACAAGCTCTAAACTCGCTACTTCAATCGCGTGTTTGATTTAGCACCCGCTTTGTTGGAGTATAGGTCTACTTCACCTAGCATACTATCCCTTGGTTACGGTTTATTCATCCTTAAAACTATCCTTTCATTCTGTTTTGGTTACTTGTTTACGTTCCATTTCAGAATACTAGTCCTACTTCACATTCTTGTTTCAAAGTTCATATCAACTCACATCACTAGCAAAAGGCCTGATTTGTACTTTCAAGAAGTAATTCGGGAAAGGATCAAGGGAGCCTACAAAAGAAGGGTCAACAAAAACAGAAAACCGAGACTCTTCCAAGAGGGTGGTTTGGTTTTGTTTCACTTGAGAAAGAAGAGGTTTCCAAGCAAATGGAAGAACAAGTTGATGCCACAAGCAGAAGGTCCATACAAGGGAAACGACAATGCTTACAAAGTAGAATTGCCAGATGATTATGGAGTTCATGCCACGTTCAACGTGGGAGATCTTTCTCCTTATCTTGATGAAGATGGCATTTCAGAATTGAGGACAATTCCTTTTCAAGGGGGAGGAGATGATCCGAATCAAGAAGCTACTAAAGAGTTCAATGAAGTCACCTTAGCTCCTAATAGTCTTAGTTCAGCTACACTAGCACCTCCTACCAGCTTAGTGGTGTGCCTACTTCAATTGGTGAGCTAGCTCGTGTGTGGGCTGAATAAAGGAGCAAATAGTCAAGGTAATTTGAAGGCATTAACTTGGGTTCACACTCATTCAAGCATGGGAAGTGTACTGAAGTTATGAGGAAGATTATGGCTGATTGTGTTCTCATAGTTAGCCTTGTTGTTAGCTCCATGTTCACATGGTGTGCCGCGGCTGAATGCTCTTCTTCAAGCTTTGTTTTTAGCTCCATGTTCACATAGGCCGCGCCTTAATGCTCTCTTAGCTTTGTTATTAGCTCCTAGTTTACATAGCTTTGTTTTTAGCTCCTAGTTCACAATAGGTTTAAGCTTTGTTTTTGTCACCATGTAGCTTTGTTATTGTCACACTAACCAGCCGGTTTAAGGGTCATTTTGTAGGCTATATATAGCCATCTACTTGAATGAACAAAACATCCAATATTGAAATCACAAAACTGAGTAAAGCTAAGCTTTCTTTTACGTCCTTGTTGCTTACAAGACAAAGTCTAGAGTGAGTCGCGTTACAAGCTCTAAACTCGCTACTTCAATCGCGTGTTTGATTTAGCATCCGCTTTGTTGGAGTATAGGTCTACTTCACTAAGCATACTATCCTTTGGTTACGGTTTATTCATCCTCAAACTATCCTTACAATCTGTTTTGGTTACTTTGTTTACGTTCATTTCAGAATACTAATCATTCTTCACATTCTTGTTTCAAAGTTCATCTTAACTCACATCAAAAAGATACTTGATTCATCCCTTTTCACAACAAGCAAAGTAGAGTTCACAAGCATTCAAAACTGCACCTATTTGAAAAGGAGTCGAGCTTGTAGTCTAGCCATAATACCAACGTTACCCACACTTATGTCTATTTGGGGTGAGGATGTGTTAATCCTAACAAATTTTGTATTTGATCCAGGTGGGATACTTGTTCAAGAATTGAGGACAATTCTTTTTCAAAGAAGGAGAGTATGATGCGAGTTCATTTTGCAGCGTTGATTTGATCAGTCCATATCTCGAGTTATACTTGGAATTTCGTAGTCATTCAAAATGGAGGAGATAGATTTCGAGCTTATCTTTCCAATGACTATTGATGAAGGCTCATTGAACAAGTATTGACAAAGTTATGATCCGAACAAGTCAGTCGTGCATGTGATGCGAGTTCATTTTGCAGCGTTGTTTTGATCAGTCCATATCTCGAGTTATACTTGGAATTTCGTAGTCATTCAAAATGGAGGAGATAGATTTCGAGCTTATCTTTCCAATGATTATTCATGAAGGCTCATTGAACAAGTATTGACAAAGTTATTGTCCGAACAAGTTAGTTGTGCATGGGAATTTCGCAGAAGTTATTTGATGGGACTGTTTCTTTTGTATCGACTTTCAATAAAAGAGCTAGTGGATAATTTGCTCTAATCTGATTTACAAGTCAAATAATCAAGACCATATGGATGCAATAACTTGGGTTCACACTCATTCAAGCAAGGGATGTGCACAGGAGTTAGTAGGCTGATTGTAGCTTTGTTTGTATCACCCTAGCTTTGTTTGTATCACCCTTGACCATTCTGGTTTGGGGACGATTTGTAGGCTATAAATAGCCATCAACTTGAATGAATAATACACACAAGATACACACAAGATTTATACACAAAACTGAGTAAAGCATTGCTTTCTTTTACGTCCTTGTTGGTTACAAGACAAAGTCTAGAGTTAGTCGCGTTACAAGCTCTAAACTCGCTACTTCAATCGCGTGTTTGATTTAGCACACGCTTTGTTGAAGTATAGGTCTACTTCACTAAGCATACTATCCCTTGGTTACGGTTTATTCATCATCACAAACTATCCTTACAATCTATTTTGCTGCTTTTGTTTACGTGCATTTCAGAATACTATCAACCTTCACGTTTTTGTTTCAAAGTTCATCTTAACTCACATCATTAGTGGTATCAGAGCTACAACTCTTGATTTTTCTTAAAATCAAGACGGTCCAAGAAGCGTCGAAGCCAAGTTATTAGTTGAATTTCTGATTGCGATTGGAATTCAAAGGTTAAACTCGTGCGGGTAGTTCGAGGGTTAATCGGTTTTGATTATCTCGTGGTTTTTGTTGAAGTTCCGATACATTTGTTTCTTACTGTTCACGTGTGTACTGTTCACCAAAAAAAAATGTCAGCAATTTTCTCGTTTGAAAACACTTACGAGGAAAGTTTGGTGTTTGATCCAACGTTACCACCTGTTTTTGACGAGTATCATCTTCAACCAAACAGGTTGTGCAAGAAGAAACAAATTCTGATCTTAGCCAAAACAAACATGGAGAGTAAAGGGATTGTGCTTGCGGAATACTTTGAGGAGCAACAAAAGTGATCCGAATCAAGAAGCTACTAAAGAGTTCAATGAAGTCACCTTAGCTCCTAATAGTCTTAGTTCAGCTACACTAGCACCTCCTACCAGCTTAGTGGTGTGCCTACTTCAATTGGTGAGCTAGCTCGTGTGTGGGCTGAATAAAGGAGCAAATAGTCAAGGTAATTTGAAGGCATTAACTTGGGTTCACACTCATTCAAGCATGGGAAGTGTACTGAAGTTATGAGGAAGATTATGGCTGATTGTGTTCTCATAGTTAGCCTTGTTGTTAGCTCCATGTTCACATGGTGTGCCGCGGCTGAATGCTCTTCTTCAAGCTTTGTTTTTAGCTCCATGTTCACATAGGCCGCGCCTTAATGCTCTCTTAGCTTTGTTATTAGCTCCTAGTTTACATAGCTTTGTTTTTAGCTCCTAGTTCACAATAGGTTTAAGCTTTGTTTTTGTCACCATGTAGCTTTGTTATTGTCACCCTAACCAGCCGGTTTAAGGGTCATTTTGTAGGCTATATATAGCCATCTACTTGAATGAATAAAACATCCAATATTGAAATCACAAAACTGAGTAAAGCTAAGCTTTCTTTTACGTCCTTGTTGCTTACAAGACAAAGTCTAGAGTGAGTCGCGTTACAAGCTCTAAACTCGCTACTTCAATCGCGTGTTTGATTTAGCATCCGCTTTGTTGGAGTATAGGTCTACTTCACTAAGCATACTATCCTTTGGTTACGGTTTATTCATCCTCAAACTATCCTTACAATCTGTTTTGGTTACTTTGTTTACATTCATTTCAGAATACTAATCATTCTTCACATTCTTGTTTCAAAGTTCATCTTAACTCACATCATTAGTGGTATCAGAGCTTTGGTCATCCATTAGACGTAAAGCATGGCAGGAGTTGTGAGCTTTGAAGACTCTAGCTTCTTGGAAAACCTAAGGAAAGAACCGGTGGACAAAGTGAACGAGCTTTCTAAGTCCAATGGTGTAACTGGTCCTGAAGTCTACTTGGGAGAAAAGGAGGAAGAAGGAAAGGGCTATGAACTCCCAACGTATGGTAATGTTTTAGTACTACGTACACTTCATGCTAACCCCATCCCACACAACACCGAACAAAGAAATCAACTCTTTCACACTAAGTGTCTAGTTAATAGCAAATGGTGTAGTTTGATCATTGATGGAGGTAGTTGTACGAATGTTGCCTCTACTGAAATGGTAACTAAGTTAGGCCTAACCACCACTAATCACCCTAGACCGTATGCATTACATTGGTTGGATGATGGAAACAAAATAAGGGTCACAAAACAGGTGAGAGTAGGTTTAACCAAGGGGTCTTATGTCGATGAAGTTTTATGTGATGTCATTCCTATGGATGCTTGTCATATACTTTTGGGACGTCCTTGGCAGTTTGATAGGGATGTATACACCATGGGAGGAAAAATGAATACGAGTTAAGGGATAAGGGAAAGAAAATCGTTTTAAAACCTATGACTCCCCAAGCTGTTAGAGCTATGACAGCCAACAAAACGAAGGAGCCTAACCTTACCATATTTGCTAGTGAGAGTGAGGTAGAACAGGCTTTACAAGGGGGGAACGTGTCCTTTACATGAGTACTATAGAGGAACCAGTTAGGATTGATAATGGGTTTGGAAGGAAACAATTCAAGGAGTTGCCAAAGGAACTGGGTATTGTCATTCCTAATGAATTACCAGCTGGTTTGACACCTAGTAAAGATCATGAAGTCTTAAGGTATGAAGATGGTAAGAACAATGTCGTGGCTAATGCTTTATCTTGTCACTACACACACTCATCCACCTTAGATGCAAGCACGCTTGGATTTGAGATTTTGAAAGACTATTACTCCATGGATGCTGATGTACTCACCGAGTGCAAGGCTGGTGCTCTTGGTACTTTTGATGAGTTTGTTTTGCAGGAAGAGCTTCCTTTTAAAGAGAACCATCTTTGTGTCCCAAGACATCCTATTTCAGAGTGTATAACTAGAGAAGCTCATGGAGGAAGACCAGCTGAATATTTTGGCACGACCAAGACCGTAGAGGTGTTAAAAGAACACTTCTTTTGGCTAAAGGTACAAGGGAGTATTCAAAACATTGTGGACAAATACTTAACAAGTCATATCTCAAAAAAAACCTTTCAAACCAAGGGAGTACTTGCCAATCTCCAGAATGACTCACTTCAGTATTGGTTACACAACGGATGATGCTAGCAAAAGGCCTGATTGTTACTTTCAAGAAGTAATTCGGGAAAGGATCAAGGGAGCCTACAAAAGAAGGGCCAACAAAAACAGAAAACCGAGACTCTTCCAAGAGGGTGGCTTGGTTTTGTTTCACTTGAGAAAGAAGAGGTTTCCAAGCAAATGGAAGAACAAGTTGATGCCACAAGCAGAAGGTCCGTACAAGGGAAACGACAATGCTTACAAAGTAGAATTGCCAGATGATTATGGAGTTCATGCCACGTTCAACGTGGGAGATCTTTCTCCTTATCTTGATGAAGATGGCATTTCAGAATTGAGGACAATTCCTTTTCAAGGGGGAGGAGATGATCCGAATCAAGAAGCTACTAAAGAGTTCAATGAAGTCACCTTAGCTCCTAATAGTCTTAGTTCAGCTACACTAGCACCTCCTACCAGCTTAGTGGTGTGCCTACTTCAATTGGTGAGCTAGCTCGTGTGTGGGCTGAATAAAGGAGCAAATAGTCAAGGTAATTTGAAGGCATTAACTTGGGTTCACACTCATTCAAGCATGGGAAGTGTACTGAAGTTATGAGGAAGATTATGGCTGATTGTGTTCTCATAGTTAGCCTTGTTGTTAGCTCCATGTTCACATGGTGTGCCGCGGCTGAATGCTCTTCTTCAAGCTTTGTTTTTAGCTCCATGTTCACATAGGCCGCGCCTTAATGCTCTCTTAGCTTTGTTATTAGCTCCTAGTTTACATAGCTTTGTTTTTAGCTCCTAGTTCACAATAGGTTTAAGCTTTGTTTTTGTCACCATGTAGCTTTGTTATTGTCACACTAACCAGCCGGTTTAAGGGTCATTTTGTAGGCTATATATAGCCATCTACTTGAATGAATAAAACATCCAATATTGAAATCACAAAACTGAGTAAAGCTAAGCTTTCTTTTACGTCCTTGTTGCTTACAAGACAAAGTCTAGAGTAAGTCGCGTTACAAGCTCTAAACTCGCTACTTCAATCGCGTGTTTGATTTAGCATCCGCTTTGTTGGAGTATAGGTCTACTTCACTAAGCATACTATCCTTTGGTTACGGTTTATTCATCCTCAAACTATCCTTACAATCTGTTTTGGTTACTTTGTTTACGTTCATTTCAGAATACTAATCATTCTTCACATTCTTGTTTCAAAGTTCATCTTAACTCACATCAAAAAGATACTTGATTCATCCCTTTTCACAATAAGCAAAGTAGAGTTCACAAGCATTCAAAACTGCACCTATTTGAAATGGAGTCGAGCTTGTAGTCTAGCCATAATACCAACGTTACCCACACTTATGTCTATTTGGGGTGAGGATGTGTTAATCCTAACAAATTTTGTATTTGATCCAGGTGGGATACTTGTTCAAGAATTGAGGACAATTCTTTTTCAAAGAAGGAGAGTATGATGCGAGTTCATTTTGCAGCGTTGATTTGATCAGTCCATATCTCGAGTTATACTTGGAATTTCGTAGTCATTCAAAATGGAGGAGATAGATTTCGAGCTTATCTTTCCAATGACTATTCATGAAGGCTCATTGAACAAGTATTGACAAAGGTATGGTCCGAACAAGTCAGTCGTGCATGTGATGCAAGTTCATTTTGCAGCGTTGTTTTGATCAGTCCATATCTCGAGTTATACTTGGAATTTCGTAGTCATTCAAAATGGAGGAGATAGATTTCAAGCTTATCTTTCCAATGACTATTCATGAAGGCTCATTGAACAAGTATTGACAAAGTTATGGTCCGAGCAAGTTAGTTGTGCATGGGAATTTCGCAGAAGTTATTTGACGGGACTGTTTCTTTTGTATCGACTTTCAATAAAAGAGCTAGTGGATACTTTGCTCTAATCTGATTTACAAGTCAAATAATCAAGACCATATGGATGCAATAACTTGGGTTCACACTCATTCAAGCAAGGGATGTGCACAGGAGTTAGTAGGCTGATTGTAGCTTTGTTTGTATCACCCTAGCTTTGTTTGTATCACCCTTGACCATTCTGGTTTGGGGACGATTTGTAGGCTATAAATAGCCATCAACTTGAATGAATAATACACACAAGATTTATACACAAAACTGAGTAAAGCATTGCTTTCTTTTACGTCCTTGTTGCTTACAAGACAAAGTCTAGAGTTAGTCGCGTTACAAGCTCTAAACTCGCTACTTCAATCGCGTGTTTGATTTAGCACCCGCTTTGTTGAAGTATAGGTCTACTTCACTAAGCATACTATCCCTTGGTTACGGTTTATTCATCATCACAAACTATCCTTACAGTATATTTTGCTGCTTTTGTTTACGTGCAATTCAGAATACTATCAACCTTTACGTTTTTGTTTCAAAGTTCATCTTAACTCACATCAGATATTGATGGACTACGAGATTACATGGTTACGGATGTTCGGGAGATCCTTGAGGAGGATGACGGACACAATGAAGAGAATTTGGAGGACGATCAAGTGAAGGGCGAGGAGACGGAGGAGGAAGATTAGACTGAGGAGGATGAGGCTGACGACAATAACGACAGCGAAGATGACTACTAGAGTTGTTGTAGTAGGTTATATTGATCATTGTGTTAATTATTTGGTACATTATTTTAATCAAGTTAGATTGTAATTGCTAATTGTTGTTGACATTGTTTAATTTGTTGCAAAGTTAAGATGGCAGGCGGTAGATCGACCAGGAGACGTGGTGGGGGAAGTAGGTCTGTTCAGACATCCACCCCGCAGCAGGAGGAGGAGGAACAAGTCCCCGAAACAGGACCGGAGCAGAATGAGCAGCAGTAGGGGCAGTAGCAGAAGCTGGAGAAGGACGAGAACGGCCAAGTGATTATCGACCCTTGTCGCGTTTGGTAATATAATCTAACATGTCAATTCTTTTGTAACATATGAAGTCTTCGACTATATCTTGTAAGATTTCATACATATATGTGCTTCTTGACTCGGTTCAGGTTTCTGCATGAGCAGGTCACCGGAGGCTGTACTACCAGCTACATGTTCGACAAAGGGCAGGGGTATGCTTGCTGGTCTCAGGTGCCGTTGGACGTACGACAGTGGTGGTTCAACAACTTCCGGGTACGTGGATCGTTTTTGTTACCGAGTTTCTATTTTACAATGTAGACTTTGTAAATATTTTCGCTACTAATTAATAATCCGCCTTGATTGTATAGTTGAAGTTCACTTGGGCCAAGGAGTTAGAAGGAAGGGTGTGGGACCGATATAACCAGGCCTGTACACGACGTTTCGCTTGCGTCATGAACAAACGCCACAAGCGGGGGACTGCGTCAAGGACCTTAAAGGGTGTATTTTTTTAATAGTACTTAGTTTTAACAAACAATCTAACTTCAATTTGTTACCGTATTAACTAATATATTAGTACCTTCATATTTCAGAGGAAGCGTTGGAGAGGTGGGTTGCTGATGTGATTTGGCACGGACCTTGATCTTGTATCACAAGGACACGAAACAAAGTTGCTGGTCACGACAAGAAACAAACAAAAATAGATAAAAGTAAAACAAAAGGGATAGTATGCTAAGTGAGATAGACCTATATCTCAACTAAGCGGGTCGCTATTCAAACACTCGATTGAATAAGCGGGAATTAGAACTCGAAAACGCGTCGAACTCTAAGACTCTTAATTGTAACTCGACAATTAAAATTAAACAAGCAAAAGCTTACAATTTTCTTTCTTTAAAATCTGCCTGTTTACAAACAAACTAAAGGCTATAAATAGCCATTAAGCACGAGAAGGGCAAGGCAAATCAGCCACCCAAGTCAAACCTCCTTAAATGTTAGAACAAAGAACTAGGAAATCAAAATACAAAGAATTAGAAAAAGAAACTACAAAGAACTAGGATGACTAAAAATCAGCCAGCTACCAAGGACCAACACGTCACATTCATTGTACATTTTGGGTACAATGCTCCATGTTTGCACGAGTAGTCTTAAATAAACGAACTTTAAAATAGCATCTCTTCTCCTCGGGAATTTATTGAAAGCTTTAAAGAAAGTCGAGGCAAGAGAAACAATTCCGTCAAAGAATTTAACAGCAGCGTTTTTCAATGCACAGCTGACTTGTTTGGGGCATAACTTCGTCAATACTTGTTCAATGAACCTTCATGAGTAGTCATTGGAAAGATAAGCTCGAAATCTATCTCATCTATTTTGAATGACTACGAAATTCCAAGTATAACTCGAGATATGGACCGATCAAAACAATGCTGCAAAATGAACTCGCGTCAGTTCATTTTAAAATCTGCAAACTCAATTGAATCTCAAAACATTCTAAGGGTAATTCAAGTCAATTCAAAATCAATGAGTCCCTAGTAGCACTCGATTCAATTCAATTTTTAATGAGTCCCTAGTAGCACTCAGTTTGATTCAACGAGCCCCTTGTAGCGCTCAAAACCATTTTAAACGAGCCCCTTGTAGCTCTCAAAACCATTTTAAACGAGCCCCTTGTAGCGCTCAAAATCATTTTAAACGAGCCCTTTATAGCGCTCAAAACAATTTTAAACGAGCCCCTTGTAGCTCTCAAAACCGTTTTAAACGAGCCCCTTGTAGCGCTCAAAACCGCTTTAACCGAGCCCCTTGTAGCCCTCAAAACAATTTAAAACGAGTCCCTAGTAGCACTCAGTTTAATTCAACGAGTCCTTGGTAGCACTCAGAATCAATTCAATTTTAAACGAGTCCCTGGTAGCACTCAATTTAATTCAAAACCAATTTTAAACGAGCCCTTTGTAGCGCTCAAAACCAATTTTGGACGAGTCCCTAGTAGCACTCAGTTTAATTCAACGAGCCCTTGGTAGCACTCAAAATCCGATTTTGGATGAGTCCCTGGTAGCATTCAATCCAATTTCAATTCAAGTCAATTTAATTCAAGTCAATAAGCCCCTAGTGCTCAATTCAATTCGATTTTAAATGAGTCCCTGGTAGCACTCAGAACAATCAAATCAACCCGTAACGAGTCCCTAAGCACACTCAATTCACGTCCCAGGGGAATTATTATTCCCGGAATAATTCACTAAGCAAATCTAAAGCCCAATAACTAATGAAAAGGGCTTACACATCAACACTAGTATTTTAAAAGCAAAACAATCACTAAAATTAACGCAACCATCCGAGAGGGATAAATCTAACGCGGCCACCCGGGAGGGATAAATCTAACTTAATGCAACCACCCACGAGGGATCAAGGCAAAACTAAGACACCAATAAATACTTAAGCAAAAGGTTCGAAACTACTAAAACAGCAAGAACAAACCCGAACAAAATAAGACATCCACAAAACAAAAGCAACTTAACCAAAACAAATAAATGAACAACAACAATTTGACCGAGGGATCTAAGATCCCGGAGGCACAACACTTTGCCCGAGGGATCTAAGATCCCGGGGGCACAACAATTTTGCCCAAGAGTCAGAGATATCCCGGAGGCACAACAATTTTTATTCGAGAGGAGACTAACGCCCTCGAAGGAGTCTTATACCTCCACTGCAATTTTTATTCGAGAGGAGACTAACGCCCTCGAAGGAGTCTTATACCTCCACAACAATTTTTATTCGAGAGGAGACTAACGCCCTCGAAGGAGTCTTATACCTCCACAACAATTTTTATTCGAGAGGAGACTAACGCCCTCGAAGGAGTCTTATACGGCCACAGCGATTTTTATTCGAGGGGATACTAATGCCCTCGAATAGTTTTATATCATTTTATCTTGTTCAAGGGATCATAAGCATCCCAAAGACGATTACTCGAGCGGAGACTAATGCCCTCGAACGTTTCATATCATCAAGGGTTCACAAGCAGCCCGAAATATAGTCGTACAAGTAAAGGCCGACTTAATGCGTTGCTAGCGCGCAAAAACACTTAAAATTAAACGAAACCTCTAAATAAACTGAAGAAGACAAAGCGCGCGCGCACAAAGAATCCAGAACAAGATGTCAAGCAACGACCCGGACCCCAAGCAAGCAACCGCAAGCGAAGACGTCAGGTGTGACCTCTAAACCTTGGCTGGCGAGCCTCACCAATAGTCCAACGGACTTAAAACGACCCGACCGGACAGCCACCAGGTCGTAATCCTCGATTGACATGGGTGGCTATACTTTGACTTGCGCCTTGTCCAAGCCTCAGTCAAAGTGGAGGCTTCTGTAGACACCCAGATTTGGATCTGGTGGCTGCAGAGGTGCCCAGCAAACACCCGATGACGATAGGACTGCAACGCAACACGGGTTCGCGATGTTTTAGATATTTTTCTTATAGAACGGACCAAATAATTACTCGGAAAAATTAAAACTAACATGATGGCAGCCTAAGTCGTGTCATTACGGTCGTATAGACACTAATTAGAGTCAAAACTCGAACCGAGTCAACGCCGAGTCAAGCGAGCCTCGGGATGAACACCCGAGGCCCACGAAACCCACGGCGCTAGGTCAAGCCATGGGGAAGCCTTCGCGACCAAGCAAGCTATCACACACCCGCCTCTCGGTTTTGGAAAGTATCAAAATCATATCTTCAGAACTCCAACCGCCCCACCTGACGCGCCTGGGTCTCCCCACGCTCGGACCCAGGCGCCTGAATCCTGGTGTGCCCCAAGTCACGCGTCCATGTGGGCGATGAGGGTCGAAAACACCTATAAATATCCCCCTCTGCCTCGTTCATTCGACACACTTCAACTCTCTCTTCTCCCTAAAAAAAACTCTCGCTAAGGGATCGCACTCCGACACCCGAGGCAAACGATCCACTCGATAGTAGTTCCGATAAAAAAGCGACATCGACGCTACTCCTTACCTTCGAGCACTCCACTAGATACCGAGGTGCCTGTGATCGACTAGCTCAAAACTAGTACCCAGGTTCTGCCGGATTAGCCGTAGAACTAGTCCTTAGTAACGAAGCTCTACCGGAGTAGCCGTGGGAAGGTCAAACGGTAACGGGGTTCTGCCGGAGTCACTAGTCAAGCTAGAAGGATCCGCTTGTTGATCAAGTCGTCACTAGGTTGTCATCTAAACAAAACTTTCCATATTAGCACTTTTCTATTATTATGCACTACGACAACACTAGACGTGGGCACTAGGCCCACGAACGTCTACTAAAATACGTAACGTCCCAACTTCAACAACAAATATCACAACACACTAGAATAGACCCGAGTAATTCCGAGATCCGTTCTCAAGACTATCTATGCATCGAGTCCCGTTTAGTGTATACTCCGAGGGTGCAACTCCTCACAATGTGATTTACTTACATGCTAAATCACCTAACTCGGAATTCAAAACGTAAAATAACTAAAACTGAACAAAGTGATGGTCGGGTTCCGTATTAGTCCAGGTGCTCGCCTTATTAGGTTCGACGCATCTCTATTAATACCGAACCGACGCATCTTAAGCAGAATACCAGGTAAGGTATACCACGAGAATGACTAATATCCGTATTATCACGTTAAAACCAATTTGCTAATACCTATAATATTAGTATTCTCTACTCTCCTACGTGCATCTTTTCATGGCTTGCCTGTCACGTGAAATCGCATGCAAAGAATGTAATCACTACTATTTTGACGATAAAACTTATCTGTCCTTAAAACAACCGACATAGCAAAAGACATAGGGTTAAAACAACGGATGTTACAGTACTTCCACCACAACAAAAGAACTAGGAAATCAGCCCACCGATTGATTAGTAGAGGCCGCTATAGTGCGGGCGGGATTGGGTGTTGACATCTATCGGATGTTGGCTTCCCAATACGTAACCTCACCCCTTACTCAGAATCGACAGTTTCCGGATGTCCGAAACCATTGGCGATGAGAGTCATTCCAGGCATGGAGTGCTTAAGGGTACAAGTCTTTATTTTTAGGTCCCGTACCACTTAACTTTGAGCCGGTAAAGGATCAAAGTTGACTTGAACGGTTTTTGAGTCCCCATAATTGACTCGGTGGCGACTCCACAAATCGGCAACGAATTCAGTTCACTAAAAAGGTCGTCTTACCAAATGAATCGGCCTTTAAACATTTACAACCACGTCTCGATCGATTCCCAAACGGAAACACGGGTGCCCGCACCCGTCTAGGTACAAGTCCGGATCGTCATCCAAATCGAGGTCCGACACTTCACCCCGTATGCGAGATCGGATCGGCCCCAAGTAGGGAGGGGGCCGCGTGGGTGGCCGCCGCCACATGATGAAAACCGAGTGGCGCCAGGCGGTGCGGACGGACGTCCACATGTAGTTTATACTGGAAAGGACATGGGAGACATTAAGATGATACTAAATTATTAGTTTCTACTTTTCTACGTTGAACTGCATTTCATCTGCGCACACAAAAGATATTGGGTTATTTTAGTTCAAATACTGTGTTACTTTAGTGTAGAATCTGTTATTTTAATGGCAAACTTCTATTACTTTTATGGTCTGTTACTTTAATTCATCGAAGATGTTACTTTAGTTCTTAACGTCTATTATTGTAACGCATTAGCGAGTGATGGGGATATATGAAACCGCCATATTTAAATAATAATAAAAAAAATTGTTTCCTATAATAGTGGGAGTGATCCGAATGAAGAGGCTAAAGAATTCAATGAAGTAACACTAGCTCCTAATAGTTCTAGTCAAGCCACATTAGCACCTCCTACCAGCCTAGTGGTATGCCTCCTCCAAGTAATAAGTTAGCTCGTATGGGGACGAATAAAAGAGCAAAGAAGTCAAGGTAAATTTAAGGCATTAACTTGGGTTCACACCATGGTTTTGTTCACATAGTGTGCACATCCTCAAGCTTTGTTTTTGGCTCCATGTTCACACAAGATGCCGCGGCTGATTGCTCTTGGTTAAGCTTTGTTATTAGCTCCTAGCTTTGTTATTAGCTCCTAGCTTTGTTAGTAGCTCCATGTTCACATGGTTGTTAACTTTGTTTTTGTCACCCTAACCAGCCGGTTTAAGGGTCTCTTTTAGGCTATATATAGCCATCTATTTGAATGAATAAGGCATCCAATTTTCATACTAAAAACCTGAGTAAAGCTAAGCTTTCTTTTACGTCCTTGTTGTTTACAAGACAAAGTCTAGAGTAAGTCGCGTTACAAGCTCTAAACTCGCTACTTCAATCGCGTGTTTGATTTAGCACCCGCTTTGTTGGAGTATAGGTCTACTTCACTAAGCATACTATCCTTGGTTACGGTTCATTCATCCTTAAAACTATCCCTACATTCTGTTTTGGTTACTTTGTTTGCGTTCATTTCAAAATACTAATCCATCTTCACGTTCTTGTTTCAAAGTTCATATCAACTCACATCATTAGTTGTATCAGAGCTTTGGTCATCCATTAGACGTAAAGCATGGCAGGAGTTGTGAGCTTTGAAGACTCTAGTTTCTTGGAAAGCCTAAAGAGAGAACCGGTGGGCAAAATGGACGAAAATTCTAAGACCAATAGCGCATCTGGTCCTGAAGTCTACTTGGGAGAAAAGGAGGAAGAAGGAAAAGACTATGAGCTCCCAACGTATGGTAATGTTTTAGTACTACGTACACCCATCCCACACAACACCGAACAAAGAGATCAACTCTTTCACACTAAGTGTCTAGTTAATACCAAATGGTGTAGTTTGATTATTGATGGAGGTAGTTGTACGAATGTTGCCTCTACTGAAATGGTAACTAAGTTAGGTCTAACCACTACTAATCACCCTAAACCGTATGCATTACATTGGTTAGATGATGGAAACAAAATAAAGGTCACAAAACAAGTAAGAGTAGGTTTAATTATGGGGTCTTATGTCGATGAAGTTCTTTGTGATGTTATCCCTATGGATGCTTGTCATATACTTTTGGGGCGTCCTTGGCAGTTTGATAGGGATGTGGTACACCATGGGAGAAAAAATGAATACGAGTTGAGGGATAAGGGAAAGAAAATCATTCTAAAACCTATGACTCCCCAAGCTGTTAGAGCTATGACCTCCAACAAAACCAAGAAGCCTAACCTTACCATCTTTGCGAGTGAGAGTGAAGTAGAACAGGCTTTACAAGGGGGGGAGCGTGTCTTTGTCATGGTGGCTAGAGAGGAACCCGTAGTAGTTGAGAATGGGCTTGGAGGAAAGCCATTTGAGGAGTTGTTACACGAGTTTAAGGATGTCTTCCCCGAGGAATTACCCGTTGGTTTACCACCTATTAGAGGTATAGAACACCAAATCGACCTCATTCCAGGAGCAGCCTTACCCAACAAGGCAGCATATAGGTGTAATCCGGAGGAGACTAAGGAATTACAAAGGCAAATTGATGAGTTAATGAGTCGAGGGTATGTGCGGGAGAGCCTTAGTCCTTGTGGTGTTCCAGTCCTTTTAGTACCTAAGAAAGATGGGACTTGGAGAATGTGTGTAGATAGTAGTGCCGTTAACAACATCACCATAAAGTATAGATTTCCCATTCCAAGGTTGGATGATATGTTGGACGAGCTTCATGGGGCAGTGGTCTTTTCCAAAATTGATCTAAGAAGTGGGTACCATCAAATCAGAATGAGGGAAGGAGATGAATGGAAGACCGCTTTCAAAACCAAGCATGGACTCTATGAGTGGATGGTCATGCCATTTGGTCTCACCAACGCTCCAAGCACGTTCATGAGGCTAATGAACGAAATACTTAAGGCCTACTTAGGTCGCTTTATTGTGGTTTACTTGGATGATATCCTTGTGTATAGCAGGTCTTTGGAGGAGCATATGGAGCACTTAAGACTACTATTTACAACACTTCGCAAGCAACAACTCTTTGGAAAGAAGGAGAAGTGTGCTTTCTTTGTGGAAAGCGTAGTGTTCCTTGGCTACGTAGTGTCCAAAGAAGGAGTGTCAGTTGATCAAACCAAAGTGGAATCCATACGTACTTGGCCAATCCCTTCCACCATTACAGAAGTGAGGTCATTTCATGGTTTGGCTTCTTTTTACAGGAGATTCATTAAGGACTTTAGCACTATCACAAGTCCTATCACCGAATGCTTGAAGAAAGGCGCGTTTGTTTGGTCCAAAGCTGCCCAAGAAGCCTTTGAAGCCATCAAAGAGAAGTTATGTTCCTCTCCTATTTTAGCCCTTCCTGATTTCTCTCAACCATTTGAGGTGGAATGTGACGCTAGTGGAGTAGGAATTGGCGCTGTTCTTGTGCAAAATAGACGTCCCATTGCCTACTTTTCAGAGAAACTCAATGGAGCAAGGCTGAACTATTGCACCTACGACAAGGAGTTCTATGCCATAGTAAGAGCTCTTGATCATTGGAGTCATTATCTTCGTACTAACCATTTTATTCTCCATTCAGATCATGAGTCCCTAAAGTACATCAATGGCCAGCAAAAGTTAAGTCCAAGGCATGCCAAGTGGTGGAATTCTTGCAATCCTTTCGTTTCTCTTCAAAGTACAAAGATGGTAAAAGTAACGTAGTAGCTGATGCACTATCCCGCCGCTACACTCTACTATCTACTTTGGATGTGAGGTTGCTCGGATTTGAAACTCTGAAAGACTACTACAACAATGATGCTGATTTTGGTGAAACTTTCACCAAATGCAAGGAGGGAGCTTTTGATGAGTTTGTTTTGCATGAAGGATTTCTTTTCAAAGGAAACCGCCTTTGTGTACCCAAGCATCCCATTAGAGAGTTGCTGGTTAGAGAAGCTCATGGAGGAGGATTAGCGGGTCATTTTGGCATCACAAGAACCTTGGAGGTCTTAAAGGAGCACTTCTTTTGGCCAAAGATGCAAGGGAGTGTCCAGCATGTAGTGAGCAAGTGTGTGACTTGCCAATTTGCCAAAAGTTCTTTCAAACCCGGAGTCTACATGCCCTTACCCACTCCTAATAGACCATGGGAAGATGTGTCCATGGATTTCATTGTAGCCTTACCAAGAACCGCTAGAGGAAAGGATGCTATCATGGTGGTGGTAGATCGGTTTTCAAAGATGGCTCACTGATGTGAGTTAAGATGAACTTTGAACAAATTACGTGAAGGTTGATAGTATTCTGAAATGAACGAAAGATAAGCAACAAAACAGAATGTAAGGATTGTTTGTGAGGATGATAGAACCGTAACCAAGGGATAGTATGCTTAGTGAAGTAGACCTATACTTCAACAAAACGGGTGCTAATTCAAACACTCGATTGAAATAGCGAGTATAGAGTTTGTAACGCGACTAACTCTAGTACTTTGTCTTGTAAGCTACAAGGACGAAAAGAAAACCAATGCTTTACTCAGTTTTGTGTATAAATCTTGTGTCAATCTTGTCTATTTTATTCATTCAAGTTGATGGCTATTTATAGCCTACAAATCGTCCCCAAACCAGAATGGTCAAGGGTGATACAAACAAAGCTAGGGTGATACAAACAAAGCTAGGGTGATACAAACAAAGCTACAATCAGCCTACTAACTCCTGTGCACATCCCTTGCTTGAATGAGTGTGAACCCAAGTTATTGCATCCATATGGTCTTGATTATTTGACTTGTAAATCAGATTAGAGCAAAGTATCCACTAGCTCTTTTATTGAAAGTCGATACAAAAGAAACAGTCCCGTCAAATAACTTCTGCGAACTTGTTCAATGAGCCTTCATGAATAGTCATTGGAAAGATAAGCTCGAAATCTATCTCCTCCATTTTGAATGACTACGAAATTCCAAGTATAACTCGAGATATGGACTGATCAAAACAACGCTGCAAAATGAACTCGCATCACATGCACGACTGACTTGTTCGGACCATAACTTTGTCAATACTTGTTCAATGAGCCTTCATGAATAGTCATTGGAAAGATAAGCTCGAAATCTATCTTCTCCATTTTGAATGACTACGAAATTCCAAGTATAACTCGAGATATGGACTGATCAAAACAACGCTGCAAAATGAACTCGCATCATACTCTCCTTCTTTGAAAAAGAATTGTCCTCAATTCTTGAACAAGTATCCCACCTGGATCAAATACAAAATTTGTTAGGATTAACGCATCCTCACTCCAAATAGACATAAGTGTGGGTGACGTTGGTATTATGGCTGGACCACAAGCTCGACTCCTTTTCAAATAGGTGCTGTTTTGAATGCTTGTGAACTCTACTTTGCTTGTGAACAAGGATGGATCAACTATCTTTTGTTGCTCCTCAAAGTATTCCACAAGCACAATCCCTTTACTCTCCATGTTTGTTTTGGCTAAGATCAAAATTTGTTTCTTCATGCGCAACCCATTTGGCTCACAATGATCTTCATATTCATCGAAAATAGGAGGTAATGACGGATTAAAAACCAAACTTTCCTCGCTTGTACTATCCAACGAGAAAACTCCAGCCATCTTTTTTTTTTTTTGTGAATAGTACTACGTGAACAGTACTAATTCGTGAACAATTTTTTTTTTTTTTTTGAAAATAAATCGAACTTCAACAAGAACCACGAAACAATCAAAACCGATTAACCCTCGAACTACCCGCACGAGTTTAACCTTTGAATTTCAATCGCAATCAGAAATTCAACTAATAACTTGGCTTCGACGCTTCTTGGACCGTCTTGATTTTAAGAAAAATCAAGAGTTGTAGCTCTGATACCACTAATGATGTGAGTTAAGATGAACTTTGAACAAATTACGTGAAGGTTGATAGTATTCTGAAATGAACGAAAGATAAGCAACAAAACAGAATGTAAGGATTGTTTGTGAGGATGATAGAACCGTAACCAAGGGATAGTATGCTTAGTGAAGTAGACCTATACTTCAACAAAACGGGTGCTAATTCAAACACTCGATTGAAATAGCGAGTATAGAGTTTGTAACGCGACTAACTCTAGTACTTTGTCTTGTAAGCTACAAGGACGAAAAGAAAACCAATGCTTTACTCAGTTTTGTGTATAAATCTTGTGTCAATCTTGTCTATTTTATTCATTCAAGTTGATGGCTATTTATAGCCTACAAATCGTCCCCAAACCAGAATGGTCAAGGGTGATACAAACAAAGCTAGGGTGATACAAACAAAGCTAGGGTGATACAAACAAAGCTACAATCAGCCTACTAACTCCTGTGCACATCCCTTGCTTGAATGAGTGTGAACCCAAGTTATTGCATCCATATGGTCTTGATTATTTGACTTGTAAATCAGATTAGAGCAAAGTATCCACTAGCTCTTTTATTGAAAGTCGATACAAAAGAAACAGTCCCGTCAAATAACTTCTGCGAACTTGTTCAATGAGCCTTCATGAATAGTCATTGGAAAGATAAGCTCGAAATCTATCTCCTCCATTTTGAATGACTACGAAATTCCAAGTATAACTCGAGATATGGACTGATCAAAACAACGCTGCAAAATGAACTCGCATCACATGCACGACTGACTTGTTCGGACCATAACTTTGTCAATACTTGTTCAATGAGCCTTCATGAATAGTCATTGGAAAGATAAGCTCGAAATCTATCTTCTCCATTTTGAATGACTACGAAATTCCAAGTATAACTCGAGATATGGACTGATCAAAACAACGCTGCAAAATGAACTCGCATCATACTCTCCTTCTTTGAAAAAGAATTGTCCTCAATTCTTGAACAAGTATCCCACCTGGATCAAATACAAAATTTGTTAGGATTAACGCATCCTCACTCCAAATAGACATAAGTGTGGGTGACGTTGGTATTATGGCTGGACCACAAGCTCGACTCCTTTTCAAATAGGTGCTGTTTTGAATGCTTGTGAACTCTACTTTGCTTGTGAACAAGGATGGATCAACTATCTTTTGTTGCTCCTCAAAGTATTCCACAAGCACAATCCCTTTACTCTCCATGTTTGTTTTGGCTAAGATCAAAATTTGTTTCTTCATGCGCAACCCATTTGGCTCACAATGATCTTCATATTCATCGAAAATAGGAGGTAATGACGGATTAAAAACCAAACTTTCCTCGCTTGTACTATCCAACGAGAAAACTCCAGCCATCTTTTTTTTTTTTTGTGAATAGTACTACGTGAACAGTACTAATTCGTGAACAATTTTTTTTTTTTTTTTGAAAATAAATCGAACTTCAACAAGAACCACGAAACAATCAAAACCGATTAACCCTCGAACTACCCGCACGAGTTTAACCTTTGAATTTCAATCGCAATCAGAAATTCAACTAATAACTTGGCTTCGACGCTTCTTGGACCGTCTTGATTTTAAGAAAAATCAAGAGTTGTAGCTCTGATACCACTAATGATGTGAGTTAAGATGAACTTTGAACAAATTACGTGAAGGTTGATAGTATTCTGAAATGAACGAAAGATAAGCAACAAAACAGAATGTAAGGATTGTTTGTGAGGATGATAGAACCGTAACCAAGGGATAGTATGCTTAGTGAAGTAGACCTATACTTCAACAAAACGGGTGCTAATTCAAACACTCGATTGAAATAGCGAGTATAGAGTTTGTAACGCGACTAACTCTAGTACTTTGTCTTGTAAGCTACAAGGACGAAAAGAAAACCAATGCTTTACTCAGTTTTGTGTATAAATCTTGTGTCAATCTTGTCTATTTTATTCATTCAAGTTGATGGCTATTTATAGCCTACAAATCGTCCCCAAACCAGAATGGTCAAGGGTGATACAAACAAAGCTAGGGTGATACAAACAAAGCTAGGGTGATACAAACAAAGCTACAATCAGCCTACTAACTCCTGTGCACATCCCTTGCTTGAATGAGTGTGAACCCAAGTTATTGCATCCATATGGTCTTGATTATTTGACTTGTAAATCAGATTAGAGCAAAGTATCCACTAGCTCTTTTATTGAAAGTCGATACAAAAGAAACAGTCCCGTCAAATAACTTCTGCGAACTTGTTCAATGAGCCTTCATGAATAGTCATTGGAAAGATAAGCTCGAAATCTATCTCCTCCATTTTGAATGACTACGAAATTCCAAGTATAACTCGAGATATGGACTGATCAAAACAACGCTGCAAAATGAACTCGCATCACATGCACGACTGACTTGTTCGGACCATAACTTTGTCAATACTTGTTCAATGAGCCTTCATGAATAGTCATTGGAAAGATAAGCTCGAAATCTATCTTCTCCATTTTGAATGACTACGAAATTCCAAGTATAACTCGAGATATGGACTGATCAAAACAACGCTGCAAAATGAACTCGCATCATACTCTCCTTCTTTGAAAAAGAATTGTCCTCAATTCTTGAACAAGTATCCCACCTGGATCAAATACAAAATTTGTTAGGATTAACGCATCCTCACTCCAAATAGACATAAGTGTGGGTGACGTTGGTATTATGGCTGGACCACAAGCTCGACTCCTTTTCAAATAGGTGCTGTTTTGAATGCTTGTGAACTCTACTTTGCTTGTGAACAAGGATGGATCAACTATCTTTTGTTGCTCCTCAAAGTATTCCACAAGCACAATCCCTTTACTCTCCATGTTTGTTTTGGCTAAGATCAAAATTTGTTTCTTCATGCGCAACCCATTTGGCTCACAATGATCTTCATATTCATCGAAAATAGGAGGTAATGACGGATTAAAAACCAAACTTTCCTCGCTTGTACTATCCAACGAGAAAACTCCAGCCATCTTTTTTTTTTTTTTGTGAATAGTACTACGTGAACAGTACTAATTCGTGAACAATTTTTTTTTTTTTTTTGAAAATAAATCGAACTTCAACAAGAACCACGAAACAATCAAAACCGATTAACCCTCGAACTACCCGCACGAGTTTAACCTTTGAATTTCAATCGCAATCAGAAATTCAACTAATAACTTGGCTTCGACGCTTCTTGGACCGTCTTGATTTTAAGAAAAATCAAGAGTTGTAGCTCTGATACCACTAATGATGTGAGTTAAGATGAACTTTGAACAAATTACGTGAAGGTTGATAGTATTCTGAAATGAACGAAAGATAAGCAACAAAACAGAATGTAAGGATTGTTTGTGAGGATGATAGAACCGTAACCAAGGGATAGTATGCTTAGTGAAGTAGACCTATACTTCAACAAAGCGGGTGCTAATTCAAACACTCGATTGAAATAGCGAGTATAGAGTTTGTAACGCGACTAACTCTAGTACTTTGTCTTGTAAGCTACAAGGACGAAAAGAAAACCAATGCTTTACTCAGTTTTGTGTATAAATCTTGTGTCAATCTTGTCTATTTTATTCATTCAAGTTGATGGCTATTTATAGCCTACAAATCGTCCCCAAACCAGAATTGTCAAGGGTGATACAAACAAAGCTAGGGTGATACAAACAAAGCTACAATCAGCCTACTAACTCCTGTGCACATCCCTTGCTTGAATGAGTGTGAACCCAAGTTATTGCATCCATATGGTCTTGATTATTTGACTTGTAAATCAGATTAGAGCAAAGTATCCACTAGCTCTTTTATTGAAAGTCGATACAAAAGAAACAGTCCCGTCAAATAACTTCTGCGAACTTGTTCAATGAGCCTTCATGAATAGTCATTGGAAAGATAAGCTCGAAATCTATCTCCTCCATTTTGAATGACTACGAAATTCCAAGTATAACTCGAGATATGGACTGATCAAAACAACGCTGCAAAATGAACTCGCATCACATGCACGACTGACTTGTTCGGACCATAACTTTGTCAATACTTGTTCAATGAGCCTTCATGAATAGTCATTGGAAAGATAAGCTCGAAATCTATCTCCTCCATTTTGAATGACTACGAAATTCCAAGTATAACTCGAGATATGGACTGATCAAAACAACGCTGCAAAATGAACTCGCATCAGGGCCTATCGGTTGGATCAGGCCCTTTGATGATAACCTTTGTAAGGCATGTGTATAGGGAGTACCTATATCAGTGAATACCCGAGGTGTGGTATTCTTCTTGGACGGGGTATCAAGTAGATTGACCTCGTCGAAAATGCTGCGAGTTGCGGCTGCAGCTGTGGGCTTGGTAGTGGAAGATGTAGCCCCTTGATAACCCTTGCCAGAGGCCTTAGTAAGGCCCTCTAGCCTCAAATCATCTTCGATTCTTGTTCCTATCTCAGTTAAAGTAGCAAAGTTGGGTATGATAGCATACCGGAGATGGACGAAGGGCTCCACTAAGATTTTTTCATTGGGTTTGTCCACCAATTTCACACTTTTGGCCCTCTAGCGTAGAAGGTATTTCGTAAAACCTTCCTTGGGCTCCTAGGCCATAACCTCCAGGGTGCGCATCGTGGTCTGGATTTCGGTGTTGTCGGCATAGTTCCGAGCAAACTCCGTTGCCACGTCATCCCAAGTCTTGTATTTCTTGGAATCTAGCCTGTAGTACCAGGCTTTCGGATGCTTCTCAAGAGAAGACGCAAATAGGTGCTTGAACATGGTCGATTTCACTCCCTTAACGGCCATGAACTCTTTGAAGGCCCGGATGTGAAGCACCGGGTCTTCGGTCCCGTCAAACATCGGCAAGACCGTAAGGTTAAGGTTGGCGGGTAGTTTATCATTCAGGGGCGAGTAGGCACGGGCGTTCTCCGTGTGGATAGTGTTGTTGGTTGACAAGTGGACCTGTTCTTCCAGTTTGCGGACTGCGCTGACCAGTTCAGCTAGGGGCCCAGTAGTCAGTCCCAGTAGGAACCCCTTGTTCCACGGCGCTCAATCGGGTAACAATAGCTGTTTGGTCGGACCTGATAGTTGTCAATTGGGTCTCGATCTGGGTCTGCTTGACGACCATAGCGTCCAGCGAGGCTGACAACCTGTCCAAGGCTTCTTGCATTTTCTTGCGTCTGGTTACGGGTGACCTGTCTGTAAGAATACCGCGTAATCAGAAACTGATCTGACCCAGATCCTGGAGTCAAAATAGTACATCCCGAGCAAGGAAAAGACTGACAAGAAAAACGACTCGGAAAAGACACTTAAACGGGTGACTTGTGAATGATGGGCCTTCCTTAGGATTTGGCTATGTGGGCCGAGTCCCGTTCGAGGGAAGGTCCATGTGAGATTTTCCCCAGACTTTGGACTCGAGTGTGTAGACGGGCTTTCCTTAGTAGGAGTATGCCCTACGTCGGTTAGCCTTGCCTTAGACAAATAAGGCGGACTGAGATAGGGAGGAAACCTGTAATGTAAGATCGACGGAGTTTCGACACTAGAGACTTCGACAGCTTAGGAAAAGACCCGACACTACTAAATGTGGTAAGTCCTATGATAAGGAAGGTTTTTTTTTTGAAAAGGTTTGAATTAAGAGAAAAATCGGAGGACGGTTCCATATTTTTGATAATGGCAAAATGCCGTCGGGGCCGTTTTTTTTTTAAAGTTCCGAAAATATTGAATTTTGAAATGGGCAGCATACCGGCTAAAAATAGGCTATTTTGAGTCAAATCATATGTAACCCCGTATTTTTCAAATAGTGTTAAAATTTAAAACATTTATTTAAACCAAGTTTAACATTTGAAAAATTATTTTCGTGGATAAAATATTTTATTTTTGTTAAATTAAAAATTATTCTGTATTCAAATACATGAAAATTTATTTATCGAATTATTAAAATTTTTATCTTTCATTAAGTAAAGTTTAAAAACTCGAAAATATTTTTAATTTTGACCTGTCGTTTTAACGTTTTCTCGTCTCGTAAAAATTTAATAATTTTTCGAATTCTTAAAATAATGATTACTTATAACTTTTGTCCCAAAATACTATTTACCGTCTATTTTACTTACCGTCTCACAAATACTTTTTTAAAAAAAAAAAAAATTTAACGATTTCCATTATTTTAACTTCGTAATCTTATATTTCAACTTTTTAAGAAAGAAAGACCTTTGTACGAGGAACGAACCGGAACTCGGAATTTGTGCCCTACTTACCCCTCCCCACGTGGCCCCCATACTCTCCCTCTCATCCCCCCCCCCCCACCTCCACTAATCTAACCTATTTTTATGAAGACTACACCCTATACTCCCTCCTCCTCTCCCCCCCCCCACTTGTCCTTCCTATATACTACCTCCGTCCCACTAAGATTGTCACATTACATTAAAATATTCCTCACAAATAATAGGAAAATGGGACAATCATTTAGGGACGGAGGGAGTATATATAGTACATCTACGTACTCCCTCATTCCATATACTTCCTCATTCTTGCATTCTTGCATTCTTGCTACTCTACTATCTACGTAATATACTCCTACATACTATATTATGTACTACTACTTCTACTTACTATACTATATGCTCCATAATATATATTATATTTACTTCCTCGTCCTTTTCTATAATTGGAGCATCGGGAATGAGGAGCTGCTCAATATTTAGCGGAATCACATATCTAGAACAGTATTTGGGTCAAATCATTTCGACCTTTATTTCTTAATAACGTTAATAAATACTCCGTAATAACTATTAAGGTAACCAAACTTTTCTTCTAACAACATTTCTTATATATAAGTATATTGTGTTACTAACTTAATAAATTGCTTACTTAAATATTTAGGCTTATTTGTATGACTAAATTACTTATGTATATATAAAAATGTTATGCGATATTTTCATACGACTATGATCCGAATGAAGAGACTAAGGAGTTCAATGAAGTAACACTAGCTCCTATTAGCTCGAGTCAAGCCACACTAGCTCCTCCTACTAGCTTAGTGGTATGCCTTCTCCAAGTACTAAGTTAGCTCACAAGGGAGCTGAATAAAGGAGTAGAGAAGTCAAGGTTGATTATGGGCTGATTGGTTACTTCGTTTCTAGCTCCATGTTCACATGGTGTGTACACTCAAGCTTTGTTGTTGGCTCCATGTTCACACAAGACTACACGGCCGGTTACTCTTGGTGAAGCTTTGGTTTTAACTCCCTAGCTTTGGTTTTAACTCCATGTTTACACTAGCTTTGTTATTAGCTCCAACCTTGTAATTAGCTCCTAGTTCACAATAGTCTTAGCTTTGTTTTTGTCACCCTAAACCAACCGGTTTAAGGGCTCTTGTAGGCTATAAATAGCCGGCCATTTTGAAGGAATAAATCATCCAATTTGCATATTAAAAACCTGAGTAAAAGTTAAGCTTTGTGCTTCCTTTTGTCGTCTTTGTAGTTCACAAGACAAAGTCTAGAGTGAGTCGCGTTACAAGCTCTAAACTCGCTATTTCAATCGAGTGTTTGATCTAGCAACCGCTTTGTTGAAGTATAGGTCTACTTCACCTAGCATACTATCCTTGGTTACGGTTTATTCAACCTTAAAACTATCCTTTCATTCTGTTTTGGTTACTTGTTTACGTTCCATTTCAGAATACTAATCCATCTTTACATTCTTGTTTCAAAGTTCATATCAACTCACATCATTAGTGGTATCAGAGCTTTGGTCACCCATTTAGACGTAAGCATGGCAGGAGTTGTGAGCTTTGAAGATTCAAGCATCGTTAGTCTCTCTAAGTCCAATGACGCACCTGGTTCTGAAGTCTACTTGGGAGAAAGAGAAGAAGAAGGAAAGAACTATGAACTCCCAACATTTGGTAATGTCTTAGTATTACGTACACTTCATGCTAATCCTATCCCACAAAACACCGAACAAAGAGACCAACTCTTTCACACAAAATGTCTAGTTAATACCAAGTGGTGTAGTTTGATTATTGATGGGGGTAGTTGTACGAATGTGGCCTCTACTGAAATGGTATCTAAGTTAGGTCTAACCACTACTAATCACCCTAAACCGTATGCATTACATTGGTTAGATAATGAAAACAAAATCAAGGTCACAAAACAAGTAAGAGTAGGTTTAACTATGGGATCTTATGTCGATGAAGTTCTTTGTGATGTTATCCCTATGGATGCTTGTCATATACTTTTAGGGCGACCTTGGCAGTTTGATAGGGATGTAGTACACCATGGTAGAAAGAATGAGTACGAATTAAGGGACCAAGGAAAGAAAATCATTCTAAAACCTATGACTCCACAAGCTGTTAGAGCTATGACCTCCAACAAAGCAAAAAAACCTAACCTCACCATCTTTGCAAGTGAGAGTGAAGTAGAACAGGCTTTACAAGGGGGGGAACGTGTATTTGTCATGATGGCTAAAGAAAGACCCGTAGAGGTTGAGAATGAACTTGGAGGAAAACCATTAGAGGAGTTGTTACACGAGTTTAAGGATGTCTTCCCCGAGGAATTACCCGTTGGTTTACCACCTATTAGAGGTATAGAACACCAAATAGACCTCATTCCAGGATCAACCTTACCCAACAAGGCTGCGTATAGGTGTAACCCGGAGGAAACTAAGGAATTACAAAGACAAATAGATGAGTTGATGAGTAGAGGGTATGTGCGGGAGAGCCTTAGTCCTTGTGCTGTTCCAGTTCTTCTAGTGCCTAAGAAAGATGGGACATGGAGAATGTGTGTAGATAGTAGAGCCGTTAACAACATCACCATCAAGTATAGGTTTCCTATTCCAAGATTGGATGATATGTTAGATGAGCTTCATGGGGCGGTGGTCTTCTCCAAAATTGATCTAAGGAGTGGTTACCATCAAATCAGAATGAGGGAGGGAGATGAATGGAAGACCGCTTTCAAAACCAAACATGGGCTCTATGAGTGGACGGTCATGCCATTTGGTCTTACCAACGCTCCAAGCACGTTCATGAGGTTAATGAACGAGGTACTTAAGGCCTACTTAGGTCGCTTTATTATGGTTTACTTGGATGATATACTTGTGTATAGCAGGTCTTTGGAAGAACATATGGAGCACTTGAGACTACTATTCACCACACTCCGCAAGCAACAACTTTTTGGGAAGAAGGAGAAGTGTGCCTTCTTTGTGGAGAGTGTAGTATTCCTTGGCTACGTAGTATCCAAAGGAGGAGTATCAGTTGATCAAACCAAAGTGGAATCCATACGTACTTGGCCAATCCCTTCCACCATTACAGAAGTAAGGTCTTTTCATGGTTTGGCTTCTTTTTACAGGAGATTCATCAAGGATTTCAGCACTATCACAAGCCCCATCACCGAGTGCTTGAAGAAGGGCGCATTTGTTTGGACCAAGGCTGCCCAAGAAGCTTTTGAAGCCATTAAAGAGAAGCTATGCTCCGCTCCTATCTTAGCCCTTCCTGATTTCTCTCAACCATTTGAGGTGGAATGTGACGCTAGTGGAGTTGGAATTGGTGCTGTTCTTGTGCAAAATAAGCGCCCCATTGCCTATTTCTCAGAGAAACTCAATGGAGCAAGGCTGAACTATTGCACCTACGACAAGGAATTCTATGCCATAGTAAGAGCTCTTGATCATTGGAGTCATTACCTACGTACTAACCATTTTGTTCTTCATTCAGATCATGAGTCCTTAAAATATATCAATGGCCAACAAAAGTTAAGTCCAAGGCATGCCAAGTGGGTAGAATTCTTGCAATCCTTTCACTTCTCTTCAAAATACAAAGATGGAAAGAGTAACGTAGTAGCTGATGCACTATCCCGCCGCTACACTTTACTATCTACTTTGGATGTGAGGTTGCTTGGATTTGAGACTCTAAAGGACTACTACAACAATGATGCTGACTTTGGTGAAACCTTCACCAAATGCAAGGAGGGAGCCTTTGATGAGTTTGTTTTGCAGGAAGGATTTCTTTTCAAAGGAAACCGCCTGTGTGTGCCCAAACATCCCATTAGGGAGCTACTGGTTAGAGAAGCTCATGGAGGAGGATTAGCGGGTCATTTTGGCATTACAAGAACATTGGAGGTCTTAAAGGAACACTTCTTTTGGCCAAAGATGCAAGGGAGTGTCCAGCATGTGGTGAGCAAGTGTGTGACTTGCCAATTCGCCAAAAGTTCTTTCAAGCCTGGAGTTTACACGCCCTTGCCCACTCCTAGTAGACCATGGGAAGATGTATCCATGGATTTCATTGTAGCCTTACCAAGAACCGCTAAAGGAAAAGATGCTATCATGGTGGTGGTAGATCGGTTTTCAAAGATGGCTCACTTCATTGCTTGCCACAAAACAGATGATGCTAGCAATGTTGCTGAATTATACTTCAAGGAGGTAGTGCGTCTACATGGGATACCCAAGTCCATAGTCTCTGATCGTGACGCAAAGTTCCTTAGTTACTTTTGGAACACATTATGGAGGAAGGTGGGAACCAAGCTCTTATTTAGCACTTCTCATCATCCACAAACAGATGGACAAACTGAGGTTACCAATCGCACTTTGGGGACTATTAAGGGGCCTTGTAAGTAAGACTCAAAAGGATTGGGATATCAAGCTTGCCCATGCTGAGTTTGCCTACAATCGATCCCCCACTTATGCTACTTCTCATTCCCCTTTTGAGGCTGTATATGGGATCAATCCTTACATGCCCTTGGACCTGATTCCGCTACCAAAAGATGAGTTAGTTCACAAGGATGCGGAGTCCAAACTGAAGACTATGATCAAGCTCCACGAGCAAATCCAAGAAAGAATCAAGGAGGTTAATGAAGCATACAAAAGAAAGTCCAACAAGAACAGGAAGCCAAGACTTTTTCAAGAGGGTGACTTAGTTTGGGTTCACTTGAGAAAGGAGAGATTTCCAAGCAAAAGAAAGAATAAGATGCCACGAGCTGAAGGACCTTACAAGATCATATCAAAGGTAAATGACAATGCTTACAAAGTGGAATTACCGGATGATTATGGAGTCCATGCCACGTTCAATGTAGGGGACCTTTCTCCCTATCTAGATGATGATGGCATTTCAGAATTGAGGGCAATTCCTTTTCAAGGGGGAGGAGATGATCCGAATGAAGAGACTAAGGAGTTCAATGAAGTAACACTAGCTCCTATTAGCTCGAGTCAAGCCACACTAGCTCCTCCTACTAGCTTAGTGGTATGCCTTCTCCAAGTACTAAATTAGCTCACAAGGGAGCTGGATAAAGGAGTAGAGAAGTCAAGGTTGATTATGGGCTGATTGGTTACTTCGTTTCTAGCTCCATGTTCACATGGTGTGTACACTCAAGCTTTGTTGTTGGCTCCATGTTCACACAAGACTACACGGCCGGTTACTCTTGGTGAAGCTTTGGTTTTAACTCCCTAGCTTTGGTTTTAACTCCATGTTTACACTAGCTTTGTTATTAGCTCCAACCTTGTAATTAGCTCCTAGTTCACAATAGTCTTAGCTTTGTTTTTGTCACCCTAAACCAACCGGTTTAAGGGCTCTTGTAGGCTATAAATAGCCGGCCATTTTGAAGGAATAAATCATCCAATTTGCATATTAAAAACCTAAGTAAAAGTTAAGCTTTGTGCTTCCTTTTGTCGTCTTTGTAGTTCACAAGACAAAGTCTAGAGTGAGTCGCGTTACAAGCTCTAAACTCGCTATTTCAATCGAGTGTTTGATCTAGCAACCGCTTTGTTGAAGTATAGGTCTACTTCACCTAGCATACTATCCTTGGTTACGGTTTATTCAACCTTAAAACTATCCTTTCATTCTGTTTTGGTTACTTGTTTACGTTCCATTTCAGAATACTAATCCATCTTTACATTCTTGTTTCAAAGTTCATATCAACTCACATCAGACTAAATTCAACTCGACTAAATTATCACTTGTTTAATTTATTTATTTATCACCTTTACATTTCTGTTTATATGAAACATGAGAAAATGAATAAAAGAACTTAAAATAATAAAATTTACTTATATCATTTTATTTATTTATTTAATTCTATTTACTATGTTATTCTATGTACTTGTATTTGTATGTATTTTATATAATTGTATTTTTGGTCGTATTTTAATTTTCTTTAGTACTTTTACATTTGTTTATATATTATAATAATAGAGTAAATTAGTAACTTGCAAAATGTTTTATTTTGATAAAACTTCACTTATTATTTTTATATAGGTAGAAATTTATAATTTCATTTTCTGAAAGAAATGAATTTATTTTATTACGAAATTTTTACACAACATTTATAAATATTTAAATATGATTTTACGTCAAATTTTGTAAATCATTTAAGTACGACTTAATTTATATTTTTCAGAAAACTTTAATATTTTTCAGAAAACTATAAATTTTGAAATAATATTTTATTATACCTTAAATTTTATTTTTATATATAAAACTTCATTTAAAAGAATTTACTATTTTAAAAATATTATATGATATTTGGGATATGATGTTTCAGGTGACACATGAGGATTAAAGTATAACGTTGTCACACTGAAAGTAAGTATTTGAGGATTTGACTGTTTTAAATGAGTCCGGCCAATTACTGAAGGTCACCAAATAATGTAATACTTGTTCACAGGCGACTTTTATATAAAGTTTACGATGCGAGTCTGGGACGAATAGCTTGTGTTGGATCCTACCATGCGTGGTGTTTCGACTGCACTTGTAATGAAAATCAGACTCAGAGGCTGTGGTCCGAGAGTCGACCTAGTGTTTAAGGTAGTCGTCCTACGACAGTGAGAGCTGCGGCTCAAGAGTATGCGTAGGGTATGTGCGCATGTATAGACAAGTACTTGATCAGTATTACCACCTAGGTAGCGGGGGCAAAACAGGATTCTGAAAACTGCGGGTTCCCTCTTGGTGATGCAGAGAATGTAATATCAGCTTTCATTTCAGCCCAGAGCCCTGTTTGAATAAACGTATAATATAATAGAAGTTCAGGTCCAATTGAGCCTTGTGGGTGAGATGTAAACCTCATAAGATCGGTTCGGTCTACGAGTCGGTAACACGGTTACTTCTATTGGTGAGATGCAAGCCAATAGGGTGTAACGGTGATACTAGGAGCCACGACTCGTGTGTTTATTCTCTGTTTACGTGAAAAATGATGTTTAAAATCAAATGGCTACCAATGTCCCATCTTTTAAACTTTACCGTTTTCATCACCTCACATGTTGGTTAATTGATATAAAGGAAACTATCTGTTACGTGATATCCTTTAATATTTTTGTAAGCATATTATTTGTTATTCACATGTTTGTCTTCTGTGTTCGAGGTGATGTTAGATGAACGGCTTGGTTGCTGTCCCGCTCAGCGTCCACTGTTTTATTTTTTTTGCATGTCTAAGACGTTGGGGAATCGAGCGAGAGATTTAATAATATGTTTGTATAAAATACAATCTATATTCTGTACTAAATGAATCAAGACTATGTAATTAATAGTCGTTTATTATAAGGATCCGTAGCGATACGGATTTGTTTACACTCTGATATAATTTAAATTAAATGACTTAGATAACTTTTCGCATTATCTATTATTTTAAGTCATCAAAAATCCGGGTTGTTACATCATAAATCCTAATTTTGGTAGCATCCCGGGTTTTAAAATTTAAATATATTTTGAAAAAAATGCATTTTTTGAAATAATGTTTTTTGAAAAAGATGATAAAGTAAGTAGCATATAGTCACGCAAGCATTATAACGACACCATGTATGCTTTAAACTAAGTCTCGGTCGGTCGAAAATGGGTCTATACCAACAACGACGACTTTCTCGTAATTCAGGACGGACTTCCTAAGCCGAATTGGTCTTAGAACATGCCGCGAAACCCATACGAGTTCGGCTATAGAACTTTTTAGCGCACCCATTTAGGAATGCACCGCGGTATAGTGGGACGTCGGTCACAAGTAACCGGCCCGGGAAAGATTTGGGTTATGCATGAACCATCGAACTAAAATGCGTACATTAGTAATCGAACGATTTCTTTTTGAGTCTCACCCTAGGAACTGATGTGAGTTAAAATGAACTTTGAACAAGTTATTTGGAGGTTGATAGTACTTTGAGATAAACGAAAAACAAGCAACAAAATCAGATTGGAAAAGTTGTTGTAAGGATGAAAGAATGTAACCAAGGATAGTGTGCTAAGTGAGATAGACCTATACCTCAACAAAGCGGGTGCTAATTCAAACACTCGATTGAAATAGCGAGTATAGAGCTTGTAACGCGACTAACTCTAATACTTTGTCTTGTGAACTACAAAGACGAAAAAGAAAAGCAAAGCTTCACTCAGATTTGTTTTATGAAAGTTGAATGATTTATGCATCTAATGGGTGGCTATTTATAGCTTACAAAAGGACCCAAAGAGAGGCCAACCAGAATAGTCAAGCCTCTTAAAGTGGGTGATACAAACAAAGAAAGGGAAAAGAACTTAGACAACTAGATACAATGAATAAGTGTGAACACTAGTAGCCACTATTTTGCTCCAATTAAGATGCAATGCTTCTTTGTTTGCTTTAGTAGGCTGGTGTGTTTTTGCACTTGGTTAATGTATCTTCTAGTCTTGAAAGCAATTAATCCCATTGCTGATTATTTGAACTTAGAAATCGTATTAGAGCAATGTATCCACTAGCTCTTTTATTGAAAGTCGATACAAAAGAAACAGTCCCGTCAAATAAATAACTTCTGCGAAATTCCCATGCACAACTGACTTGTTCGGACCATAACTTTGTCAATACTTGTTCAATGAGCCTTCACGAATAGTCATTGGAAAGATAAGCTCGAAATCTATCTCCTCCATTTTGAATGACTACAAAATTCCAAGTATAACTTGAGATATGTACCGATTAAAACAACGCTGCAAAATGAACTCGCGTCAGGAACCCCGATGACTAGTGGTAAATCAGGTATCCCCAACGGAGTCGCCAAATTGTGGACATGACATAGGTCCTGTAACACCCGCTATTTTTCCTAAGCATTTTATTCTTTCTGTTAGGACTTCGTCTTAACTCTGTCACTTTTGGCCTCATATTTTATCATTTTACTAAGCTTTATTTTAATTTTTGAGTTTAATAATTTCTATTTTTAATTTTAAAGATTTAAAATTCTTTTAAACCCATTTGTTTGGTTTCTTCGTAAACTAAGTAATTTTTCCGCGAGGAATTCTATTTTTCTCCCAATTGACATTTTTAAGCTTGGATTTAAGTTATTCCTTTTTCCTAAAAATGTTTGAATACGTTTATGGAATATTTTCTACTAAGATATATTTTAGTTACTAAAAACGAGCCATTTATGATTTTATTACGAAGCTTCGCGAATAATTATTTTCTTACGCGAGGTTTACTCGAATTACTTTGAAATGCCTTTAACTATTTTACGATTATACTTTTTATCAACTTATAAATTATTTGAGACTGTTTTCTCACATTTTGGACCGACTAAGCTCTTGGTCACAAGTTTTATTACATTTTATTTAAACGTTTCATTTTATCACATTAAAACGCAATCATAAGATAAATCATTTTCATTCATTGTAGCATTTATGTCAAAACTTTTCTTACTCACTCTCTTATCCATTTGGCCGGCCAACTATAGGTCTAGGTGCATTTTGGTTCCTCATTTTGAAGCCTTAATTTCATTCTTACCCTCTTTAAGTGTAGTAACATCCATCTCCTCCTTTACTACATTCATTTTTGCATTAACCAAAAATATTCATCACTTTTTCTTCTCTCTTTTGGCCGTGTACTTCTTACCCTCCTTGGGGTTGATTTTTGCTCCATTTCAAGTCCCAATCGCATCATTTTTATCGTCATAATAATCCTCTTTCCGATTCCGTCGTTAAGGTATTAATCGACGTCATTTTCGATCAATTTTTACCTTGTTTTTTTTTAGTTTTCTCATGGTATTTTTCTGCCATGATTTACGTGTTTGGTAGGATTTTTGGACGATCCCGAAGCCGACGAATATATCGTTGATTCAGACTTGGAGTAGAGGTAACGTCGATGTTACTCGGTATTTCAAGATTTTAATTGAGTATTTGCATGTATATATTTTTTTTATATTTTATTTTGGCAATATATGTATGTCACGAATTCTGGAAAAAATTTTAAAGTTGAAATTTTGCATGTTTCGATATTTTTATCGCTTTTACGAGATTAACGATTAAATTGTTATATTAATTTGTAAAATCGTAATAATCGGCCTAAACATGTAATATATGTTTATATTCTGGAAAAATGTTGTTTTTGATGATTTTTAGTAATTTAGTATTTTTCTGATATTTTTATATCGATTATTGAATTATTATCGTTTTCGAACAAAAACGATTAAAAACCGATTTTTAGTTCTAGTACTTAAACATTTTATTTTAATCTGATTTTTGACGTGGTGAAACTTTCTGGTGAAATAGAATTTTCTGATATTTTTCATAATTTTTCGGAATTGTTAAGTGGATGAATTAATTAATCACTTTAAATCATCGTTTATCGTTAAAACCGTGTTTGTTGTTTAAATTCTCGATTTCTGGTCTTTAGTTTAAATCTGGAAAAAATTATGATTCTGATGATTTCATATTAAAATGTATTATTATGATTTTTAGTGCCTTAATAAAATGTTAGGAACGATAGGTTTATTAATAAAATCGTTAATTGCGAAAACGGGTTTAAATGACGGCTTTGTTGAAATTTGTTGAATCTGGGTTTTGGAAAAATCTGGAAAAATTTATATTCTGTAAAATTAGGATTTTAAAGTGTAATAATAATTTTTGGATATTAATACTTAAATCGTTTTGTAATTACTATTTTTTTTAATCGTTATTGTCGAGATTGGACGATTAACGAGAAAACGCTTTAAAAACCGAATTTTAGAATTCTGGAAATTTTCTTTTCTGGACAGAATGTCCATAAATATAATTTAACTATTTTACATAATTTTGGTACTATTTATTATAGTCTTTAATTAATAAATATTGATTTCGGACAAATTGTGATTTATCGTTAAATGCTTCGTATTAACTAAAAGAATTACTTTTCCAGCAATTTTTGAAAGTATTTAAATCTGAAACTTTAGGAGTTAAATCATCCCTTAACATACTCTATATATATTTGTTGGTTTAATTAAATAAAGACGTTCAAGTATTTAATTTAGTATTTGCCGTAAAATCCTATTTATAATTTTATCGTCGAAACTAATAATAATTAGGGAATTTTAGCTTTATAACTTTCGAAAAACACCCTAATTAGTATTATTAAATATTTTTAGATGTCTCTAATCATTTTATAACACTTGTACGATATTTTAATAGTTTCATAAAATCAAATGTTCTTACTTTAATAATTAATATCGTTAAGGCCGAAAGTATTAGTTTTATAAATCTATATCGTTTACTAAAATGTGGTATTAGTATGAATTAATATTTTCACTACTTTGATATGATACTATTTTTAGTAAAGTTTCCTAAAAATAGAAGTTTCCTAAAATAGAAGTTTCCTAAAATAGAAAGTTTCCTCTTTTAGAATATAAATGTTTACTTCTTTTATCCTCATATTGTTTATGATGAATACATCTTTTAAATATCGATAATGGTTTGTTTTGGAGTTATGGAATAAGGACAAGTGTGGGTTTAGAGTAATATAGTCTGGGATGTACGTTTTGCCATCAACTGTAAGGCTGGTGTGTCTTTATGGGGCGCATTGGTTGTTGAACTGAGCATGGTTTGTGTTCAGGAGAGTGTATATTTACCTTAAACTTAGATATCGCATCGTATAAGTCGCGTCGGGTTGAACTGGATATGGTTTGTATCCAGGAGGGGTGTGCATTACTTAAGCCAGGACCTCGCTGCACGCAGTCCTGTTATGGTTGAGTTGCCTAATTAGAGACCAAAGTCTAATTTGTTTTGACTAAGTTCTCGAAACTAGTTTTTAGTATTATCCTAGTGAAAGTCTAGATTCTACATTAATCCTATCCATAACGCCATTTTGATTATTTTATTTATTATCGATATAAATTGGCGCAGGTTGGCAAATATCTTTATGTGTCTTCGGAAACCCCTTTTGAATAATTTGTTCGACGCAAAACCTTATTTTAATATGATGTTTTTCTGTTTTCCATTTTTACTATTTTTCCTATATTAGTAATTACTGTTTTAAAATCCTGTTATACGGCTGGGAGAACGTTGACGTTGCTCCCCACTGATTGTGGCTGTTATGTTTTAACATGGCAGGTATACGTGTTTATTTTCCGGTGGGTGTGGGCTAGCGAGCAGTCTTGGATCCTGCTGATCTTTTAATAATCATGTTTTAAGGATTGTTTAACCTCTTTATGGATTGTTTTAAATTTTAGCCATTTTTATATATGGCGCATGTTTGACTTTACCAATTTAATTTATTAAGACATAGTTCTGTGTGTTTTAATCCCGACTCTACAGTGTTTCCGCCACTGTATCGCGCTAGAATATTTAGGGGATTACAGTTGGTATCAGAGCATCACTGCTCCCGACGCTTACACACCTGAAATTAGGGAAAAATACCAGTAAATTATTTAAACAGTAAATAAAGATATTATTAGAAATGGGTAGAAACAGATAAGGACTTAACTGTTAAGATTGTCTGTTCCTGAACTCGATGATTAGCATTGATTTTATGTTGTTATTTGTGAACTTCAAGATGGCCGGAAGAGGTAACCGAAACAACAACAACAACCGCAACAACAACAACAACAATGATCAAGGAGGTATCGAAGCTCTGGCTGACACGCTACGCAATATAGCGCAGGCTATGAACGAGATGAACAACCGGAACCAGCAGAGGCCCTTCAACTTCTCTCACGCTGCTGAAGGAATGGCAAAAAGCAGATTGGAGTATTATGACGGTTCCGTGGACCCTGAAGTCATGAATCGTTGGTTTCGAGTGATGGAAAGACAGTTTGGAATTTACTTCGCCCCTGATCCGAATCAAGGAGCTACCAAAGAGTTCATTAAAGTCACCTTAGCTCCTCATAGTCTTAGTTCAGCCACACTAACACCTCTTGCCAGATTAGTAGTATGCCTACTACAATTGACCCGAATCAAGAAGCTACTAATCCTAGTAAGGAAGTACTAAAGAGCTCAACGAAGTAATACCAGCTCCTACTTAACTATAGTCCAGCTACATTAGCACTAATAAAGAGTCGTCTTCAATTATGGAGCTAGCTCGAGTTTGAGCGGAATAAAGGAGCAAATAGTCAAGGATATATGAAGGCATTAACTTAGGTTCACACCCATTCAAGCATGGGAATTTCTGATGCGAGTTCATTTTGCAGCATTGTTTTGATCAGTCCATATCTCGAGTTATACTTGGATTTTCGTAGTCATTCAAAATGGAGGAGATAGATTTCGAGCTTATCTTTCCAATGACTATTCATGAAGGCTCATTGAACAAGTATTGACAAAGTTATGGTCCGAACAAGTCAGTTGTGCATGGGAAAGCACCGGGGTTAAAGAGGACGTTTGAAGCTGGTTGTGTTCACTAGGTGTGCACGTCCAAATGAAGCTTTGTTATTAGCTCCATGGTCACACCAGCCACACCTTAATGCTCTCTTAGCTTTGTTATTAGCTCCATGTTTATATTACTTTGTTATTAGCTCCTAGCTTTGTTCTTAGCTCCTAGTTCACATTAGGCTTAAGCTTTGTTTTTGTCACCATTGTACTTTGTTATTGTCACCCTTGACCAGCCGGTTTTAAGGGTCTTGTAGGCTATATATAGCCACCCATTTGAATGAATAAATCATCCAATTTGCAAATTAAAACTTGAGTAAAGCTAAGCTTGCTGTTTCGTCCTTGTAGTTTACAAGACAAAGTCTAGAGTGAGTCGCGTTACAAGCTCTAAACTCGCTATTTCAATCGAGTGTTTGATCTAGCAACCGCTTTGTTGAAGTATAGGTCTACTTCACCTAGCATACTATCCTTGGTCACGGTTTATCCTTCCTTAAAACTATCCTTTCTTTCTGTTTTGGCTACTCATTCACGTTCCATTTCAGAATACTAATCCATCTTTACATTCTTGTTTCAAAGTTCATATCAACTCACATCATTAGTGGTATCAGAGCTTTGGTCATCCATTTAGACGCAAGCATGGCAGGAGTTGCGAGCTTTGAAGACGTTAGTTCCTTGGAAGGCCTAAAGAGAGAATCAGTGTGCAAGATGAACGAACTTTCTGAGCCCATAGGCGCATCTGGTCCGGAAGTCTACTTGGGAGAAAAGGAGGAAGAAGGAAAAGACTATGAGCTCCCAACGTATGGTAATGTTTTAGTACTACGTACACTTCATGCTAACCCCATCCCACACAACACCGAGCAAAGAAACCAACTTTTTCACACTAAGTGTCTAGTTAATACCAAATGGTGTAGTTTGATTATTGATGGAGGTAGTTGTACGAATGTTGCCTCTACTGAAATGGTAACTAAGTTAGGTCTAACCACTACTAATCACCCTAGACCATATGCATTACGTTGGTTAGATGATGGAAACAAAATACAAGTCACAAAACAAGTAAGAGTAGGTTTAACTATGGGGTCTTATGTCGATGAAGTTCTTTGCGATGTTATTCCTATGGATGCTTGTCATATACTTTTGGGACGTCCTTGGCAGTTTGATAGGGATGTAGTACACCATGGGAGAAAAAACGAATACGAGTTAAGGGATAAGGGAAAGAAAATCATTCTAAAACCTATGACTCCCCAAGCTGTTAGAGCTATGACCTCCAACAAAACCAATAAGCCTAACCTTACCATTGAGAGTGAAGTAGAACAGGCTTTAAAAGAGGGGGAACGTGTCCTTGACATGGGTACTATAGAGGAACCATTTAAGATGGATAATGGGTTTGGAAGGAAACAATTCGAGGAGTTGCCAAAGGAACTGGGTTTCGTCATTCCTAATGAATTACCAGCTGGTTTGACACCTAGGGAAGATCATGAAGTCTTAAGACATGAAGGTGTTAAGAACAAAGTCGTGGCTAATGCTCTATCTTGTCACTACACACAATCCTCCACTTTAGATGCAAGCACGCTTGGATTTGAGACCTTGAAGGACTCCATGGATGCTGATGTACTCACCGAGTGCAAGGCTGGTGTTCTTGGTACTTTTGTTGAGTTTGTTTTGCAGGTAGATCTTCCTTTTACAAGAAACCATCGTTGTATCCCAAGGCATCCTATTTCAGAGTGTATAACTAGAGAAACTCATGGAGAAAGACCAGCTGAAACTTTTGACATGACCAAGACCTTAGAGGTGATAAAAGAACACTTCTTCTTGCTAAAGATACAAGGGATTAATCAGAACATTGGGAGCAAATGCTTAACAAAGCCGTTCTCAAGGAGTCCTTTCAGAACAAGGGAGTACTTACCATTTTTCGAAATGACTCATTTCGGTGTTTGTTACCCAACAGATGAAGCTAGCAAAGGGCCTGACTTGTACGTTAGGGAAGTGATTCGGGAAAGGATCAAAGAAGCCTACAAAAGAAGGTCCAACAAAAACAGAAAACCGAGACTTTTCCAAGAGGATGACTTGGTTTTGGTTCACTTGAGAAAGGAGAGGTTTCCAAGCAAAAAGAAGACCAAGTGGAAGCCACAAACAGAAGTTCCATACAAGGTATACAACAATACTTGCAAGATGAAGTTGCCGGATAGTTATGAAGTTCATACCACGTCCAAAGTGGGAGATTTTGCTCTTTATCTTAATGAAGATGACTGTTCAGAATTGAGGACAATTCCTTCTAAAGGGGGAGGAGATGATCCGAATCAAGGAGCTACCAAAGAGTTCATTAAAGTCACCTTAGCTCCTCATAGTCTTAGTTCAGCCACACTAACACCTCTTGCCAGATTAGTAGTATGCCTACTACAATTGACCCGAATCAAGAAGCTACTAATCCTAGTAAGGAAGTACTAAAGAGCTCAACGAAGTAATACCTGCTCCTACTTAACTATAGTCCAGCTACATTAGCACTAATAAAGAGTCGTCTTCAATTATGGAGCTAGCTCGAGTTTGAGCGGAATAAAGGAGCAAATAGTCAAGGATATATGAAGGCATTAACTTAGGTTCACACCCATTCAAGCATGGGAATTTCTGATGCGAGTTCATTTTGCAGCATTGTTTTGATCAGTCCATATCTCGAGTTATACTTGGATTTTCGTAGTCATTCAAAATGGAGGACATAGATTTCGAGATTATCTTTCCAATGACTATTCATGAAGGCTCATTGAACAAGTATTGACAAAGTTATGGTCCGAACAAGTCAGTTGTGCATGGGAAAGCACCGGGGTTAAAGAGGACGTTTGAAGCTGGTTGTGTTCACTAGGTGTGCACGTCCAAATGAAGCTTTGTTATTAGCTCCATGGTCACACCAGCCACACCTTAATGCTCTCTTAGCTTTGTTATTAGCTCCATGTTTACATTACTTTGTTATTAGCTCCTAGCTTTGTTCTTAGCTCCTAGTTCACATTAGGCTTAAGCTTTGTTTTTGTCACCATTGTACTTTGTTATTGTCACCCTTGACCAGCCGGTTTTAAGGGTCTTGTAGGCTATATATAGCCACCCATTTGAATGAATAAATCATCCAATTTGCAAATTAAAACTTGAGTAAAGCTAAGCTTGCTGTTTCGTCCTTGTAGTTTACAAGACAAAGTCTAGAGTGAGTCGCGTTACAAGCTCTAAACTCGCTATTTCAATCGAGTGTTTGATCTAGCAACCGCTTTGTTGAAGTATAGGTCTACTTCACCTAGCATACTATCCTTGGTCACGGTTTATCCTTCCTTAAAACTATCCTTTCTTTCTGTTTTGGCTACTCATTCACGTTCCATTTCAGAATACTAATCCATCTTTACATTCTTGTTTCAAAGTTCATATCAACTCACATCAGCCCCCGAGGATCAGAAGGTGGACCTAGCTGTGTTGTACCTGTCAGACGATGCAGACAGATGGTGGAGCCAAGTTGGCCCGACTGCTCTTCAGACTCCAGGATTCAACTGGACTCAGTTCAAGGCTCTCTTAGAGCAGAGATTTTATCCCGAGGAGCTGAGGCGTCAGAGGATGACTGAATTCAACACTCTAAGCCAGAATACCATGTCAGTTGAAGCTTACACCACTCGGTTTCACTTTCTGGCGAATTATGCTGGAGATCTGTTACCCAATGAGAATTCCCGAGCTTTCTTTTATCGAGGAGGACTTCGAGCCGATATCACTCTCAACATGCCCCGGAGTCTCTCAACTGTTAATGAGCTTTATAATGCCGCGCTATACGCGGAATCTTCGATTGAGCGGGTGAAATCTATGAACCCATCATCTGGTTATAAAAGACCTTTCACCCATTCAGGGAATAACTCTTCATCTTCTTCTAAGAAGTTCAACTCTGGAGGTCTGGATTACTTTTCCTTTCTCTTCTTCTTCTTCTACTTTCTTTCCTTTAAATTGCTGACTCTACTGTATGCTATTACAGGTAGTGGTTTCAAGAAAAACAATTTCAACTCGAAGCCCAACAACAAGAAGGATTCTAACTGTTTCAAATGCAAGAAGGCCTATCATCCGGGTTTGACTTGTGAGGGTAACCCTATTACCTGTTTCCACTGTGGGGAAGTGGGACATCGTTCTACCTACTGCCCAAAGAAAGCAACAACCAATACCGCTACTGCAGCTGGCGCTGTCTCTACTTCTGCTCCTCGTAAGGGACGCATCTTTGTGATGAGTCGTGCCGACGCCGAGGCTAATCCTGATGTGGTTACGGGTATGTTTCTGATTTCTGGTGTTAGTGCTTATATATTATTTGATACCGGCGCTTCCACGTCTGTAATATCTTCTACTCTGGCTCCAAAACTATCCTTAACCCCCTGTCTAGCTGAGCCTATAGCTATTTCCCTCCCTTCTGGTGAAGTCGTTGACTGTTCTAAAGCTTATCAGAATGTACCTATTCTCTTTGCTGGTACTATTCTTCCTTCTACTCTCCTTGAGTTTCCTCTCGCTGAGTTCGACGTTATTTTGGGAATGGACTGGTTAGCTCAGTATGATGCAAGATTTCAGTGTCGAGATCAGAAGATTTCTCTGAAGACCCCCGAAGGTGTTCGAGTGACTTACCGTGGTGGTCGAAGACAGAAGGGTATCAAGATTATTTCTGCCATGAAGGCTATCAGAATGCAGAGAAAAGGTTGCCAAGCATTTCTATGTACGGTAACTGTAACTGCTGAACTTCCCAAGCTCGAAGAGGTGCGCATAGTGTGTGATTATGCAGATGTATTTCCTGAGGAGTTACCAGGTATGCCACCCGAACGAGATGTGGAATTCACTATTGAACTCGTGCCTGGTACAGGCCCAATCGCCAAAGCACCTTACAGAATGGCTCCTGCTGAGTTGCAAGAGCTACGCAAGCAATTGGATGAAATGATTGAGAAAGATTTCATTCGTCCAAGTTCTTCCCCTTGGGGCGCTCCTGTACTTTTTGTCAAGAAGAAAGATGGTTCAATGCGCCTGTGTATTGATTATCGTGATCTCAACAAGGTTACGATCAAGAACAAATATCCCCTGCCCAGAATTGATGATCTCTTTGATCAACTTAAGGGTGCTTCCGTATTTTCCAAGATCGATCTAAGGTCTGGATATCACCAAATTCCCGTCCGTGAATCAGATATTCCTAAGACGGCTTTCAGTTCGAGGTATGGACATTATGAATTCAAAGTCATGCCTTTTGGTTTAACCAATGCTCCTGCTGTTTTTATGGATCAGATGAACAGAACTTTCAGGGAGTATTTGGATCAGTGTGTTGTTGTCTTTATTGATGATATCCTGATTTATTCCAAGTCAGAGGTGGAACATGCAGAACATCTCAAGGTTATTCTTGGCATCCTACGAGATCAGAAGTGGTATGCTAAGTTTTCCAAGTGTGAGTTTTGGCTTTCCGAGGTAGCTTTTCTGGGTCATGTTATCACAAAGGAAGGTATTAAGGTTGACCCTGCTAAGATTTCAGCTATCGAGAGCTGGGCAAGTCCCAAAGATGTTGGCGAGATCCGAAGTTTCCTAGGTCTTGCCGGCTATTATCGAAGGTTTGTGCAAGACTTTTCTAAGTTAGCACGACCTATGACTCAATTACTTAAGAAAGAGAATAAGTTTCTGTGGAGTCAAGCTTGCGAAGATGCTTTTTCTGAGCTCAAGAGAAAGCTCACCTCTGCTCCTATCCTGACCCTACCTGAAGAAGGCGTTGGTTTTGATGTGTACTGTGACGCTTCTAAGAATGGTTTGGGTTGTGTCCTTATGCAGAACGGTAAGGTGATCGCTTATGCCTCTAGACAGTTGAAAATTCATGAGGTGAATTACCCTACCCACGACTTGGAGTTAGCAGCTGTGGTGCATGCCTTGAAGATTTGGAGGCATTATTTGTACGGAGTAAGATGCAAGGTTCACACTGACCATAAGAGTCTGCGATATCCCTTCACGCAGAAAGATCTGAATGCGAGACAGAGACGCTGGATCGAGTTAGTGAATGACTATGACCTTGAATTGGTGTATTGTGAGGGAAAGGCTAACGTGGTTGCTGATGCCCTTAGCAGAAAGATCCTTCATTCCTTGTCTCCGTGTTCTAACTTGCCTGAGAAGTTGTCCCGAGATTTTGCCAAGATGACTATTGATGTTGTGGATGAAGATTATGATGGTCGCCTGTATGCCCTTGTTGCTGAACCAACTCTTTTCCGTGAGATTCGTGAGAAGCAGTTAGATGACCCTTTTGTGGCTGGCATCCGAGAAAAGATGAATCTTGGTAAGGCTCTAGATTTTTCTGTGGATTCCAGTGGAGCACTGAAATTTAAGAACCGCTGGGTTGTTCCTGGTGATGCTGAGGTGAGAAAGCAAGTTTTAACCGAAGCACATAAGACGAGGTACTCTATTCATCCTGGTGGTGACAAGATGTATCGGGATTTGAAGCTCCATTTCTGGTGGCCTCATATGAGAGAGGACATTGCAGAGTTTGTAAGTAAGTGCTTGACTTGTCAGCAGGTGAAGTTCGAGCACAAGAAGCCTGGAGGTTTGCTACAACCACTCCCTGTTCCAGAGTGGAAATGGCAGTGCATATCGATGGATTTTGTGATGGCTTTACCTAGAACCGTGAATGGTAGAAACGGTATTTGGGTTATTGTGGACCGCTTGACCAAATGTGCATGATTCGTCCCAATTCGTGATACTTGGAGTTTGGAGAAGCTCGCAGAAGTGTATATTGCCGAGATCGTCCGTCATCACGGTGTACCGCTCGAGATTGTTTCGGATCGAGACCCGAGGTTCTGCTCTAAATTTTGGAAGGCTTTGCAAGATGCTTTGGGAAGCAAGTTATTGATGAGTACCGCTTTCCATGCTGCTACAGATGGACAGTCCGAGAGAACAATCCAAACTTTGGAGGATATGTTGCGGGCTTGTGCCTTGGATTTCCAAGAGAGTTGGATCCGACATCTTCCATTGGTAGAGTTTTCCTATAACAACAGCTACCATGCCTCTATTAAGATGTCTCCGTTTGAAGCACTTTATGGTCGAAAGTGTCGTAGTCCCGTCTGTTGGGATGTTCCCGGTGAAGTAAAGATTTTGGGCCCGGATTTGTTGGCTCAGACTATTGACGTTGTGAATGTGGTCCGATCTAGGATGAAGTCTGCCCAGGATCGATAGAAGTCGTATGCTGATGTTCGTCGCCGACCTTTGGAGTTTTCGGTTGGTGATCTGGTGTTCCTGAAGGTATCACCTATGAAAGGGGTGAAACGGTTTGGGATTAAGGGCAAGCTCAGCCCTAAGTTCGTTGGCCCATACCCTGTGATCGAGAGAGTGGGCGAAGTTGCTTATAAACTGGAACCTTGACATGGGTACTATAGAGGAACCAGTTAGGATTGATAATGGGTTTGGAAGGAAACAATTCGAGGAGTTGCCAAAGGAACTGGGTGTTGTCATTCCTAATGAATTACCAGCTGGTTTGACACCTAGTAAAGATCATGAAGTCTTAAGGTATGAAGATCTTAAGAACAATGTCGTGGCTAATGCTCTATCTTGTCACTACACACACTCATCCACTTTAGATGCAAGTACGCTTGGATTTGAGACTTTGAAGGACTATTACTCCATGGATGCTGATGTACTCACCGAGTGCAAGGCTGGTGCTCTTGGTACTTTTGATGAGTTTATTTTGCAGGAAGAGCTTCCTTTTAAAGGGAACCATCTTTGTGTCCCAAGGCATACTATTTCAGAATGTATAACTAGAGAAGCTCATGGAGGAGGACCGGCTGAACATTTTGACATGACCAAGACCTTAGAGGTGCTAAAAGAACACTTCTTTTTGCTAAAGATACAAGGGAATAATCAAAACATTGTGAGCAACTACTTAACAAATCCGGTCTCAAAGAGTCCTTTCAAACCAAGTGAGTACTTACCATTCTCCGAAATGACTCACTTCAGTGTTTGTTACACAACAGATGAAGCTAGCAAAGGGCCTGACTTGTACTTTAGAGAAGTGATTCGGGAAAGGAGCAAGGAATCCTACAAAGGAAGGTCCAACAAAAACAGAAAAACGAGACTCTTCCAAGAGGGTGACTTGGTTTTGGTTCACTTGAAAAAGGAGAGGTTTCCAAGCAAAAGGAAGAACAAGTTGAAGCCACAACCAGAAGTTCCATACAAGGGAAACAACAATGCTTGCAAGATGGAGTTGTCGGATGATTATGGAGTTCATGCCACGTTCAAAGTGGGAGATCTCTCTCCTTATCTTGTTGAGGATGGCATTTCTGATGTGAGTTGATATGAACTTTGAAACAAGAATATGAAGTATGATTAGTATTCTGAAATGGAACGTAAACAAGTAACCAAAACAGAATGAAAGGATGGTTTTAAGGTTGAATAAACCGTAACCAAGGATAGTATGCTAGGTGAAGTAGACCTATACTTCAACAAAGCGGTTGCTAGATCAAACACTCGATTGAAATAGCGAGTTTAGAGCTTGTAACGCGACTTACTCTAGACTTTTCCTTGTAAACAACAAGGACGTAAAAGAAAGCTTAGCTTTACTCAGTTTTTTGATATGCAAATTGGATGCTTTATTCATTCAACTACATGGCTATATATAGCCTACAATCAGACCTTAAACTCGGCTGATTAGGGGTGACAAAAACAAAGTTACAACCATGTGAACAAGGAGCTAATAACCAGGCTTAGGAGCTAAAAACAAAGTAATGTAAACATGGAGCTAATAACAAAGCTCTTAATCAGCCGCGGTCCTCTTGTGTGAACATGGAGTCAAAAACAAAGCTTGATGATGCACACTATGTGAACATAGCCATGGTGTGAACCCAAGTTAATGTCTTCAATTTACCTTGACTTCTTTGCTCCTTTATTCAGCTCCTATACGAGCTAACTTAATACTTGGAGGAGGCACACTACTAGGCTGGTAGGAGGTGCTAATGTGGCTTGACTAGAACTATTAGGAGCTAGTGTTACTTCATTGAACTCTTTAGCCTCTTCATTCGGATCATCTCCTCCCCCTTGAAAAGAAATTGCCCTCAATTCTGAAATGCCATCATCATCAAGGTAAGGAGAAAGGTCTCCCACATTGAATGTGGCATGAACTCCATAATCATCCGGTAATTCCACTTTGTAAGCATTGTCGTTTACCTTTGATATGATCTTATAAGGACCTTCTGCTCGTGGCATCAACTTATTCTTTCTTTTGCTTGGAAACCTCTCCTTTCTCAAGTGAACCCAAACTAAGTCACCCTCTTGAAAAAGTCTTGGTTTCCTGTTCTTGTTGGACCCTTCTTTTGTATGCTTCATTAACCTCCTTGATCCTTTCTTGAATTTGCTCGTGGAGTTTGATCATAGCCTTTAGTTTGGACTCCGCATCCTTGTGGACTAACTCATCCTTAGGTAGAGGAATCAGGTCCAAAGGCATGTAAGGATTGATCCCATATACGGCCTCAGAAGGGGAATGAGAGGTAGCATAAGTAGGAGAGCGATTGTAGGCAAATTCAGCATGGGCAAGCTTGATATCCCAATCCTTTTGAGTCTTACTTACAAGGCCTCTTAACAACGTCCCCAAAGTGCGATTGGTAACCTCGATTTGTCCATCTGTTTGTGGATGATGAGAAGTGCTAAATAAGAGCTTGGTTCCCACCTTCCTCCATAATGTGTTCCAAAAGTAACTAAGGAACTTTGAATCACGATCAGAGACAATGGACTTGGGTATTCCATGGAGACGCACCACCTCTTTGAAGTATAAGTCAGCAACTTTGCTAGCATCATCCGTTTTGTGGCAAGCAATGAAGTGAGCCATCTTTGAAAACCGATCTACCACCACCATGATAGCATCTTTTCCTCTAGCGGTTCTTGGTAAGGCTACAATGAAATCCATGGATACATCTTCCCATGGTCTATTAGGAGTGGGTAAGGGCGTGTAGACTCCGGGTTTGAAAGAACTTTTGGCAAATTGGCAAGTCACACACTTACTTACTACATGCTGGACACTCCCTTGCATCTTTGGCCAAAAGAAGTGCTCCTTTAAGACCTCCAAAGTTCTTGTGATGCCAAAATGACCCGCTAATCCTCCTCCATGAGCATCCCTAACCAGCAGCTCTCTAATGGGATGCTTGGGCACACACAGGCGGTTTCCTTTGAAAAGAAATCCCTCCTGCAAAACAAACTCATCAAAGGCTCCCTCCTTGCATTTGGTGAAGGTTTCACCAAAGTCAGCATCATTGTTGTAGTAGTCTTTTAGAGTTTCAAATCCGAGCAACCTCACATCCAAAGTAGATAGTAAAGTGTAGCGGCGGGATAGTGCATCAGCTGCTACGTTACTTTTTCCATCCTTGTACTTTGAAGAGAAATGAAAGGATTGCAAGAACTCCACCCACTTGGCATGCCTTGGACTTAACTTTCGTTGGCCATTGATGTACTTTAGGGACTCATGATCTGAATGGAGAATAAAATGGTTAGTACGAAGGTAATGACTCCAATGATCAAGAGCTCTTACTATGGCATAGAACTCCTTGTCGTAGGTGCAATAGTTCAGCCTTGCTCCATTGAGTTTTTCTGAGAAATAGGCAATGGGGCGCTTATTTTGTACAAGAACAGCACCAATTCCTACTCCACTAGCGTCACATTCTACCTCAAATGGATGAGAAAAATCAGGAAGGGCTAAGATAGGAGCGGAACACAACTTCTCTTTGATGGCTTCAAAGGCTTCTTGGGCAGCTTTGGACCAAACAAATGCGCCTTTTTTCAAGCACTCGGTGATAGGACTTGTGATAGTGCTAAAGTCCTTGATGAATCTCCTGTAAAAAGAAGCCAAACCATGAAATGACCTTACTTCTGTAATGGTGGAAGGGATTGGCCAAGTACGTATGGATTCCACTTTGGTTTGATCAACTGACACTTCTTCTTTGGACACTACGTAGCCAAGGAATACTACGCTTTCCACAAAGAAGGCACACTTCTCCTTCTTCCCAAAGAGCTGTTGTTTGCGAAGTGTTGTGAATAGTAGTCTTAAATGCTCCATATGTTCCTCCAAAGACCTGCTATGTAACACCCCGGCCCAATCCTAGGACCAGAAATGTTAACCTCGGTAGCTCGCCAGGCTTTGTACTGGTCTCACAGACCAACACGAGTCCTTTCCAGCGCATTTTGTCCTCACTCATGTGCATCCTGGAAACCTTCCCAGGAGGTCACCCATCCTAAGATTGCTCCCAGTCAAGCACGCTTAACTGCAGAGTTCTTATCATGGGCAAACCAGAAAAGAAAGTGCACTTTGTTGATATGAGTAGTAATTTCAATCCCTTTAAGCAAAGCTCATAAATAGGACATCTTCAATCAATGTGGGGTGTTTCAATCACTCCCACTTGAAGAACGCAACGTCCTCGTTGCGCCTGGCAGCATAACCGCTGACCCAGAATCCACCCCCGCTAGGTGCCAAATGCACGGTCGCAGGGTTGCTCTGATACCATTTGTAACACCCCGGCCCAATCCTAGGACCAGAAATGTTAACCTCGGTAGCTCGCCAGGCTTTGTACTGGTCTCACAGACCAACACGAGTCCTTTCCAGCGCATTTTGTCCTCACTCATGTGCATCCTGGAAACCTTCCTAGGAGGTCACCCATCCTAAGATTGCTCCCAGTCAAGCACGCTTAACTGCAGAGTTCTTATCATGGGCAAACCAGAAAAGAAAGTGCACTTTGTTGATATGAGTAGTAATTTCAATCCCTTTAAGCAAAGCTCATAAATAGGACATCTTCAATCAATGTGGGGTGTTTCATGCTATACACAAGGATATCATCCAAGTAAACCACAATAAAGCGACCTAAGTAGGCCTTAAGTACCTCGTTCATTAACCTCATGAACGTGCTCGGAGCGTTGGTTTTGAAAGCGGTCTTCCATTCATCCCCTTCCCTCATTCTGATTTGATGGTACCCACTTCTTAGATCAATTTTGGAAAAGACCCCTGCCCCATGAAGCTCATCTAACATGTCATCCAACCTTAGAATAGGAAACCTATACTTGATGGTGATGTTGTTAACGGCTCTGCTATCTACACACATTGATCCGAATCAAGAAGCTACTGATCCGAATAAAGAAGTACTAAAGAGCTCAATGAAAGAATACTAGCTCCTAAATAAACATAGTCCAGGTACATTAGCACTAATAAGAAGTCATCTTCAATTATGGAGCTAGTTCGAGTTTGGGCTGAATAAAGGAGCAAATAATCAAGGTAAAAAGAAGACTTTAACATGGGTTCACACTCATTCAAGCATGGGAAGTGTACTGAAGTTGTGAAGGTGTTTAAGGTTGATTATGTTCACTTGGTGCACACGACTAAAGGCTCTCTTGTTAGCTTTGTTTTGGCTCCATGTTCACATAGATGCCGCGCCTCATAACTCCTTGTTCAAGCTTTGTTTTCAGCTCCATGTTCACATGGTGTGCCACGGCTGAATGCTCTTGTTCATGATGTGAGTTGATATGAACTTTGAAACAAGAATATGAAGTATGATTAGTATTCTGAAATGGAACGTAAACAAGTAACCAAAACAGAATGAAAGGATGGTTTTAAGGTTGAATAAACCGTAACCAAGGATAGTATGCTAGGTGAAGTAGACCTATACTTCAACAAAGCAGTTTGCTAGATCAAACACTCGATTGAAATAGCGAGTTTAGAGCTTGTAACGCGACTCACTCTAGACTTTGTCTTGTAAACTACAAGGACGAAACAGAAAGCTCAGCTTTACTCAAGTTTTAATATGCAAATTGGATGTTCTATTCCTTCAAAATGGCCGGCTATATATAGCCTACAAGAGCCCTTAAACCGGCTGGTTTAGGGTGACAAAAACAAAGACTAAACCTATTGTGAACTAGGAGCTAATTACAAAGTTGGGAGCTAATAACAAAGTGATGTAAACAAGGAGCTAAAACCAAAGCTAAGGTGTTAAAACCAAAGCTGAACCAAGAGCAACCAGCCGTGGCAACTTGTGTGAACATGGAGCCAACAACAAAGCTTGAGTGTGCACACCATGTGAACATGGAGCTAAACACGAAGTTAGCAATCAGCCCATAATCATCCTCATAACTTCAGTACACTTCCAATGCTTGAATGAGTGTGAACCCAAGTTAATGTCTTCATTTTACCTTGATTATTTGCTCTTTTATTCAGCTCAAACTCGAGCTAGCTCCATACTTGAAGACGACTCCTTATTAGTGCTAATGTAGCTGGACTAGGTTTATTTAGGAGTTAGTATTCTTTCATTGAGCTCTTAAGTAACTTCCTTATTCGGATCAGTAGTTTCTTGACTTGGATCAGTTATTTCATTGAATTCTTTGGTATCTCCTTCATTCGGATCACTAGGTGTTCGTGTAGCAGAACTAGGACCATTAGAAGATAAAGTGACTTTGTTGATCTCCTTAGTAGCTTCTTGATTCGGATCATCTCCTCCCCCTTGAAAAGGAATTGTCCTCAATTCTGAAACGCCATTTTCGACAAGGTAAAGAACAAGATCTCTCACTTTGAACGTGGCATGAGTTTCATAACCATCCGACAACTTCATCTTGCAACCATTGTTGTATCCCTTGTATGGAGCTTCTGCTTGTGGCTTCAACTTGTTCTTCCTTTTGCTTGAAAACCTTTCCTTTCTCAAGTGAACCAAAACCAAGTCACCCTCTTGGAAGAGTCTCGGTTTTCTGTTTTTGTTGGACCTTCCCTTGTAGGTTTCCTTGATCCTTTCCCGAATTACTTCTCTAACGTACAAGTCAGGCCCTTTGCTAGCTTCCTCCGTTGGGTAACAAACACCGAAATGAGTCATTTCGAAAAATGGTAAGTACTCCCTTGTTTTGAAAGCACTCCTTGAGAACGGCTTTGTTGAGCATTTGCTCCCAATGTTCTGATTGATCCCTTGTATCTTTAGAAAAAAGGAGTGTTCTTTTATCACCTCTAAGGTCTTGGTCATGTCAAAAGGTTCAGCTGGTCTTTCTCCATGAGTTTCTCTAGTTACGCACTCTGAAATAGGATGTCTTGGGACACAAAGAAGGTTTCTTGTAAAAGGAAGGTCTACCTGCAAAACAAACTCAACAAAAGTACCAAGAACACCAGCCTTGCACTTGGTGAGTACATCAGCATCCATGGAGTCCTTCAAAGTCTCAAGTCCAAGCGTGTTTGCATCTAAAGTGGATGAGCGTGTATAGTGACAAGATAGAGCTTTAGCCACGACATTGTTCTTAACGTCTTCATACCTTAAGACTTCATGATCTTCCCTAGGTTTCAAACCAGCTGGTAATTCATTAGGAATGATCAAACCTAGTTCCTTTGGCAACCCCTCGAATTGTTTCCTTCCAAACCCATTATCAACCCTAAATGGTTCCTCTATAGTACCCATGTCAAAGACACGTTCCCCCCCTTGTAAAGCTTGTTCCACCTCACTCTCACTAGCAAATATGGTAGGGCTAGGCTTCTTCGTTTTGTTGGTTGTCATAGCTCTAACAGCTTGGGGAGTCATAGGTTTTAAAACGATTTTCTTTCCCTTATCCCTTAACTCGTACTCATTTTTTCTCCCATGGTGCACTACATCCCTATCAAACTGCCAAGGACGCCCCAAAAGTATATGACAAGCATCCATAGGGATAACATCACAAAGAACTTCATCGACATAAGACCCCATAGTTAACCCTACTCTCACCTGTTCTGTGACCCTAATTTTGTTTCCATCATCCAGCCAATGTAATGCATACGGTCTAGGGTGATTAGTGGTGGTTAGACCTAACTTAGCTACCATTTCAGTAGAGGCAACATTCGTACAACTACCTCCATCAATAATCAGACTACACCATTTGGTATTAACTAGACATTTTGTGTGAAAGAGTTGGTCTCTTTGTTCGGTGTTGTGTGGGATGGGGTTAGCATGAAGTGTACGTAGTACTAAAACATTACCATACGTTGGGAGCTCATAGTCTTTTCCTTCTTCCTTCTTTTCTCCCAAGTAGACTTCAGGACCAGATGCGCCAATGGACTTAGAAAGTTTGTTCATCTTGCACACTGATTCTCTCTTTAGGCCTTCCAAGAAACTAGCATCTTCAAAGCTCACAACTCCTGCCATGCTTGCGTCTAAATAGATGACCAAAGCTCTGATACCACTAATGATGTGAGTTGATATGAACTTTGAAACAAGGATATGAAGTAGTATTAGTATTCTAAAATGGAACGTGAATGAGTAACCAAAACAGAAAGAAAGGATAGTTTTAAGGAAGGATAAACCGTAACCAAGGATAGTATGCTAGGTGAAGTAGACCTATACTTCAACAAAGCGGTTTGCTAGATCAAACACTCGATTGAAATAGCGAGTTTAGAGCTTGTAACGCGACTCACTCTAGACTTTGTCTTGTAAACTACAAGGACGAAACAGAAAGTTCAGCTTTACTCAAGTTTTAATATGCAAATTGGATGTTCTATTCCTTCAAAATGGCCGGCTATATATAGCCTACAAGAGCCCTTAAACCGGCTGGTTTAGGGTGACAAAAACAAAGACTAAACCTATTGTGAACTAGGAGCTAATTACAAAGTTGGGAGCTAATAACAAAGTTGGGAGCTAATAACAAAGTGATGTAAACAAGGAGCTAGCTAAAACCAAAGCTAAGGAGTTAAAACCAAAGTTGAACCAAGAGCAACCAGACGTGGCACCTTGTGTGAACATGGAGCCAACAACAAAGCTTGAGTGTGCACACCATGTGAACATGGAGCTAAACACGAAGTTAGCAATCAGCCCATAATCATCCTCATAACTTCAGTACACTTCCAATGCTTGAATGAGTGTGAACCCAAGTTAATGTCTTCATTTTACCTTGATTATTTGCTCTTTTATTCAGCTCAAACTCGAGCTAGCTCCATACTTGAAGACGACTCCTTATTAGTGCTAATGTAGCTGGACTAGGTTTATTTAGGAGTTAGTATTCTTTCATTGAGCTCTTAAGTAACTTCCTTATTCGGATCAGTAGTTTCTTGACTTGGATCAGTTATTTCATTGAATTCTTTGGTATCTCCTTCATTCGGATCACTAGGTGTTCGTGTAGCAGAACTAGGACCATTAGAAGATAAAGTGACTTTGTTGATCTCCTTAGTAGCTTCTTGATTCGGATCAGTTCAAGCTTTGTTATTAGCTCCATGTTTACATTACTTTGTTATTAGCTCCTAGCTTTGTTTTTAGCTCCATGTTCACATAGTTGTAACCTTGTTTTTGTCACCCTAACCAGCCGGTTTAAGGGTCCCTTGTAGGCTATATATAGCCACCCATTTGAATGAATAAGACATCCAATTTGCATATCAAAAACCTGAGTAAAGCTAAGCTTTCTTTTACGTCCTTGTTGTTTACAAGACAAAGTCTAGAGTAAGTCGCGTTACAAGCTCTAAACTCGCTATTTCAATCGAGTGTTTGATCTAGCAACCGCTTTGTTGAAGTATAGGTCTACTTCACCTAGCATACTATACTTGGTTACGGTTTATTCAACCTTAAAACTATCCTTTCATTCTGTTTAGGTTACTTGTTTACGTCCCATTTCAGAATACTAATCATACTTCATATTCTTGTTTCAAAGTTCATATCAACTCACATCATTAGTGGTATTAGAGCTTTGTTCATCAAACAAACGTAAGAATGGCAGGAGTGTTGAACTTTGAAGATCCTACCTTCCTGGAACAACTAAAGAAGGCATTGGAGAACTTCCAGCCCAAAAACTCTCGCTTCCAACCAAGGAGGGAACCGGTGGACAAGATCAAGGTAACTGAACTTCCTGAGTTTAACGGTGGTACTGATCCTGAAGCTTACTTGGAGTGGGAAAGAAGCATGGAGAAGCTCTTTGACTTCAAGGATTTAGAGGACGAAGAAAGGTGCAAATACGCCATCCTAAAGTTAAGCAAAGGGGCTTCCCTTTGGTATGAAGGGCTTAAGGTACAACGCACCAGAAGTGGAAAGGGTAAGATTACTTCTTGGGAGTCCTTAAAACGCAAACTACGTAAGAGGTATGTCCCAACTACGCACAAGTTATCCTTATACAAAAAGATTGCTAACCTTGTACAAGGAAAAATGAGTGTTAGTGAATACATAGAAGAATTTGAGAACTTGGTTCTGATGGGAGAAGTAGAAGAGAATGAAGAGATAAAAATGGCTAGGTTCTTACGTGGGTTAAATCGTAGTATAGCTAATACGGTTGATTTGTGTCCTTATTCTGATTTTGATACCTTGTGTGGGTTGTGTCTAAAAATTGAGGCACAAGGGAAGGGAAGACATGAGGGTGAGTCTAGTAAGAGTCATACTTGGTCTCGAACGGATGATGGTAATAGAGTCAATCCTACTAATACTAATCAACCCCTTATTGTTAAGAGTAACCCCGCACCCCCACCTCAATCTACCACCAAAACAACTACTGAAACTAGCCTATCTAAAGTACGCTGTTTCAAATGTCAAGGGTTTGGTCACTACAAAAACGCTTGCCCTAACAAAAGAGTTGTGACCTTAAGGGAAGTGATCACTGTTAGGGATGAGTTGTGGGAAGAGGAGCAACGTATAGGGGCTGTTTTTAATGTTAATGAGGAAGAGGAAGGGGAAGAGGAGGACTTTGAGGCTTATGAACCCCCAGCTTATGACACACTCTTAGTACTACGTACCCTACATGCTAATCCCATTCAACATGACACTGAACAAAGAGACCAATTATTCCATACTAAGTGTCAAGTTAAGGACAGATGGTGTAGTTTAATCATTGATGGAGGTAGTTGTACCAACGTTGCCTCGACTGAAATGGTAGACAAACTAGGTCTAGCTACTACTAATCACCCTAACCCTTATGCATTACATTGGTTAAACAACGGGAACAAAGTAAGGGTCACTAAACAAGTGAGGGTTGGCTTGACCATGGGTTCCTACGTTGATGAGGTTCTGTGTGATGTTATACCTATGGATGCTTGTCACATACTATTAGGCCGTCCTTGGCAGTTTGATAGGGACGTAGTTCACCATGGGAGGAGGAATGAGTATGAATTGAGTGATAAGGGAAGGAAAATTATACTCAAACCCATGACACCTCAAAGCGTGTGTAACATGTTAGCAAATAAAGTCGGAAAACCCAGCCTCTCAATGTTTGCTAGTAAAATTGTGGAAGTGCATACTATAGACGAAGGGGAGTTTGATGCCACCAGAGAAGAACCAATTAAGATTAAGAGTGGTAGTGAAGGGAAGCCATTTGAAGAGTGGCAAAAGGAACAAGGTGTTGTTATCTCTGATGGAATACCATCCTGTTTGATGCCTAGGAAAGATCCTGAGATCTTAAGGTATGAAGAGGGTAAGGTCGAAGACATGGTTAACACTTTGTCTTGTAACAACACGCATTCAACCACCCTAGATGCAGGCACACTTGGAATTGAGAATTGGAAGGACTACTACTCCATAGAGGCTGAAGTACTTACCAAGCACAAGACTAACTCTCTTGGTACTTTTGATGAGTTTGCTTTGCAGGTAGAACTTCCCTTTAAAGGAAAACTCCTTTGCGTCCCAGGGCATTCTATTTCAGAGTACATAACGAGAGAAAACTACAAAGGAGAGCCCAACAAAAACAGAAGTACGAAACTCTTCCTAAGGGGTGACTTGGCTTTGGTTAACTTGAGAAAAGAGGGGTCTCCAAACCAAGGGAAAAACAAATTGAAGCCACAACCAGGAGTACCATACAAGGGAAACAACAACGCTTGCAAGATAAAGTTGCCGGATGATTATGGAATTCAAGCCACGTTCAAAATGGAAGATCTTTCTCTTTACCTTGATAAAGATGGCATTTCAGAATTGAGGACAATTCCTTTTCAAGGGGGAGGAGATGATCCGAATCAAGAAGCTACTGATCCGAATAAAGAAGTACTAAAGAGCTCAATGAAAGAATACTAGCTCCTAAATAAACATAGTCCAGGTACATTAGCACTAATAAGAAGTCATCTTCAATTATGGAGCTAGTTCGAGTTTGGGCTGAATAAAGGAGCAAATAATCAAGGTAAAATGAAGACTTTAACATGGGTTCACACTCATTCAAGCATGGGAAGTGTACTGAAGTTGTGAAGGTGTTTAAGGTTGATTATGTTCACTTGGTGCACACGACTAAAGGCTCCCTTGTTAGCTTTGTTTTTGGCTCCATGTTCACATAGATGCCGCGCCTCATTACTCCTTGTTCAAGCTTTGTTTTCAGCTCCATGTTCACATGGTGTGCCACGGCTGAATGCTCTTGTTCAAGCTTTGTTATTAGCTCCATGTTTACATTACTTTGTTATTAGCTCCTAGCTTTGTTTTTAGCTCCATGTTCACATAGTTGTAACCTTGTTTTTGTCACCCTAACCAGCCGGTTTAAGGGTCCCTTGTAGGCTATATATAGCCACCCATTTGAATGAATAAGACATCCAATTTGCATATCAAAAACCTGAGTAAAGCTAAGCTTTCTTTTACGTCCTTGTTGTTTACAAGACAAAGTCTAGAGTAAGTCGCGTTACAAGCTCTAAACTCGCTATTTCAATCGAGTGTTTGATCTAGCAACCGCTTTGTTGAAGTATAGGTCTACTTCACCTAGCATACTATCCTTGGTTACGGTTTATTCAACCTTAAAACTATCCTTTCATTCTGTTTTGGTTACTTGTTTACGTCCCATTTCAGAATACTAATCATACTTCATATTCTTGTTTCAAAGTTCATATCAACTCACATCACACATTCTCCAAGTTCCATCTTTCTTAGGTACTAAAAGGACTGGAACAGCACAAGGACTAAGGCTCTCCCGCACATACCCTCGACTCATTAACTCATCTCTTTGTCTTTGTAATTCCTTAGTTTCCTCCGGATTACACCTATATGCTGCCTTATTGGGTAAGGTTGATCCTGGAATGAGGTCGATTTGGTGTTCTATACCTCTAATAGGTGGTAAACCAACGAGTAATTCCTCTGGGAAGACATCCTTAAACTCGTGTAACAACTCCTCAAATGGCTTTCCTCCAAGTTCATTCTCAACTTCTACGGGTTTTTCTTTAGCCATCATGACAAAGACACGATCCCCCCTTGTAAAGCCTGCTCTACTTCACTCTCACTCGCAAAGATGGTGAGTTTAGGTTTCTTGGTTTTGTTGGAGGTCATAGCTCTAACAGCTTGGGGAGTCATAGGTTTTAGAATGATTTTCTTCCCCTTATCCCTCAATTCGTATTCATTCTTTCTACCATGGTGTACCACATCCCTATCAAACTGCCAAGGACGCCCCAAAAGTATATGACAAGCATCCATAGGGATAACATCACAAAGAACCTCATCGACATAAGACCCCATAGTTAGACCTACTCTTACTTGTTTTGTGACCTTTATTTTGTTTTCATTATCTAACCAATGTAATGCATACGGTCTAGGGTGATTAGTAGTGGTTAGACCCAACTTAGCTACCATTTCAGTAGAGGCAACATTCGTACAATTACCTCCATCAATAATCAAACTACACCATTTGGTATTAACTAGACATTTTGTGTGAAAGAGTTGGTCTCTTTGTTCGGTGTTGTGTGGGATGGGTTTAGCATGAAGTGTGCGTAGTACTAAAACATTACCATACATTGGGAGCTCATAGTCTATTCCTTCTTCCTCCTTTTCTCCCAAGCAGACTTCAGGACCAGATGCGCCAATGGACTTAGAAAGTTTGTTCATCTTGCACACTGATTCTCTCTTTATGATGTGAGTTGATATGAACTTTGAAACAAGAATATGAAGTATGATTAGTATTCTGAAATGGAACGTAAACAAGTAGCCAAAACAGAATGAAAGGATAGTTTTAAGGTTGAATGAACCGTAACCAAGGATAGTATGCTAGGTGAAGTAGACCTATACTTCAACAAAGCGGTTGCTAGATCAAACACTCGATTGAAATAGCGAGTTTAGAGCTTGTAACGCGACTTACTCTAGACTTTGTCTTGTAAACAACAAGGACGTAAAAGAAAGCTTAGCTTTACTCAAGTTTTTGATATGCAAATTGGATGTCTTATTCATTCAAATGGGTGGCTATATATAGCCTACAAGAGACCCTTAAACCGGCTGGTTAGGGTGACAAAAACAAGGCTACAACTATGTGAACATGGAGCTAAAAACAAAGCTAGGAGCTAATAACAAAGTAATGTAAACATGGAGCTAATAACAAAGCTTGAACAAGAGCATTCAGCCGTGGCACACCATGTGAACATGGAGCTGAAAACAAAGCTTGAACAAGGAGTAATGAGGCGCGGCATCTATGTGAACATGGAGCCAAAAACAAAGCCAACAAGGGAGTCTTTAGTCGTGTACACCATGTGAACATAATCAGCCTCAAACATCTTCATAACTTCAGTACACTTCCCATGCTTGAATGAGTGTGAACTCATGTTAATGTCTTCATTTTACCTTGTTTATTTTGCTCCTTTATTCAGCTCAAACTCGAGCTAGCTCCATAATTGAAGACGACTCCTTATTAGTGCTAATGTAGCTGGACTATGTTTAAGTAGGAGCTGGGATTCCTTCATTGAGCTCTTTAGTACTTCCTTACTCGGATTAGTAGCTTCTTGATTCGGATCATCTCCTCCCCCTTGAAAAGGAATTGTCCTCAATTCTGAAATGTCAACTTTATCAAGGTAAAGAGAAAGATCTTCCATTAGGAACGTGGCTTGAACTCCATAATCATCCGGCAACTTCATCTTGCAAGCGTTGTTGTTACCCTTGTATGGAACTTCTGGTTGTGGCTTCAACTTGTTCTTTCCTTTGTTTGGAACCTTCTCCTTCCTCAAGTTAACCAAAGCCAAGTCATCCCTTAGGAAGAGTCTCATACTTCTGTTTTTGTTGTGCTCTCCTTTGTAGGCTTCTCTTGTTATGTACCCTGAAATAGAATGCCCTGGGGTGCAAAGGAGGTTTCCTTTAAAAGGAAGCTTTACCTGCAAAACAAGCTCATCAAAAGTACCAAGAGAATTAGTCTTGTGTTTGGGAAGTACTTCAGTCTCCATGGAGTAGTAGTCCTTCAAATTCTCAATCCCAAGTGTGCTTGCATCTAGGGTGGTTGAATGCGTGTTGTGACAAGACAAAGTGTCAACCATGCCTTTGATCTTACCATCTTCATACCTTAAGATCTCCTGATCTCCACTAGGTATTAAACTAGATGGTACTCCAATTGGAAGGGCAACGCCTGGTTTCCTTGGCCACTCTTCAAGTTGTTTTCCTTCACCACCACCATTAATCTTAACTGGTTCCTCTTTGGTGGTTTTGGCGGTATCAAACTCCCCCTCTTCTACAGCAAGTACTCCCACTTTTTTACTAGCAAACATTGAGAGGCTGGGTTTTCCGACTCTATTTGCTAAAATGTTACACACGCTTTGAGGTGTCATGGGTTTGAGTATAATCTTTTTTCCTTTATCACTCAATTCATACTCATTCCTCCTCCCATGGTGAACTACGTCCCTATCAAACTGCCAAGGACGGCCTAATAGTATGTGACAAGCATCCATAGGAATAACATCACACAGAACCTCATCAATGTAGGAACCCATGGTCAAGCCAACCCTCACTTGTTTAGTGACCCTTACTTTGTTCCCGTTGTTTAACCAATGTAATGCATAAGGGTTAGGGTGATTAGTAGTAGCTAGACCTAGTTTGTCTACCATTTCAGTCGAGGCAACGTTGGTACAACTACCTCCATCAATGATTAAACTACACCATTTGTCCTTAACTTGACACTTAGTATGGAATAATTGGTCTCTTTGTTCAGTGTCATGTTGAATGGGGTTAGCATGTAGGGTACGTAGTACTAAGAGTGTATCATAAGCTGGGGGTTCATAAGCCTCAAAGTCTTCCTCTTCTTCTTCCCCTCCCTCATTAACATTAAAAACAGCTCCTATACGTTGTTCTTCCTCCCATATCTCATCCCTGATGGTGATTACCTCTCTTAAGGTCACAACTCTTTTGTTAGGACATGCGTTTTTGTAGTGACCAAACCCTTGACATTTGAAACAACGTACTTTAGATAGACTAGTTTCAGTGGTTGTTTTGGGGTTAGATTGAGGTGGGGGTGCGGGGTTATTCTTAACAATCAAGGGTTGATTAGTATTAGTAGGATTGATGCTATTACCATCATCTGTTCGAGACCAAGCATGACTCTTACTAGACTCACCCTCATGTTTTCCCTTCCCTTGTGCCTCAATTTTTAGACACAACCCACACAAGGTATCAAAATCAGAATAAGGACACAAATCAACCGTATTAGCTATACTACGATTTAACCCACGTAAGAACCTAGCCATTTTTATCTCTTCATTCTCTTCTATTTCTCCCATTAGAACCAAGTTCTCAAATTCTTCTATGTATTCACTAACACTCATTTTTCCTTGTACAAGGTTAGCAATCTTTTTGTATAAGGATAACTTGTGCGTAGTTGGGACATACCTCTTACGTAGTTTGCGTTTTAAGGACTCCCAAGAAGTAATCTTACCCTTTCCACTTCTGGTGCGTTGTACCTTAAGTCCTTCATACCAAAGGGAAGCCCCTTTGCTTAACTTTAGGATGGCGTATTTGCACCTTTCTTCGTCCTCTAAATCCTTGAAGTCAAAGAGCTTCTCCATGCTTCTTTCCCACTCCAAGTAAGCTTCAGGATCAGTACCACTGTTAAACTCAGGCAGTTCAGTTACCTTGATCTTGTCCACCGGTTCCCTCCTTGGTTGGAAGCGAGAATTCTTGGGCTGGAAGTTCTCCAACGTCTTCTTTAGTTGTTCCAGGAAGGTAGGATCTTCAAAGTTCAACACTCCTGCCATTCTTTTCGTCTAAATGGATGACCAAAGCTCTGATACCACTAATGATGTGAGTTGATATGAACTTTGAAACAAGAATATGAAGTATGATTAGTATTCTGAAATGGAACGTAAACAAGTAGCCAAAACAGAATGAAAGGATAGTTTTAAGGTTGAATGAACCGTAACCAAGGATAGTATGCTAGGTGAAGTAGACCTATACTTCAACAAAGCGGTTGCTAGATCAAACACTCGATTGAAATAGCGAGTTTAGAGCTTGTAACGCGACTTACTCTAGACTTTGTCTTGTAAACAACAAGGACGTAAAAGAAAGCTTAGCTTTACTCAGGTTTTTGATATGCAAATTGGATGTCTTATTCATTCAAATGGGTGGCTATATATAGCCTACAAGAGACCCTTAAACCGGCTGGTTAGGGTGACAAAAACAAGGCTACAACTATGTGAACATGGAGCTAAAAACAAAGCTAGGAGCTAATAACAAAGTAATGTAAACATGGAGCTAATAACAAAGCTTGAACAAGAGCATTCAGCCGTGGCACACCATGTGAACATGGAGCTGAAAACAAAGCTTGAACAAGGAGTAATGAGGCGTGGCATCTATGTGAACATGGAGCCAAAAACAAAGCCAACAAGGGAGTCTTTAGTCGTGTACACCATGTGAACATAATCAGCCTCTATGTGAACATGGAGGCAAAAACAAAGCCAACAAGGGAGTCTTTAGTCGTGTACACCATGTGAACATAATCAGCCTCAAACATCTTCATAACTTCAGTACACTTCCCATGCTTTAATGAGTGTGAACTCATGTTAATGTCTTCATTTTACCTTGTTTATTTTGCTCCTTTATTCAGCTCAAACTCGAGCTAGCTCCATAATTGAAGACGACTCCTTATTAGTGCTAATGTAGCTGGACTATGTTTAAGTAGGAGCTGGGATTCCTTCATTGAGCTCTTTAGTACTTCCTTACTCGGATTAGTAGCTTCTTGATTCGGATCACTTTAGGCCTTCCAAGGAACTAGCGTCTTCAAAGCTCACAACTCCTGCCATGCTTGCGTCTAAATAGATGACCAAAGCTCTGATACCACTAATGATGTGAGTTGATATGAACTTTGAAACAAGAATATGAAGTATGATTAGTATTCTGAAATGGAACGTAAACAAGTAACCAAAACAGAATGAAAGGATGGTTTTAAGGTTGAATAAACCGTAACCAAGGATAGTATGCTAGGTGAAGTAGACCTATACTTCAACAAAGCGGTTGCTAGATCAAACACTCGATTGAAATAGCGAGTTTAGAGCTTGTAACGCGACTTACTCTAGACTTTTCCTTGTAAACAACAAGGACGTAAAAGAAAGCTTAGCTTTACTCAGTTTTTTGATATGCAAATTGGATGCTTTATTCATTCAACTACATGGCTATATATAGCCTACAATCAGACCTTAAACTCGGCTGATTAGGGGTGACAAAAACAAAGTTACAACCATGTGAACAAGGAGCTAATAACCAGGCTTAGGAGCTAAAAACAAAGTAATGTAAACATGGAGCTAATAACAAAGCTCTTAATCAGCCGCGGTCCTCTTGTGTGAACATGGAGTCAAAAACAAAGCTTGATGATGCACACTATGTGAACATAGCCATGGTGTGAACCCAAGTTAATGTCTTCAATTTACCTTGACTTCTTTGCTCCTTTATTCAGCTCCTATACGAGCTAACTTAATACTTGGAGGAGGCACACTACTAGGCTGGTAGGAGGTGCTAATGTGGCTTGACTAGAACTATTAGGAGCTAGTGTTACTTCATTGAACTCTTTAGCCTCTTCATTCGGATCAATTTCAGAATTGAGGGCAATTCCTTTTCAAGGGGGAGGAGATGATCCGAATGAAGAAGCTACCAAAGAGTTCTATGAAGTAACACTAGCTCCAAATAATCCTAGTCCAGCCACCTTAGCTCCTCCTTCAAGCCTTGTAGTGTGCCGTCTTCAATTATTGAGCTAGCTCGAGCTTGGACCGAATAAAGGAGCAAATAAGTCAAGGTCATATGAAGGCATTAACTTGGGTTCACACCCATTCAAGCATGGGGAGTGCACCAGAGTTAAGAGGATGATTGTGGCTGATTGTGTTCACATAGTGTACCGCGTCTAAATGCTCTCTTTAAGCTTTGTTTTTAGCTCCTAAGCTTTGTTATTGTCACCATTAAGCTTTGTTTGTATCACCCCTTGACCAGCCTGGTTTAGGGACGTTTTGTACGCTATATATAGCCATCAACTTCAATGAATAAGACACACAAGATTTATACACAAAACTGAGTAAAGCATTGCTTTCTTTTACGTCCTTGTTGCTTACAAGACAAAGTCTAGAGTTAGTCGCGTTACAAGCTCTAAACTCGCTACTTCAATCGCGTGTTTGATTTAGCACCTGCTTTGTTGAAGTATAGGTCTACTTCACTAAGCATACTATCCCTTGGTTACGGTTTATTCATCATCACAAACTATCCTTACAATCTATTTTGTTACTTTGTTTACGTTCATTTCAGATCACTATCATTCTTCACGTTGTTGTTTCAAAGTTCATATTAACTCACATCACTCGTAGTAACGGCATTTGCGCGGGAGTAACCAGGATATAGGAGGAGTTATGGTGTTGTATTGTTGGATTAGTTTCTCTCGGGTTTCCTATAGGATTTTTAGAGGGAAAGTCGAGATGGGATGTGTGTATAGTTTGCCTAGGATCTTTGAAATTATGGGGTGTTAATTGTTTTTGTGAATTAAAGGTTGCAAGGGGGTGTATTTATAGGAAAATACCCCGACATAAGATAGGAAAGGTACCGGTTTTGGATAGAAAAGGTACTTAGTTTTAGATAGAAAAGGATTCCGATTTCAGATAGAAAAGGAGTCCGGTTTCGGATAGAAAAGGAGCCACTCGATCGAGTGGTGCATAGTACTCAATCGAGTGCCCGGTCTGGCGCCGGTTCAGTGGGGGTTTTGCGAGCCTACTCGACCGAGTGGGCCGGTCCACTCGATCAAGTGGGTCAAGACGGGTGGAAAACTCCTATCTGTTTTATCTCCAAGGAGGAGGCTTAATTGCTTTGTTCTTCTTCGTAGCTGATATTTTTTGTGGTATTTGACTTCGAATCAGACTTCCGAAGTGGCTGATTTTTATGTCTCGGAAATGCCTTTGACCGGGGTTTGACCCGGTCACTAAAAGATGGTTTTGCCCTTGGTGTCGGTTTTGACCCAAATTAATCTTATATGATTGGAAAAGACCCACTGGGCCCGAATTTGATGTTAGTTTTGTGAGATTTTTACTCCGCTAAAAGCTCGTGCCGAATACTATTGATTCCGAGTCCAAAATCGAGCGTATTAAGTCATGTTTACGTTCGATCATCATCGGGTGTTTGTTGGAAACTGCTATAGACATTAGCAGGCAAAATGCGGGTATCTATATTATCGTACTTCCGTCACAATTAGGGAACAAAGTTATAATCCCACCGATTGATTAGTAGAGGCCGCTACATGCGGGCGGGATTGGGTGTTGATGTCTATCGGACGTTGGCTTTCTAATACGTACCCTCACCCTTACTCAGAATCTACGGTTTTCGGATGTCCGAAACCAATGACAATGAGAGTCATTCTAGGCATGGAATGCTTAAGGGTACATGTCTTTATCTTCAGGTCCCCATGCCACTCAACTTTGAGCCGGCTAAGGATTAAAGTTGACTTGAACGATTTCCGAGTTCCCAAAATTGCTTGGTGGCGACTCCACAAATCGGCAACGAATTCGTCTCACTAAAAAGGTCATCTTACCAAACATATCGACCTTTAAACATTTACAACCACGTCTCGATCGATTCTAACGGAAACACGGATGTCCACATCCGTCTAGTACAATTCAAATCGTCAACCAAATCGAGGTCCGACACATCGCCCTGTGCGCAAGATCGGACCGGCCCCAAGACGGACGGGGTAACGTGAGTGCCGCCGCAACCGAGGTCTTGATCCGAATGAGGAGACTAAGGAGTTCAATGAAGTGACACTAGCTCCTATTAGCTCAAGTCAAGCCACACTAGCTCCTCCTACTAGCTTAGTGGTATGTCTTCTCCAAATACTAAGTTAGCTCACAAGGAAGCTGAATAAAGGAGTAGAGAAGTCAAGGTTGATTATGGGCTGATTGGTTACTTCGTGTTTAGCTCCATGTTCACATGGTGTGTACACTCAAGCTTTGGTGTTGGCTCCATGTTCACAAGACTACACGGCTGGTGCAAGCTTTGGTTTTAACTCCCTAGCTTTGGTTTTAACTCCATGCTTTGTTTTTAACTCCAACCTTGTATTTAGCTCCTAGTTCACATTAGGCTTAGCTTTGTTTTTGTCACCATTGTACTTTGTTATTGTCACCCTTGACCAGCCGGTTTAAGGGCTCTTGTAGGCTATATATAGCCGGCCATTTGAAGGAATAAAGGACATCCAATTTGCAAATTAAAACCCAAGTAAAAGTTAAGCTTTGAGCTTCCTTTTGTTTCGTCTTTGTAGTTTACAAGACAAGGTCTAGAGTGAGTCGCGTTACAAGCTCTAAACTCGCTATTTCAATCGAGTGTTTGATCTAGCAAAGCGCTTTGTTGAAGTATAGGTCTACTTCACCTAGCATACTATCCCTTGGTTACGGTTCATACATACATAAATCATCTTTACCTTCTGTTTTGGTTACTTGTTTCACGTCCATTTCAGTATACTAATCATATCTCTCGTTCTTGTTTCAAAGTTCATATCAACTCACATCATTAGTGGTATCAGAGCTTTGGTCATCTATTTAGACGCAAGCATGGCAGGGGTTGTGAGCTTTGAAGACTCAAGCATCATTAGTTCTTCTAAGTCCAATGGCGCACCTGTTCCTGGAGTCTACTTGGGAGGAAGAGAAGATGAGCTCCCAACATTTGGTAATGTCTTAGTATTACGTACACTTCATGCTAATCCTATCCCACAAAACACCGAACAAAGAGACCAACTCTTTCACACAAAATGTCTAGTTAATACCAAGTGGTGTCGTTTGATTATTGATGGGGGTAGTTGTACGAATGTTGCCTCTACTGAAATGGTAGCTAAGTTAGGTCTCACCACCACGAATCACCCTAAACCGTATGCTTTACATTGGTTGGATAATGAGAACAAAATAAGGGTCACTAAACAAGTAAGGGTGGGTTTAACCATGGGTTCCTACGTTGATGATGATGTGAGTTGATATGAACTTTGAAACAAGAATGAGAGATATGATTAGTATTATGAAATGGAACGTGAATGAATAACCAAAACAGAAAGTAAAGATAGTTTGAGGATGAATAAACCGTAACCAAAGGATAGTATGCTAGGTGAAGTAGACCTATACTCCAACAAAGCGCTTTGCTAGATCAAACACTCGATTGAAATAGCGAGTTTAGAGCTTGTAACGCGACTCACTCTAGACCTTGTCTTGTAAACTACAAAGACGAAACAAAAGGAAGCTCAAAGCTTAACTTTTACTCAGTTTTTTTAATATGCAAATTGGATGATGTTTATTCTTTCAAATGGCCGGCTATTTATAGCCTACAAGGGTCCTTAAACCGGTTGGTTTAGGGTGACAAAAACAAAGACTAAAACTATTGTGAACTAGGAGCTAATTACAAGGTTGGAGCTAATAACAAAGCTAGTGTAAACATGGAGTTAAAACCAAAGCTAGGGAGTTAAAACCAAAGCTTCACCAAGAGTAACCAGCCGTGTAGTCCTTGTGTGAACATGGAGCCAACAACAAAGCTTGAGTGTACACACCATGTGAACAAGGAGCCAAAAACAAGGCTAACAAGAGAACCTTTTGACCGTGTACACCATGAGAACACAACCAGCTTTAAACCCTTCTTAACTTCAGTCCATTACCCATGCTTGAATGATTGTGACCCTAAGTTAATGTCTTCATTTTACCTTGATTAGTTGCTCCCTTATTCAGCTCAAACTCGAGCTAGCTCCATTATTGAAGATGACTTCTTATTATTGCTAATCTAGCTGGCCTAAGCTTAAGTAGGAGCTAGTATACTTTAGTTGAGCTCTTTAGAACTTCCTTACTTGGATTGGTAGCTTCTTGACTCGGATCAGATGAGGTTCTATGTGATGTTATACCTATGGATGCATGTCATATACTGTTAGGCCGTCCTTGGCAGTTTGATAGGGACGTAGTTCATCATGGTAGAAAGAATGAATATGAGTTGAGGGATAAGGGAAAGAAAATCGTTTTAAAACCCATGACTCCCCAAGCTGTTAGAGCTATGACCTCCAGCAAGAACAAAAGACCTAACCTCACCATCTTTGCTAGTGAGAATGAAGTAGAGCAAGCTATACAAGAGGGGGAACGTGTATTTGTCATGGTAGCTAAAGAAAAACCCGTAGAAGTTGAGAATAGACTTGGAGGAAAACCATTAGAGGAGTTGTTACACGAGTTTAAGGATGTCTTCCCCGAAGAATTACCCGTTGGTTTACCACCTATTAGAGGTATAGAACATCAAATCGACCTCATTCCAGGATCAACCTTACCCAATAAGGCTGCGTATAGGTGTAATCCGGAGGAAACTAAGGAATTACAAAGACAAATAGATGAGTTGATGAGTAAAGGGTATGTGCGGGAGAGCCTTAGTCCTTGTGCTGTTCCAGTTCTTTTAGTACCCAAGAAGGATGGAACTTGGAGAATGTGTGTAGATAGTAGAGCCGTTAACAATATCACCATCAAGTATAGGTTTCCTATTCCAAGGTTGGATGATATGTTAGATGAGCTTCATGGGGCGGTGGTCTTCTCCAAAATTGATCTAAGGAGTGGTTACCATCAAATCAGAATGAGGGAGGGAGATGAATGGAAGACCGCTTTCAAAACCAAACATGGACTATATGAGTGGACGGTCATGCCATTTGGTCTTACCAACGCTCCAAGCACGTTCATGAGGTTAATGAACGAGGTACTTAAGGCCTACCTAGGTCGCTTTATTGTGGTTTACTTGGATGATATACTTGTGTATAGCAGGTCCTTGGAAGAACATATGGAGCACTTGAGGCTACTTTTCACCACACTTCGCAAACAACAACTTTTTGGGAAGAAGGAGAAGTGTGCCTTCTTTGTGGAAAGTGTAGTATTCCTTGGCTACGTAGTATCCAAAGGAGGGGTATCAGTTGATCAAACCAAAGTGGAATCCATACGTACTTGGCCAATACCTTCCACCATTACAGAAGTGAGGTCTTTTCATGGTCTGGCTTCTTTTTACAGGAGGTTTATCAAGGATTTCAGCACTATCACAAGCCCCATCACCGAGTGCTTGAAGAAAGGCGCATTTGTTTGGACCAAGGCTGCCCAAGAAGCCTTTGAAGCCATTAAAGAGAAGCTATGCTCCGCTCCTATCTTAGCCCTTCCTGATTTCTCTCAACCATTTGAGGTGGAATGTGACGCTAGTGGAGTTGGAATTGGTGCTGTTCTTGTGCAAAATAAGCGCCCCATTGCCTATTTCTCAGAGAAACTCAATGGAGCAAGGCTGAACTATTGCACCTACGACAAGGAGTTCTATGCCATAGTAAGAGCTCTTGATCATTGGAGTCATTACCTACGTACTAACCATTTTGTTCTTCATTCAGATCATGAGTCCTTGAAATATATCAATGGCCAACAAAAGTTAAGTCCAAGGCATGCCAAGTGGGTAGAATTCTTACAATCCTTTCACTTCTCTTCAAAATACAAAGATGGAAGGAGTAACGTAGTAGCTGATGCACTATCCCGCCGCTACACTTTACTATCTACTTTGGATGTGAGGTTGCTTGGATTTGAGACTCTAAAGGACTACTACAACAATGATGCTGACTTTGGTGAAACCTTCACCAAATGCAAGGAGGGAGCCTTTGATGAGTTTGTTTTGCAGGAAGGATTTCTTTTCAAAGGAAACCGCCTGTGTGTACCCAAGCATCCCATTAGAGAGCTACTGGTTAGAGAAGCTCATGGAGGAGGATTAGCGGGTCATTTTGGCATTACAAGAACGTTGGAGGTCTTAAAGGAGCACTTCTTTTGGCCAAAGATGCAAGGGAGCGTCCAGAATGTGGTAAGCAAGTGTGTGACTTGCCAATTTGCCAAGAGCTCCTTCAAGCCTGGAGTTTACACGCCCTTGCCCACTCCTAGTAGACCATGGGAAGATGTATCCATGGATTTCATTGTAGCCTTACCAAGAACCGCTAGAGGAAAAGATGCTATCATGGTGGTGGTAGATCGTTTTTCAAAGATGGCTCACTTCATTGCTTGCCACAAGACAGATGATGCTAGCAATGTTGCTGACTTATACTTCAAAGAGGTAGTGCGTCTACATGGGATACCCAAGTCCATAGTCTCTGATCGTGACTCAAAGTTCCTTAGTTACTTTTGGAACACATTATGGAGGAAGGTGGGAACCAAGCTCTTATTTAGCACTTCTCATCATCCACAAACAGATGGACAAACTGAGGTTACCAATCGCACTTTGGGGACGTTGTTAAGGGGCCTTGTAAGTAAGACTCAAAAGGATTGGGATATCAAGCTTGCCCATGCTGAGTTTGCCTACAATCGCTCCCCCACTTTTGCTACTTCTCATTCCCCTTTTGAGGCTGTATATGGGATCAATCCTTACATGCCTTTGGACCTGATTCCCCTACCTAAAGACGAGTTGGTCCACAAGGATGCGGAGTCCAAACTAAAGGCTATGATCAAACTCCACGAGCAAATCCAAAGAAGGATCAAGGAGGTCAATGAAGCATACAAAAGGAAGTCCAACAAGAACAGGAAGCCAAGACTTTTCCAAGAAGGTGACTTAGTTTGGGTGCACTTGAGGAAGGAAAGGTTTCCAAGCAAAAGAAAGAATAAGCTGATGCCACGAGCTGAAGGACCTTATAAGATCATATCCAAGGTAAATGATAATGCTTACAAGGTAGAATTACCGGATGATTATGGAGTCCATGCCACCTTCAACATAGGGGACCTTTCTCCCTATCTAGATGATGATGGCATTTCAGAATTGAGGGCAATTCCTTTTCAAGGGGGAGGAGATGATCCGAATGAGGAGACTAAGGAGTTCAATGAAGTGACACTAGCTCCTATTAGCTCAAGTCAAGCCAAACTAGCTCCTCCTACTAGCTTAGTGGTATGTCTTCTCCAAATACTAAGTTAGCTCACAAGGAAGCTGAATAAAGGAGTAGAGAAGTCAAGGTTGATTATGGGCTGATTGGTTACTTCGTGTTTAGCTCCATGTTCACATGGTGTGTACACTCAAGCTTTGGTGTTGGCTCCATGTTCACAAGACTACACGGCTGGTGCAAGCTTTGGTTTTAACTCCCTAGCTTTGGTTTTAACTCCATGCTTTGTTTTTAACTCCAACCTTGTATTTAGCTCCTAGTTCACATTAGGCTTAGCTTTGTTTTTGTCACCATTGTACTTTGTTATTGTCACCCTTGACCAGCCGGTTTAAGGGCTCTTGTAGGCTATATATAGCCGGCCATTTGAAGGAATAAAGGACATCCAATTTGCAAATTAAAACCCAAGTAAAAGTTAAGCTTTGAGCTTCCTTTTGTTTCGTCTTTGTAGTTTACAAGACAAGGTCTAGAGTGAGTCGCGTTACAAGCTCTAAACTCGCTATTTCAATCGAGTGTTTGATCTAGCAAAGCGCTTTGTTGAAGTATAGGTCTACTTCACCTAGCATACTATCCCTTGGTTACGGTTCATACATACATAAATCATCTTTACCTTCTGTTTTGGTTACTTGTTTCACGTCCATTTCAGTATACTAATCATATCTCTCGTTCTTGTTTCAAAGTTCATATCAACTCACATCAGGTCTCGCGCAGGCGCGCGCGGGGCGCCGGGCGGTGCGGGCGAGCGTCCACATTTTGGCGACTCCTCTAGGGATTTGGAAACAAGTTTCAAGCGGTGGTGTAACTCGAACAAGGTCGGTGAAGCTCATTTCCCAGTTCCTTTTTTGTGGCCACTACAGGTTTTTAGCCCTAAAAAGCCCACCCTAGCCGATTTTAGGACCAATCGACCTCTTTGAGGTAAGATCCTTAACGTCACGAAGAGAGACCCTCGATTGATGTTCCGATCGTCTAAGGTAGCCACGCATTCCGTAGATATGCCAAGCGAGTGGCACTGAGCGAACGAGATGACACTCACCTCCTCCGGTGACCTGTCGTCACCTAAACAAAGACTATTCATGGACGGTAACCTACCCTAACCTACCCGTGTCTGCATTCTGCATGAGTGTATGCATTCCAAGTTATGTGTAGCGTGTGTGACAACCCGAATAAAACATTAAAATCCGGATTCAACCACGACAACATATTCAACTGCACCCAAACGCCGTTTTCGAAAAAGGACATCTTCTTTTCAAAACCATCTTTTAAACGTCGTTACTCTTGCCAACATTAAACTTATTTTCAAAAGACACCTTAGCGCCAGCACCCTGGCCGATTTCACCCTCATTAGTTTCAAAAATCATCTTTAGCGCCATTACTTTGGCCAAGATAAAACTTGTCATTTTCAAAAAACAACGATATACCGTTACTATTTCCAAAACTCCCGACCAATGGGATCAAGGTACCTCATACGATCACATTTTGCTTTCAAAACATTCCCACATACATACTGTTACTATTGCCAAATTCCTGACCAAGGGGGCCAAGGCATGTAAAACGGTTACGCTTTAGTTTTTCAAAATGTTTTTCGCATATACCGTTAACATCATCGAAGTTTCAATTAATGAAATCAGGGGATATAAAAATGGTTATACCCACGAAACATTTTTTACATACACCGTCACCATAGCCAAGATCCTAATCAATGGGTGGACAAACACGGTCGCACGTTTTCAAAATTGTCTAAAAAAGCACTATCACCATCAAAATTCTGTAACAAGAATTTGGTCACACCTTCAAAGCATCGTCATGGACACCACGTTCTCTCACGAACACCCTCTACACCGCGAACTTCGAACTCCTAATTAATAGTAGTCTCGATAAAAATGCGACGTCACAATTTTCAAAACTGGTTCTTCTAGAACCCCGCTTTTACAAAATCATGATTTGCACTCTTGCTATCGTCAAGTCCTCGACACACCCGTAGCACACCACAAACGATGTCACTAAACCATCGTAATACCGATTTCACGAAGACTCCCACTTTTGAAAACTCTTTGAAGATTCCTTACTGTCCGTGTTAAGTTATCAATGATCACCTCTATTTGAGGTCTTATGTTTTGGGTCGTCTCATCTCGAGAAGTCATCTTCTTCAAATCTCACCTCGAGATTCCTGTCAAATCATCTCGTTCTAGAGATACAAGTCTGTTAGACGTTTCGCCGAATACACCTAGAGCATGAAGCACCCGAGTCCCTAAACCAATGACCGCAAACACGCGCAAATCAAGGAGTCTCATTTCTGTGTCACTCGCATGCGAGCATTCCTCGAGTCTTCAAGTCGTCCGATGGATCCGTTTTGATCTCCGACATTGTCTTGCAGAATCCTCCTCCGACATGGCTACAACCCCGACTTTAGCATCAAGGATTTAACCAACAGGGTGTACAACCTTGTCACATCTGTAGCTTCCACCGAAGCCTCTATCCATAACCTTAATGAGCGGGTAGATTCTCTTAAAGCCAACCCCCAAAACCTTCCGCCAAACCAAGTGAATAGTGATAGGGCCATCCAAAAGAAGAAAGTTCCTCGGAAATTTGCTGATTTACACTACAAGAAAGAACTTACAACTTACCTCTATGGCCGTGCCTGTCATGGTCACACCATACAACTTACGTGGCTGTGTCTGAAACCACCATTCATCTGCCTTTCTCTTATTGTTCCCGGTCCAAAAAATCCAAAAAATCACTTGGATGTTGATGTGAGTTAAGATGAACTTTGAAACAAGAACGTGAAGATGGATTAGTATGCTGAAATGAACGCAAACAAAGTAACCAAAACAGAATGTAGGGATAGTTTTAAGGATGAATGAACCGTAACCAAGGATAGTATGCTTAGTGAAGTAGACCTATACTCCAACAAAGCGGGTGCTAAATCAAACACGCGATTGAAGTAGCGAGTTTAGAGCTTGTAACGCGACTTACTCTAGACTTTGTCTTGTAAACAACAAGGACGTAAAAGAAAGCTTAGCTTTACTCAGGTTTTTAGTATGAAAATTGGATCCCTTATTCATTCAAATAGATGGCTATATATAGCCTACAACAAGACCCTTAAACCGGCTGGTTAGGGTGACAAAAACAAAGCTTACACCTTATGTGAACTAGGAGCTAATAACAATGCTATGTAAACTAGGAGCTAATAACAAAGCCATGTAAACTAGGAGCTAATAACAAAGCTTTAACAAGGAGTAATGAGGCGCGACATCTATGTGAACAAGGAGCCACAAACAAAGCTAACAAGGGAGCCTTTAGACGTGTAAACCATGTGAACACAATCAGCCTCCAACACCTTCATAACTTCAGTACACTTCCCATGCTTGAATGAGTGTGAACCCAAGTTAATGTCTTCATATTACCTTGATTATTTGCTCCTTTATTCAGCTCACACACGAGCTAGCTCACCAATTGTAGTAAGCACACTACTAAGCTGGTAAGGGGTGCTAGTGTGGCTGAACTAAGACCATGAGGAGCTAAGGTGACTTTATTGAACTCTTTGGTAGCTCCTTGATTCGGATCATCTCCTCCCCCTTGAAAAGGAATTGTCCTCAATTCTGAAAAACCATCTTCATCAAAATAAAGAGCAAAATCTCCCACTTTGGACGTGGTATGAACTTCATAACTATCCGGCAACTTCATTTTGCAACCATGGTGGGTTCCCTTGTATGGAGCTTCTGCTTGGGACATTAATCTGGTCTTTCTCTTGATAGCTTCATCCGTCGCGTAACAAGTACTTAGGTGAGTCACTATGGAGAATGGCAAGTACTCTCTTGGTTTGAGGGGACTCTTTGGGAAAGGACTTGTTAAGTATTTGCCCATGAGGCTTAGATTACTCCCTTGTGTCTTTAGCAAAAGGAAGTGCTCCCTCAACGTCTCTAAGGCCTCGGTTATGCCACAACATCCAGCTGGTCCTCCTCCTTGAGCTTCTCTAGTTATATACTCCGAACTAGGATGTTTTGGGACACAAAGATGGTTCCCTTCAAGAAGAAGATCGTCCTGCAAAACAACTTCATCAAAAGTATTAAGAGTAATAGCCTTGCACTTGGTGAGTACATCAGCCTCCGTGGAGTAATAATCCTTCAAGGTCTTAAGTCCAAGCGTGCTTGCATCTAAAGCGTATGAGTGAGACAAAACATTAGCCATGACTTTATTCTTCCCATCTTCATCCTGTAAGAGTCCATGATCTTCCTTAGGTACCAAACAAGCTGATATCTTACTAGGAATGACAACACCTGGTTTCTTTAGCCACTCTTCCAATCGTTTCCCTTCACAACCACTATTAACCTTAACTGGTTCCTCTTTAGTGGCTTTGACGGCATCAAACTCCCCCTCTTCTATAGCATGTACTCTCACATTTTTACTAGCAAACATTGAGAGGTTGGGTTTTCCGACTCGATTGGCTAACATGTTACATACGTTTTGAGGTGTCATGGGCTTGAGTACAATTTTCTTTCCCTTATCACTCAATTCATACTCATTTCTTCTCCCATGGTGAACTACATCCCTATCAAACTGCCAAGGGCGGCCTAAAAGTATGTGACAAGCATCCATAGGAATAACATCACACAAAACCTCATCAACGTAGGAACCCATGGTCAAGCCAACCCTCACTTGTTTAGTGACCCTTACCTTGTTCCCGTTGTTTAACCAATGTAGTGCATAAGGGTTAGGGTGATTAGTAGTAGCTAGACCTAGTTTGTCTACCATTTCAGTTGAGGCAACATTGGTACAACTACCTCCATCAATGATTAAACTACACCATTTGCCTTTAACTTGACACTTAGTATGGAATAGTTGGTCTCTTTGTTCGGTGTCATGTTGAATGGGGTTAGCATGTAGAGTACGTAGTACTAAGAGCGTGTCATAAGCCGGGGGTTCATACGCCTCAATATCTGTTTCTTCCTCTTCCTCTCCCTCATTAACATTGAAAACAGCTCCTATACGTTGTTCCTCTTCCCATATTTCATCCCTAATGGTGATTACTTCTCTTAAGGTCACAACTCTTTTATTGGGACAAGCGTTTTTGTAGTGACCAAACCCTTGACACTTGAAACAACGTACCTTGGACAGACTAGTTTCAGTGGATGTTTTGGGAGTAGATTGGGGTGGGGCTGCGGGGTTATTCTTAATAGTGAGGGGTTGATTAGTATTAGTAGAATTGACCTTATTAACTTCATCCGTTCGTGGCCAAGTATGACTCTTACTAGACTCACCCTCATGTTTTCCCTTCCCTTGTGCCTCAATTTTTAGACACAACCCACACAAAGTATCAAAATCAGAGTATGGACATAAATCCACCGTATTAGCAATACTACGATTTAGCCCACGTAAGAACCTAGCCATTTTAGCAATCTTTTTGTATAAGGATAACTTGTGCGTAGTTGGAACATACCTCTTACGTAGTTTACGTTTTAGGGACTCCCAAGAAGAAATCTTACCCTTACCACTTCTGGTGCGTTGTACCTTAAGCCCTTCATACCAAAGGGAAGCCCCTTTGCTTAGCTTTAGGATGGCGTATTTGCACCTCTCTTCGTCCTCCAAATCCTTGAAGTCAAAGAGCTTCTCCATGTTTCTTTCCCACTCCAAGTAAACTTCAGGATCAGTACCACCATTAAACTCAGGGAGTTCATTTACCTTGATCCTGTCCACCAGTTCCCTCCTTGGTTGGAAACGAGAATTTTTGGGCTGGAAGTTCTCCAACGCCTTCTTTAGTTGTTCCAGGAAGGTAGGATCTTCAAAGTTCAACACTCCTGCCATTCTTTACGTCTAAATGGATGACCAAAGCTCTGATACCACTAATGATGTGAGTTAAGATGAACTTTGAAACAAGAACGTGAAGATGGATTAGTATGCTGAAATGAACGCAAACAAAGTAACCAAAACAGAATGTAGGGATAGTTTTAAGGATGAATGAACCGTAACCAAGGATAGTATGCTTAGTGAAGTAGACCTATACTCCAACAAAGCGGGTGCTAAATCAAACACGCGATTGAAGTAGCGAGTTTAGAGCTTGTAACGCGACTTACTCTAGACTTTGTCTTGTAAACAACAAGGACGTAAAAGAAAGCTTAGCTTTACTCAGGTTTTTAGTATGAAAATTGGATCCCTTATTCATTCAAATAGATGGCTATATATAGCCTACAACAAGACCCTTAAACCGGCTGGTTAGGGTGACAAAAACAAAGCTTACACCTTATGTGAACTAGGAGCTAATAACAATGCTATGTAAACTAGGAGCTAATAACAAAGCCATGTAAACTAGGAGCTAATAACAAAGCTTTAACAAGGAGTAATGAGGCGCGACATCTATGTGAACAAGGAGCCACAAACAAAGCTAACAAGGGAGCCTTTAGACGTGTAAACCATGTGAACACAATCAGCCTCCAACACCTTCATAACTTCAGTACACTTCCCATGCTTGAATGAGTGTGAACCCAAGTTAATGTCTTCATATTACCTTGATTATTTGCTCCTTTATTCAGCTCACACACGAGCTAGCTCACCAATTGTAGTAAGCACACTACTAAGCTGGTAAGGGGTGCTAGTGTGGCTGAACTAAGACCATGAGGAGCTAAGGTGACTTTATTGAACTCTTTGGTAGCTCCTTGATTCGGATCATCTCCTCCCCCTTGAAAAGGAATTGTCCTCAATTCTGAAAAACCATCTTCATCAAAATAAAGAGCAAAATCTCCCACTTTGGACGTGGTATGAACTTCATAACTATCCGGCAACTTCATTTTGCAACCATGGTGGGTTCCCTTGTATGGAGCTTCTGCTTGGGACATTAATCTGGTCTTTCTCTTGATAGCTTCATCCGTCGCGTAACAAGTACTTAGGTGAGTCACTATGGAGAATGGCAAGTACTCTCTTGGTTTGAGGGGACTCTTTGGGAAAGGACTTGTTAAGTATTTGCCCATGAGGCTTAGATTACTCCCTTGTGTCTTTAGCAAAAGGAAGTGCTCCCTCAACGTCTCTAAGGCCTCGGTTATGCCACAACATCCAGCTGGTCCTCCTCCTTGAGCTTCTCTAGTTATATACTCCGAACTAGGATGTTTTGGGACACAAAGATGGTTCCCTTCAAGAAGAAGATCGTCCTGCAAAACAACTTCATCAAAAGTATTAAGAGTAATAGCCTTGCACTTGGTGAGTACATCAGCCTCCGTGGAGTAATAATCCTTCAAGGTCTTAAGTCCAAGCGTGCTTGCATCTAAAGCGTATGAGTGAGACAAAACATTAGCCATGACTTTATTCTTCCCATCTTCATCCTGTAAGAGTCCATGATCTTCCTTAGGTACCAAACAAGCTGATATCTTACTAGGAATGACAACACCTGGTTTCTTTAGCCACTCTTCCAATCGTTTCCCTTCACAACCACTATTAACCTTAACTGGTTCCTCTTTAGTGGCTTTGACGGCATCAAACTCCCCCTCTTCTATAGCATGTACTCTCACATTTTTACTAGCAAACATTGAGAGGTTGGGTTTTCCGACTCGATTGGCTAACATGTTACATACGTTTTGAGGTGTCATGGGCTTGAGTACAATTTTCTTTCCCTTATCACTCAATTCATACTCATTTCTTCTCCCATGGTGAACTACATCCCTATCAAACTGCCAAGGGCGGCCTAAAAGTATGTGACAAGCATCCATAGGAATAACATCACACAAAACCTCATCAACGTAGGAACCCATGGTCAAGCCAACCCTCACTTGTTTAGTGACCCTTACCTTGTTCCCGTTGTTTAACCAATGTAGTGCATAAGGGTTAGGGTGATTAGTAGTAGCTAGACCTAGTTTGTCTACCATTTCAGTTGAGGCAACATTGGTACAACTACCTCCATCAATGATTAAACTACACCATTTGCCTTTAACTTGACACTTAGTATGGAATAGTTGGTCTCTTTGTTCGGTGTCATGTTGAATGGGGTTAGCATGTAGAGTACGTAGTACTAAGAGCGTGTCATAAGCCGGGGGTTCATACGCCTCAATATCTGTTTCTTCCTCTTCCTCTCCCTCATTAACATTGAAAACAGCTCCTATACGTTGTTCCTCTTCCCATATTTCATCCCTAATGGTGATTACTTCTCTTAAGGTCACAACTCTTTTATTGGGACAAGCGTTTTTGTAGTGACCAAACCCTTGACACTTGAAACAACGTACCTTGGACAGACTAGTTTCAGTGGATGTTTTGGGAGTAGATTGGGGTGGGGCTGCGGGGTTATTCTTAATAGTGAGGGGTTGATTAGTATTAGTAGAATTGACCTTATTAACTTCATCCGTTCGTGGCCAAGTATGACTCTTACTAGACTCACCCTCATGTTTTCCCTTCCCTTGTGCCTCAATTTTTAGACACAACCCACACAAAGTATCAAAATCAGAGTATGGACATAAATCCACCGTATTAGCAATACTACGATTTAGCCCACGTAAGAACCTAGCCATTTTAGCAATCTTTTTGTATAAGGATAACTTGTGCGTAGTTGGAACATACCTCTTACGTAGTTTACGTTTTAGGGACTCCCAAGAAGAAATCTTACCCTTACCACTTCTGGTGCGTTGTACCTTAAGCCCTTCATACCAAAGGGAAGCCCCTTTGCTTAGCTTTAGGATGGCGTATTTGCACCTCTCTTCGTCCTCCAAATCCTTGAAGTCAAAGAGCTTCTCCATGTTTCTTTCCCACTCCAAGTAAACTTCAGGATCAGTACCACCATTAAACTCAGGGAGTTCATTTACCTTGATCCTGTCCACCAGTTCCCTCCTTGGTTGGAAACGAGAATTTTTGGGCTGGAAGTTCTCCAACGCCTTCTTTAGTTGTTCCAGGAAGGTAGGATCTTCAAAGTTCAACACTCCTGCCATTCTTTACGTCTAAATGGATGACCAAAGCTCTGATACCACTAATGATGTGAGTTAAGATGAACTTTGAAACAAGAACGTGAAGATGGATTAGTATGCTGAAATGAACGCAAACAAAGTAACCAAAACAGAATGTAGGGATAGTTTTAAGGATGAATGAACCGTAACCAAGGATAGTATGCTTAGTGAAGTAGACCTATACTCCAACAAAGCGGGTGCTAAATCAAACACGCGATTGAAGTAGCGAGTTTAGAGCTTGTAACGCGACTTACTCTAGACTTTGTCTTGTAAACAACAAGGACGTAAAAGAAAGCTTAGCTTTACTCAGGTTTTTAGTATGAAAATTGGATCCCTTATTCATTCAAATAGATGGCTATATATAGCCTACAACAAGACCCTTAAACCGGCTGGTTAGGGTGACAAAAACAAAGCTTACACCTTATGTGAACTAGGAGCTAATAACAATGCTATGTAAACTAGGAGCTAATAACAAAGCCATGTAAACTAGGAGCTAATAACAAAGCTTTAACAAGGAGTAATGAGGCGCGACATCTATGTGAACAAGGAGCCACAAACAAAGCTAACAAGGGAGCCTTTAGACGTGTAAACCATGTGAACACAATCAGCCTCCAACACCTTCATAACTTCAGTACACTTCCCATGCTTGAATGAGTGTGAACCCAAGTTAATGTCTTCATATTACCTTGATTATTTGCTCCTTTATTCAGCTCACACACGAGCTAGCTCACCAATTGTAGTAAGCACACTACTAAGCTGGTAAGGGGTGCTAGTGTGGCTGAACTAAGACCATGAGGAGCTAAGGTGACTTTATTGAACTCTTTGGTAGCTCCTTGATTCGGATCATCTCCTCCCCCTTGAAAAGGAATTGTCCTCAATTCTGAAAAACCATCTTCATCAAAATAAAGAGCAAAATCTCCCACTTTGGACGTGGTATGAACTTCATAACTATCCGGCAACTTCATTTTGCAACCATGGTGGGTTCCCTTGTATGGAGCTTCTGCTTGGGACATTAATCTGGTCTTTCTCTTGATAGCTTCATCCGTCGCGTAACAAGTACTTAGGTGAGTCACTATGGAGAATGGCAAGTACTCTCTTGGTTTGAGGGGACTCTTTGGGAAAGGACTTGTTAAGTATTTGCCCATGAGGCTTAGATTACTCCCTTGTGTCTTTAGCAAAAGGAAGTGCTCCCTCAACGTCTCTAAGGCCTCGGTTATGCCACAACATCCAGCTGGTCCTCCTCCTTGAGCTTCTCTAGTTATATACTCCGAACTAGGATGTTTTGGGACACAAAGATGGTTCCCTTCAAGAAGAAGATCGTCCTGCAAAACAACTTCATCAAAAGTATTAAGAGTAATAGCCTTGCACTTGGTGAGTACATCAGCCTCCGTGGAGTAATAATCCTTCAAGGTCTTAAGTCCAAGCGTGCTTGCATCTAAAGCGTATGAGTGAGACAAAACATTAGCCATGACTTTATTCTTCCCATCTTCATCCTGTAAGAGTCCATGATCTTCCTTAGGTACCAAACAAGCTGATATCTTACTAGGAATGACAACACCTGGTTTCTTTAGCCACTCTTCCAATCGTTTCCCTTCACAACCACTATTAACCTTAACTGGTTCCTCTTTAGTGGCTTTGACGGCATCAAACTCCCCCTCTTCTATAGCATGTACTCTCACATTTTTACTAGCAAACATTGAGAGGTTGGGTTTTCCGACTCGATTGGCTAACATGTTACATACGTTTTGAGGTGTCATGGGCTTGAGTACAATTTTCTTTCCCTTATCACTCAATTCATACTCATTTCTTCTCCCATGGTGAACTACATCCCTATCAAACTGCCAAGGGCGGCCTAAAAGTATGTGACAAGCATCCATAGGAATAACATCACACAAAACCTCATCAACGTAGGAACCCATGGTCAAGCCAACCCTCACTTGTTTAGTGACCCTTACCTTGTTCCCGTTGTTTAACCAATGTAGTGCATAAGGGTTAGGGTGATTAGTAGTAGCTAGACCTAGTTTGTCTACCATTTCAGTTGAGGCAACATTGGTACAACTACCTCCATCAATGATTAAACTACACCATTTGCCTTTAACTTGACACTTAGTATGGAATAGTTGGTCTCTTTGTTCGGTGTCATGTTGAATGGGGTTAGCATGTAGAGTACGTAGTACTAAGAGCGTGTCATAAGCCGGGGGTTCATACGCCTCAATATCTGTTTCTTCCTCTTCCTCTCCCTCATTAACATTGAAAACAGCTCCTATACGTTGTTCCTCTTCCCATATTTCATCCCTAATGGTGATTACTTCTCTTAAGGTCACAACTCTTTTATTGGGACAAGCGTTTTTGTAGTGACCAAACCCTTGACACTTGAAACAACGTACCTTGGACAGACTAGTTTCAGTGGATGTTTTGGGAGTAGATTGGGGTGGGGCTGCGGGGTTATTCTTAATAGTGAGGGGTTGATTAGTATTAGTAGAATTGACCTTATTAACTTCATCCGTTCGTGGCCAAGTATGACTCTTACTAGACTCACCCTCATGTTTTCCCTTCCCTTGTGCCTCAATTTTTAGACACAACCCACACAAAGTATCAAAATCAGAGTATGGACATAAATCCACCGTATTAGCAATACTACGATTTAGCCCACGTAAGAACCTAGCCATTTTAGCAATCTTTTTGTATAAGGATAACTTGTGCGTAGTTGGAACATACCTCTTACGTAGTTTACGTTTTAGGGACTCCCAAGAAGAAATCTTACCCTTACCACTTCTGGTGCGTTGTACCTTAAGCCCTTCATACCAAAGGGAAGCCCCTTTGCTTAGCTTTAGGATGGCGTATTTGCACCTCTCTTCGTCCTCCAAATCCTTGAAGTCAAAGAGCTTCTCCATGTTTCTTTCCCACTCCAAGTAAACTTCAGGATCAGTACCACCATTAAACTCAGGGAGTTCATTTACCTTGATCCTGTCCACCAGTTCCCTCCTTGGTTGGAAACGAGAATTTTTGGGCTGGAAGTTCTCCAACGCCTTCTTTAGTTGTTCCAGGAAGGTAGGATCTTCAAAGTTCAACACTCCTGCCATTCTTTACGTCTAAATGGATGACCAAAGCTCTGATACCACTAATGATGTGAGTTAAGATGAACTTTGAAACAAGAACGTGAAGATGGATTAGTATGCTGAAATGAACGCAAACAAAGTAACCAAAACAGAATGTAGGGATAGTTTTAAGGATGAATGAACCGTAACCAAGGATAGTATGCTTAGTGAAGTAGACCTATACTCCAACAAAGCGGGTGCTAAATCAAACACGCGATTGAAGTAGCGAGTTTAGAGCTTGTAACGCGACTTACTCTAGACTTTGTCTTGTAAACAACAAGGACGTAAAAGAAAGCTTAGCTTTACTCAGGTTTTTAGTATGAAAATTGGATCCCTTATTCATTCAAATAGATGGCTATATATAGCCTACAACAAGACCCTTAAACCGGCTGGTTAGGGTGACAAAAACAAAGCTTACACCTTATGTGAACTAGGAGCTAATAACAATGCTATGTAAACTAGGAGCTAATAACAAAGCCATGTAAACTAGGAGCTAATAACAAAGCTTTAACAAGGAGTAATGAGGCGCGACATCTATGTGAACAAGGAGCCACAAACAAAGCTAACAAGGGAGCCTTTAGACGTGTAACCATGTGAACACAATCAGCCTCCAACACCTTCATAACTTCAGTACACTTCCCATGCTTGAATGAGTGTGAACCCAAGTTAATGTCTTCATATTACCTTGATTATTTGCTCCTTTATTCAGCTCACACACGAGCTAGCTCACCAATTGTAGTAAGCACACTACTAAGCTGGTAAGGGGTGCTAGTGTGGCTGAACTAAGACCATGAGGAGCTAAGGTGACTTTATTGAACTCTTTGGTAGCTCCTTGATTCGGATCAGATGTTTACTTACAACCAATGATAGAGGAATTGAAACACTTATAGGAAGTAGGGGTGGAGACATATGATGTGTTGTTAAAACAAAATTTCCAGCTTAGAGCATCGCTTTTGTGGACTATAAACGATTTCCCTGCGTATGGTATGTTGAGCGGTTGGTCTACGGCGGGCCAAAAAGCTTGTCCTTGTTGCATGAGTGAAAGTAAAGCGTTCTACCTAAGAAATTCAAGCAAAATTAGTTGGTTTGACTGTCATAGACAGTTCCTACCCGAGGGTCACACGTACAGGAAAAACAAGAAAGCTTTCAAAAAGGGTGAGGTGGTGCTAAATGAGGCACCTATTCGTCTCTAAGGAGATGAGATATGGGAGCTAATTTTAGAGTTCCCATCTACTATTGGCGGCACCGATCAAGAGTTCAAGGATCTTAAAAAATTAAAAAATGGTTGGTTTGAAAGAAGCATCTTCTTCGATCTTCCATATTGGAGTACTTTATTACTCTGACATAATTTGGATGTGATGCATATTAAGAAGAATTTCTTTGAACAACTGATTCACACCATCATGGATGTGGACGGTAAGACATGTGACACCGTAGGCTCCCGAAAAGATTTGAAGAAAATCTGTGACCGTGCAAAATTGCAAAGGAGGGTAACACCAAACCTTACATGGGATTTTTCGAACCAACCTACATCAAAGGCATACACCACCCCGGGTCAGAAATATTCCAAGATTGTCACTTCATCCCAGAAACAACACCAGACTCACCAAAACCCGAGCCCACGCCCTGTATAGATGGCCTAGCTAATAGTCTGTTATTTGGGGAAGAACGCTTCATCCCCGCTGATGCCAACAAGCTAGTCAACATTGTCATGACCGACAAACAATTTTACCCCATCTCCTTCATCGTCAATACCGACGAGAACCAAGAAAGTAGGGGGTGGAGGAAGTCTGTCACATGGTTCAACAAGAGTGGTAGAAGATTCAAGTTGACTACAGGAGAAGGGAGGATGTTCGAGGAATCTGAGTCTGAAACGGTCCAAGAGTCTAGTATTGCTTGTCTTCCATACACTTCCGTGTCTGTCCAGGATGAACCGGGGCCTGTCCCGGAAATCCCCATAATGTTGTCTCTATCAAACGAACAAAGGATCTTCTTGTCAAAGTCCTCGACATGCTTGATTTGACTAATAATAAAAATACTTTCGCTTACGACTCGTCGCACTTAACATGCAATGCCATTATCGATAGCGAACAAAACATGAATGATCAGGATGATTCTTACAACTCTTTCCTCCCGCCTGACACCTTAAAGGAATTAGGCAAGAAAGAGTTAGGAGTGCCAGTAATTGAGGATACCGAATCCATAAACATTGGGACACCTCTGGAAGTCCAAAACCTCAAAATAGGAACCTCCCTAGATCCTAATGAGAGAGAATAATTCATAAGCCTACTCACAGAATACAAAGACGTCTTCGCCTGGTCTTACAAAGACATCGTCGAACACCGAATCCCGATCAAAACCGGATTTAAGCCAGTAAAACAACAACTACGCCGTATGCGACCCGAGTGGACCCTTAAGGTCAAAGAGGAGGTATACAAACAATTCAAAGCCGGATTCATTCACGTTTCCGAGTACTCCGACTGGGTGGCCAACATAGTCCCCGTTTCCAAAAAGGACGGGAGAATTCGAGTTTGTGTTGATTTCCAAGACGTTAACAAAACCAGCCCAAAAGACGACTTCCCTTTACCTCACATAGATATCCTGGTAGACAACACCGCCGATCACGCCCTACTCTCCTTCATGGACGGGTATCCCGGCTACAACCAAATAAAAATGGCCAAAGACGATATGTCTAAAATAGCCTTTACGACACCTTGGGGAACATATTGCTACTCAGTCATGCCTTTCGGACTTAAGAATGCCGGGGCACCTTACCAACGAACCGCTACCACGCTCCTACACAATATGATGCACAAAGAAGTCGAAGTGTACGTTGACGATATGATAGTCAAATCCCAAAACCAAGAAGGGCAAGTCCCCGCTCTCAAAAAATTCTTCAAACGCCTACGCCAATACAACATGAAAGTTAACCCTAAAAAATGTGCCTTTGGGGTTACATCCGGGAAACCTTTAGGTCACGTCGTGAGCCAGCGAGGGATCAAAATAGACCTATCAAAAATAAAAGCCTTACTAGACATGCCCGCACCCAAAAACGAAAAGAAAATCAGGGGATTCCTACGTAAAGTACAATACATCAGCAGTTTTATCTTAGGAAATCAGAGGATTCCTACGTAAGACAGAGAGGGCACGCGACTTGGGCGTGCCCCCTTACCTTAGGCAGGGGTCAAAGGGTCTGTCACGGAGCATACCCTTGGGGTCGAAACTGATCCGAATGAAGAAGCTACTAAAGAGTTCATTGAAGTAACACTAGCTCCTAATGTTCCTAGTCCAGCCACATTAGCATTTCCTACTAGCCTAGTAGTGTGCCTCCTTCAATCAGTGAGCTAGCTCGTGTGTGGGTCGAATAAAGGAGCAAATAGTCAAGGTAATATGAAGGCATTAACTTGGGTTCACACTCATTCAAGCATGGGGAGTGCACCGGAGTTAAGAGTATGATTATGGGCTGATTGTGTTCACAAGGGTGCCGCGTCTAAATGCTTCTTGTTAGCTTTGTTTTTAGCTCCTAAGCTTTGTTATTATCACCATTAGAACTTTGTTTGTATCACCTTGACCAGCCTGGTTAAGGGACATTTTGTAGGCTATAAATAGCCATCAACTTGAATGAATAACACACACAATATTCATAACACAAAACTGAGTAAAGCTAAGCTTTCTTTTACGTCCTTGTTGCTTACAAGACAAAGTCTAGAGTTAGTCGCTTTACAAGCTCTAAACTCGCTACTTCAATCGAGTGTTTGATTTAGCACCCGCTTTGTTGAAGTATAGGTCTACTTCACTAAGCATACTATCCCTTGGTTACGGTTCTATCATCCTCACAAACCACCTTTACAATCTGTTTTGTTGCTTCTTTTCATTCATTTCAGAATACTATCATTCTTCACGTATTTGTTTCAAAGTTCATCTTAACTCACATCATTAGTGGTATCAGAGCTTTGGTCTTCCTTTAGACGTAAAGCATGGCAGGAGTAGTGAACTTTGAAGACCCTAACTTCTTGGAACACCTAAAGAAGGCGTGGGAGAACTACCAGCCCAAGAATTCTCGCTTCCAAGCAAGAAGGGAACCGGTGGACAAGATCAAAGTGAACGAACTTCCTGAGTTCAATGGTGGTACTGATCCTGAAGTCTACTTGGAATGGGAGAGAAACATGGAGAAGCTCTTTGACTTCAAGGACTTGGGGGACGAGGAGAGGTGCAAATATGCAATCCTAAAGCTAAGCAAAGGGGCTTCCCTTTGGTATGAAGGGCTTAAGGTACAACACACCAGGGATGGAAAGGGTAAGATTTCTTCTTGGGAGTCCTTAAAGCGTAAACTACGTAAGAGGTATGTTCCAACTACACATAAGTTATCCTTATACAAAAAGATTGCTAATCTCGTTCAAGGAAAAATGAGTGTTAGTGAATACATTGACGAGTTTGAGAACTTAGTACTAATGGGGGAAATAGAAGAAAATGAAGAGATAAAAATGGCTAGGTTCTTACGTGGGTTAAATCGTAGTATTGCTAATACGGTTGATTTATGTCCTTATTCTGATTTTGATACGTTATGTGGGTTATGCTTAAAAATTGAGGCTCAAGGGAAGGCTAAGTATGAGAATGAGTCTAGTAAGAGTCATACTTGGCCACGAACTGATGAAGGTAATAGGTTCAATTCTACTAATACTAATCAACCCCTCACTATTAAGAATAGCCCAGCAACCCCACTTCAATCTACTACTAAAACAACCACTGAAACTAGTCTATCCAAAGTACGTTGTTTCAAGTGTCAGGGGTTTGGGCACTACAAAAACGCTTGTCCTAATAAGAGAGTTGTGACCTTAAGAGAAGTGATCACTGTTAGGGATGAATTATGGGAAGAGGAACAACGTATAGGGGCTGTTTTCAATGTTAACGAGGAAGAGGAAGGGGAAGAGGAGGATTTTGAGGCTTATGAACCCCCGGCTTATGATACACTTTTAGTACTACGTACTCTACATGCTAACCCCATTCAACATGACACCAAACAAAGAGACCAACTATTCCATACTAAGTGTCAAGTTAACGACAAATGGTGTAGTTTAATAATTGATGGAGGTAGTTGTACCAACGTTGCCTCAACTGAAATGGTAACTAAATTAGGCCTAACCACCACTAATCACCCTAACCCTTATGCACTACATTGGTTAGACAACGGGAACAAAGTGAGGGTCACTAAACAAGTAAGAGTTGGTTTGACCATGGGTTCCTATGTTGATGAGGTCTTATGTGATGTTATTCCTATGGATGCTTGTCACATACTATTAGGCCGCCCTTGGCAGTTTGATAAGGATGTAGTTCACCATGGGAGAAAGAACGAGTATGAATTGAGAGACAAGGGTAAGAAAATTGTGCTGAAACCCATGACACCTCAAGAGTTGAGTACCATGTTAGCTAATCGAGTCAAGAAACCCAAACTCTCCATATTTGCTAGAAAAATTGTGGGAAAACATGCCATAGAAGAGGGAGAGTGTGGTGCCGTCATGGTTACTAAAGAGGAACCAGTTAAGGTTAATAGTGGTTGTGAAGGGAAACGATTTGAGGAGTGGCTAAAGAAACTAGGTGTTGTCATTTCTAATGGAATACCAGCCTGTTTAACACCTAGTAGAGATCATGGACTCTTAAGGTATGAGGATGGTAAGAACAATGTCGTGGCTAATGCTTTATCTTGTCACTACACACACTCATCCACCTTAGATGCAAGCACGCTTGGATTTGAGATTTTGAAGGACTATTACTCCATGGATGCTGATGTACTCACCGAATGCAAGCCTGGTGCTCTTAGTACTTTTGATGAGTTTGTTTTGCAGGAAGACACTCTTCTTAAAGGAAACCATCTTTGTGTTCCAAAACATCCTATTTCAGAATTTCGAGTTAGAGAAGCGCAAGAAGGAGGACCAGCTGGATATTTTGGCACGACCAAGACCGTAGAGGTGTTAAAAGAACACTTCTTTTGGCTAAAGATACAAGGGAGTATTCAAAACATTGTGGACAAATACTTAACAAGTCATGTCTCAAAGAGTCCTTTCAAACCAAGGGAGTACTTGCCATTCTCCAGAATGACTCACTTCAGTATTGGTTACACAACGGATGATGCTAGCAAAAGGCCTGACTTGTACTTTCAAGAAGTAATTCGGGAAAGGATCAAGGGAGCCTACAAAGGAAGGGCCAACAAAAACAGAAAACCGACTCTTCGAAGAGGGTGGCTTGGTTTTGTTTCACTTGAGAAAGGAGGGGTTTCCAAGCAAATGGAAGAACAAGTTGATGCCACAAGCAGAAGGTCCATACAAGGGAAACGACAATGCTTACAAGGTGGAGTTGCCGGATGATTATGGAGTTCATGCCACGTTCAAAGTGGGAGATCTTTTTCCTTATCTTGATGAGGATGGCATTTCAGAATTGAGGACAATTCCTTTTCAAGGGGGAGGAGATGATCCGAATGAAGAAGCTACTAAAGAGTTCATTGAAGTAACACTAGCTCCTAATGTTCCTAGTCCAGCCACATTAGGTTTTCCTACTAGCCTAGTAGTGTGCCTCCTTCAATCAGTGAGCTAGCTCGTGTGTGGGTCGAATAAAGGAGCAAATAGTCAAGGTAATATGAAGGCATTAACTTGGGTTCACACTCATTCAAGCATGGGGAGTGCACCGGAGTTAAGAGTATGATTATGGGCTGATTGTGTTCACAAGGGTGCCGCGTCTAAATGCTTCTTGTTAGCTTTGTTTTTAGCTCCTAAGCTTTGTTATTATCACCATTCGAACTTTGTTTGTATCACCTTGACCAGCCTGGTTAAGGGACATTTTGTAGGCTATAAATAGCCATCAACTTGAATGAATAACACACACAATATTCATAACACAAAACTGAGTAAAGCTAAGCTTTCTTTTACGTCCTTGTTGCTTACAAGACAAAGTCTAGAGTTAGTCGCGTTACAAGCTCTAAACTCGCTACTTCAATCGAGTGTTTGATTTAGCACCCGCTTTGTTGAAGTATAGGTCTACTTCACTAAGCATACTATCCCTTGGTTACGGTTCTATCATCCTCACAAACCACCTTTACAATCTTTTGTTGCTTCTTTTCATTCATTTCAGAATACTATCATTCTTCACGTATTTGTTTCAAAGTTCATCTTAACTCACATCAGAAACGACCGAGGGTTATGGATGCCCCGGCAGCGGCAGATCGGAGCTCGACCAACCCGACCGGGGGTCGGGCCTCGAGGCGGGGCCGAGGCTTGTGGAGCCTCTTTGGTGGCATGTTTCCGGGTGTTGGCCGGAGGGGACCGGCCTGATGTCTCGGTGTCAGCCATGAAGGCTCCGGACCTTCTCTATGGCGAAAAGGATCTGGGTCCATGATCGGCGGATAGTGGTCAGCAGGTTGCCGACCCCATCACGATACAAAAATGGAGGTCCTGTTGCGGTGGAAAAATTCCTCAAAAAATGGGGAAATCCGATACAAATCGTTGCTTGTGTCGGAATAGCCGACGTTTAATGTCCGCCGTTAAATTTCGACGCAAAGGAGAGCATGTGCGTCGGCTATTCCGACGCATAAAAGTATGCGGCGGACATGCGGCGGATAACCCGACTCATAGCCAGTCAAAGGGGACCTAGGAGTCAACCCAACATGTGACGGATTCGCAGCATCTTGCATCGGATATTCCGACGCATACACAATGCATGTGTCGGCTCTTGCGGCGGATAGGCTGACGCATTATGTGGCATGCGTGGGATCATGCAGCGGATAGGCCGACGCATGATGTGTTCGTGCGACCAGCTTGCGTCGGATAGGCTGACGCATGATGTGGCATGCGTGGGATCATGCAGCGGATAGGCCGACGCATGATGTGTTCGTGCGACCAGCTTGCGTCGGATAGTCCGATGCGAGCAGCAGTTCATGGGGTCACAGCAACCAGAATACAGCAACCCCCAGAAAAAATAAAACCAGCATAAAGCACATCATGTGCGACCAAATGTGCTCCTCCCGAGCAAACTCCGCATCGAATCTTTCACGCAGAAGCAGAACATGCTCAATGATACTACTAATGAAACTAATATATTACAATGGCAAAGTAGATGTTTACAATTTAGTTCACAAGTTCGAGAATTAATAATTCCAAAATCCATATGGCCACATCCATATTGCTTAGTCTACCTACTGGGTCGGGTCTACCTCCATATTACCAAATCCATGTCCGTCGTCGGCGTTGTCGTCGCGCCTCCGGGCATGTGGCGTAGAACTGCAGCCTTCGCCGGACATAGTCATCCTCTCTTTCAACATCTCGATCGTCCTCCTCTGATCCTCCATCTCGCGTTCATGTTGAAGTTGACGTTCTTCCATCTTCTTCAAGTCCTCCTTCAGTCTCATGTTATCGGTCAGTTGCTGGGTGGCGGCAGTGGGCATGTAACTGTCATCGACCGCGGCTCTGGCACAGTTCATGCATGGTTGAACAGTTCCTTAGCGACGCTTCCAATCCCTAACATGCGTTTCTTCTTGTTGAAATCCCCCGAGACGTCATAATATAACTGAAACTGGTCGGCACGTGGTATCGCCACCCCTACTTGGGACATCGTGATGTGAGTTAAGATGAACTTTGAAACAAATACGTGAAGAATGATAGTATTCTGAAATGAATGAAAAGAAGCAACAAAACAGATTGTAAAGGTGGTTGTGAGGATGATAGAACCGTAACCAAGGGATAGTATGCTTAGTGAAGTAGACCTATACTTCAACAAAGCGGGTGCTAAATCAAACACTCGATTGAAGTAGCGAGTTTAGAGCTTGTAACGCGACTAACTCTAGACTTTGTCTTGTAAGCAACAAGGACGTAAAAGAAAGCTTAGCTTTACTCAGTTTTGTGTTATGAATATTGTGTGTCTTATTCATTCAAGTTGATGGCTATTTATAGCCTACAAATCGTCCCTCAACCAGGCTGGTCAAGGGTGATACAAACAAAGTTCTAATGGTGACAAAAACAAAGCTTAGAAGCTAAAAACAAAGCTAACAAGAAGCACTTAGACGCGGCACACTATGTGAACACAATCAGCCCACAATCATCTTCTTAACTCCGGTGCACTCCCCATGCTTGAATGAGTGTGAACCCAAGTTAATGCCTTCATAAGACCTTGACTAATTGCTCCTTTATTCGACCCACACACCAGCTAGCTTATTGATTGAAGAAGGCACACTACTAGGCTTGTAGGAGGTGCTAATGTGGATGGACTAGGACCATTAGGAGCTAGTGTGACTTCATTGAATTCTTTGATTGTATCTTCATTCGGATCATCTCCTCCCCCTTGAAAAGGAATTGTCCTCAATTCTGAAATGCCATCATCATCAAGATAAGGAGAAAGATCTCCCACATTGAACGTGTCATGAACTCCATACTCATCCGGCAATTCCACTTTGTAAGCATTGTCGTTCACCTTTGATATGATCTTGTATGGACCTTCTGCTCGTGGCATCAACTTATTCTTCCTTTTGCTTGGAAACCTCTCTTTTCTCAAGTGAACCCAAACTAAGTCACCTTCTTGAAAAAGCCTTGGTTTCCTGTTTTTGTTGGACCTTCTTTTGTATGCTTCATTCACCTCCTTGATCCTTTCTCGAATTTGCTCGTGGAGTTTGATCATAGCCTTAAGTTTTGACTCCGCGTCTTTGTGGACTAACTCATCCTTAGGTAGAGGAATCAGGTCCAAGGGCATGTAAGGATTGATTCCATACACGGCCTCAAAAGGAGAATGAGAGGTAGCATAAGTAGGGGAACGATTGTAAGCAAATTCAGCATGGGCAAGCTTGATATCCCAATCCTTTTGAGTCTTGCTCACAAGCCCCCTTAACAACGTACCCAAAGTGCGATTGGTAACTTCGGTTTGTCCATCTGTTTGTGGATGATGAGAAGTGATAAATAAGAGCTTGGTTCCCACCTTCCTCCATAATGTGTTCCAAAAATAACTAAGGAACTTTGAATCACGATCCGAAACAATGGACTTAGGCACTCCATGGAGACGTACCACCTCTTTGAAGTACAAGTCAGCTACATTGCTAGCATCATCTGTTTTGTGACAAGCAATGAAGTGAGCCATTTTTGAAAATCGATCTACCACCACCATGATAGCATCCTTCCCCCTAACTGTTCTTGGCAAAGCCACAATGAAATCCATGGACACATCTTCCCATGGTCTATTAGGGGTGGGTAAGGGCATGTAGACTCCTGGTTTGAAAGAACTTTTGGCAAATTGGCAAGTCACACACTTGCTTACTACATGTTGAACACTCCCTTGCATCTTTGGCCAAAATAAGTGCTCCTTTAAGACCTCCAAGGTTCTTGTGATGCCAAAATGACCCGCTAATCCTCCCCCATGAGCTTCCCTAACCAGCAATTCTCTAATGGGATGCTTGGGTACAAAAAGTCGATTTCCTTTGAAAAGAAATCCTTCCTGCAAAACAAACTCATCAAAAGCTCCCTCCTTGCATTTGGTGAAAGTTTCACCAAAATCAGCATCATTGTTGTAGTAATCTTTTAGAGTTTCAAATCCGAGCAATCTAACATCCAAAGTAGATAATAGAGTGTAGCGGCGGGATAGTGCATCAGCCACCACGTTACTTTTACCATCTTTGTACTCTGAAGAGAAATGAAAGGATTGCAAGAATTCCACCCACTTGGCATGCCTTGGACTTAGCTTTTGTTGGCCATTGATGTACTTTAGGGACTCATGATCTGAATGGAGAATAAAGTGGTTAGTACGAAGATAATGACTCCAATGATCAAGAGCTCTTACTATGGCATAGAATTCCTTGTCGTAGGTGCAATAGTTTAGCCTTGCTCCATTGAGTTTTTCTGAAAAGTAGGCAATGGGGCGTCTATTTTACACGACAACAGCACCAATTCCTACTCCACTAGCGTCACATTCAACCTCAAATGGTTGAGAGAAATCAGGAAGAGCTAGAATAGGAGCGGAACACAACTTCTCCTTGATGGCTTCAAAAGCTTCTTGGGCAGCTTTGGACCAAACAAACTCACCTTTCTTCAAACATTCGGTGATAGGACTAGTGATAGTACTAAAGTCCTTGATGAACCTTCTGTAAAAGGAAGCCAAACCATGGAATGATCACCAAACCATGGAATGATCTTACTTCTGTAATGGTGGAAGGAATTGGCCAAGTACGGATGGATTCCACTTTGGTTTGATCAACGGATACTCCATCTTTGGACACTACGTAGCCAAGGAACACTCCACTTTCCACAAAGAAAGCACACTTCTCCTTCTTGCCAAAGAGTTGTTGCTTGCGAAGTGTTGTAAATAGTAGTCTCAAGTGCTCCATATGCTCCTCCAAGGACCTGCTATACACAAGAATATCATCCAACTAAACCACAATAAAGCGACCTAAGTAGGCCTTGAGTATTTCATTCATTAGCCTCATGAATGTGCTTGGAGCGTTGGTGAGGCCAAATGGCATGACCGTCCACTCATAGAGTCCATGCTTGGTCTTGAAAGCTGTTTTCCATTCATCCCCTTCTCTCATTCTGATTTGATGATACCCACTTCTTAAATCGATTTTGGAGAAGATCACAGCCCCATGAAGCTCGTCCAACATATCATCCAACCTTGGAATAGGAAATCTATATTTGATGGTAATGTTGTTAACGGCTCTACTATCCACACACATTCTCCAAGTTCCATCTTTCTTAGGTACTAAGAGGACTGGAACAGCACAAGGACTAAGACTCTCACGTACATAACCTCGACTCATTAATTCATCAATTTGTCTTTGTAATTCCTTAGTCTCCTCCGGGTTACACCTATAGGCTGCCTTATTTGGTAAGGCTGCTCCTGGAATGAGGTCGATTTGGTGTTCTATGCCTCTAATAGGTGGTAAGCCAACCGGTAATTCTTCAGGGAAGACGTCCTCAAACTCGTGTAACAACTCCTCAAATGGCTTTCCTCCAAGCCCATTCTCAACTACTAAAGGTTCCTCTCTAGCCACCATGACAAAGACACGTTCCCCCCCTTGTAAAGCCTGTTCTACCTCACTCTCACTTGCAAATATGGTAAGGTTAGGCCTTTTAGTTTTGTTGGCTGCCATAGCTCTAACAGCTTGGGGAGTCATGGGTTTTAGAACGATTTTCTTTCCTTTATCCCTTAACTCATATTCATTTTTCCTCCCATGGTGTACTACATCCCTATCAAACTGCCAAGGACGTCCCAAGAGTATATGACACGCATCCATAGGAATGACATCACATAAAACTTCATCGACATAAGACCCCATGGTTAAACCTACCCTCACTTGCTTTGTGACTCTTACTTTGTTTCCATCATCCAACCAATGTAAGGCATACGGTCTAGGGTGATTAGTGGTGGTTAGGCCTAACTTAGTTACCATTTCAGTAGAGGCAACATTTGTGCAACTACCTCCATCAATGATCAAGCTACACCATTTGTCGTTAACTAGACACTTAGTGTGGAATAGTTGATCCCTTTGCTCGGTGTTGTGTGGGATGGGGTTGGCATGAAGTGTACGTAGTACCAAAACAGTATCATACGTTGGGGGTTCATAGTCCTCTCTTTCTTCCTCCTCTTCTTCCTCCTCCTCATTAAACACAGCCCCTATACGTTGTTCCTCCTCCCACATCTCCTCTCTAAAAGACATGACTTCTCTTAAGGTAACGACTCTCTTATTAGGACACGCATTTTTGTAGTGACCAAAGCCTTGACACTTAAAGCAACGTACTTTGGACAAACTAGTTTCAGTGGGTGTCTTGTTTGTGGGTTGAGTCGGGTTACTCTTAATGACAAGGGGTTGATTAGTGTTAATGGAATTGGTCTTGTTACTCCCCTCACCTCGTGACCAAGTATGACTCCTACTAGATTCATTCTCATACTTAGCCTTCCCTTGAGCCTCAATTTTTAAGCATAACCCACATAACGTATCAAAATCAGAATAAGGACATAAATCAACCGTATTAGCAATACTACGATTTAACCCACGTAAGAACCTAGCCATTTTTATCTCTTCATTTTCTTCTACTTCCCCCATTAGTACTAAGTTCTCAAACTCGTCAATGTATTCACTAACACTCATTTTTCCTTGAACGAGATTAGCGATCTTTTTGTATAAGGATAACTTATGTGTAGTTGGAACATACCTCTTACGTAGTTTACGCTTTAAGGACTCCCAAGAAGAAATCTTACACTTTCCATCCCTGGTGTGTTGTACCTTAAGCCCTTCATACCAAAGGGAAGCCCCTTTGCTTAGCTTTAGGATTGCATATTTGCACCTCTCCTCGTCCCCCAAGTCCTTGAAGTCAAAGAGCTTCTCCATGTTTCTCTCCCATTCCAAGTAGACTTCAGGATCAGTACCACCATTGAACTCAGGAAGTTCGTTCACTTTGATTTTGTCCACCGGTTCCATTCCTGCTTGGAAGCGAGAATTCTTGGGCTGGTAGTTCTCCCACGCCTTCTTTAGGAGTTCCAAGAAGTTAGGGTCTTCAAAGTTGATATGAGTTAATATGAACTTTGAAACAAGAATGTGAAGAATGATTAGTATTCTGAAATGAACGTAAACAAAAGTAACCAAAACAGATTGTAAGGATAGTTTGAGGATGAATAAACCGTAACCAAAGGATAGTATGCTTAGTGAAGTAGACCTATACTCCAACAAAGCGGATGCTAAATCAAACACGCGATTGAAGTAGCGAGTTTAGAGCTTGTAACGCGACTCACTCTAGACTTTGTCTTGTAAGCAACAAGGACGTAAAAGAAAGCTTAGCTTTACTCAGTTTTGTGATTTCAATATTGGATGTTTTATTCACTCAAGTAGATGGCTATATATAGCCTACAAAATGACCCTTAAACCGGCTGGTTAGGGTGATAATAACAAAGCTACATGGTGACAAAAACAAAGCTTAAACCTATTGTGAACTAGGAGCTAAAAACAAAGCTTAAACCTATGTGAACTAGAAGCTAAGAACAAAGCTTGAAGAAGAGCATTCAGCCGCGGCACACCATGTGAACATGGAGCTAAAAACAAAGTTAACTATGAGAACACAATCAGCCCATAATCATCCTCATAACTTTAGTACACTTCCCATGCTTGAATGAGTGTGAACCCAAGTTAATGCCTTCAAATTACCTTGACTATTTGCTCCTTTATTCAGTCCACACACGAGCTAGCTCCAAAATTGAAGTAGGCACACCACTAAGCTGGTAGGAGGTGCTAGTGTAGCTGAACTAAGACTAATAGGAGCTAAGGTGACTTCATTGAACTCTTTAGTAGCTTCTTGATTCGGATCAAAAGTTCACTACTCCTGCCATGCTTTTCGTCTAAAGGAAGACCAAAGCTCTGATACCACTAATGATGTGAGTTAAGATGAACTTTGAAACAAATACGTGAAGAATGATAGTATTCTAAAATGAATGAAAAGTAGCAACAAAACAGATTGTAAAGGTGGTTGTGAGGATGATAGAACCGTAACCAAGGGATAGTATGCTTAGTGAAGTAGACCTATACTTCAACAAAGCGGGTGCTAAATCAAACACTCGATTGAAGTAGCGAGTTTAGAGCTTGTAACGCGACTAACTCTAGACTTTGTCTTGTAAGCAACAAGGACGTAAAAGAAAGCTTAGCTTTACTCAGTTTTGTGTTATGAATATTGTGTGTCTTATTCATTCAAGTTGATGGCTATTTATAGCCTACAAATCGTCCCTCAACCAGGCTGGTCAAGGGTGATACAAACAAAGTTCTAATGGTGACAAAAACAAAGCTTAGGAGCTAAAAACAAAGCTAACAAGAAGCACTTAGACGCGGCACACTATGTGAACACAATCAGCCCACAATCATCTTCTTAACTCCGGTGCACTCCCCATGCTTGAATGAGTGTGAACCCAAGTTAATGCCTTCATAAGACCTTGACTAATTGCTCCTTTATTCGACCCACACACCAGCTAACTTATTGATTGAAGAAGGCACACTACTAGGCTTGTAGGAGGTGCTAATGTGGCTGGACTAGGACCATTAGGAGCTAGTGTGACTTCATTGAATTCTTTGATTGTATCTTCATTCTGATCACATTGCGTCCTCCATCGCTCGTTCGTAGTCTCCTGAAATGGAATTCAGATGTTAAATTAATAACTTAACAGAAATGAAACTGGGATAATCTAATATGATTTTAATTACACTGTAGGGGAACTTACATTCACGTCCTTCGCTACGGGGTCAACCCAAAGGCCATTCTTGTTCTTCTTGACCTTGTGAAGCAGCTGGATCGGTGTTACATCTGGTCCCTTGGAAAGAAAATGTCAGAACATGTGCCATGTTATTGAACACTAGAAACTAATCATTTATTTTCAAAACACATACCATGCGATTGAAAGTTGTTGTTGCGCTCTTACGCCCTAGGCAGTTGGTCCCTTTTGCGACTCTGTCTATGTTTTCGCCACGATGATTCGCCTTGTTAACTTCCACTTTTCTTCAGGAAACTAGAATTCGTCGTCCTACGCTGCAGCTCCTGGTACTTGTCTTCCGGGATCCAAAGAGGCCTATCCCGCGCCTTCATTGCTCTCCGGAAGATGTCGGAGAAGCGCTTCTTGATCCTTCCCTCGTACGTGTTTCTTAACTCGTATCCCGAATCGACCCTCACTCGTTTCTAGTTGCAAAAGACAAACATTTATTAAAAACTTAACACTTTACTGAAATAATAGTTCAAGTATTAGAAAAAAAAAACTCACTGCGAAGTGGGTGTACATGGCGTCCCTCGCCTGTTCGGGCGCCTCAGTCTAGTTCCTATAAATGCCAGGGGCGTTCATGTATGTACCGATAATGGACTCACATAGGTATCTCACGATGTCCTCATCTTCCCACCTGCAGCGACAATTTCACAAGTTATATTCCATTATCATAACTGAAATAAATATCTTATGTTAGGTAAACCTTAATAAAATACAGGAATTCTTACCAAACGCCATCATCATTCCGTGAAAGGTATTTCTTATCTACATTCGGTATATCGTCGTCGTTTCCAGCACCTGCCATTATGATGTTTCCTCTAGGAGAACCACAGCTGTAAAACGTGAAAGCACATTCACTATTTACAATAATGAAGGGAAATATACACTGAAAATATAATACATAAACCAATCTATAATACACCTGTTTGAATAAATTGTTTTTAATTCGAATGAAAACAAAGTTACAATATTAAAATGTAAATAGACACTACTCATCGTCACTATCATCCTCCTGATCCGTGTTCACTTCATTGAAACCGTCTTCTTCAATCTCATCATCATCGCATTCACTGTTAACCTCTTCCTCATCATCTTCTTCAACAATAACCTCTTCCACATCCTCACTCTCACCCTCACCCTCACCCTCACCCTCAGGCACGATCCAACCGTGGAATTCATCTTCCTCTTCCTCACCCTCATCCTCTTCACCAACGTTCCCTACTTGTTCCTCTACGTCATCAGTGTCTGAAATTACAATAGATGAAATTAAAGTGGTTGTACATTAGAAACCACATCCTCTTGGTAGACGATATCGTCGATGATTGGATTGTCAATTTGCGATCTCGCCTTGATCTTAAACACCGCCGATCACCGTGTATCCTTTTTTCCCTTTGGATAAGGGGCGTAGCCAATTTGATCCACTTGGTATGCCAACACAAAAGGATTGTGCCCTCGCAGTTTTCTTGAGCGGTTAACATCTACAAGATTGTATAACTTACGAACATTAACTTCTTGGGCGGAGTTATCAATCCAATCACATTTGAATAATATGGATTTACACTATCACTGTCAAAATAGTGGAGCTCAATGACCTCATCTAGTGTTCCATAATATTTTGACCCATCGGTGGAACTCACACAGACGCCGTTACTGATTGTAGATTTTGGGACCTCGACACCATGTTTGAAAGCATGAAACTTGTACCCATTTACTGAATATCGCTTCCAAGTCTTCACTCGTGAAGAAGGGCCAGTCGCTAGAGTTTGATGAGGGGGTCGATCAACGCTTCATGCTTTCATGGAGTTATAATACATCAATACATTAATATTATATATTTCAATAAACAGTTTAGATTAAACATAGAGGTACAAATATCATTTTCACATACTAGATCACGTAGCCAAGTAGAGAACAACGACTCGTATTTGCTCCAAACGACGTCATATGATCTAACCTCTAGGTGCTTGCTCATGATGTACGCCTCGAATTTCCTGAATTTGTTTCGAGACAGATATTGCGGTACATGTGTCACTTACTTCTCATACGGCCTTATGATTGCACCACAGTTTCTTATGACGTAAGTGTGCGCTGGATTGTACTCAACCTCAGTGAGAAATCTTTCCTTACATTTTCCCGTGGTGCTGCCCACATCCTTATGAAAAGGTTCTACAGTGTTATTAGATTCGCCATTTTCATGGAGATCGACATCAAGATCTTTCGCTTTCGTGTCAATATGGTCTTCAAAGTAAAGGAACAAAAATTTGACGTCTCTTCCAACAAATAAGCGTTCCACCCGAGCTTTATTTCCAATTTTTTTTAAAGACAATTAAGGAACCTTCATAATAGTAATACAAGTACATTGACTTAAACTACGCACAACTGTCAACGCAAGCATACCTTTCAAATGGGTTTATCCAGCGCTATTGACCAGGACCCTCAACCTTTGCTTCAAATGGAAGGTCCACTAGTAAATGTTCCATTGAGTTGAAGAAAGATAGGGGAAATATTTTCTCCAACTTACAAATGATCTCTGTAATGTTGTTCTCCAAGCGATTAATAAGAGTCCACGGAAATGGTATAGGAACACAAATCGTGAAAAAATTGACTAATCTCGGGTATGGTATTCCATTTGTTTATAGGGACCAACTGTTTTAATGCTGATGTGAGTTAAAATGAACTTTGAACAAGTTATTTGGAGGTAGATAGTACTTTGAGATAAATGAAAAACAAGCAACAAATTCAGATTGGAATAGTTGTTGTAAGGATGATATAATGTAACCAAGGATAGTGTGCTAAGTGAGATAGACCTATACCTCAACAAAGCGGGTGCTAATTCAAACACTCGATTGAAATAGCGAGTATAGAGCTTGTAACGCGACTAACTCTAACACTTTGTCTTGTGAACTACAAAGACGAAAAGGAAAAAGTTGAATGCTTTATTCATCAAATGGATGGCTATTTATAGCCAACAAACGTCCTCAACCAGAATGGTCAAGCCCCTTAAAGAGGGTGATACAAACAAAGCAAAGGAAAAGAACTTAGACACTACTAAGATACAATGCATCAATGGGAACACATTCAGCCTACTAACTCCGCTGCACAGCCCTTGTTTGCATGAGTGTGAACCCAAGTTAATGTATCCATATGCTCTTGACTATTTGACTTGTAAAACAGATTAGAGCACTCGGTCCAAGTAGGTGCTTGCACGAGCTAGTTCAGCACTTGAAGAAGGCACACTACTAGACTTGAAGGAGGGGCTAAGGGGGTTGGACTAGGACCATTTGGAGCTAGTGTGATTTCATTGAACTCTTGGTTTGTTGCTTCTTCATTCGGATCATCTCCTCCCTCTTGAAAAGGAATTGTCCTCAATTCTGAAATGCCGTCATCATCAAGATAAGGAGAAAGGTCTCCCACATTGAACGTGGCATGAACTCCATAATCATCCGTTAACTCCACCTTGTAGGCATTGTCGTTTACCTTTGATATGATCTTGTATGGACCTTCTGCTCGTGGCATCAACTTGTTCTTTCTCTTGTGATGTGAGTTGATATGGACTTTGAAACAAGAATATGAAGTATGATTAGTATTCAGAAATGGAACGTAAACAAGTAACCAAAACAGAATGAAAGGATAGTTTTAAGGTTGAATAAACCGTAACCAAGGATAGTATGCTAGGTGAAGTAGACCTATACTTCAACAAAGCGGTTGCTAGATCATATGAGTTTAGAGGTTAGTATGATTAGTATTTAGATCATATGAGGTTAGATCAAACAGAATGGCTGCTTTTAGACCTATTAGACAGTCTTTGTATTCGGCTGCGTTGTTGGTAAGTCTGGTCGGGTGGTGGTTTGTTTGCTTCCAAGTTTATTGTTGTTTGGTTGGTGGCTGTTTGAGTCTAAGGTTGTTATTCTCGATTTCCTTCTTAGGGTGAAGTTGAGTGGGCTGTTTGTGGTAGCCCTTGCATTTTAGTCAGTTGTTATCGATAATTGGCATAAAGTCGAGTTTTTAAGCGTTTAAAGTAAATTGTTGAAAGAAAGTTAAGCGATTGTCGAGGCTTGTTTGTAAAAAAAAGATAACTGTTTTATTGATAATAGTAGACGGGCTAGATGCCCGTGATTTTGTTTGGAGGAGGTGGAGGACATGTCCCCCGCACCTCCCTTGACTTGATAACGAAAAGGAAGACAAAGCATTTATTATTTTATTAGCCTAGGCCCTAGGATGAACTAGACTCTGACTCGGATGCGGACTTGCTGGCCTCAGTAGGCGTCTTAGTGCCCTCGTACTCGGGATACGTCCCGAATTTTTCTTCCAGGATGAGGTGGCGAACTTGTTGCCTAAATTCACGACATTCGCTAATGTCATGTCCTCGGCCTTAGTGGTATCGGCACCATTTGTCACCATTCCAATGTGACGGCCTCTTGTTGGTTGGTGGGTCAGGTGTTAGACTCAATGGATAGAGCAATCCATCAGATATTAGCATGGTTAGGGCCTGATCGTGGGATAACCCGAGGTGTTCTAGTAGCTTGAGACCCCTTTCCTCGGAGTTATTTGTTAAGAAACGAGTGGGCGTTTTTGTTAGTAGTGCGGTTTTAACTACCCCTGTTTTTATTAACCCCTCAACTTTATCTTTTAGCAACGTACAAGATTCCGTATCGTGGCCGTTGTCCTTGTGGTAGTGGCAGTATTTCGCCTTGGACCAGTGACGGGATCTATGCTTAAGTGGAGGATCGGCCATGAGTCCTATGGGTCGTAAAAGGCGAAGGGAGGCTAATTTTCGGAGTGCAACTGCGTAGCTGACCCCGATTTGGGTGAACTTCTTCTTGGGCTCGATAGTCTCGGGTGAGCTAAAGCCCTCCCCCTTGAGCGATCTGTTGCATGTGGAAACGGGAGGTTTGGGGAGTTCCCCGAATCTTTCCTCGATATTGGTGATCCTAGTTTCAATTCTCAGGAGTATAAGGTGTATTTGCGAGACTAGGCGGACTAGGCTCTCGATAGTTGTTACGAGGTCGATGGGTGAGGGTTTCGGATCGGTGTCTGGTTCGTCCTTGATGTTTAAGACCTCTTCCCCTAGGGGGACAAGGTGAGAGCAGTCGATAGTATCATCGAAGATGGCGTGGACACTAAAGGGGTTCGTGGTATTATTGGGTTTCTCATGTGGAGGAAGAGGGATTGTCCCGTTTTCTATCATGTCTTGTATAGTATGTCTAAGCCGAAAATAGGATTCTGTGTCGTGGCCGTTGCCACGATGGTATTGGCAATACTTATTTGTATCCCACGATTTTGCCCTCCTGTCCGCGGGCGGGTCCGCAGTAGGACCTATCAGTTCGAGCTTCCCTTGCTCGGTTAATCTTTTTAAGGCTTCGGTGTATGTGATGCCTAGTTTGGAGAATGTTCTAGGGGTGAAGTTTGTTCTTCCCCAGGTAATCGGTTCAACGAGATGTACTTCTTCGGTTTTGTTACTTCCATGAGATCGGGTTCCGGGAGAAGTGGTTGGCCCCAGGTAACCTTTTCCCATTATCTTGGAGAATACCCCCCATTTCATATCATCTTCTAGGCGTATTCCTAAGGTGGATAGCTGACGCGAGTTCATTTTGCAGCGTTGTTTTGATCGGTCCATATCTCGAGTTATACTTGAAATTTCGTAGTCATTCAAAATGGAGCGGATAGATTTCGAGCTTATCTTTCCAATGACTGCTCGTGAAGGTTCATTGAACAAGTATTGACGAAGTTATTCCCCAAACAAGTCAGCTGTGCATTGAAAAACGCTGCTGTTAAATTCTTTGACAGAATTGTTTCTTTTGCCTCGATTTTCTTTAGAGCTTTCAATAAATTCCCGAGGAAAAGAGCTGCTATTTTCAAGTCCGTTTAATAAAACTACTCAAGCAAACAAAGAAGCATGTATCTGAAATGGAGCAAAATAGTGGCTGCTAGTGTTCACACTTGTTCATTGTATCTAGTTATCTAAATTCGTTTCCCTTTCTTTGTTTGTATCACCCACTTTAAGAGGCTTGACTATTCTGGTTGGCCTCTCTTTGGGTCGTTTTGTAGGCTATAAATAGCCAAGTACTTGATGAATAAAACCTTCAACTTTCATCAAACAAATCTGAGTTAAGCTTTGCTTTCCTTTTCGTCTTTGTAGTTCACAAGACAAAGTATAAGAGTTAGTCGCGTTACAAGCTCTATACTCGCTATTTCAATCGATTGTTTGAATTAGCACCCGCTTTGTTGAGGTATAGGTCTATCTCACTTAGCACACTATCCTTGGTTACATCCTATAATTCCTTTACAGCAACTATCTCAATCTGATTTCGTTGCTTGGTTTCGTTTATCTCAAATTACTATCAATCTCCAAATAACTTGTTCAAAGTTCATTCTAACTCACATCATAAGTGGTATCAGAGCTACAACTCTTGATTTTTCATAAAATCAAGACGGTCCAAGAAGCGTCGAAGCCAAGTTATTAGTTGAATTTCAGATTGCGATTGGAATTCAAAGGTTAAACTCGTGCGGGTAGTTCGAGGGTTAATCGGTTTTGATTGTTTCGTGGTTCTTGTTGAAGTTCGATTTATTTTCAAAAAAAAACAGTTCACGAATTAGCACTGTTAACGTAGTACTATTTAAAAAAAAAGATGGCTGGAATTTTCCCGTTGGAAAATACAAGCGAGGAAAGTTTGGTTTTTAATTCGTCATTACCTTCTATTTTCGATAAATATGAAGATCATTGTGAGCCAAATGGGTTGCGCATGAAGAAACAAATTCTGATCTTAGCCAAAACAAACATGGAGAGTAAAGGGATTGTGCTTGTGGAATACTTTGAGGAGCAACAAAAGATACTTGATCCATCCTTGTTCACAAGCAAAGTAGAGTTCACAAGCATTCAAAACAGCACCTATTTGAAAAGGAGTCGAGCTTGTGGTCTAGCCACAATACCAACGTTACCCACACTTATGTCTATTTGGAGTGAGGATGCGTTGATCCTAACAAATTTTGTATTTGATCCAGGTGGGATACTTGTTACAAGAATTGAAGACAATTCTTTTTCAAAGAAGGAGAGTATGAAGCGAGTTCATTTTGCAGCGTTGTTTTGATCGGTCCATATCTCGAGTTATACTTGGAATTTTGTAGTCATTCAAAATGGAGCGGATAGATTTCAAGCTTATCTTTCCAATGACCGCTCGTGAAGGTTCATTGAACAAGTATTGACGAAGTTATTCCCCAAACAAGTCAGCTGTGCATTGAAAAACGCTGCTGTTAAATTCTTTGACGGAATTGTTTCTTTTGCCTCGATTTTCTTTAAAGCTTTCAATAAATTCCCGAGGAGAAGAGCTGCTATTTTCAAGTCCGTTTAATCAAAACTACTCGAGCAAACAAAGAAGCATGTATATGAAATGGAGCAAAATAGTGGCTGCTAGTAATCACACTTGTTCATTGTATCTAGTTGTCTAAATTCTTTTCCCTTTCTTTGTTTGTATCACCCACTTTAAGAGGCTTGACTATTCTGGTTGGCCTCTCTTTGGGTCGTTTTGTAGGCTATAAATAGCCAAGTACTTGATGAATAAAACATTCAACTTTCATCAAACAAATTTGAGTTAAGCTTTGCTTTCCTTTTCGTCTTTGTAGTTCACAAGACAAAGTATTAGAGTTAGTCGCGTAACAAGCTCTATACTCGCTATTTCAATCGATTGTTTGAATTAGCACCCGCTTTGTTGAGGTATAGGTCTATCTCACTTAGCACACTATCCTTGGTTACATCCTATAATTCCTTTACAGCAACTATCTCAATCTGATTTCGTTGCTTGGTTTCGTTTATCTCAAATTACTATCAATCTCCAAATAACTTGTTCAAAGTTCATTCTAACTCACATCATAAGTGGTATCAGAGCTACAACTCTTGATTTTTCTTAAAATCAAGACGGTCCAAGAAGCGTCGAAGCCAAGTTATTAGTTGAATTTCAGATTGCGATTGGAATTCAAAGGTTAAACTCGTGCGGGTAGTTCGAGGGTTAATCGGTTTTGATTGTTTCGTGGTTCTTGTTGAAGTTCGATTTATTTTCAAAAAAAAAACTGTTCACGAATTAGCACTGTTCACGTAGTACTATTTAAAAAAAAAAGAAAAAAAGATGGCTGGAATTTTCTCGTTGGAAAATACAAGCGAGGAAAGTTTGGTTTTTAATTCGTCCTTACCTCCTATTTTCGATAAATATGAAGATCATTGTGAGCCAAATGGGTTGCGCATGAAGAAACAAATTCTGATCTTAGCCAAAACAAACATAGAGAGTAAAGGGATTGTGCTTGTGGAATACTTTGAGGAGCAACAAAAGATACTTGATCCATCCTTGTTCACAAGCAAAGTAGAGTTCACAAGCATTCAAAACAGCACCTATTTGAAAAGGAGTCGAGCTTGTGGTCTAGCCACAATACCAACGTTACCCACACTTATGTCTATTTGGAGTGAGGATGCGTTGATCCTAACAAATTTTGTATTTGATCCAGGTGGGATACTTGTTACAAGAATTGAAGACAATTCTTTTTCAAAGAAGGAGAGTACGACGCGAGTTCATTTTGCAGCGTTGTTTTGATCGGTCCATATCTCGAGTTATACTTGGAATTTCGTAGTCTTTCAAAATGGAGCGGATAGATTTCGATCTTATCTTTCCAATGACTGCTCGTGAAGGTTTATTGAACAAGTATTGACGAAGTTATTCCCCAAACAAGTCAGCTGTGCATTGAAAAACGCTGCTATTGATGTGAGTTGATATGAACTTGATCCGAATCAAGAAGCCACTAATCCAAGTAAGGAAGTTCTAAAGAGCTCAACTCAAGAATACTAGCTCGTACTTAAGCTTAGGCCAGCTAGATTAGCAATAATAAGAAGTTATCTTCAATAATGGAGCTAGCTCGAATTTGAGCTAAATAAAGGAGCAACTAATCAAGGTAAAGTGAAGGCATTAACTTAGGGTCACCATCATTCAAGCATGGGTAATGGACTGAAGATAAGAAGGTTTTGGAGCTGATTGTTCTCATGGTGTACACGGTCAAAAGGCTCTCTTGTTAGCTTTGTTTTTGGCTCCATGTTCACACCTTTGCCGCTCCTCATTACTCCTACTCAAAGCTTTGTTTTCATCTCCATGTTCACATAAGAAGACCACGGCTGATTACTCTTCACTTAGCATAGTTATTAGCTCCATGTTTACACTAGCTTTGTTATTAGCTCCCTACTTTGTAATTAGCTCCTTGTTCACATAGCTTTAGTCTTTGTTTTTGTCACCCTAAACCAACCGGTTAAGGGGCTCTTGTAGGCTATATATAGCCGGTCATTTGAAGGAATAAAGATCATCCAATTTGCATATTAAAAACCTGAGTAAAAGTTAAGCTTTGTGCTTCCTTTTGTCGTCTTTGTAGTTTACAAGACAAAGTCTAGAGTGAGTCGCGTTACAAGCTCTAAACTCGCTATTTCAATCGAGTGTTTGATCTAGCAACCGCTTTGTTGAAGTATAGGTCTACTTCACCTAGCATACTATCCTTTGGTTACGGTTTATTCATCCTCAAACTATCTTTACCTTCTGTTTTGGTTACTTGTTTCACGTCCATTTCAGTTCACTAATCATATCTCTCATTCTTGTTTCAAAGTTCATATCAACTCACATCATTAGTGGTATCAGAGCTTTGGTCATCAAGCAAACGTAAGAATGGCAGGAGTGTTGAACTTTGAAGATCCTACCTTCCTGGAACAACTAAAGAAGGCATTGGAGAACTTCCAGCCCAAGAATTCTCACTTCCAACCAAGGAGGGAACTGGTGGATAGGATCAAGGTAAATGAACTCCCTGAGTTTAACGGTGGTACTGATCCTGAAACTTACTTGGAGTGGGAAAGAAACATAGAGAAGCTCTTTGACTTCAAGGATTTGGAGGACGAAGAGAGGTGCAAATATGCCATCCTAAAGCTAAGCAAAGGGGCTTCCCTTTGGTATGAAGGACTTAAGGTACAACGCACCAGAAGTGGAAAGGGTAAAATTACTTCTTGGGAGTCCTTAAAACGCAAACTACGTAAGAGGTATGTTCCAACTACGCACAAGTTATCCTTATACAAAAAGATTGCTAACCTTGTGCAAGGTAAAATGAGTGTTAGTGAATACATAGACGAGTTTGAGAACTTGGTTTTAATGGGAGAAGTAGAGGAAAATGAAGAAATAAAAATGGCTAGATTCTTACGTGGATTAAACCGTAGTATAGCCAATACAGTTGATTTGTGTCCTTATTCTGATTTTGATACATTGTGTGGGTTGTGTCTAAAAATTGAGGCGCAAGGGAAGGGAAGACATGAAGGTGAGTCTAGTAAGAGTCATACTTGGTCTCGGATGGATGATAGCCATAGAGTCAATCCTACTAGTTCTAATCAACCCCTTGTTGTTAAGACTAACCCAGCACCCCCACCTCAATCCACCCCCAAAACAACCACTGAAACTAGTCTATCTAAGGTACGTTGTTTCAAATGTCAAGGGTTTGGTCACTTCAAAAACGCTTGTCCTAACAAAAGAGTTGTGACCTTAAGGGAAGTAATCACAGTTAGGGATGAGTTATGGGAGGAGGAACAACGTATAGGGGCTGTTTTTAATGTTAATGAAGGGGAGGAAGAAGAGAAAGAAGATATTGAGGCTTATGAACCCCCGGCTTATGACACACTCCTAGTATTACGTACTCTACATGCTAACCCAATTCAACAAGACACTGAACAAAGAGACCAACTGTTCCATACTAAGTGTCAAGTTAAAGATAAGTGGTGTAGTCTAATCATCGATGGAGGTAGTTGTACCAACGTTGCCTCAACTGAAATGGTGGACAAACTAGGTCTAGCTACTACTAATCACCCTAACCCTTATGCTTTACATTGGTTAAACAACGGGAACAAAGTAAGGGTCACTAAACAAGTAAGGGTTGGATTAACCATGGGTTCCTACATTGATGAGGTTCTGTGTGATGTAATTCCTATGGATGCTTGTCACATACTATTAGGCCGTCCTTGGCAGTTTGATAGGGACGTAGTTCACCATGGGAGGAGGAATGAATATGAATTGAATGATAGGGGGAAGAAAATTATACTCAAACCCATGGCACCTCAAAGCGTGAGTAGCATGTTAGCAAATAGAGTCGGAAAACCCAGCCTCTCAATGTTTGCTAGTAAAATTGTAGAAGAATATACTCTAGACAAAGGAGAGTCTGGTACCACCAAAGAAAAACCAATTAAGATTAAGAGTGGCAGTGAAGGGACGCCATTTGAAGAGTGGCAAAAGGAACCAGGTGTTGTTATCCCTAATGGAACGCCCTCCTATATGATGCCTAGGAAAGATCCTGAGATCTTAAGGTATGTAGAAGGTGAGGGCAAAGACATAGTTTACACATTATCTTGTAACAACGCTCATACAACCAGAATTGGAGTTGAGAATTGGAAGGACTACTACTCCATGGAGACTGAAGTACTGGCCAAACACAAGACTAACTCCTTTGATACTTTTGATAAGCTTATTTTGCAGGTAAGACTTCCTCCTAAAGGAAACCCCCTTTGCACTCCAAGGCATCCTAATCCAAGTTACATAATGAGAACGGCCTACAAAGGAGAGTACAACAACAACAGAAGTGCAAGACTCTTCATAATAGATGACTTGTCTTTGGCTAACGTGAGTATGAAGGAACTCCCAAACCAAGGAAAAGGCAAATGGAAGTCACAAACAGTAGTTCCGCACAAGGGTAATCACAAAACTTACAAGTTAAAGTTGCCGGATGGGTACGGAGTTCAAACCACCTTCCTAAAAGGAGAACTTCTTCTATACCTTGATAAAGATAACATTTCAGAATTGAGGACAATTCCTTGTCAAGGGGGAGGAGATGATCCGAATCAAGAAGCCACTAATCCAAGTAAGGAAGTTCTAAAGAGCTCAACTCAAGAATACTAGCTCGTACTTAAGCTTAGGCCAGCTAGATTAGCAATAATAAGAAGTCATCTTCAATAATGGAGCTAGCTCGAATTTGAGCTAAATAAAGGAGCAACTAATCAAGGTAAAGTGAAGGCATTAACTTAGGGTCACCATCATTCAAGCATGGGTAATGGACTGAAGATAAGAAGGTTTTGGAGCTGCTTGTTCTCATGGTGTACACGGTCAAAAGGCTCTCTTGTTAGCTTTGTTTTTGGCTCCATGTTCACACCTTTGCCGCGCCTCATTACTCCTACTCAAAGCTTTGTTTTCATCTCCATGTTCACATAAGAAGACCACGGCTGATTACTCTTCACTTAGCATAGTTATTAGCTCCATGTTTACACTAGCTTTGTTATTAGCTCCCTACTTTGTAATTAGCTCCTTGTTCACATAGCTTTAGTCTTTGTTTTTGTCACCCTAAACCAACCGGTTAAGGGGCTCTTGTAGGCTATATATAGCCGGTCATTTGAAGGAATAAAGATCATCCAATTTGCATATTAAAAACCTGAGTAAAAGTTAAGCTTTGTGCTTCCTTTTGTCGTCTTTGTAGTTTACAAGACAAAGTCTAGAGTGAGTCGCGTTACAAGCTCTAAACTCGCTATTTCAATCGAGTGTTTGATCTAGCAACCGCTTTGTTGAAGTATAGGTCTACTTCACCTAGCATACTATCCTTTGGTTACGGTTTATTCATCCTCAAACTATCTTTACCTTCTGTTTTGGTTACTTGTTTCACGTCCATTTCAGTTCACTAATCATATCTCTCATTCTTGTTTCAAAGTTCATATCAACTCACATCAGAACTTTGAAACAAGAATGTAAAGATGGATTAGTATTCTGAAATGGAACGTGAATGAGTAACCAAAACAGAAAGAAAGGATAGTTTTATGGATGAATAAACCGTAACCAAGGATAGTATGCTAGGTGAAGTAGACCTATACTTCAACAAAGCGGTTGCTAGATCAAACACTCGATTGAAATAGCGAGTTTAGAGCTTGTAACGCGACTTACTCTAGACTTTGTCTTGTAAACTACAAGGACTAAACAGAAAGCTTAGCTTTACTCAAGTTTTAATTTGCAAATTGGATCATCTTTATTCCTTCAAATGACCGGCTATATATAGCCTACAAGGGCCCTTAAACCGGTTGGTTTAGGGTGACAAAAACAAAGACTAAAGCTATGTGAACATGGAGCTAATTACAAAGTAGGGAGCTAATAACAAAGTGGTGTAAACATGGAGCTAAAAACAATGCTTGATGAAGAGTAATCAGCCGTGGTCTTCTTGTGTGAACATGGATATGAAAACAAAGCTTGAGTAGGAGTAATGAGGCGCGGCAAGGATGTGAACATGGAGCCAAAAACAAGGCAAACAAAGGAACCTTTTAGCCGTGTACACCATGAGAACCAACCAGCCTTAAAATCCTTCTTAACTTTAGTCCATTTCCCATGCTTGAATGATTGTGACCCCAAGTTAATACCTTGATTAGTTGCTCCTTTATTCAGCTCAAATCCGAGCTAGCTCCATAATTGAAGATGACTCCTTATTATTGCTAATGTAGCTGGCCTATGCTTAAGTAGGAGCTAGTATTCTTTAGTTGAGCTCTTTAGAACTTCCTTACTTGGATTGGTAGTTCCTTGATTCGGATCAGCTGTTAAATTCTTTGACGGAATTGTTTCTTTTGCCTCGATTTTCTTTAAAGCTTTCAATAAATTCCCGAGGAGAAGAGCTGCTATTTTCAAGCCGTTTAATCAAAACTACTCGAGCAAACAAAGAAGCATGTATCTGAAATGGAGCAAAATAGCGGCTGCTAGTGTTCACACTTGTTCATTGTATCTAGTTGTCTAAATTCTTTTCCCTTTCTTTGTTTGTATCACCCACTTTAAGAGGCTTGACTATTCTGGTTGGCCTCTCTTTGGGTCGTTTTGTAGGCTATAAATAGCCAAGTACTTGATGAATAAAACATTCAACTTTCATCAAACAAATTTGAGTTAAGATTTGCTTTCCTTTTCATCTTTGTAGTTCACAAGACAAAGTATTAGAGTTAGTCGCGTTACAAGTTCTATACTCACTATTTCAATCGAGTGTTTGAATTAGCACCCGCTTTGTTGAGGTATAGGTCTATCTCACTTAGCACACTATCCTTGGTTACATCCTATAATTTCTTTACAGCAACTATCTCAATCTGATTTCGTTGCTTGGTTTCGTTTATCTCAAATTACTATCAATCTCCAAATAACTTGTTCAAAGTTCATTCTAACTCACATCATAAGTGGTATCAGAGCTACAACTCTTGATTTTTCTTAAAATCAGGACGGTCCAAGAAGCGTCGAAGCCAAGTTATTAGTTGAATTTCTGATTGCGATTGGAATTCAAAGGTTAAACTCGTGCGGGTAGTTCGAGGGTTAATCGGTTTTGATTGTTTCGTGGTTCTTGTTGAAGTTCGATTTATTTTAAAAAAAAAACTGTTCACGAATTAGCACTGTTCACGTAGTACTATTTAAAAAAAAGAAAAAAAGATGGCTGGAATTTTCTCGTTGGAAAATACAAGCGAGGAAAGTTTGGTTTTTAATTCGTCATTACCTCCTATTTTCGATAAATATGAAGATCATTGTGAGCCAAATGGGTTGCGCATGAAGAAACAAATTCTGATCTTAGCCAAAACAAACATGGAGAGTAAAGGGATTGTGCTTGTGGAATACTTTGAGGAGCAACAAAAGATACTTGATCCATCCTTTTTCACAAGCAAAGTAGAGTTCACAAGCATTCAAAACAGCACCTATTTGAAAAGGAGTCGAGCTTGTGGTCTAGCCACAATACCAACGTTACCCACACTTATGTCTATTTGGAGTGAGGATGCGTTGATCCTAACAAATTTTGTATTTGATCCAGGTGGGATACTTGTTACAAGAATTGAAGACAATTCTTTTTCAAAGAAGGAGAGTATGACGCGAGTTCATTTTGCAGCGTTGTTTTGATCGGTCCATATCTCGAGTTATACTTAAAATTTCGTAGTCATTCAAAATGGAGCGGATAGATTTCGAGCTTATCTTTCCAATGACTGCTTGTGAAGGTTCATTGAACAAGTATTGACGAAGTTATTCCCCAAACAAGTCAGCTGTGCATTGAAAAACGCTGCTGTTAAATTCTTTGACGGAATTGTTTCTTTTGCCTCGATTTTCTTTAAAGCTTTCAATAAATTCCCGAGGAGAAGAGCTGCTATTTTCAAGTCCGTTTAATCAAAACTACTCGAGCAAACAAAGAAGCATGTATCTGAAATGGAGCAAAATAGTGGCTGCTAGTGCTCACACTTGTTCATTGTATCTAGTTGTCTAAATTCTTTTCCCTTTCTTTGTTTGTATCACCCACTTTAAGAGGCTTGACTATTCTGGTTGGCCTCTCTTTGGGTTGTGTTGTAGGCTATAAATAGCCAAGTACTTGATGAATAAAACCTTCAACTTTCATCAAACAAATTTGAGTTAAGCTTTGCTTTCCTTTTCGTCTTTGTAGTTCACAAGACAAAGTATTAGAGTTAGTCGCGTTACAAGCTCTATACTCGCTATTTCAATCGAGTGTTTGAATTAGCACCCGCTTTGTTGAGGTATAGGTCTATCTCACTTAGCACACTATCCTTGGTTACATCCTATAATTCCTTTACAGCAACTATCTCAATCTGATTTCGTTGCTTGGTTTCGTTTATCTCAAATTACTATCAATCTCCAAATAACTTGTTCAAAGTTCATTCTAACTCACATCATAAGTGGTATCAGAGCTACAACTCTTGATTTTTCTTAAAATCAAGACGGTCCAAGAAGCGTCGAAGCCAAGTTATTAGTTGAAATTCTGATTGCGATTGGAATTCAAAGGTTAAACTCGTGCGGGTAGTTCGAGGGTTAATCGGTTTTGATTGTTTCGTGGTTCTTGTTGAAGTTCGATTTATTTTCAAAAAAAAAACTGTTCACGAATTAGCACTGTTAACGTAGTACTATTTAAAAAAAAAGATGGCTGGAATTTTCCCGTTGGAAAATACAAGCGAGGAAAGTTTGGTTTTTAATTCGTCATTACCTCCTATTTTCGATAAATATGAAGATCATTGTGAGCCAAATGGGTTGCGCATGAAGAAACAAATTCTGATCTTAGCCAAAACAAACATGGAGAGTAAAGGGATTGTGCTTGTGGAATACTTTGAGGAGCAACAAAAGATACTTGATCCATCCTTGTTCACAAGCAAAGTAGAGTTCACAAGCATTCAAAACAGCACCTATTTGAAAAGGAGTCGAGCTTGTGGTCTAGCCTGATGTGAGTTGATATGAACTTTGAAACAAGAATATGAAGTATGATTAGTATTCTGAAATGGAACGTAAACAAGTAACCAAAACAGAATGAAAGGATGGTTTTAAGGTTGAATAAACCGTAACCAAGGATAGTATGCTAGGTGAAGTAGACCTATACTTCAACAAAGCGGTTGCTAGATCTAACACTCGATTGAAATAGCGAGTTTAGAGCTTCTAACGCGACTTACTCTAGACTTTGTCTTGTAAACAACAAGGACGTAAAAGAAAGCTTAGCTTTACTCAGTTTTTTGATATGCAAATTGGATGCTTTATTCATTCAACTACATGGTTATATATAGCCTACAATCAGACCTTAAACTCGGCTGATTAGGGGTGACAAAAACAAAGTTACAACCATGTGAACAAGGAGCTAATAACAAGGCTTAGGAGCTAATAACAAAGTAATGTAGACATGGAGCTAATAACAAAGCTCTTAATCAGCCGCGGTCCTCTTGTGTGAACATGGAGCCAAAAACAAAGCTTGATGATGCACACTATGTGAACATAGCCATGGTGTGAACCCAAGTTAATGTCTTCAATTTACCTTGACTTCTTTGCTCCTTTATTCAGCTCCTATACGAGCTAACTTAATACTTGGAGGAGGCAGACTACTAGGCTGGTAGGAGGTGCTAATGTGGCTTGACTAGAACTATTAGGAGCTAGTGTTACTTCATTGAACTCTTTAGCCTCTTCATTCGGATCATCTCCTCCCCCTTGAAAAGGAATTGCCATCAATTCTGAAATGCCATCATCATCAAGGTAAGGAGAAAAGTCTCCCACATTGAACGTGGCATGAACTCCATAATCATCCGGTAATTCCACTTTGTAAGCATTGTCGTTTACCTTTGATATGATCTTATAAGGACCTTCTGCTCGTGGCATCAACTTATTCTTTCTTTTGCTTGGAAACCTCTCCTTTCTCAAGTGAACCCAAACTAAGTCACCCTCTTGAAAAAGTCTTGGTTTCCTGTTCTTGTTGGACCTTCTTTTGTATGCTTCATTAACCTCCTTGATCCTTTCTTGAATTTGCTCGTGGAGTTTGATCATAGCCTTTAGTTTGGACTCCGCATCCTTGTGGACTAACTCATCCTTAGGTAGAGGAATCAGGTCCAAAGGCATGTAAGGATTGATCCCATACACGGCCTCAAAAGGGGAATGAGAGGTAGCATAAGTAGGAGAGCGATTGTAGGCAAATTCAGCATGGGCAAGCTTGATATCCCAATCCTTTTGAGTCTTACTTACAAGGCCTCTTAACAACGTCCCCAAAGTGCGATTGGTAACCTCGGTTTGTCCATCTGTTTGTGGATGATGAGAAGTGCTAAATAAGAGCTTGGTTCCCACCTTCCTCCATAATGTGTTCCAAAAGTAACTAAGGAACTTTGAATCACGATCAGAGACAATGGACTTGGGTACTCCATGGAGACGCACCACCTCTTTGAAGTATAAGTCAGCAACATTGCTAGCATCATCCGTTTTGTGGCAAGCAATGAAGTGAGCCATCTTTGAAAACCGATCTACCACCACCATGATAGCATCTTTTCCTCTAGCGGTTCTTGGTAAGGCTACAATGAAATCCATGGATACATCTTCCCATGGTCTATTAGGAGTGGGTAAGGGCGTGTATACTCCGGGTTTGAAAGAACTTTTGGCAAATTGGCAAGTCACACACTTGCTCACTACATGCTGGACACTCCCTTGCATCTTTGGCCAAAAGAAGTGCTCCTTTAAGACCTCCAAACTTCTTGTGATGGCAAAATGACCCGCTAATCCTCCTCCATGAGCTTCTCTAACCAACAGCTCTCTAATGGGATGCTTGGGCACACAAGGCGGTTTCCTTTGAAAAGAAATCCCTCCTGCAAAACAAACTCATCAAAGGCTCCCTCCTTGCATTTGGTGAAGGTTTCACCAAAGTCAGCATCATTGTTGTAGTAGTCTTTTAGAGTTTCAAATCCGAGCAACCTCAAATCCAAAGTAGATAGTAAAGTGTAGCGGCGGGATAGTGCATCAGCTACTACGTTACTTTTTCCATCCTTGTACTTTGAAGAGAAATTAAAGGATTGCAAGAATTCCACCCACTTGGCATGCCTTGGACTTAACTTTTGTTGGCCATTGATGTACTTTAGGGACTCATGATCTGAATGGAGAATAAAATGGTTAGTACGAAGGTAATGACTCCAATGATCAAGAGCTCTTACTATGGCATAGAACTCCTTGTCGTAGGTGCAATAGTTCAGCCTTGCTCCATTGAGTTTTTCTGAGAAATAGGCAATGGGGCGCTTATTTTGTACAAGAACAGCACCAATTCCTACTCCACTAGCGTCACATTCCACCTCAAATGGCTGAGAAAAATCAGGAAGGGCTAAGATAGGAGCGGAACACAACTTCTCTTTGATGGCTTCAAAGGCTTCTTGGGCAGCTTTGGACCAAACAAATGCGCCTTTCTTCAAGCATTCGGTGATAGGACTTGTGATAGTGCTAAAGTCCTTGATGAATCTCCTGTAAAAAGAAGCCAAACCATGAAATGACCTTACTTCTGTAATGGTGGAAGGGATTGGCCAAGTACGTATGGATTCCACTTTGGTTTGATCAACTGACACTCCTTCTTTGGACACTACGTAGCCAAGGAACACTACGCTTTCTGATCCGAGTCAAGAAGCTACCAATCCAAGTAAGGAAGTTCTAAAGAGCTCAACTAAAGTATACTAGCTCCTACTTAAGCTTAGGCCAGCTAGATTAGCAATAATAAGAAGTCATCTTCAATAATGGAGCTAGCTCGAGTTTGAGCTGAATAAGGGAGCAACTAATCAAGGTAAAATGAAGACATTAACTTAGGGTCACAATCATTCAAGCATGGGTAATGGACTGAAGTTAAGAAGGGTTTAAAGCTGGTTGTGTTCTCATGGTGTACACGGTCAAAAGGTTCTCTTGTTAGCCTTGTTTTTGGCTCCTTGTTCACATGGTGTGTACACTCAAGCTTTGTTGTTGGCTCCATGTTCACACAAGGACTACACGGCTGGTTACTCTTGGTGAAGCTTTGGTTTTAACTCCCTAGCTTTGGTTTTAACTCCATGTTTACACTAGCTTTGTTATTAGCTCCAACCTTGTAATTAGCTCCTAGTTCACAATAGTTTTAGTCTTTGTTTTTGTCACCCTAAACCAACCGGTTTAAGGACCCTTGTAGGCTATAAATAGCCGGCCATTTGAAAGAATAAACATCATCCAATTTGCAAATTAAAAACTAAGTAAAAGTTAAGCTTTGTGCTTCCTTTTGTTTCGTCTTTGTAGCTTACAAGACAAGGTCTAGAGTGAGTCGCGTTACAAACTCTAAACTCGCTATTTCAATCGAGTGTTTGATCTAGCAACCGCTTTGTTGAAGTATAGGTCTACTTCACCTAGCATACTATCCTTTGGTTACGTTTATTTCATCCTAAAACTATCTTTACCTTCTGTTTTGGTTACTTGTTTCACGTCCATTTCAGTATACTAACCATACTTCACATTCTTGTTTCAAAGTTCATATCAACTCACATCATTAGTGGTATCAGAGCTTTGGTCATCCATTTAGACGTAAGCATGGCAGGAGTATTGAACTTTGAAGACCCTACCTTCCTGGAACAACTAAAGAAGGCATTGGAGAATTTCCAGCCCAAGAATTCTCGCTTCCAACCAAGGAGGGAACTGGTGGATAGGATCAAGGTAAATGAACTCCCTGAGTTTAACGGTGGCACTGATCCTGAAGCTTACTTGGAGTGGGAAAGAAACATGGAAAAGCTCTTTGACTTCAAGGATTTGGAGGACGAAGAGAGGTGCAAGTACGCCATCCTGAAGCTAAGCAAAGGGGCCTCCCTTTGGTATGAAGGACTTAAGGTACAACGCACCAGAAGTGGGAAGGGTAAGATTACTTCTTGGGAGTCCTTAAAACGTAAACTACGTAAGAGGTATGTTCCAACTACACACAAGTTGTCCTTATACAAAAAGATTGCTAACCTCGTTCAAGGAAAAATGAGTGTTAGTGAATATATAGAGGAATTTGAGAACCTGGTTTTAATGGGAGAAGTAGAGGAGAATGAAGAAATAAAAATGGCTAGGTTCTTACGTGGGTTAAATCGTAGTATAGCTAATACGGTTGATTTGTGTCCTTATTCTGATTTTGATACATTGTGTGGGTTGTGTCTAAAAATTGAGGCTCAAGGGAAGGGAAGACATGAGGGTGAGTCTAGTAAGAGTCATACTTGGTCTCGGATGGATGATAGCAATAGAGTCAATCCTACTAGTTCTAATCAACCCCTTACTGTTAAGACTAACCCAGCACCCCCACCTCAATCCACCCCCAAAACAACCACTGAAACTAGTCTATCTAAGGTACGTTGTTTCAAATGTCAAGGGTTTGGTCATTTCAAAAACGCTTGTCCTAACAAAAGGGTAGTGACCTTAAGAGAAGTAATCACTGTTAGGGATGAGTTATGGGAGGAGGAACAACGTATAGGGGCTGTTTTTAATGTCAATGAGGGAGAGGAAGAAGAGGAAGAAAATATTGAGGCTTATGAACCCCCGGCCTATGACACACTTCTAGTCCTTCGTACTCTACATGCTAACCCAATTCAACAAGACACTGAACAAAGAGACCAACTGTTTCATACTAAGTGTCAAGTTAAAGATAAATGGTGTAGTCTAATCATTGATGGAGGTAGTTGTACCAACGTTGCCTCAACTGAAATGGTGGACAAACTAGGTCTAGCTACTACCAATCACCCTAACCCTTATGCCTTACATTGGTTAAACAACGGGAACAAGGTAAGGGTCACTAAACAAGTGAGGGTTGGATTAACCATGGGTTCCTACGTTGATGAGGTTTTGTGTGATGTAATTCCTATGGATGCTTGTCACATACTATTAGGCCGTCCTTGGCAGTTTGATAGGGACGTAGTTCACCATGGAAGAAGGAATGAGTATGAGTTGAATGATAAAGGAAAGAAAATTATACTCAAACCCATGGCACCTCAAAGTGTGTGTAACATGTTAGCAAATAGAGTCGGAAAACCCAGCCTCTCAATGTTTGCTAGTAAAATTGTAGAAGTACATACTTTAGACAAAGGAGAGTTGGATACCACCAAAGAAGAGCCAATCAAGATTGAAAGTGGCAATGAAGGAACGCCATTTGAAGAGTGGCAAAAGGAACAAGGTGTTGTTATCTCTAATGGAATGCCCTCCTATATGATGCCTAGGAAAGATCCTAAGATCTCAAGGTATGTAGAGGGTACGGGCAAAGACATGGTTAACACATTGTATTGTAACAACGCGCATACAACCAGAATTGGAATTGAGAATTGGAAGGACTACTACTCCGTGGGAACTGAAGTACTGACCAAACACAGGACTAACTCTTTTAGTACTTTTGATGAGCCTATTTTGCAGGTGAGCCTTCTTTCTAAAGGAAACCTCCTTTGCACCTCAAGGCATTCTAATTCTGGATACATAATGAGAACGGCCTACAAAGGAGAGCATAACAAAAACAGAAGTACAAGGCTCTTCATAAGGGGTGACTTGTCTTTGGCTAACGTAAGTATGGAGGAGCTCCCAAACCAAGGAAAGAACAAATGGAAGTCACAGCCAGAAGTTCCGCACAAGGGTAACCATAGAACTTACAAGCTGAAGTTGGCGGATGAGTATGGAGTTCAAGCCACCTTCCTAATAGAAGATCTTCTTCTATACCTTGATAAAAGCATTTCAGAATTGAGGACAATTCCTTGTCAAGGGGGAGGAGATGATCCGAGTCAAGAAGCTACCAATCCAAGTAAGGAAGTTCTAAAGAGCTCAACTAAAGTATACTAGCTCCTACTTAAGCTTAGGCCAGCTAGATTAGCAATAATAAGAAGTCATCTTCAATAATGGAGCTAGCTCGAGTTTGAGCTGAATAAGGGAGCAACTAATCAAGGTAAAATGAAGACATTAACTTAGGGTCACAATCATTCAAGCATGGGTAATGGACTGAAGTTAAGAAGGGTTTAAAGCTGGTTGTGTTCTCATGGTGTACACGGTCAAAAGGTTCTCTTGTTAGCCTTGTTTTTGGCTCCTTGTTCACATGGTGTGTACACTCAAGCTTTGTTGTTGGCTCCATGTTCACACAAGGACTACACGGCTGGTTACTCTTGGTGAAGCTTTGGTTTTAACTCCCTAGCTTTGGTTTTAACTCCATGTTTACACTAGCTTTGTTATTAGCTCCAACCTTGTAATTAGCTCCTAGTTCACAATAGTTTTAGTCTTTGTTTTTGTCACCCTAAACCAACCGGTTTAAGGACCCTTGTAGGCTATAAATAGCCGGCCATTTGAAAGAATAAACATCATCCAATTTGCAAATTAAAAACTAAGTAAAAGTTAAGCTTTGTGCTTCCTTTTGTTTCGTCTTTGTAGCTTACAAGACAAGGTCTAGAGTGAGTCGCGTTACAAACTCTAAACTCGCTATTTCAATCGAGTGTTTGATCTAGCAACCGCTTTGTTGAAGTATAGGTCTACTTCACCTAGCATACTATCCTTTGGTTACGTTTATTTCATCCTAAAACTATCTTTACCTTCTGTTTTGGTTACTTGTTTCACGTCCATTTCAGTATACTAACCATACTTCACATTCTTGTTTCAAAGTTCATATCAACTCACATCACTTTCCACAAAGAAGGCACACTTCTCCTTCTTCCCAAAGAGCTGTTGTTTGCGAAGTGTTGTGAATAGTAGTCTTAAATGCTCCATATGTTCCTCCAAAGACCTGCTATACACAAGGATATCATCCAAGTAAACCACAATAAAGCGACCTAAGTAGGCCTTAAGTACCTCGTTCATTAACCTCATGAACGTGCTCGGAGCGTTGGTAAGACCAAATGGCATGACCGTCCACTCATAGAGTCCATGCTTGGTTTTGAAAGCGGTCTTCCATTCATCCCCTTCCCTCATTCTAATTTGATGGTACCCACTTCTTAGATCAATTTTGGAAAAGACCACTGCCCCATGAAGCTCATCTAACATATCATCCAACCTTGGAATAGGAAACCTATACTTGATGGTGATGTTGTTAACGGCTCTACTATCTACACACATTCTCCAAGTTCCATCTTTCTTAGGTACTAAAAGGACTGGAACAGCACAAGGACTAAGGCTCTCCCGCACATACCCTCGACTCATTAACTCATCTATTTGTCTTTGTAATTCCTTAGTTTCCTCCGGATTACACCTATATGCTGCCTTATTGGGTAAGGTTGATCCTGGAATGAGGTCGATTTGGTGTTCTATACCTCTAATAGGTGGTAAACCAACGGGTAATTCCTCTGGGAAGACATCCTTAAACTCGTGTAACAACTCCTCAAATGGCTTTCCTCCAAGTTCATTCTCAACTTCTACGGGTTTTTCTTTAGCCATCATGACAAAGACACGCTCCCCCCCCCCCTTGTAAAGCCTGCTCTACTTCACTCTCACTCGCAAAGATGGTGAGGTTAGGTTTCTTGGTTTTGTTGGAGGTCATAGCTCTAACGGCTTGGGGAGTCATAGGTTTTAGAATGATTTTCTTTCCCTTATCCCTCAATTCGTATTCATTCTTTCTACCATGGTGTACCACATCCCTATCAAACTGCCAAGGACGCCCCAAAAGTATATGACAAGCATCCATAGGGATAACATCACAAAGAACCTCATCGACATAAGACCCCATAGTTAAACCTACTCTTATTTGTTTTGTGACCTTTATTTTGTTTTCATTATCTAACCAATGTAATGCATACAGTCTAGGGTGATTAGTAGTGGTTAGACCTAACTTAGCTACCATTTCAGTAGAGGCAACATTCGTACAACTACCTCCATCAATAATCAAACTACACCATTTGGTATTAACTAGACATTTTGTGTGAAAGAGTTGGTCTCTTTGTTCGGTGTTGTGTGGGATGGGTTTAGCAGGAAGTGTGCGTAGTACTAAAACATTACCATACATTGGGAGCTCATAGTCTATTCCTTCTTCCTCCTTTTCTCCCAAGCAGACTTCAGGACCAGATGCGCCAATGGCTTTAGAAAGTTTGTTCATCTTGCACACTGATTCTCTCTTTAGGCCTTCCAAGGAACTAGCGTCTTCAAAGCTCACAACTCCTGCCATGCTTGCGTCTAAATAGATGACCAAAGCTCTGATACCACTAATGATGTGAGTTGATATGAACTTTGCAACAAGAATATGAAGTATGATTAGTATTCTGAAATGGAACGTAAACAAGTAACCAAAACAGAATGAAAGGATGGTTTTAAGGTTGAATAAACCGTAACCAAGGATAGTATGCTAGGTGAAGTAGACCTATACTTCAACAAAGCGGTTGCTAGATCAAACACTCGACTGAAATAGCGAGTTTAGAGCTTGTAACGCGACTTACTCTAGACTTTGTCTTGTAAACAACAAGGACGTAAAAGAAAGCTTAGCTTTACTCAGTTTTTTGATATGCAAATTGGATGCTTTATTCATTCAACTACATGGCTATATATAGCCTACAATCAGACCTTAAACTCGGCTGATTAGGGGTGACAAAAACAAAGTTACAACCATGTGAACAAGGAGCTAATAACAAGGCTTAGGAGCTAATAACAAAGTAATGTAGACATGGAGCTAATAACAAAGCTCTTAATCAGCCGCGGTCCTCTTGTGTGAACATGGAGCCAAAAACAAAGCTTGATGATGCACACTATGTGAACATAGCCATGGTGTGAACCCAAGTTAATGTCTTCAATTTACCTTGACTTCTTTGCTCCTTTATTCAGCTCCTATACGAGCTAACTTAATACTTGGAGGAGGCACACTACTAGGCTGGTAGGAGGTGCTAATGTGGCTTGACTAGAACTATTAGGAGCTAGTTTTACTTCATTGAACTCTTTAGCCTCTTCATTCGGATCACAGCCACAATACCAACGTTACCCACACTTATGTCTATTTGGAGTGAGGATGCGTTGATCCTAACAAATTTTGTATTTGATCCAGGTGGGATACTTGTTACAAGAATTGAAGACAATTCTTTTTCAAAGAAGGAGAGTATGACGCGAGTTCATTTTGTAGCGTTGTTTTGATCGGTCCATATCTCGAGTTATACTTGGAATTTCGTAGTCTTTCAAAATGGAGCGGATAGATTTCGAGCTTATCTTTCCAATGACTGCTCGTGAAGGTTCATTGAACAAGTATTGACGAAGTTATTCCCCAAACAAGTCAGCTGTGCATTGAAAAACGCTGCTGTTAAATTCTTTGACGGAATTGTTTCTTTTGCCTCGATTTTCTTTAAAGCTTTCAATAAATTCCCGAGGAGAAGAGCTGCTATTTTCAAGTCCGTTTAATCAAAACTACTCGAGCAAACAAAGAAGCATGTATCTGAAATGGAGCAAAATAGCGGCTGCTAGTGTTCACACTTGTTCATTGTATCTAGTTGTCTAAATTCTTTTCCCTTTCTTTGTTTGTATCACCCACTTTAAGAGGCTTGACTATTCTGGTTGGCCTCTCTTTGGGTCGTTTTGTAGGCTATAAATAGCCAAGTACTTGATGAATAAAACATTCAACTTTCATCAAACAAATCTGAGTTAACATCTTGGCCAAGTACGCGGAAAGAATTAACATCTTTTTCGTTCAAAATTCTTTTTTTTACTTTTCGTTCAAAACAAACTTTTTTCAAAACCTTTTCTAAAATCATTCTGACTATTCGATATCGATTTCATAATCGAATATCGAATACGACGAATATCGAAAATATGAATCGGGTATATATTAATCCATTATTGTACGCGATTTATAAAATTTAACGATTTTCGACAAAATAAAAAAAACCCGAACAGACCGCCACGCGAGTCGCGCGCCTGTCAGGCGACTCGCGCGGTGGCCTGGTTAGCCGGGTCTCTTTTTTTTTCGTTTCCTCGCTTTTCTATTTTTTATTCTTTTCGAGTCTTACATAAAAAGCGACTCTCGCGACATATTTCGATAAATACTTTTTCGACCTTGGTCAACGCGTGTTAATCCATCACGTGACGTAAATCTTTTCAAAAATCATGCATTTTATTTATTTACATCTTTATTCAAATTATTCATCGTTACTAACCCGTTTTCTCGTGTTTGTAGCAATTTATTTTCATACTTTGATTTTGTCGTTTTATTAGACTAAAACGAATTTGATGTGAGTTGATATGAACTTTGAAACAAGGATATGAAGTAGTATTAGTATTCTGAAATGGAACGTGAATGAGTAACCAAAACAGAAAGAAAGGATAGTTTTAAGGTTGAATAAACCGTAACCAAGGATAGTATGCTAGGTGAAGTAGACCTATACTTCAACAAAGCGGTTGCTAGATCAAACACTCGATTGAAATAGCGAGTTTAGAGCTTGTAACGCGACTTACTCTAGACTTTGTCTTGTAAACAACAAGGACGTAAAAGAAAGCTTAGCTTTACTCAGGTTTTTGATATGCAAATTGGATGTCTTATTCCTTCAAAATGGCCGGCTATTTATAGCCTACAAGAGCCCTTAAACCGGTTGGTTTAGGGTGACAAAAACAAAGCTAAGACTATTGTGAACTAGGAGCTAATTGCAAGGTTGGAGTTAATAACAAAGAGATGTAAACTTGGAGCTAATAACTATGCTAAGTGAAGAGTAATCAGCCGTGGTCTTCTTATGTGAACAAGGAGATGAAAACAAGGCTTGAGTGGGAGTAATGAGGCGCGGCAAAGGTGTGAGCATGGAGCCAAAAACAAGGCTAACAAGAGAGCCTTTGGACCGTGTAGACCATGAGAACACAACCAGCTCTAAGACCTTCTTAACTTTAGTCCATTACTCATGCTTGAATGAGTGTGACCCTAAGTTAATGTCTTCACTTTACCTTGACTAGTTGCTCCTTTATTCAGCTCAAATTCGAGCTAGCTCTATTATTGAAGATGGCTCCTGATTATTGCTAATGTAGCTGGCCTAAGCTTAAGTAGGAGCTAGTATTCTTTAGTTGAGCTCTTTAGGACTTCCTTACTAGGATTGGTAGCTCCTTGATTCGGATCAGAATTTCACATGCTAAAATAACTTTGACGTTATTAGTTTAATATGCATTAAACGACTTAGCAACCCATTTATTTATTTTTCTCACATGTCTTAGGAAAATAATCTCTGCATATCATTCAACCGTCGAACTAACGCGTGTACGTAAAAACGAACGATATCTTAGTAAAGGCCGCTAAGTGCGGGCGGGGTTGGGTGTTCTCAATGAACTTCCCAACACGTACCCTCACCCCTTACTCAGAACCATGGATTCCGGATATCCAAATTCATTGGCAACGAGAGTCATTCAATACACGGTATCCGATAATGTCGGTATCGGTATCGTAATGCAAAGGGACGAACCCGATAAGCTTTGACATCGGAAATGGGCCATGTTTTAAATATGGCCCACTACGACATAGAGTGGGTTCGAATGGTTCTGAATAATCACAAAATTCGGTGGCGACTCCTACTTCGATTTAAAATTCAATTCGATCCATCTCATATGGAGATTCATTCGCCTCCCCAAACCCGCGCGTGGCCGCGTCGGGGTGGACCTATGTCATGTCCACAATTTGGCGACTCCGCTGGGGATTAACTGATGTGTCACTTACCATCGGCATCCTCAGGGTGAGACTCGAAAAAAAATCATTCGATTAGTAATGTACACGTTTTATTTCAATGGTTCATGCATAACCCAAATATTTCCTGGGCCGGTTACTTGTGACCGACGTCCCACTATACCACGGTGCATTCCTAAATGGGTGCACTAAAGACTTCGATGGCGGAACTCGCATGGGTTTTACGGCAGGTTCTAAGACCAACTCGGCTTAGGAAGTCCGTCCTGATTTGCGAGAAAGCGATCGTCGTTGGTATAGACCCTATTTCGACCGACCGAGACTTAGAATAAGAGCATACATGGCGTCATTATACTGTTTCCGTGACTACATGCTACTTGATCTTCTTTGGGCTTTTTCAAAAACCGTCATTTTCAAAAATTTGCATCTTTTCAAAAGATCCGTTTTCAAAACCTGGAAAGCTACCAAATTTAGGACTTATGATTTTTACTCAAAATAGCCTATTTTTAACCGGTATGCTGTCCAAACCTTTTAAAAAATCCGAAATCTCGACCTGGTAACACTTTTTTTCGATTTTCAAAAAAAAATCGAGCCATCCTATCCGACTTTGCTCGGTTTTCAAATCCAAATTCCCTTTTCAAAACCCTCTTCTTCTTAGGACTTCCCGTATTTAGCAGTGTCGGGTCTTGTCATAGGTTGGAAGAGTCTATAGCGTCGAAACTCCGTCGATCTTACATCACTAGTTTCTACCCCATCCCAGTCCGCCTTATTTGTCAAGGCACGGCCCACCTGCGTAGGACAAACTCCTACAAAGGGAAGCCCGTTTACACACTCGAGTCCAAAGTCTAGGGAGTATCTCACGTGGACCTTCCTTCGAGCGGGACTCGGTCCACATAGTCGAATCCTAAGGGAGGCCCACCTTTCATGAGTCACCCGTCTAGGTGTCTTTTCCGAGTCATTTCCTTTTCAGGCTTTTCCTCACTCGGGGGCCACCCTTCAGCAGAGCGATCAACCACAGTTGCTCTAAGGGTCATGGCTTACATGTGTTGTCTCACGTATCCCACTTTCGAGTCACTTAGGTGTCACACCATCTGAGTCCTATCAGATTCTTTAGCCTCACTCGGGGGCTATCCCCCAACCGAGCAGTCAACCACGGTCATCCTAAGGGCACCCCACGTTCATCATACACTGGCGTCCTTATGATGCCTTCTTCGAGTCGTACCTATGCTACAAATACTCGAGTCATCTAGGGTTAGGTCACCACGGTTGGTCCGAGCACGCGACGCGGTCAAACACGGTTGCCCCATTTTCGGACTCGCCCTCATACACTGTCCGAGTCTCATGGTCGAGTCCAAGCCAGGGTCGTTACCTCGTCTAGATCAACGTTCGAGTATCTCGGTCCAAGAGTCTTTGTCGACCCGTCACCCCGGGCCGTGTCTAGTTTGACTCCCTCTCTTGCACTTGCGCAAAGCCGAGTTTAGGCGAGTCGTGGCACCCGTCTTTCTCTCCAATCAAAGACCTTACCAAAAAAAAACAACCAACCGAGCATCCGAGTCCGGATTTGATTCGAGTCTAAGTCTGAGTTCGAGTTTAGGATACCCTACATCCTCATTTCCAAATCAAAGTCAAAGTCAAAGTCAGTTGTATTCTGTCCTCTTTTTTCAAAATTCAATAAAATCAACTTTTCTATTTCTCATACATACTTTCCTTATGTGTTTTCGAGAACATGATGAACACCATCATACACTGTGAGCACACGCACGTGACTATTATAGGCACATCTATAATGACTGCAGGAAACCGAGCCCGTGTTTTCCTTTTACCTATTCCATGTCTGGTATAGAAAGCCACATAACTACCCGTAGCAGGAGCATATCGAATCCTATGACAAATCTGGGTAGTCTCCTAGTTTGGGTTCAAGACGGGAGGCAAGCCCACTTCCCACAATAAACACTCATCCAATAAGACTAGTCAGTCCCTACCTTAGGTGATAGTCTGACCGACAAAAAAAAAAGTTGGACAAAAAAATCAAAAGTCCAAGAGAAAAAAAGCAAAAGGCCAAAACAAAAAAGCTGGCCATGATCAAAAAAGAATTATCAACATCTCTCGACCAGACACGGTCAACTCAAATGAAGAATCCCATGACCGGGGCTAAGAGGTCAACCCAAAGAATTCAAAAACCCATGACCGTGAAACGGTCAATTAAAAAATTATCAATACCAATACCATCCAATAGGGGAGAGACAGTCAAGTTGGTCAGCTAACACCACATCTAGCCTTCCCACATTACAACCCTCAAGACCTTCTCGAGACCTAGGCTAGAGACAGCCCAGAATTTTGAGGATTCAAGCTCCATAGGATACACCCTAACCTTTAGGGCCAGAAATGGAAACCAGATCCCGCATTATCAACCTGCCCGATCGAAGTCCGAGTCATTTTTACTCGACTTCCCCCTTTCCTACCACATTACAATACCTTACCCTCAAAGCCTTATAGCTCCACAAAATCGAGCTCCAGATTTCGAAACATCAAAGCCACTTACGACCTAGCTCCACATTTCCAAAAACATCTAAACCAGTTACCAGCCCCAAACACGGGAACTCAACTTGCAGTCGGCATAGAACATGCCCAAATAGTTCACACCACCTCTAGGGGCTATCCCGGAGAATGCTCACAGTCACAGAATCAACATCTTAACTATTCCAGCCCTTTGGTCAAGACATCATTGGGAATGCACCTAGCCTACACCATTGTTATGGCTAGTTACACACAAAGCCCTAATAAGCTAGGCATCATAATACATCTTTCAACATTGAACTACGGCTTGGTTTGATTTCACTACACGTGAATACGTAGGCAGCCTTTCGACAAAGGCACAACCATTCACATTCACACAAATTCGAAAAAGCATCATCATTCCGGTCACGACACTGTCATGTTCTCAGCAGCTAGCTTTGTCATCCTGGGGGCTTCTTCTAGGCAGAAGTTCTCCATCCACTCACAAAATCCAGATAAATTCGAAGAATAAAGATCTAGCCTCCTTTCTATAGTGTGTCCTAGTACTCGGCTCAGTTGAAGACGAGAATTGGTCAGGGACTCGAAGCAATACCCACTTTGGGAATGTACCTCTAAATCAAAAGAATATCCAAAAGAGCACCAGTCTACGGCATTGCTACCACAAAGCCCTGTCGTACGGAAACAGTCTCATTCCGAGGATTCGACCGTGTTGCCACTCGCCTAGGCTACGGAATAGCGCAACTTAAGAGTCTTGTCATATTAGGTGGCCCATCCCCTACCGAGTCACGGTCCAACCCTTAGAGAGTCCAGTCGTGTCTGTCAACTCGTCTTGTCGCGTCCAGAGTCGAGTCGGTCGGTATATCTCTCTCTTCAAATTCTCATTTTAAAATTCGCAAAACTTAGCCATTTGAGAAAATCCCTTTCCTAGTCACCACGAAAATAGGAATTTTTATCACACTTCATCTAGGCATACAGGCCTAACCAGAGACTTTAGGAGTCCGTGTCAGAATCGGATTAGGAATCAAGTCATCCCAAGCATTCTAATTTCCAAAAAAAATTCATTTTCTTTCCAAAAAATCAATCAAAAATCATTTCTTCCCCAGCATGAGTCAGTGTTTCGCCTAAATGTTACATGCAATTTGTTATGTATCAACAGACAGGTACACCCAAGACTCCCGAGAAATTCTAAGAAAAGTTTCCCAGTGGAAAGCGCAGGCGACATTTTCTACTGAAGAATCAGGATGTATCTGTAAACAGATATACTCATAGCTTCCAAGGCAAGCTCCCGCGCAATTCTAAGACAGGATGTACCTGTAAACAGGTATACCCATAGCTTCCAAGGCAAGCTCCCGCGACATTATCAACATCAACCCAGGTATGATTTCTATTCTATGGCTGGCGAGCCCTTCACGCAGGTCTAATGGACTATAAACGACCCGATCGGAAGTCTGCCAGGTTTTAATCCTTGATTGTCCTGGTAGCTACTCTGACTTTTGCCTTGTCCAAGCCTCAGTCAGAGTGGGGGCTCTGTAGACACCCACATTTTGACCGCCAGGTGTCTATAATAGTTCCTGCCAAACACCTGATGATGATTGGACGTAAACGTGCTTTGATAGACTCGGATATGGGCTCGTAATCATGGACATTTGGCTTAGGCTTATTACGGAGTACAAATTTTACAAAACCAACCTCAAATCCAGGCCCAGTGGGTCGTTTCGAGTCAAATAAGACTAATTTGGGTCGATTTCGACACCAGGGGTAAAACCGTCTTTTAGCGACCGAGTCAAAACCTGGTCAAAAATATTCTCGAGACACACGAGTCAGCCGTGACACCTCACGTGGATGATTCGGTCTCAAACACCACAAAAAATCAGCTTCAAAAAAATATTAAACAATTCCGTTAAAGGTAGAATTTGATCTCGAGTGGAATTCTATCCGAAAACCGAAACAGTTCACAAACCGAGCTCAAATACTCGGCTAAGGCATCCCAAACAGCCGAAACACCCCACCAACCAGCCGAGTCCTTTGCCTTCTTCACCAAGAAAGCGAGTTCTCGTTCCTTTCGAACTCTTACATTTCCTATCCAAACCGGTGTTTCTTGTTGTCCAAGCAAGACACCTCTCCTAAACCTTTGCTCCTATAAATAGGACCCTCACGACACACACAAAACACACATCATAGATCCATTATTCCTACATCACACATTCATCATCAATCATCGAAAGTCAGAAAATATACAACTTCGTAACGCCAAACAATTCCCGAGTAATCTCAACCCGACGAACCCGACCCCCAGCCGGCCGAAACCCGTCCCATTACACGTCCAAACCGACACCTTAACTCATCCCGCATCATCTCGACGCTCCCAAGTTTAAAACACTTTCCGACGAGCCTTATTCCGAGAAAACAAAGCATGTAGGTTGAGGGTGTAAATCAAACCCGATTCTTCTCTTATTCTCTCCCTTTCTCCACGTTATTTTATCTTTTTTTTTGAGTCGTGTCGGCAGTCGGTCTTTTTAATATGGGTCGTTTATCGCATATTTTTTATTTCTAATAATCGATACTACAAAAACTATTTTTTATAACGTTCTTAAAATACGATATCGATTCTCTAATCGAATATCGTATCTAACAAGAACAAAATTAATTAATTCTCGTTGATGCTAAATAAAATCGTTACATCCTTTTTTTTCTTCTTTTTTTTTAAACAAAATTCGACGATTTTATACGCGGAAAAAATTAACATCTTTTTCGTTCAATTTTTTTTTTTTTACTTTTCGTTCAAAACAAACTTTTTTCAAAACCTTTTCTAAAATCATTCTGACTATTCGATATCGATTTCATAATCGAATATCGAATACGACGAATATTAAAAATATGAATCGGGTATATATTAATCCATATTTGTACGCGATTTATAAAATTTAACGATTTTCGACAAAATAAAAAAAACCCGAACAGACCACCACGCGAGTCGCGCGCCTGTCAGGCGACTCGCGCGGTGGCCTGGTTAGCCGGGTCTCTTTTTTTTCGTTTCCTCGCTTTTCTATTTTTTATTCTTTTCGAGTCTTACATAAAAAGCGACTCTCGCGACATATTTCGATAAATACTTTTTCTACCTTGGTCAACGCGTGTTAATCCATCACGTGACGTAAATCTTTTCAAAAATCATGCATTTTATTTATTTAAATCTTTATTCAAATTATTCATCATTACTAACCCGTTTTCTCGTGTTTGTAGCAATTTATTTTCGTACTTTGTTTTTATCGTTTTATTAGACTAAAACGAATTTCACATGCTAAAATAACTTTGACGTTATTAGTTTAATATGCATTAAACGACTTAGCAACCCATTTATTTATTTTTCTCACATGTCTTAGGAAAATAATCTCTGCATATCATTCAACCGTCGAACTAACGCGTGTACGTAAAAACGAACGATATCTTAGTAAAGGCCGCTAAGTGCGGGCGGGGTTGGGTGTTCTCAATGAACTTCCCAACACGTACCCTCACCCCTTACTCAAAACCATGGTTTCCGGATGTCCGAATCCATTGGCAACGAGAGTCATTCAATACACGGTATCCGATAATGTCGGGTTCGTCCCTTTGCATTACGATACCGTGTATGGCCCACTACGACATAGAGTAGGTTCGAATGGTTCCGAATAATCACAAAATTCGGTGGCGACTCCTACTTCGATTTAAAATTCAATTCAATCCATCTCATATGGAGATTCATTCGCCTCCCCAAACCCGCGCGTGGCCGCGTCGGGGTGGACCTATGTCATGTCCACAATTTGTGATGGCTAGAGGAATGCCATAATCATGAGTAGGAGACCGACTCCTTGGCTTGCTTTCTTGTCGATTACCTTGATTTGCTTGTTGTTGTTGATGGTTCCCTTGGAACCCATGAGAGTTGCCTTGAATAAGGCCTTGATTGTTGCCATGGTTGTAATTTTGATGTCCTTGATTGAAATTCGGATGTGAGTTAATATGAACTTTGAAACAAAAACGTGAAGGATGATAGTATTCTGAAATGAATGAAAAAGAAGTAACAAAGTAGATTGTAAGGATAGTTTGTGAGGATGAATAAACCGTAACCAAGGGATAGTATGCTTAGTGAAGTAGACCTATACTTCAACAAAGCGGGTGCTAAATCAAACACGCGATTGAAGTAGCGAGTTTAGAGCTTGTAACGCGACTAACTCTAGACTTTGTCTTGTAAGCAACAAGGACCTAAAAGAAAGCAATGCTTTACTCAGTTTTGTGTATAAATCTTGTGTGTATTGTGTGTCTTATTCATTCCAAAAGATGGCTATATATAGCCTACAATAAGACCCTAAACTCGGCTGATTAGGGTGACAATAACAAAGCTTAAACCTATGTGAACTAGGAGCTAAAAACAAAGCTTAAACCTATGTGAACTAGGAGCTAAAAACAAAGCTTAAAGGAGCATGTGGACGCGGCACCATGTGAACTAGGAGCCAAAAACAAAGCTTGGGGACGTGCACACTATGTGAACATAGCCATAGTGTGAACCCAAGTTAATGCCTTCATAAGACCTTGACTTATTTGCTCCTTTATTCGTCCATAAACGAGCTAGCTCACCATTTGAAGTAGGCACACTACTAAGCTAGTAGGAGGTGCTAATGTGGCTTGACTTGGTCCATTAGGAGCTAGTGTTACTTCATTGAATTCTCTGGTGTCTCCTTCATTCGGATCATCTCCTCCCCCTTGAAAAGGAATTGTCCTCAATTCTGAAATGCCATCATCATCAAGATAAGGAGAAAGATCTCCCACATTGAACGTGGCATGAACTCCATAATCATCCGGTAATTCCACTTTGTAAGCATTGTCGTTCACCTTTGATATGATCTTGTAAGGACCTTCTGCTCGTGGCATCAACTTATTCTTCCTCTTGCTTGGAAACCACTCTTTTCTCAAGTGAACCCAAACTAAGTCACCTTCTTGAAAAAGTCTTGGTTTCCTGTTTTTGTTGGACCTTCTTTTGTATGCTTCATTTACCTCCTTGATCCTTTCTCGAATTTGCTCGTGGAGTTTTATCATAGCCTTCAGTTTTGACTCTGCATCTTTATGGACTAACTCATCCTTAGGTAGAGGAATCAGGTCCAAGGGCATGTAAGGATTGATCCCATACACGGCCTCAAAAGGAGAATGAGAGGTGGCATAAGTAGGAGAGCGATTGTAGGCAAATTCAGCATGGGCAAGTTTGATATCCCAATCCTTTTGAGTCTTGCTCACAAGGCCTCTTAACAACGTCCCCAAAGTGCGATTGGTAACTTCGGTTTGTCCATCTGTTTGTGGATGATGAGAAGTGTTGAATAAGAGCTTGGTTCCCACCTTCCTCCATAATGTGTTCCAAAAATAACTAAGGAACTTTGAATCACGATCAGAGACAATGGACTTGGGTACTCCATGGAGACGTACCACCTCTTTGAAGTACAAGTCAGCTACATTGCTAGCATCATCTGTTTTGTGACAAGCAATGAAGTGAGCCATTTTTGAAAACCGATCTACCACCACCATGATAGCATCCGTCCCCTAGCTGTCCTTGGTAAGGCCACAATGAAATCCATGGACACATCTTCCCACGGTCTATTAGGAGTGGGTAAGGGCATGTAGACTCCGGGTTTGAAAGAACTTTTGGCAAATTGGCAGGTCACACACTTGCTTACTACATTTTGGACACTTCCTTGCATCTTTGGCCAAAAGAAGTGCTCTTTTAAGACCTCCAAAGTTCTTGTTATGCCAAAATAACCCGCTAATCCTCCCCCATGAGCTTCCCTAACCAGCAATTCTCTAATGGGATGCTTGGGTACACAAAGGCGATTTCCTTTGAAAAGAAATCCTTCCTGCAAAACAAACTCATCAAAAGCTCCTTCCTTGCATTTAGTGAAAGTTTCACCAAAATCAGCATCATTGTTGTAGTAATCCTTTAGAGTTTCGAATCTGAGTAATCTAACATCCAAAGTAAATAGTAGAGTGATGTGAGTTGATATGAACTTTGAAACAAGATTGTGAAATAGGATTAGTATTCTGAAATGGAACGTAAACAAGTAACCAAAACAGAATGAAAGGATAGTTTTAAGGATGAATAAACCGTAACCAAGGATAGTATGCTAGGTGAAGTAGACCTATACTCCACAAAGCGGGTGCTAAATCAAACACGCGATTGAAGTAGCGAGTTTAGAGCTTGTAACGCGACTTACTCTAGACTTTGTCTTGTAAACAACAAGGACGTAAAAGAAAGCTTTAACTTTACTCAGGTTTTTGATATGCAAATTGGATGTCTTCTTCATTCAACTAGATGGCTATATATAGCCTACAAAAGGACCCTTAAACCGGCTGGTTAGGGTGACAAAAACAAAGTTACAACTATGTGAACATGGAGCTAATAACAAAGCTAGGAGCTAATAACAAAGTAATGTAAACATGGAGCTAATAACAAAGCTTGAACAAGGAGTAATGAGGCGCGGCATCTATGTGAACAAGGAGCCACAAACAAAGCTAACAAGGGAGCCTTTTAGCCGTGTACACTATGTGATCACAATCAGCCTCAAACACCTTCATAACTTCAGTACACTTCCCATGCTTGAATGAGTGTGAACCCAAGTTAATGTCTTCATATTACTTTGAATATTTGCTCCTTTATTCAGCTCACACACGAGCTAGCTCACCGATGTTAGTAGGCACACTACTAAGCTGGTAAGGAGTGCTAGTGTGGCTGAACTAAGACCATGAGGAGCTAAGGTGACTTTATTGAACTCTTTGGTAGCTCCTTGATTCGGATCATAGAGTGTAGCGGCGGGATAGTGCATCAGCTACCACGTTACTTTTACCATCTTTGTACTTTGAAGAGAAATGAAAGGATTGCAAGAACTCCACCCACTTGGCATGCCTTGGGTGATCCGAATCAAGGAGCTACCAAAGAGTTCAATGAAGTCACCTTAGCTCCTCATGGTCTTAGTTCAGCCACACTAGCACCCCTTACCAGCTTAGTAGTATGCTTACTACAATTGGTGAGCTAGCTCGTGTGTGAGCTGAATAAAGGAGCAAATAATCAAGGTAATATGAAGACATTAACTTGGGTTCACACTCATTCAAGCATGGGAAGTGTACTGAAGTTATGAAGGTGTTTGAGGCTGATTGTGTTCACATGGTGTACACGTCTAAAGGCTTCCTTGTTAGCTTTGTTTTTGGCTCCATGTTCACACAAAGTGCCGCGGCTGATTGCTCTTGGTTAAGCTTTGTTATTAGCTCCTAGTTTACATGGCTTTGTTATTAGCTCCTAGTTTACATAGCATTGTTATTAGCTCCTAGTTCACATAAGGTGTAAGCTTTGTTTTTGTCACCCTAACCAGCCGGTTTAAGGGTTTAAGGGTCTTGATGTGAGTTGTGATATGAACTTTGAAACAAGAACGTGAAGATGGATTAGTATTCTGAAATGAACGTAAACAAAGTAACCAAAACAGAATGTAGGGATAGTTTAAGGATGAATAAACCGTAACCAAAGGATAGTATGCTTAGTGAAGTAGACCTATACTCCAACAAAGCGGGTGCTAAATCAAACACGCGATTGAAGTAGCGAGTTTAGAGCTTGTAACGCGACTTACTCTTGATCCGAATAAAGAGACTAAGGAGTTCAATGAAGTAACACTAGCTCCTATTAGCTCGAGTCAAGCCACACTAGCTCCTCCTACTAGCTTAGTAGTATGCCTTCTCCAAGTACTAAGTTAGCTCACAAGGGAGCTGAATAAAGGAGTAGAGAAGTCAAGGTTGATTATGGGCTGATTGGTTACTTCGTTTCTAGCTCCATGTTCACATGGTGTGTACACTCAAGCTTTGTTGTTGGCTCCAAGTTCACACAAGACTACACGGCTGGTTACTCTTGGTGAAGCTTTGGTTTTAACTCCCTAGCTTTGGTTTTAATTCCATGTTTACACTAGCTTTGTTATTAGCTCCAACCTTGTAATTAGCTCCTAGTTCACAATAGTCTTAGCTTTGTTTTTGTCACCCTAAACCAACCGGTTTAAGGGCTCTTGTAGGCTATATATAGCCGGTCATTTGAAGGAATAAAGATCATCCAATTTGCATATTAAAAACGTGAGTAAAGCTGAGCTTTCTGTTTCGTCCTTGTAGTTTACAAGACAAAGTCTAGAGTGAGTCGCGTTACAAGCTCTAAACTCGCTATTTCAATCGAGTGTTTGATCTAGCAACCGCTTTGTTGAAGTATAGGTCTACTTCACCTAGCATACTATCCTTGGTTACGGTTTATCCTTCCTTAAAACTATCCTTTCTTTCTGTTTTGGTTACTCATTCACGTTCCATTTCAGAATACTAATCCATCTTTACATTCTTGTTTCAAAGTTCATATCAACTCACATCATTAGTGGTATCAGAGCTTTGGTCATCCATTTAGACGTAAGCATGGCAGGAGTTGTGAGCTTTGAAGACTCAAGCATCATTAGTCTCTCTAAGTCCAATGGCGCGCCTGGTCCTGAAGTCTACTTGGGAGAAAGAGAAGAAGAAGGAAAGAACGATGAGCTCCCAACGTTTGGTAATGTCTTAGTATTACGTACACTTCATGCTAATCCTATCCCACAAAACACCGAACAAAGAGACCAACTCTTTCACACAAAATGTCTAGTTAATACCAAGTGGTGTAGTTTGATTATTGATGGGGGTAGTTGTACGAATGTTGCCTCTACTGAAATGGTAGCTAAGTTAGGTCTCACCACCACTAATCACCCTAAACCGTATGCATTACATTGGTTGGATAATGAAAACAAAATAAGAGTCACTAAACAAGTAAGGGTGGGTTTAACCATGGGTTCCTACGTTGATGAGGTTCTATGTGATGTTATACCTATGGATGCTTGTCACATACTATTAGGCCGTCCTTGGCAGTTTGATAGGGACGTAGTTCACCATGGTAGAAAGAATGAATACGAATTGAGGGATAAGGGAAAGAAAATCATTCTAAAACCCATGACTCCCCAAGCTGTTAGAGCTATGACCTCCAGCAAGAACAAGAGACCTAACCTCACCATATTCGCGAGTGAAAATGAAGTAAAGCAAGCTATACAAGGGGGGGAACGTGTATTTATCATGATGGCTAAAGAAAAACCCGTAGAAGCTGAGAATAGACTTGGAGGAAAACCATTAGAGGAGTTGTTACACGAGTTTAAGGATGTCTTCCCTGAGGAATTACCCGTTGGTTTGCCACCTATTAGAGGTATAGAACACCAAATCGACCTCATTCCAGGATCAACCTTACCCAACAAGGCTGCATATAGGTGTAACCCGGAGGAAACTAAGGAGTTACAAAGACAAATAGATGAGTTAATGAGTAGAGGGTACGTGCGGGAGAGCCTTAGTCCTTGTGCTGTTCCAGTCCTTTTAGTACCTAAGAAGGATGGGACATGGAGAATGTGTGTGGACAGTAGAGCCGTTAACAACATCACCATCAAGTATAGGTTTCCTATTCCAAGGTTGGATGATATGTTAGATGAGCTTCATGGGGCGGTGGTCTTCTCCAAAATTGATCTAAGGAGTGGTTACCATCAAATCAGAATGAGGGAGGGAGATGAATGGAAGACCGCTTTCAAAACCAAACATGGACTCTATGAGTGGACGGTCATGCCATTTGGTCTTACCAACGCTCCAAGCACGTTCATGAGGTTAATGAACGAGGTACTTAAGGCCTACTTAGGTCGCTTTATTGTGGTTTACTTGGATGATATACTTGTGTATAGCAGGTCTTTGGAAGAACATATGGAGCACTTGAGACTACTATTCACCACACTCCGCAAACAACAACTTTTTGGGAAGAAGGAGAAGTGTGCCTTCTTTGTGGAGAGCGTAGTATTCCTTGGCTACGTAGTATCCAAAGGAGGGGTATCAGTTGATCAAACCAAAGTGGAATCCATACGTACTTGGCCAATCCCTTCCACCATTACAGAAGTAAGGTCTTTTCATGGTTTGGCTTCTTTTTACAGGAGATTCATCAAGGATTTCAGCACTATCACAAGCCCCATCACCGAGTGCTTGAAGAAAGGCGCATTTGTTTGGACCAAGGCTGCCCAAGAAGCCTTTGAAGCCATTAAAGAGAAGCTATGCTCCGCTCCTATCTTAGCCCTTCCTGATTTCTCTCAACCATTTGAGGTGGAATGTGACGCTAGTGGAGTTGGAATTGGTGCTGTTCTTGTGCAAAATAAGCGCCCCATTGCCTATTTCTCAGAGAAACTCAATGGAGCAAGGCTGAACTATTGCACCTACGACAAGGAGTTCTATGCCATAGTAAGAGCTCTTGATCATTGGAGTCATTACCTACGTACTAACCATTTTGTTCTTCATTCAGATCATGAGTCCTTAAAATATATCAATGGCCAACAAAAGTTAAGTCCACGGCATGCCAAGTGGGTAGAATTCTTGCAATCCTTTCACTTCTCTTCAAAATACAAAGATGGAAAGAGTAACGTAGTAGCTGATGCACTATCCCGCCGCTACACTTTACTATCTACTTTGGATGTGAGGTTGCTTGGATTTGAGACTCTAAAGGACTACTACAACAATGATGCTGACTTTGGTGAAACCTTCACCAAATGCAAGGAGGGAGCCTTTGATGAGTTTGTTTTGCAGGAAGGATTTCTTTTCAAAGGAAACCGCCTGTGTGTGCCCAAGCATCCCATTAGGGAGCTACTGGTTAGAGAAGCTCATGGAGGAGGATTAGCGGGTCATTTTGGCATTACAAGAACGTTGGAGGTCTTAAAGGAACACTTCTTTTGGCCAAAGATGCAAGGTAGTGTCCAGCATGTGGTGAGCAAGTGTGTGACTTGCCAATTCGCCAAAAGTTCTTTCAAGCCTGGAGTTTACACGCCCTTGCCCACTCCTAGTAGACCATGGGAAGATGTATCCATGGATTTCATTGTAGCCTTACCAAGAACCGCTAGAGGAAAAGATGCTATCATGGTGGTGGTAGATCGGTTCTCAAAGATGGCTCACTTCATTGCTTGCCACAAGACAGATGATGCTAGCAATGTTGCTGACTTATACTTCAAAGAGGTAGTGCGTCTACATGGAATACCCAAGTCCATAGTCTCTGATCGTGACTCAAAGTTCCTTAGTTACTTTTGGAACACATTATGGAGGAAGGTGGGAACCAAGCTCTTATTTAGCACTTCTCATCATCCACAAACAGATGGACAAACCGAGGTTACCAATCGCACTTTGGGGACGTTATTAAGGGGCCTTGTAAGTAAGACTCAAAAGGATTGGGATATCAAGCTTGCCCATGCTGAGTTTGCCTACAATCGCTCCCCCACTTATGCTACTTCTCATTCCCCTTTTGAGGCTGTATATGGGATCAATCCTTACATGCCCTTGGACCTGATTCCGCTACCAAAAGATGAGTTAGTTCACAAGGATGCGGAGTCCAAACTAAAGGCTATGATCAAACTCCACGAGCAAATCCAAGAAAGAATCAAGGAGGTTAATGAAGCATACAAAAGAAAGTCCAACAAGAACAGGAAGCCAAGACTTTTTCAAGAGGGTGACTTAGTTTGGGTTCACTTGAGAAAGGAGAGGTTTCCAAGCAAAAGAAAGAATAAGTTAATGCCACGAGCTGAAGGACCTTATAAGATCATATCAAAGGTAAATGACAATGCCTACAAAGTAGAATTACCGGATGATTATGGAGTCCATGCCACGTTCAATGTAGGGGACCTTTCTCCCTATTTAGATGATGATGGCATTTCAGAATTGAGGGCAATTCCTTTTCAAGGGGGAGGAGATGATCCGAATAAAGAGACTAAGGAGTTCAATGAAGTAACACTAGCTCCTATTAGCTCGAGTCAAGCCACACTAGCTCCTCCTACTAGCTTAGTAGTATGCCTTCTCCAAGTACTAAGTTAGCTCACAAGGGAGCTGAATAAAGGAGTAGAGAAGTCAAGGTTGATTATGGGCTGATTGGTTACTTCGTTTCTAGCTCCATGTTCACATGGTGTGTACACTCAAGCTTTGTTGTTGGCTCCAAGTTCACACAAGACTACACGGCTGGTTACTCTTGGTGAAGCTTTGGTTTTAACTCCCTAGCTTTGGTTTTAACTCCATGTTTACACTAGCTTTGTTATTAGCTCCAACCTTGTAATTAGCTCCTAGTTCACAATAGTCTTAGCTTTGTTTTTGTCACCCTAAACCAACCGGTTTAAGGGCTCTTGTAGGCTATATATAGCCGGTCATTTGAAGGAATAAAGATCATCCAATTTGCATATTAAAAACGTGAGTAAAGCTGAGCTTTCTGTTTCGTCCTTGTAGTTTACAAGACAAAGTCTAGAGTGAGTCGCGTTACAAGCTCTAAACTCGCTATTTCAATCGAGTGTTTGATCTAGCAACCGCTTTGTTGAAGTATAGGTCTACTTCACCTAGCATACTATCCTTGGTTACGGTTTATCCTTCCTTAAAACTATCCTTTCTTTCTGTTTTGGTTACTCATTCACGTTCCATTTCAGAATACTAATCCATCTTTACATTCTTGTTTCAAAGTTCATATCAACTCACATCAACTCTAGACTTTGTCTTGTAAACAACAAGGACGTAAAAGAAAGCTTAGCTTTACTCAGGTTTTTGATATGAAAATTGGATGTCTTATTCATTCAACTAGATGGCTATATATAGCCTACAAAAGGACCCTTAAACCGGCTGGTTAAGGTGACAAAAACAAAGTTACAACTATGTGAACACGGAGCTAATAACAAAGCTAGGAGCTAATAACAAAGTAATGTAAACTAGGAGCTAATAACAAAGCTTGACAAGGAGTAATGAGGCGCGGCATCTATGTGAACATGGAGCCAGAAACAAAGCTAGTAATCAGCCCATAATCACCCTCATAACTTCAGTATACTCCCCATGCTTGAATGAGTGTGAACCCAAGTTAATGCCTTCAAATTTCCTTGACTATTTGCTCCTTTATTCAGTCCATACTCGAGCTAGCTCACCAATTGAAGTAGGCGAACTACTAAGCTGGTACTAGGTGCTCGTGTAGCTGAACTAGGATCATTAGGGGCTAAAGTGACTTCATTGAACTCCTTAGTAGGTTCTTGATTCGGATCATCTCCTCTCCCTTGAAAAGGAATTGTCCTCAGTTCTTAAATGCCATTTTCAACAAGATAAAGAGCAAAGCCTCTTACTTTGAACGTGGCATGAGTTTCATAACCATCCGACAACTTCATCTTGCAACCATTGTTGTTTCCTTTGTATGGAGCTTCTGTTTGTGGCATCACTCTATTCCTTCTTTTGCTAGTTTCATCCGTTGTGTGGCAAACACTGAGGTGCGTTATAATGGAGAATGGCAAGTACTCTCTTGGTTTGAGGGGACTCTTTGGGGTCTGACTTGTTAAGTATTCGTTCACAACGTTTTGAATACTCCCTTGTACCCTTAGCAAACAGAAGTGTTCTTTTAACGCCTCCTTGGTCTTGGTCATGTTATAATATCCAACTGGTCTCCCTCTTTGATCTTCTCCAGTTATACAATCTAAAATAGGGTGCTTTGGGGCACAAAAATGGTTCCCCTTAAGAAGAAGATCATCCTGCAAAATAAGCTTATCAAAAGTATTAAGATTAGTAGCCTTGCAATTGGTGAGTATATCAGCCTCCGTGGAGTAATATTCCTTCAAGGTCTCCATTCCAAACGTGCTTGCATCTTCGGTGGATGAGTGTATGTAGTGACAAGATAAAGCATTAGCCATGTCATTGTTCTTTCCATCTTCATCTTTTAGAAGTCCATGACCTTTATTAGGTGCTAAACAAGCTGGTACCCTAGTAGAAATGACAACACCTAGTTTCTTTAGCCACTCTTCAGATTGTTTTCCTTCACAATCACTATTAACCTTAACTGGTTTCTCGTTAGTAGTCTTGATGTCATCTAACTCCTCCTCTTCTATAGCATGTACTTCCACATTTTTACTAACAAACATTGAGAGGTTGGGTTTTCCGACTCGATTGGTTAGCATGTTACAAACGTTTTGAGGTGTCATGGGCTTGAGTACAATTTTCCTTCCCTTATCACTCAATTCATACTCATTTCTTCTCCCATGGTGAACTACGTCCCTATCAAACTGCCAAGGACGGCCTAATAGTATGTGACAAGCATCCATAAGAATAACATCACACAAAACCTCATCAACGTAGGAACCCATGGTTAAGCCAACCCTCACTTGTTTAGTGACCCTTACTTTGTTCCCGTTGTTTAACCAATGTAATGCATAAGGGTTAGGGTGATTAGTAGTAGCTAGACCTAGTTTGTCTACCATTTCAGTTGAGGCAACGTTGGTACAACTACCTCCATCAATGATTAAACTACACCATTTGTCTTTAACTTGACACTTAGTATGAAATAGTTGGTCTCTTTGTTCGGTGTCATGTTGAATGGGGTTAGCATGTAGAGTACGTAGTACTAAGAGTGTGTCATAAGCCGGGGGTTCATAAGCCTCAAAATCTTCTTCTTCTTCTTCCCCTCCCTCATTAACATTGAAAACAGCTCCTATACGTTGTTCCTCTTCCCATATATCATCCCTAATGGTGATTACTTCTCTTAAGGTCACAACTCTTTTGTTGGTACATATTAGGATAGGGGGCACCTTGTTTGAACGCTTGAAAGGCGTTCACTTGCTCAATACTTCCCCTACAATGCATAGGCTCATGTCCAACTATCCCACAAGTGTCACACATCCCATAATAAGGTGTATGAGGCACAATTCCCAAAGCATTTACTTCACTAATCGAGTGTTGGTTGGAGGAACTAGCGCTTTGAACTTGATTGAGGTGGCTTTGGAGCTTCTTGTCAATGGTCTCCATGTGAGTTTTTAGTTGAGCCCCAAGGTCAATGCTTAGTTGATGTGAGTTGATATGAACTTTGAAACAAGAATGTAAAGATGGATTAGTATTCTGAAATGGAACGTGAATGAGTAACCAAAACAGAAAGAAAGGATAGTTTTAAGGAAGGATAAACCGTAACCAAGGATAGTATGCTAGGTGAAGTAGACCTATACTTCAACAAAGCGGTTTGCTAGATCAAACACTCGATTGAAATATCGAGTTTAGAGCTTGTAACGCGACTCACTCTAGACTTTGTCTTGTGAACTACAAGGACGAAACAGAAAGCTCAGCTTTACTCAAGTTTTAATATGCAAATTGGATGATGTTTATTCCTTCAAATGACCGGCTATATATAGCCTACAAGAGCCCTTAAACCGGTTGGTTTAGGGTGACAAAAACAAAGACTAAAGCTATGTGAACATGGAGCTAATTACAAAGTAGGGAGCTAATAACAAAGCTAGTGTAAACATGGAGTTAAAAACAATGTTTGATGGAGAGCAATCAGCCGTGGTCTTCTTTGTGTGAACAAGGAGATGAAAACAAAGCTTGAGTAGGAGTAATGAGGCGCGGCAAAGGTGTGAACATGGAGCCAAAAACAAAGGCTAACAAGGAGCCTTTTAGCCGTGTACACCATGAGAACACAACCAGCTTTAATACCTTCATAACTTCAGTCCACTTCCCATGTTTGAATGATAGTGAATCCAAGCTAATGTCTTCATTTAACCTTGATTAGTTGCTCCTTTATTCAGCTCAATTTCGAGCTAGCTCCATAATTGAAAATGACTCTTATTATTGCTAATGTAGCTGGCCTATGCTTAAGCAGGAGCTAGTTTTCTTTAGTTGAGCTCTTTAGTACTTCCTTACTTGGATTGGTAGCTCCTTGATTCGGATCATCTCCTCCCCCTTGACAAGGAATTGTCCTCAATTCTGAAATGTTATCTTTATCAAGGTATAGAAGAAGATCTTCTATTAGGAGGGTGGCTTGATCCCCATATTCATCCGGCAACTTCGACTTGTAAGTTCTGTGGTTACCCTTGTGCGGAACTTCTGGTTGTGACTTCCGTTTGTTCCTTCCTTGGTTTGGGAACTCCTCCATACTTACGTTAGCCAAAGACAAGTCATCCCTTATGAAGAGCCTTGTACTTCTGTTTTTGTTGTGCTCTCCTTTGTAGGCCGTTCTCATTATGTATCTTGAATTAGAATGCCTTGGGGTGCAAAGGAGGTTTCCTTTAGAAGGAAGTCTTACCTGCAAAATAAGCTCATCAAAAGTACCAAAAGAGTTAGTCTCGTGCTTGGCAAGTGCTTCAGCCTCCATGGAGTAGTAGTCCTTCCAATTCTCAATTCCAATTGTGCCTGCCTCTAAGGTGGTTGAATGTGTGTTGTTACAAGATAATGTGTTATCCATGTCTTTGACCTTACCCTCTTCATACCTTAAGATCTCATGATCTTTACTAGGTATTAAACGGGATGGTATTCCGTTAGAGATAATAGCACTTTGTTCCTTTCGCCACTCTTCTTCACTAACACTCTTAATCTTAATGGGTTCCTCCTTGGCGGCTTCCAACTCCCCCTCTTCTACAGCAAGTCCTCCCAACTCTTTATTAGCAAACATGGAAAGGCTGGGTTTTCCGACTTTGTTAGCTAACATGTTACACACACTTTGAGGGGTCATGGGTTTGAGTATAATTTTCTTTCCCTTATCATTCAACTCATACTCATTCCTCCTCCCATGGTGAACTACGTCCCTGTCAAACTGCCAAGGACGGCCTAATAGTATGTGACAAGCGTCCATAGGTATAACATCACATAGAACCTCATCAACGTAGGATCCCATGGTTAAACCAACCCTCACTTGTTTATTGACCCTTACCTTGTTCCCGTTGTTTAACCAATGTAATGCATAAGGGTTAGGGTGATTAGTAGTAGCTAGACCTAGTTTGTCCACCATTTCAGTTGAGGCAACGTTGGTACAACTACCTCCATCAATGATTAGACTACACCATTTGTCTTTAACTTGACACTTAGTATGGAACAGTTGGTCTCTCTGTTCAGTGTCATGTTGAATTGGGTTAGCATGTAGAGTACGTAGTACTAGGAGTGTGTCATAAGCCGGGGGTTCATAAGCCTCAAAGTCTCCTTCCTCTTCCTCCCCTTCCTCATTAACATTAAAAACAGCTCCTATACGTTGTTCCTCCTCCCATATCTCATCCCTAATGGTGATTACCTCTCTTAAGGTCACGACTCTTTTGTTAGGACATGCGTTTTTGTAATGACCAAACCCTTGACATTTGAAACAACGTACCTTAGATAGACTAGTTTCAGTGGTTGTTTTGGTGGTGGATTGAGGTGGGGGTGCTGGGTTACTCTTAACAATAAGGGGTTGATTAGAACTAGTAGGATTGACTCTATTGCTATCATCCATCCGAGACCAAGTATGACTCTTACTAGACTCACCCTCATGTCTTCCTTTCCCTTGTGCCTCAATTTTTAGACACAACCCACATAAGGTATCAAAATCAGAATAAGGACACAAATCAACCGTATTAGCTATACTACGATTTAACCCACGTAAGAACCTAGCCATTTTTATCTCTTCATTCTCTTCTACTTCTCCCATTAGAACCAGGTTCTCAAATTCCTCTATATATTCACTAACACTCATTTTTCCTTGAACAAGGTTAGCAATCTTTTTGTATAAGGACAACTTGTGCGTGGTAGGAACATACCTCTTACGTAGTTTTCGTTTTAAGGACTCCCAAGAAGTAATCTTACCCTTTCCACTTCTGGTGCGTTGTACCTTAAGCCCTTCATACCAAAGGGAAGCTCCTTTGCTTAGCTTTAGGATGGCGTATTTGCACCTCTCTTCGTCCTCCAAATCCTTGAAGTCAAAGAGCTTCTCCATGCTTCTTTCCCACTCCAAGTAAGCTTCAGGATCAGTACCACCGTTAAACTCAGGAAGTTCAGTTACCTTGATCTTGTCCACCGGTTCTCTCCTTGGTTGGAAGCGAGAATTCTTGGGCTGGAAGTTCTCCAACGCCTTCTTTAGTTGTTCCAGGAAGGTAAGATCTTCAAAGTTCAACACTCCTGCCATTTTTACGTCTAAATGGATGACCAAAGCTCTGATACCACTAATGATGTGAGTTGATATGAACTTTGAAACAAGAATGTAAAGATGGATTAGTATTCTGAAATGGAACGTGAATGAGTAACCAAAACAGAAAGAAAGGATAGTTTTAAGGAAGGATAAACCGTAACCAAGGATAGTATGCTAGGTGAAGTAGACCTATACTTCAACAAAGCGGTTTGCTAGATCAAACACTCGATTGAAATAGCGAGTTTAGAGCTTGTAACGCGACTCACTCTAGACTTTGTCTTGTGAACTACAAGGACGAAACAGAAAGCTCAGCTTTACTCAAGTTTTAATATGCAAATTGGATGATGTTTATTCCTTCAAATGACCGGCTATATATAGCCTACAAGAGCCCTTAAACCGGTTGGTTTAGGGTGACAAAAACAAAGACTAAAGCTATGTGAACATGGAGCTAATTACAAAGTAGGGAGCTAATAACAAAGCTAGTGTAAACATGGAGTTAAAAACAATGTTTGATGGAGAGCAATCAGCCGTGGTCTTCTTTGTGTGAACAAGGAGATGAAAACAAAGCTTGAGTAGGAGTAATGAGGCGCGGCAAAGGTGTGAACATGGAGCCAAAAACAAAGGCTAACAAGGAGCCTTTTAGCCGTGTACACCATGAGAACACAACCAGCTTTAATACCTTCATAACTTCAGTCCACTTCCCATGTTTGAATGATAGTGAATCCAAGCTAATGTCTTCATTTAACCTTGATTAGTTGCTCCTTTATTCAGCTCAATTTCGAGCTAGCTCCATAATTGAAAATGACTCCTTATTATTGCTAATGTAGCTGGCCTATGCTTAAGTAGGAGCTAGTTTTCTTTAGTTGAGCTCTTTAGTACTTCCTTACTTGGATTGGTAGCTCCTTGATTCGGATCATTAGTTGTGTGATAGCATCGACCTCGTGCCTACCTCCTCGATTCGTGATGGTGGGATTTGCCGCGTATCCTACCGATCAATAAATAACCGACTATTCCTAGTGGGTAGCTAGGGCAAGTAGGGTCGATATCCACTGAGACGGTATGATAAAGTCTAGACTAGGTCGGCCTAAAAACGAGACTAAATCACCAAACAAACACAAAGGAAGCAATAATTGGTAAACTATGGTGGTGGAAGAGGTAAGACTAGGCTAACAATGAACTAGGCTAAAACAATGCTAAAATGGAATAACTAATGATCAAACAACTAGTAAACTAAAAGAAACGATGACTACTAAGAGGATGAAATCAAATATGGAAGGAAGTGGGGTAGGTTGGGTTCATAAGTGTAGTAGGGTAATTGGGGTGATCATGGGTGCAAGCGTCCCCTAGTTGCTAGAGTCGGTCCGGGCTCTCGCTACGTAGACCAACGCCGAGGTAAGTTCGTGCTCTCGCGTCTAAGACTAACCTCAACACAACCACAAAATAGACAAACAATGAGAAGATGAGCACAAGTATGGGGAGCATTGGCCACTACTACTCACACAAGCAAATCAACAAACACATAGAGTGCCCAATATGTAACTAACAACAAAAGAGTTACCTTTACCCCTAATCAAACCCTAATCACCCATAATCTACCCTTAATCCCCCTACTAACCCCACAAGGAGACTACTCACTCATTATCAAGAAGAAACCAACAATAATAAGAGGAAACAACATGAAAAACCAAACATCCATTATGAACAATAAGAACAATAACAAGAACAATATAAAAAGATTGAAACTAGATTTAAATAAACAAGAACAAGAGTAGAGAAAATTATACCAACAACCAAATGAAGATAAAGATGTAAACTTGCATAAACAAGAACCCAAATCAACTCCAAGGATGTCAAGCTTGGAGAAATCTTCAAGAACCCACTTAATACAAGATTATCTACACTAGATTAAACTAAGATTAACTAAAGATTAACTAGAGATTAAAAGAGGTTAATTAGGGTTTTGAATTCTGAAGAGGGGCCTAAAACAATCTAGGGTAAAGTATGGTGCTTAAACATTACAAGGGAGGAGTATTTATAGGGTTACAAGAATGAAGGAGGAGAAAAGAAACAAATGCGGCTACAACAGTCTCGTCTCGCCCGGGACGGGTTGGTCCCGCCCGGGACGGGTTGGTCCCGCCCGGGACGGACCTAAAACGGAAGCAGTGTTAAATGCGCACCTCATCCCGGACGGGATGAGTTCCTTCCCGTCGGGGATGAGTCTTGTAGGCCTCCAATATGATCTTTAAGATTCCTCCTTGCTTCAGATGGGCTTCTCATCGACTCTCAGGTCTCGGGATCAAGTCTAAGGGGCTCAGGATCGGGTCTCAAGGTCTCGGGGTCGAATCCAAGGCATCGAGTGATCGTTCCTTCGCTTCGTTGGCTCCGAAAAGTGTATGTATTGAGTCGGAATCGCTCCAACTCTTCATGAATGGTCTCGAGAACCTGAAACGAGCTAGAGGAAGCATAAGTAGCCCATGAACCGCTCCTGATGCGAGTTCATTTTGCACCGTTGTTTTGATCAGTCCATATCTCGAGTTATACTTGGAGTTTCGCAGTCATTCAAAATGGAGGAGATAGATTTCGAGCTTATCTTTTCAATGACTATTCATGAAGGCTCATTGAACAAGTATTGACAAAGTTATGGTCCGAACAAGACAGTTGTGCATGGGAATTTCTGATGCGAGTTCATTTTGCAGCATTGTTTTGATCAGTCCATATCTCGAGTTATACTTGGAATTTCGTAGTCATTCAAAATGGAGGAGATAGATTTCGAGCTTATCTTTCCAATGACTATTCATGAAGGCTGATTGAACAAGTATTGACAAAGTTATGGTCCGAACAAGTCAGTTGTGCATGGGAAAGCACCGGGGTTAAAGAGGACGTTTGAAGCTGGTTGTGTTCACTTGGTGTGCACGTCCAAATGAAGCTTTGTTATTACCAAATGGTCACACCAGCCACACCTTAATGCTCTCTTAGCTTTGTTATTAGCTCCTTGTTCACATTACTTTGTTATTAGCTCCTAGTTTAAATTACTTTGTTATTAGCTCCTAGCTTTGTTATTAGCTCCTTGTTCACATGGTTGTAACTTTGTTTTTGTCACCCTAATCAGCCAAGTTTAAGGTCTGATTGTAGGCTATATATAGCCATTTAGTTGAATGAATAAGACATCCAATTTGCATATTAAAACTTGAGTAAAGCTGAGCTTTCTGTTTCGTCCTTGTAGTTCACAAGACAAAGTCTAGAGTGAGTCGCGTTACAAGCTCTAAACTCGCTATTTCAATCGAGTGTTTGATCTAGCAAACCGCTTTGTTGAAGTATAGGTCTACTTCACCTAGCATACTATCCTTGGTTACGGTTTATCCTTCCTTAAAACTATCCTTTCTTTCTGTTTTGGTTACTCATTCACGTTCCATTTCAGAATACTAATACTACTTCATATTCTTGTTTCAAAGTTCATATCAACTCACATCATTAGTGGTATCAGAGCTACAACTCTTGATTTTTCTTAAAATCAAGACGGTCCAAGGAGTGTCGAAGCCAAGTTGTTAGTTGAATTTCTGATTGCGATTGGAATTCAAAGGTTAAACTCGTGCGGGTAGTTCGAGGGTTAATCGGTTTTGATTGTTTCGTGGTTCTTGTTGAAGTTCGATTTATTTTCAAAAAAAAAAAAAAAAAACTGTTCACGAATTAGTACTGTTCACGTAGTACTATTCAAAAAAAAAAAGATGGCTGGAATTTTCTCGTTTGAAAACACTTACGAGGAAAGTTTGGTGTTTGATCCAACGTTACCACCTGTTTTTGACGAGTATCATCTTCAACCAAACGGGTTGTGCAAGAAGAAACAAATTCTGATCTTAATCAAAACAAGCATGGAGAGTAAGGGGGTTGAGCTTGTGGAATACTTTGAGAAGCAACAAAAGATACCTGATCCATCCTTGTTCACAACAAGCAAAGTAGAGTTCACAAGCATTCAAAACAACACCTACTTGAAAAGGAGTCGAGCTTGGGGTCGAGCCGTGATACCAACGTTACCCACACTTATGTCTATTTGGAGTAAGGATGTGTTGATCCTAACAAATTTTGTATTTGATCCAGGTGGGATACTTGTTACAAGAATTGAGGACAATTCTTTTTCAAAGAAGGAGAGTATGATGCGAGTTCATTTTGCACCGTTGTTTTGATCAGTCCATATCTCGAGTTGTACTTGGAGTTTCGCAGTCATTCAAAATGGAGGAGATAGATTTCGAGCTTATATTTCCAATGACTATTCATGAAGGCTCATTGAACAAGTATTGACAAAGTTATGGTCCGAACAAGACAGTTGTGCATGGGAATTTCTGATGCGAGTTCATTTTGCAGCATTGTTTTGATCAGTCCATATCTCGAGTTATACTTGGAATTTCGTAGTCATTCAAAATGGAGGAGATAGATTTCGAGCTTATCTTTCCAATGACTATTCATGAAGGCTCATTGAACAAGTATTGACAAAGTTATGGTCCGAACAAGTCAGTTGTGCATGGGAAAGCACCGGGGTTAAAGAGGACGTTTGAAGCTGGTTGTGTTCACTTGGTGTGCACGTCCAAATGAAGCTTTGTTATTACCAAATGGTCACACCAGCCACACCTTAATGCTCTCTTAGCTTTGTTATTAGCTCCTTGTTCACATTACTTTGTTATTAGCTCCTAGTTTAAATTACTTTGTTATTAGGTCCTAGCTTTGTTATTAGCTCCTTGTTCACATGGTTGTAACTTTGTTTTTGTCACCCTAATCAGCCAAGTTTAAGGTCTGATTGTAGGCTATATATAGCCATTTAGTTGAATGAATAAGACATCCAATTTGCATATTAAAACTTGAGTAAAGCTGAGCTTTCTGTTTCGTCCTTGTAGTTCACAAGACAAAGTCTAGAGTGAGTCGCGTTACAAGCTCTAAACTCGCTATTTCAATCGAGTGTTTGATCTAGCAAACCGCTTTGTTGAAGTATAGGTCTACTTCACCTAGCATACTATCCTTGGTTACGGTTTATCCTTCCTTAAAACTATCCTTTCTTTCTGTTTTGGTTACTCATTCACGTTCCATTTCAGAATACTAATACTACTTCATATTCTTGTTTCAAAGTTCATATCAACTCACATCATTAGTGGTATCAGAGCTACAACTCTTGATTTTTCTTAAAATCAAGACGGTCCAAGGAGTGTCGAAGCCAAGTTGTTAGTTGAATTTCTGATTGCGATTGGAATTCAAAGGTTAAACTCGTGCGGGTAGTTCGAGGGTTAATCGGTTTTGATTGTTTCGTGGTTCTTGTTGAAGTTCGATTTATTTTCAAAAAAAAAAAAAAAAAACTGTTCACGAATTAGTACTGTTCACGTAGTACTATTCAAAAAAAAAAAGATGGCTGGAATTTTCTCGTTTGAAAACACTTACGAGGAAAGTTTGGTGTTTGATCCAACGTTACCACCTGTTTTTGACGAGTATCATCTTCAACCAAACGGGTTGTGCAAGAAGAAACAAATTCTGATCTTAATCAAAACAAGCATGGAGAGTAAGGGGGTTGAGCTTGTGGAATACTTTGAGAAGCAACAAAAGATACCTGATCCATCCTTGTTCACAACAAGCAAAGTAGAGTTCACAAGCATTCAAAACAACACCTACTTGAAAAGGAGTCGAGCTTGGGGTCGAGCCGTGATACCAACGTTACCCACACTTATGTCTATTTGGAGTAAGGATGTGTTGATCCTAACAAATTTTGTATTTGATCCAGGTGGGATACTTGTTACAAGAATTGAGGACAATTCTTTTTCAAAGAAGGAGAGTATGATGCGAGTTCATTTTGCACCGTTGTTTTGATCAGTCCATATCTCGAGTTGTACTTGGAGTTTCGCAGTCATTCAAAATGGAGGAGATAGATTTCGAGCTTATATTTCCAATGACTATTCATGAAGGCTCATTGAACAAGTATTGACAAAGTTATGGTCCGAACAAGACAGTTGTGCATGGGAATTTCTGATGCGAGTTCATTTTGCAGCATTGTTTTGATCAGTCCATATCTCGAGTTATACTTGGAATTTCGTAGTCATTCAAAATGGAGGAGATAGATTTCGAGCTTATCTTTCCAATGACTATTCATGAAGGCTCATTGAACAAGTATTGACAAAGTTATGGTCCGAACAAGTCAGTTGTGCATGGGAAAGCACCGGGGTTAAAGAGGACGTTTGAAGCTGGTTGTGTTCACTTGGTGTGCACGTCCAAATGAAGCTTTGTTATTACCAAATGGTCACACCAGCCACACCTTAATGCTCTCTTAGCTTTGTTATTAGCTCCTTGTTCACATTACTTTGTTATTAGCTCCTAGTTTAAATTACTTTGTTATTAGGTCCTAGCTTTGTTATTAGCTCCTTGTTCACATGGTTGTAACTTTGTTTTTGTCACCCTAATCAGCCAAGTTTAAGGTCTGATTGTAGGCTATATATAGCCATTTAGTTGAATGAATAAGACATCCAATTTGCATATTAAAACTTGAGTAAAGCTGAGCTTTCTGTTTCGTCCTTGTAGTTCACAAGACAAAGTCTAGAGTGAGTCGCGTTACAAGCTCTAAACTCGCTATTTCAATCGAGTGTTTGATCTAGCAAACCGCTTTGTTGAAGTATAGGTCTACTTCACCTAGCATACTATCCTTGGTTACGGTTTATCCTTCCTTAAAACTATCCTTTCTTTCTGTTTTGGTTACTCATTCACGTTCCATTTCAGAATACTAATACTACTTCATATTCTTGTTTCAAAGTTCATATCAACTCACATCATTAGTGGTATCAGAGCTACAACTCTTGATTTTTCTTAAAATCAAGACGGTCCAAGGAGTGTCGAAGCCAAGTTGTTAGTTGAATTTCTGATTGCGATTGGAATTCAAAGGTTAAACTCGTGCGGGTAGTTCGAGGGTTAATCGGTTTTGATTGTTTCGTGGTTCTTGTTGAAGTTCGATTTATTTTCAAAAAAAAAAAAAAAAACTGTTCACGAATTAGTACTGTTCACGTAGTACTATTCAAAAAAAAAAAGATGGCTGGAATTTTCTCGTTTGAAAACACTTACGAGGAAAGTTTGGTGTTTGATCCAACGTTACCACCTGTTTTTGACGAGTATCATCTTCAACCAAACGGGTTGTGCAAGAAGAAACAAATTCTGATCTTAATCAAAACAAGCATGGAGAGTAAGGGGGTTGAGCTTGTGGAATACTTTGAGAAGCAACAAAAGATACCTGATCCATCCTTGTTCACAACAAGCAAAGTAGAGTTCACAAGCATTCAAAACAACACCTACTTGAAAAGGAGTCGAGCTTGGGGTCGAGCCGTGATACCAACGTTACCCACACTTATGTCTATTTGGAGTAAGGATGTGTTGATCCTAACAAATTTTGTATTTGATCCAGGTGGGATACTTGTTACAAGAATTGAGGACAATTCTTTTTCAAAGAAGGAGAGTATGATGCGAGTTCATTTTGCACCGTTGTTTTGATCAGTCCATATCTCGAGTTGTACTTGGAGTTTCGCAGTCATTCAAAATGGAGGAGATAGATTTCGAGCTTATATTTCCAATGACTATTCATGAAGGCTCATTGAACAAGTATTGACAAAGTTATGGTCCGAACAAGACAGTTGTGCATGGGAATTTCTGATGCGAGTTCATTTTGCAGCATTGTTTTGATCAGTCCATATCTCGAGTTATACTTGGAATTTCGTAGTCATTCAAAATGGAGGAGATAGATTTCGAGCTTATCTTTCCAATGACTATTCATGAAGGCTCATTGAACAAGTATTGACAAAGTTATGGTCCGAACAAGTCAGTTGTGCATGGGAAAGCACCGGGGTTAAAGAGGACGTTTGAAGCTGGTTGTGTTCACTTGGTGTGCACGTCCAAATGAAGCTTTGTTATTACCAAATGGTCACACCAGCCACACCTTAATGCTCTCTTAGCTTTGTTATTAGCTCCTTGTTCACATTACTTTGTTATTAGCTCCTAGTTTAAATTACTTTGTTATTAGGTCCTAGCTTTGTTATTAGCTCCTTGTTCACATGGTTGTAACTTTGTTTTTGTCACCCTAATCAGCCAAGTTTAAGGTCTGATTGTAGGCTATATATAGCCATTTAGTTGAATGAATAAGACATCCAATTTGCATATTAAAACTTGAGTAAAGCTGAGCTTTCTGTTTCGTCCTTGTAGTTCACAAGACAAAGTCTAGAGTGAGTCGCGTTACAAGCTCTAAACTCGCTATTTCAATCGAGTGTTTGATCTAGCAAACCGCTTTGTTGAAGTATAGGTCTACTTCACCTAGCATACTATCCTTGGTTACGGTTTATCCTTCCTTAAAACTATCCTTTCTTTCTGTTTTGGTTACTCATTCACGTTCCATTTCAGAATACTAATACTACTTCATATTCTTGTTTCAAAGTTCATATCAACTCACATCATTAGTGGTATCAGAGCTACAACTCTTGATTTTTCTTAAAATCAAGACGGTCCAAGGAGTGTCGAAGCCAAGTTGTTAGTTGAATTTCTGATTGCGATTGGAATTCAAAGGTTAAACTCGTGCGGGTAGTTCGAGGGTTAATCGGTTTTGATTGTTTCGTGGTTCTTGTTGAAGTTCGATTTATTTTCAAAAAAAAAAAAAAAAAACTGTTCACGAATTAGTACTGTTCACGTAGTACTATTCAAAAAAAAAAAGATGGCTGGAATTTTCTCGTTTGAAAACACTTACGAGGAAAGTTTGGTGTTTGATCCAACGTTACCACCTGTTTTTGACGAGTATCATCTTCAACCAAACGGGTTGTGCAAGAAGAAACAAATTCTGATCTTAATCAAAACAAGCATGGAGAGTAAGGGGGTTGAGCTTGTGGAATACTTTGAGAAGCAACAAAAGATACCTGATCCATCCTTGTTCACAACAAGCAAAGTAGAGTTCACAAGCATTCAAAACAACACCTACTTGAAAAGGAGTCGAGCTTGGGGTCGAGCCGTGATACCAACGTTACCCACACTTATGTCTATTTGGAGTAAGGATGTGTTGATCCTAACAAATTTTGTATTTGATCCAGGTGGGATACTTGTTACAAGAATTGAGGACAATTCTTTTTCAAAGAAGGAGAGTATGATGCGAGTTCATTTTGCACCGTTGTTTTGATCAGTCCATATCTCGAGTTGTACTTGGAGTTTCGCAGTCATTCAAAATGGAGGAGATAGATTTCGAGCTTATATTTCCAATGACTATTCATGAAGGCTCATTGAACAAGTATTGACAAAGTTATGGTCCGAACAAGACAGTTGTGCATGGGAATTTCTGATGCGAGTTCATTTTGCAGCATTGTTTTGATCAGTCCATATCTCGAGTTATACTTGGAATTTCGTAGTCATTCAAAATGGAGGAGATAGATTTCGAGCTTATCTTTCCAATGACTATTCATGAAGGCTCATTGAACAAGTATTGACAAAGTTATGGTCCGAACAAGTCAGTTGTGCATGGGAAAGCACCGGGGTTAAAGAGGACGTTTGAAGCTGGTTGTGTTCACTTGGTGTGCACGTCCAAATGAAGCTTTGTTATTACCAAATGGTCACACCAGCCACACCTTAATGCTCTCTTAGCTTTGTTATTAGCTCCTTGTTCACATTACTTTGTTATTAGCTCCTAGTTTAAATTACTTTGTTATTAGGTCCTAGCTTTGTTATTAGCTCCTTGTTCACATGGTTGTAACTTTGTTTTTGTCACCCTAATCAGCCAAGTTTAAGGTCTGATTGTAGGCTATATATAGCCATTTAGTTGAATGAATAAGACATCCAATTTGCATATTAAAACTTGAGTAAAGCTGAGCTTTCTGTTTCGTCCTTGTAGTTCACAAGACAAAGTCTAGAGTGAGTCGCGTTACAAGCTCTAAACTCGCTATTTCAATCGAGTGTTTGATCTAGCAAACCGCTTTGTTGAAGTATAGGTCTACTTCACCTAGCATACTATCCTTGGTTACGGTTTATCCTTCCTTAAAACTATCCTTTCTTTCTGTTTTGGTTACTCATTCACGTTCCATTTCAGAATACTAATACTACTTCATATTCTTGTTTCAAAGTTCATATCAACTCACATCATTAGTGGTATCAGAGCTACAACTCTTGATTTTTCTTAAAATCAAGACGGTCCAAGGAGTGTCGAAGCCAAGTTGTTAGTTGAATTTCTGATTGCGATTGGAATTCAAAGGTTAAACTCGTGCGGGTAGTTCGAGGGTTAATCGGTTTTGATTGTTTCGTGGTTCTTGTTGAAGTTCGATTTATTTTCAAAAAAAAAAAAAAAAAACTGTTCACGAATTAGTACTGTTCACGTAGTACTATTCAAAAAAAAAAAGATGGCTGGAATTTTCTCGTTTGAAAACACTTACGAGGAAAGTTTGGTGTTTGATCCAACGTTACCACCTGTTTTTGACGAGTATCATCTTCAACCAAACGGGTTGTGCAAGAAGAAACAAATTCTGATCTTAATCAAAACAAGCATGGAGAGTAAGGGGGTTGAGCTTGTGGAATACTTTGAGAAGCAACAAAAGATACCTGATCCATCCTTGTTCACAACAAGCAAAGTAGAGTTCACAAGCATTCAAAACAACACCTACTTGAAAAGGAGTCGAGCTTGGGGTCGAGCCGTGATACCAACGTTACCCACACTTATGTCTATTTGGAGTAAGGATGTGTTGATCCTAACAAATTTTGTATTTGATCCAGGTGGGATACTTGTTACAAGAATTGAGGACAATTCTTTTTCAAAGAAGGAGAGTATGATGCGAGTTCATTTTGCACCGTTGTTTTGATCAGTCCATATCTCGAGTTGTACTTGGAGTTTCGCAGTCATTCAAAATGGAGGAGATAGATTTCGAGCTTATATTTCCAATGACTATTCATGAAGGCTCATTGAACAAGTATTGACAAAGTTATGGTCCGAACAAGACAGTTGTGCATGGGAATTTCTGATGCGAGTTCATTTTGCAGCATTGTTTTGATCAGTCCATATCTCGAGTTATACTTGGAATTTCGTAGTCATTCAAAATGGAGGAGATAGATTTCGAGCTTATCTTTCCAATGACTATTCATGAAGGCTCATTGAACAAGTATTGACAAAGTTATGGTCCGAACAAGTCAGTTGTGCATGGGAAAGCACCGGGGTTAAAGAGGACGTTTGAAGCTGGTTGTGTTCACTTGGTGTGCACGTCCAAATGAAGCTTTGTTATTACCAAATGGTCACACCAGCCACACCTTAATGCTCTCTTAGCTTTGTTATTAGCTCCTTGTTCACATTACTTTGTTATTAGCTCCTAGTTTAAATTACTTTGTTATTAGGTCCTAGCTTTGTTATTAGCTCCTTGTTCACATGGTTGTAACTTTGTTTTTGTCACCCTAATCAGCCAAGTTTAAGGTCTGATTGTAGGCTATATATAGCCATTTAGTTGAATGAATAAGACATCCAATTTGCATATTAAAACTTGAGTAAAGCTGAGCTTTCTGTTTCGTCCTTGTAGTTCACAAGACAAAGTCTAGAGTGAGTCGCGTTACAAGCTCTAAACTCGCTATTTCAATCGAGTGTTTGATCTAGCAAACCGCTTTGTTGAAGTATAGGTCTACTTCACCTAGCATACTATCCTTGGTTACGGTTTATCCTTCCTTAAAACTATCCTTTCTTTCTGTTTTGGTTACTCATTCACGTTCCATTTCAGAATACTAATACTACTTCATATTCTTGTTTCAAAGTTCATATCAACTCACATCATTAGTGGTATCAGAGCTACAACTCTTGATTTTTCTTAAAATCAAGACGGTCCAAGGAGTGTCGAAGCCAAGTTGTTAGTTGAATTTCTGATTGCGATTGGAATTCAAAGGTTAAACTCGTGCGGGTAGTTCGAGGGTTAATCGGTTTTGATTGTTTCGTGGTTCTTGTTGAAGTTCGATTTATTTTCAAAAAAAAAAAAAAAAAACTGTTCACGAATTAGTACTGTTCACGTAGTACTATTCAAAAAAAAAAAGATGGCTGGAATTTTCTCGTTTGAAAACACTTACGAGGAAAGTTTGGTGTTTGATCCAACGTTACCACCTGTTTTTGACGAGTATCATCTTCAACCAAACGGGTTGTGCAAGAAGAAACAAATTCTGATCTTAATCAAAACAAGCATGGAGAGTAAGGGGGTTGAGCTTGTGGAATACTTTGAGAAGCAACAAAAGATACCTGATCCATCCTTGTTCACAACAAGCAAAGTAGAGTTCACAAGCATTCAAAACAACACCTACTTGAAAAGGAGTCGAGCTTGGGGTCGAGCCGTGATACCAACGTTACCCACACTTATGTCTATTTGGAGTAAGGATGTGTTGATCCTAACAAATTTTGTATTTGATCCAGGTGGGATACTTGTTACAAGAATTGAGGACAATTCTTTTTCAAAGAAGGAGAGTATGATGCGAGTTCATTTTGCACCGTTGTTTTGATCAGTCCATATCTCGAGTTGTACTTGGAGTTTCGCAGTCATTCAAAATGGAGGAGATAGATTTCGAGCTTATATTTCCAATGACTATTCATGAAGGCTCATTGAACAAGTATTGACAAAGTTATGGTCCGAACAAGACAGTTGTGCATGGGAATTTCTGATGCGAGTTCATTTTGCAGCATTGTTTTGATCAGTCCATATCTCGAGTTATACTTGGAATTTCGTAGTCATTCAAAATGGAGGAGATAGATTTCGAGCTTATCTTTCCAATGACTATTCATGAAGGCTCATTGAACAAGTATTGACAAAGTTATGGTCCGAACAAGTCAGTTGTGCATGGGAAAGCACCGGGGTTAAAGAGGACGTTTGAAGCTGGTTGTGTTCACTTGGTGTGCACGTCCAAATGAAGCTTTGTTATTACCAAATGGTCACACCAGCCACACCTTAATGCTCTCTTAGCTTTGTTATTAGCTCCTTGTTCACATTACTTTGTTATTAGCTCCTAGTTTAAATTACTTTGTTATTAGGTCCTAGCTTTGTTATTAGCTCCTTGTTCACATGGTTGTAACTTTGTTTTTGTCACCCTAATCAGCCAAGTTTAAGGTCTGATTGTAGGCTATATATAGCCATTTAGTTGAATGAATAAGACATCCAATTTGCATATTAAAACTTGAGTAAAGCTGAGCTTTCTGTTTCGTCCTTGTAGTTCACAAGACAAAGTCTAGAGTGAGTCGCGTTACAAGCTCTAAACTCGCTATTTCAATCGAGTGTTTGATCTAGCAAACCGCTTTGTTGAAGTATAGGTCTACTTCACCTAGCATACTATCCTTGGTTACGGTTTATCCTTCCTTAAAACTATCCTTTCTTTCTGTTTTGGTTACTCATTCACGTTCCATTTCAGAATACTAATACTACTTCATATTCTTGTTTCAAAGTTCATATCAACTCACATCATTAGTGGTATCAGAGCTACAACTCTTGATTTTTCTTAAAATCAAGACGGTCCAAGGAGTGTCGAAGCCAAGTTGTTAGTTGAATTTCTGATTGCGATTGGAATTCAAAGGTTAAACTCGTGCGGGTAGTTCGAGGGTTAATCGGTTTTGATTGTTTCGTGGTTCTTGTTGAAGTTCGATTTATTTTCAAAAAAAAAAAAAAAAAACTGTTCACGAATTAGTACTGTTCACGTAGTACTATTCAAAAAAAAAAAGATGGCTGGAATTTTCTCGTTTGAAAACACTTACGAGGAAAGTTTGGTGTTTGATCCAACGTTACCACCTGTTTTTGACGAGTATCATCTTCAACCAAACGGGTTGTGCAAGAAGAAACAAATTCTGATCTTAATCAAAACAAGCATGGAGAGTAAGGGGGTTGAGCTTGTGGAATACTTTGAGAAGCAACAAAAGATACCTGATCCATCCTTGTTCACAACAAGCAAAGTAGAGTTCACAAGCATTCAAAACAACACCTACTTGAAAAGGAGTCGAGCTTGGGGTCGAGCCGTGATACCAACGTTACCCACACTTATGTCTATTTGGAGTAAGGATGTGTTGATCCTAACAAATTTTGTATTTGATCCAGGTGGGATACTTGTTACAAGAATTGAGGACAATTCTTTTTCAAAGAAGGAGAGTATGATGCGAGTTCATTTTGCACCGTTGTTTTGATCAGTCCATATCTCGAGTTGTACTTGGAGTTTCGCAGTCATTCAAAATGGAGGAGATAGATTTCGAGCTTATATTTCCAATGACTATTCATGAAGGCTCATTGAACAAGTATTGACAAAGTTATGGTCCGAACAAGACAGTTGTGCATGGGAATTTCTGATGCGAGTTCATTTTGCAGCATTGTTTTGATCAGTCCATATCTCGAGTTATACTTGGAATTTCGTAGTCATTCAAAATGGAGGAGATAGATTTCGAGCTTATCTTTCCAATGACTATTCATGAAGGCTCATTGAACAAGTATTGACAAAGTTATGGTCCGAACAAGTCAGTTGTGCATGGGAAAGCACCGGGGTTAAAGAGGACGTTTGAAGCTGGTTGTGTTCACTTGGTGTGCACGTCCAAATGAAGCTTTGTTATTACCAAATGGTCACACCAGCCACACCTTAATGCTCTCTTAGCTTTGTTATTAGCTCCTTGTTCACATTACTTTGTTATTAGCTCCTAGTTTAAATTACTTTGTTATTAGGTCCTAGCTTTGTTATTAGCTCCTTGTTCACATGGTTGTAACTTTGTTTTTGTCACCCTAATCAGCCAAGTTTAAGGTCTGATTGTAGGCTATATATAGCCATTTAGTTGAATGAATAAGACATCCAATTTGCATATTAAAACTTGAGTAAAGCTGAGCTTTCTGTTTCGTCCTTGTAGTTCACAAGACAAAGTCTAGAGTGAGTCGCGTTACAAGCTCTAAACTCGCTATTTCAATCGAGTGTTTGATCTAGCAAACCGCTTTGTTGAAGTATAGGTCTACTTCACCTAGCATACTATCCTTGGTTACGGTTTATCCTTCCTTAAAACTATCCTTTCTTTCTGTTTTGGTTACTCATTCACGTTCCATTTCAGAATACTAATACTACTTCATATTCTTGTTTCAAAGTTCATATCAACTCACATCATTAGTGGTATCAGAGCTACAACTCTTGATTTTTCTTAAAATCAAGACGGTCCAAGGAGTGTCGAAGCCAAGTTGTTAGTTGAATTTCTGATTGCGATTGGAATTCAAAGGTTAAACTCGTGCGGGTAGTTCGAGGGTTAATCGGTTTTGATTGTTTCGTGGTTCTTGTTGAAGTTCGATTTATTTTCAAAAAAAAAAAAAAAAAACTGTTCACGAATTAGTACTGTTCACGTAGTACTATTCAAAAAAAAAAAGATGGCTGGAATTTTCTCGTTTGAAAACACTTACGAGGAAAGTTTGGTGTTTGATCCAACGTTACCACCTGTTTTTGACGAGTATCATCTTCAACCAAACGGGTTGTGCAAGAAGAAACAAATTCTGATCTTAATCAAAACAAGCATGGAGAGTAAGGGGGTTGAGCTTGTGGAATACTTTGAGAAGCAACAAAAGATACCTGATCCATCCTTGTTCACAACAAGCAAAGTAGAGTTCACAAGCATTCAAAACAACACCTACTTGAAAAGGAGTCGAGCTTGGGGTCGAGCCGTGATACCAACGTTACCCACACTTATGTCTATTTGGAGTAAGGATGTGTTGATCCTAACAAATTTTGTATTTGATCCAGGTGGGATACTTGTTACAAGAATTGAGGACAATTCTTTTTCAAAGAAGGAGAGTATGATGCGAGTTCATTTTGCACCGTTGTTTTGATCAGTCCATATCTCGAGTTGTACTTGGAGTTTCGCAGTCATTCAAAATGGAGGAGATAGATTTCGAGCTTATATTTCCAATGACTATTCATGAAGGCTCATTGAACAAGTATTGACAAAGTTATGGTCCGAACAAGACAGTTGTGCATGGGAATTTCTGATGCGAGTTCATTTTGCAGCATTGTTTTGATCAGTCCATATCTCGAGTTATACTTGGAATTTCGTAGTCATTCAAAATGGAGGAGATAGATTTCGAGCTTATCTTTCCAATGACTATTCATGAAGGCTCATTGAACAAGTATTGACAAAGTTATGGTCCGAACAAGTCAGTTGTGCATGGGAAAGCACCGGGGTTAAAGAGGACGTTTGAAGCTGGTTGTGTTCACTTGGTGTGCACGTCCAAATGAAGCTTTGTTATTACCAAATGGTCACACCAGCCACACCTTAATGCTCTCTTAGCTTTGTTATTAGCTCCTTGTTCACATTACTTTGTTATTAGCTCCTAGTTTAAATTACTTTGTTATTAGGTCCTAGCTTTGTTATTAGCTCCTTGTTCACATGGTTGTAACTTTGTTTTTGTCACCCTAATCAGCCAAGTTTAAGGTCTGATTGTAGGCTATATATAGCCATTTAGTTGAATGAATAAGACATCCAATTTGCATATTAAAACTTGAGTAAAGCTGAGCTTTCTGTTTCGTCCTTGTAGTTCACAAGACAAAGTCTAGAGTGAGTCGCGTTACAAGCTCTAAACTCGCTATTTCAATCGAGTGTTTGATCTAGCAAACCGCTTTGTTGAAGTATAGGTCTACTTCACCTAGCATACTATCCTTGGTTACGGTTTATCCTTCCTTAAAACTATCCTTTCTTTCTGTTTTGGTTACTCATTCACGTTCCATTTCAGAATACTAATACTACTTCATATTCTTGTTTCAAAGTTCATATCAACTCACATCATTAGTGGTATCAGAGCTACAACTCTTGATTTTTCTTAAAATCAAGACGGTCCAAGGAGTGTCGAAGCCAAGTTGTTAGTTGAATTTCTGATTGCGATTGGAATTCAAAGGTTAAACTCGTGCGGGTAGTTCGAGGGTTAATCGGTTTTGATTGTTTCGTGGTTCTTGTTGAAGTTCGATTTATTTTCAAAAAAAAAAAAAAAAAACTGTTCACGAATTAGTACTGTTCACGTAGTACTATTCAAAAAAAAAAAGATGGCTGGAATTTTCTCGTTTGAAAACACTTACGAGGAAAGTTTGGTGTTTGATCCAACGTTACCACCTGTTTTTGACGAGTATCATCTTCAACCAAACGGGTTGTGCAAGAAGAAACAAATTCTGATCTTAATCAAAACAAGCATGGAGAGTAAGGGGGTTGAGCTTGTGGAATACTTTGAGAAGCAACAAAAGATACCTGATCCATCCTTGTTCACAACAAGCAAAGTAGAGTTCACAAGCATTCAAAACAACACCTACTTGAAAAGGAGTCGAGCTTGGGGTCGAGCCGTGATACCAACGTTACCCACACTTATGTCTATTTGGAGTAAGGATGTGTTGATCCTAACAAATTTTGTATTTGATCCAGGTGGGATACTTGTTACAAGAATTGAGGACAATTCTTTTTCAAAGAAGGAGAGTATGATGCGAGTTCATTTTGCACCGTTGTTTTGATCAGTCCATATCTCGAGTTGTACTTGGAGTTTCGCAGTCATTCAAAATGGAGGAGATAGATTTCGAGCTTATATTTCCAATGACTATTCATGAAGGCTCATTGAACAAGTATTGACAAAGTTATGGTCCGAACAAGACAGTTGTGCATGGGAATTTCTGATGCGAGTTCATTTTGCAGCATTGTTTTGATCAGTCCATATCTCGAGTTATACTTGGAATTTCGTAGTCATTCAAAATGGAGGAGATAGATTTCGAGCTTATCTTTCCAATGACTATTCATGAAGGCTCATTGAACAAGTATTGACAAAGTTATGGTCCGAACAAGTCAGTTGTGCATGGGAAAGCACCGGGGTTAAAGAGGACGTTTGAAGCTGGTTGTGTTCACTTGGTGTGCACGTCCAAATGAAGCTTTGTTATTACCAAATGGTCACACCAGCCACACCTTAATGCTCTCTTAGCTTTGTTATTAGCTCCTTGTTCACATTACTTTGTTATTAGCTCCTAGTTTAAATTACTTTGTTATTAGGTCCTAGCTTTGTTATTAGCTCCTTGTTCACATGGTTGTAACTTTGTTTTTGTCACCCTAATCAGCCAAGTTTAAGGTCTGATTGTAGGCTATATATAGCCATTTAGTTGAATGAATAAGACATCCAATTTGCATATTAAAACTTGAGTAAAGCTGAGCTTTCTGTTTCGTCCTTGTAGTTCACAAGACAAAGTCTAGAGTGAGTCGCGTTACAAGCTCTAAACTCGCTATTTCAATCGAGTGTTTGATCTAGCAAACCGCTTTGTTGAAGTATAGGTCTACTTCACCTAGCATACTATCCTTGGTTACGGTTTATCCTTCCTTAAAACTATCCTTTCTTTCTGTTTTGGTTACTCATTCACGTTCCATTTCAGAATACTAATACTACTTCATATTCTTGTTTCAAAGTTCATATCAACTCACATCAGCTCCCAAGGAGCGATTCCGCAAGGAAATGGGACCAAAACACAGCAAATTAGGCACTACAAACTACACTTATCAACTCGCTTTCCTAGGTCTTGAGTATTGGGAATTGTGGACCGCCATCTCTTCAATTCTTGACCAAGTTTGGTCATCATCCACCTCGGTAAACCTTCCGTTAGATCCCTTAATAATAATAATAATAATAATAATAATAATAATAATAATAATAATAATAATAATAATAATAATAATAATAATAATAATAATAATAATAATAATAATAATAATAATAATAATAATAATAATAATAAGTCTGAACTGAACTGAACTGAACTGAACTGAACTGAACTGAACTGAACTGAACTGAATGTGTCTGAACTAAACTGAACTGAACTGAATGTGTCTGAACTGAACTGAACTGAACTGAAACTGTCTGAACTGAACTGAACTGAAACTGTCTGAATATAAGTCCAGGAGAACAGGGCCTTATCAACTCCCCCACACTTAACCCTTACTCGCCCTCGAGTAAGCACAAACTAACTACTAAACTAGCCGAGCGGGTATTAGCGCACCCTACGCCCTTTCAACTCACGCGAGAACACCTAGAGGATAAGTGCTCTCCGCAAGGCAAGTGAGGTCTTGCGACAAAACCGTGGATGCAACCGGACACAAAAACACATAAACAAACAAACATACAAACAAACACACAAAAGGTTGTACCCAAAAAGAAACAAATACCGCCTCCCTCTTAAAAGCGGTGAAAGAAGCACCGGTTTAGGACTCAAGGCAAGTGACAACGTTCTCAAGCTAGCAATACAAACCAAAATGGACCAAACCCTAATAGTATGACGACAAAGCAATAAAAACGTTGGTAACTTACCTAGGTTCCTCCTAACCTTCTAAGAACGTACTACGGGACGATCGGCGGGATGGAAAAAGGATGAACCACGGTGTTAGTCGACACTGTAGGTAAGTGAGACCCCGCTCCCTTTAGCAATGAGCCAAGAGGGTCGTCCCATGCCCAAAACCGCCTAGCTAGTCCATGTAAAAAGGTGGAAATAATTGCAAAGTGAGGGAAGACCGACCTTTGCCGCTATCATCCTTCCTAGGGACTCGGTCCTTTGGTAGGCTCTTCACGGCAAAAGTCGGAAAAAGGCTTATTTTTGTGGGGTTAGGATCTTTTTGTAAAACGATTTTCTTTTGGCATTTTCTCTTTTCTTTTGCATATTTGCTTTGTGTGTTGCCATGTCATTTCTTTTTCTTCTTTTCTATTTTCTTTTTGGCTTTTTGTGCTTTTTCTTTTTCTCTTCATTTCTTTCTTTCTTTCATTTTCTTCTCTTTGCCCTTTTTGGCTTGATTTGATTTATAGGCATTTCTTGGCAATTAAGAAAGAGAGACTTCAACAAATTGTAATTTATTGTGTGGATATGTGTAGGAGGTAGGTGAATGGGAGAGTCGGGAGCGCGCTTTCCCTTCAAACCCACAAAAAGGGGAGAACTTGGACTAGTCGAGCAATGTCAAACAAGGTCTCCTAAGGGACGGGACTCGGCAACCAAGGCCTTTTCACACCGTGGGTGGTCAAAATGGTCAAAATGCAAATCCCGTAGTAAATCCCTAGTAAGCTAGGTGGACTCAAGGTAAAGGACCAACGAAATCATTGATTTAGGGTCATTCTACTAGACTAAAGTCCAAGACTCGATTTACACCATTAGGAAGGGAAAGTAAACACTCGCACACTAGCCTCTAAACCGGGTTTTCGAAAACCTTTTTAAACACACAAGACACAACTAACACAACACAAAACGAAGACATGACGAAAATGAACGAAAAAGAGACAAAGACTAACAGAACAAAACAAACACATAAACAAAACAAACACCACCCCGAACCTCCAAACAAGCCACCAACCAACACCAAACTTTACAAAGCTCCCGAGCACACCACATCACAAATCTCCTCCGAACATCATAAGGGGTAAAGAGGAAAAAGGGATAAAAGACGGTACCGGATGTCTTGAAAGCTTTCCAAGGTTAGCGGCGATTAGGCGACCTAAGAGGAAAAAGGGAGGCAAAACACGCACAACAAAACACATATACGATACAACGACATAAAAAGGAAAACACACAAAAGGAAAATCTTTTTGATTTTTGTGAAAATTTTCCAAATTTTTAGGATTTTTAAAGATTTTTCGAAAAACTACGAAAATAAAACTAACTATGATAGAATATCGCTCCCCACACTTAAGCCGAGCAATATCCTCATGCTCGACCGTAGTGTATGGAGACACAAAAGAAAAGAAACTACGAAAATAAAGCTAAAAATCAAAAAGAAAAGTGGAGAAAATGGTAGAATGTGTTCGGCCGGGGTGTAGTCAAGTCACCATGGGCCGAGACAAGAAAAGATATGGTAAGGGGGAAGAAATAAAAAGAAAGAAATAAAAGGAAAATGGGAGGGGAGGACTGGGTGGAATCAAGTCACCTAGCCCGGATTCCGCCCAAATCCGACTAACTTCTACCAAAAAGGGTGAAAATCTTGTAAAATTTGGATTTTGAAATGACTCTCGATGTAGTCACGTCATCGAGAGTCGGGAGCAACAAATACCAAGGCCCCGAGGGCCACCATGACACAAAAGTGTATAAGGGGAAGGGGAACTAACAAAAGAAGACAAGCTATAAAAGACGGAAAAGAAAGGATAGTTGCCGTACCATGCGGTTAGCAACTCACTCGCTCCATCGTCTCATAAGTCAATATCGGCACATAGCTAGTCGTCGTCATTGTTATTCCTCTCCTATCGCGATACGGTTCCATGGTTAGAGCACAAAGGTATACGGAGGTGGGTTTTGATGTGAAAGTCGGTGTAAAGTGAAGAGAAAAATGAGGTAAAATGGGTATAAGAGGTGTAGGGGTCATATGATGAGAGCAAGGATAGGTCGGGAGGTTGGGAGGGGGTATAAAGTGGTAGGGTGGGCTCAAACGACGAAGAAAAGGCCAAAGGAAGAACAGGGGTCCATCCCGGTCGGGATGGATGGTCCCGGTCGAGATGACCTGCCCGTCCCGGTCGGGATGACACTCCAGTAGACCCAATTTTTTGCACACCAATCCCGAACGGGATGACATCCTTCCCGGTCGGGATGGCTCATCCTTCCCGGTCGGGATGACCTCTTCTCGGCCGGGAAGAGTCTTCTAACCCTCTATAACTCCCAAAGCTCGTTCCAAGCTTCAAAAACCGACTCTCCTTCACCCAATCCAAGCTCTAACAATGACCACTCCTCTCTAGGATTCATCTCCACTATGCACCTACCAAACAAGCTCAAACACAATCATCAAAGTCCCTCCCTCACCTCGCTCATCAACAATCCAAATAATCAAGAATTTCACAAAACTAAAAGAAATTACAAGAGAAAGAGATATATACAAAGAGACGGTTCTTTTGGAACTCCATCAAACCAAGGATAGTGCATTCTTCAATCTTTTTCAACAATACTACAACCCATTCCATCTCCATCAAGGGCACGAAGAAACAAATCGAAGGCTCTAGCAAAGTCTTCAATCAAGCTAGTAATATAAGCATCCACATACCAAGGTTCTCCATGACCTTGTCTCGACGTTCCCGGGGCGTCCCGATCTTGTAAGTTCAATGGTTTGAACTTATACTTTTGATCCTTCGGGATATACCCAAACGTCCACTTGTCCTCATGTGGCCCCAAGGGAGGCTCATCTTGCTTCTTGCCTTTCAACTTGTCGTCAAACCCATGATATGGGCACTCATCTTCCTCAATCTTGGAATCATCATCCTCAAGCTCATATGAATTGCTCTTCAAGCTTTGTCCCAACTCAACCCCTAGATCGATGTCTTCCGTGTCATGGATCATATTGCATGACTCATCGTTAGTGGGCGAAGTGTTTCGTTGGAGGTCAAACACTAGTCTTTCTTCGCCCAACTCGAAGGTGATCCTACCGTTCTTCACATCGATCATAGCACCGGCGGTGTGTAGAAATGGGCGCCCAAGGATAATGGGAGTGTTGGCATCTTCCGGCATATCGAGCACGATGAAGTCGACCGGAATGAAAAACTTCCCGATTCGTACCGGTACGTCCTCTAACATCCCAAATGGTCGGTTAAGAGATTTATCGGCCATTTGGAGTGTAATGGACGTACATTTCAGCTCCTTCATTCCTAATCGCTCACAAATGGAATAAGGAATGATGCTCACACTCGCACCCAAGTCACATAATGCTCTCTCGATCTTGTAATTGCCTATGGTGCATGGGATCGAGAAACTACCCGGATCTTTCAACTTTGGAAGCGTGGAACCTTGAATAAGCTCGCTCACCACCCTTGTGAACGCAATAGTCTCTTCCTTGTCGATGGATCTCTTCCTAGCTAGGATTTCTCGCATGAATCTTCCATATGCCGGGATTTGGGTAAGTAACTCGGTGAATGGGACATTAACATCCAATTTCTTCACAATGTCTAGGAATTTGTCAAATTGGACAGCCACCTTAGTCTTCATTTGCCTTGTTGGGAAAGGAAACTTGATTTGAACCTTGCTTTGCTCAATAGGGGCGGACTTCTCACATGACACTTTTCCTTTACCCTTTTCTTTTGCTTGAAGTGGGGGGAGCTTGTCTTCAATGGGTTTTTCGATCTCCCATATGACTTGCTCCTCCATTGGATCTTCCTTGCTTGAGCTTCCTTGAATTGGAGATGCAACTTTCTTTGTTGGTTCTTGAATTGATTCTTGCTCACTAGGGAATGAAGGGGAGTCATAAGATGTACCTCTCCTCATGGTAATAGCATTTACATGCTCAAGTTTTGGTGTTTCACCTTGAGGAGGTAGTTGCCCCTTTTGTCTTGAGGAGCTTTGATCCGAATCAAGAAGCTACTAAAGAGTTCAATGAAGTCACCTTAGCTCCTAATGGTCTTAGTTCAGCTACACTAGCACCTCCTACCATCTTAGTGGTGTGCCTACTTCAATTTTGGAGCTAGCTCGTGTGTGGGCTGAATAAAGGAGCAAATAGTCAAGGTAATTTGAAGGCATTAACTTGGGTTCACACTCATTCAAGCATGGGGAGTGTACTGAAGTTATGAGGATGATTATGGGCTGATTGCGTTCTCATAGTTAGCTTTGTTTTTAGCTCCATGTTCACACAAGCCGCGCCTTAATGCTCTCTTAGCTTTGTTATTAGCTCCTAGTTTACATAGCTTTGTTATTAGCTCCTAGTTTACATAACCTTTGTTATTAGCTCCTAGTTCACATAGGTGTAAACTTTGTTTTTGTCACCCTAACCAGCCGGTTTAAGGGTCTTCTTGTAGGCTATATATAGCCATCATTTGGAATGAATAAGACATCCAATTTTCATATCAAAAACCTGAGTAAAGCATTGCTTTCTTTTACGTCCTTGTTGCTTACAAGACAAAGTCTAGAGTTCGTCGCGTTACAAGCTCTAAACTCGCTACTTCAATCGCGTGTTTGATTTAGCACCCGCTTTGTTGGAGTATAGGTCTACTTCACTAAGCATACTATCCTTTGGTTACGGTTTATTCATCCTTAAACTATCCCTACATTCTGTTTTGGTTACTTTGTTTATGTTCATTTCAGAATACTAATCCATCTTCACGTTCTTGTTTCAAAGTTCATATCAACTCACATCAAGCTTCCCGAAGCAAGTTGAGATATTTGGGTCTCAAGCATCTTCGTATGAGCATCTCTTGCCATGTTATCCCTTTGAATAAAAGCATAGAACTCTTGTTGGTTTCTTGCCATCTCCATTTGGTTTTTATGCATATCCATCATAGATTTTTGAATGTTGAAGTCTCGAGGTGGAGATTGTGGATTATGCGGAGTATCGGTGATGGCTAGAGGAATGCCATAGTCATGAGTAGGAGATCGGCTCCTAGGCTTGCTTTGTTGTTGTTGACTTTGAGTTGCTTGTTGTTGACGGTTCCTTTGGAACCCATGAGAATTGCCTTGATTAAGGCCTTGATTGTTGCCATGGTTGTGATTTTGATACCCTTGATTTTGGTTTTGTTGTCCTTGGAAGTTTTGGTTTCCTTGGAAACCACCTTGATTGAAATTCCCTTGTTGGAACCCTTGATTGTTGTTGTGGAAGGTACCTTGGTTATTTTGCTTGAAATTGTTGAAGGGCCTTGAGTTGCCTTGATAACCTTGGTTGTTGTCCCTTAAGGGAGGTGGAACATAGGGACGAAGTTGTAGAGCTTGTTGTTGAGGGACTTGATTGGAAGCTTGGTATTGATTAGAATAGGAGGCACCTTGCTTGAACGTTTGAAAGGCGTTCACTTGCTCAACGCTTCCTTGACAATGCATAGGATCATGACCAACGATTCCACAAGTATCACACATCCCATAATAAGGCAAAGGAGGTGCAAATCCCAAAGCATTCACTTCTTGAATTGATCCGAATGAAGAGGCTAAAGAATTCAATGAAGTAACACTAACTCCTAATAGTTCTAGTCAAGCCACATTAGCACCTCCTACCAGCCTAGTAGTGTGCCTCCTCCAAGTATTAAGTTAGCTCGTATGGGGACGAATAAAAGAGCAAAGAAGTCAAGGTAAATTGAAGGCATTAACTTGGGTTCACACCATGGTTATGTTCACATAGTGTGCACATCCTCAAGCTTTGGTTTTGGCTCCATGTTCACACAAAGTGCCGCGGCTCATTACTCCTTGTTCAAGCTTTGTTATTAGCTCCATGTTTACATTACTTTGTTATTAGCTCCTAGCTTTGTTATTAGCTCCTTGTTCACATAGTTGTAACTTTGTTTTTGTCACCTTAACCAGCCGGTTTAAGGGTCCTTTTGTAGGCTTTATATAGCCATCTAGTTGAATGAATAAGGGATCCAATTTGCATATCAAAAACCTGAGTAAAGCTAAAGCTTTCTTTTACGTCCTTGTTGTTTACAAGACAAAGTCTAGAGTAAGTCGCGTTACAAGCTCTAAACTCGCTACTTCAATCGCGTGTTTGATTTAGCACCCGCTTTGTGGAGTATAGGTCTACTTCACCTAGCATACTATCCTTGGTTACGGTTTATTCATCCTTAAAACTATCCTTTCATTCTGTTTTGGTTACTTGTTTACGTTCCATTTCAGAATACTAATCCTACTTCACATTCTTGTTTCAAAGTTCATCTTAACTCACATCATTAGTGGTATCAGAGCTTTGGTCATCCATTTAGACGTAAAGAATGGCAGGAGTTGTGAGCTTTTAAGACTCTAGTTTCTTGGAAAGCCTAAGGAAAGAACAGGTGGGCAAAATGGACGAAATCTCTAAGTCCAATAGCGCATCTGGTCCTGAAGTCTACTTGGGAGAAAAGGAGGAAGAAGGAAAGGACTATGAGCTCCCAACGTATGGTAATGTTTTAGTACTACGTACACTTCATGCTAAACTCATCCCACACAACACCGAACAAAGAGATCAACTCTTTCACACTAAGTGTCTAGTTAATACCAAATGGTGTAGTTTGATTATTGATGGAGGTAGTTGTACGAATGTTGCCTCTACTGAAATGGTAACTAAGTTAGGTCTAACCACTACTAATCACCCTAGACCGTATGCATTACATTGGTTAGATGATGGAAACAAAATAAAGGTCTCAAAACAAGTAAGAGTAGGTTTAACTATGGGGTCTTATGTCGATGAAGTTCTTTGTGATGTTATCCCTATGGATGCTTGTCATATACTTTTGGGGCGTCCTTGGCAGTTTGATAGGGATGTGATACACCATGGGAGAAAAAATGAATACGAGTTGAGGGATAAGGGAAAGAAAATCATTCTAAAACCTATGACTCCCCAAGCTGTTAGAGCTATGACCTCCAATAAAACCAAGATGCCTAACCTTACCATCTTTGCGAGTGAGAGTGAAATAGAATAGGCTTTACAAGGGGGGGAGCGTGTCTTTGTCATGGTGGCTAGAGAGGAACCCGTAGTAGTTGAGAATGGGCTAGGAGGAAAGCCATTTGAGGAGTTGTTACACGAGTTTAAGGATGTCTTCCCCGAGGAATTACCCGTTGGATTACCACCTATTAGAGGTATAGAACACCAAATCGACCTCATTCCAGGAGCAGCCTTACCCAACAAGGCAGCATATAGATGTAATCCGGAGGAGACTAAGGAATTACAAAGACAAATTGATGAGCTAATGAGTCGAGGGTATGTGCGGGAGAGCCTTAGTCCTTGTGCTGTTCCAGTCCTTTTAGTACCTAAGAAAGATGGGACTTGGAGAATGTGTGTAGATAGTAGAGCCGTTAACAACATCACCATCAAGTATAGATTTCCTATTCCAAGGTTGGATGATATGTTGGACGAGCTTCATGGGGCAGTGGTCTTCTCCAAAATTGATCTAAGAAGTGGGTACCATCAAATCAGAATGAGGGAAGGAGATGAATGGAAGACCGCTTTCAAAACCAAACATGGACTCTATGAGTGGACGGTCATGCCATTTGGCCTCACCAACGCTCCAAGCACATTCATGAGGCTAATGAACGAAATACTTAAGGCCTACTTAGGTCGTTTTATTGTGGTTTACTTGGATGATATTCTTGTGTACAGCAGGTCTTTGGAGGAGCATATGGAGCACTTAAGACTACTATTTACTACACTTCGCAAGCAACAACTCTTTGGAAAGAAGGAGAAGTGTGCTTTCTTTGTGGAAAGCGTAGTGTTCCTAGGCTACGTAGTGTCCAAAGAGGGAGTGTCAGTTGATCAAACCAAAGTGGAATCCATACGTACTTGGCCAATCCCTTTCACCATTACAGAAGTAAGGTCATTTCATGGTTTGGCTTCTTTTTACAGGAGATTCATTAAGGACTTTAGCACTATCACAAGTCCTATCACCGAATGCTTGAAGAAAGGCGCGTTTGTTTGGTCCAAAGCTGCCCAAGAAGCCTTTGAAGCCATCAAAGAGAAGTTGTGTTCCGCTCCTATCTTAGCCCTTCCTGATTTCTCTCAACCATTTGAGGTGGAATGTGACGCTAGTGGAGTAGGAATTGGCGCTGTTCTTGTGCAAAATAGGCGTCCCATTGCCTACTTTTCAGAGAAACTCAATGGAGCAAGGCTGAACTATTGCACCTACGGCAAGGAGTTCTATGCCATAGTAAGAGCTCTTGATCATTGGAGTCATTATCTTCGTACTAACCATTTTATTCTCCATTCAGATCATGAGTCCCTAAAGTACATCAATGGCCAGCAAAAGTTAAGTCCAAGGCATGCCAAGTGGGTGGAATTCTTGCAATCCTTTCATTTCTCTTCAAAGTACAAAGATGGTAAAAGTAACGTAGTTACCAATCGCACTTTGGGGACGTTGTTAAGAGGCCTTGTAAGTAAGACTCAAAAGGATTGGGATATCAAGCTTGCCCATGCTGAGTTTGCCTACAATCGCTCTCCTACTTATGCTACCTCTCATTCTCCTTTTGAGGCTGTGTATGGGATCAATCCTTACATACCTTTGGACCTGATTCCTCTACCTAAGGATGAGTTAGTCCACAAAGATGCGGGGTCCAAACTGAAGACTATGATAAAACTCCACGAGCAAATTAGAGAAAGGATCAAGGAGGTAAATGAAGCATACAAAAGAAGGTCCAACAAGAACCGGAAACCAAGACTTTTTCAAGAGGGTGACTTAGTTTGGGTTCACTTGAGAAAAGAGAGGTTTCCAAGCAAAAGGAAGAATAAGTTGATGCCACGAGCAGAAGGTCCTTATAAGATCATATCCAAGGTAAACGACAATGCTTACAAAGTGGAATTACCGGATGATTATGGAGTTCATGCCACGTTCAATGTGGGAGATCTTTCTCCTTATCTTGATGATGATGGCATTTCAGAATTGAGGGCAATTCCTTTTCAAGGGGGAGGAGATGATCCGAATGAAGAGGCTAAAGAATTCAATGAAGTAACACTAACTCCTAATAGTTCTAGTCAAGCCACATTAGCACCTCCTACCAGCCTAGTAGTGTGCCTCCTCCAAGTATTAAGTTAGCTCGTATGGGGACGAATAAAAGAGCAAAGAAGTCAAGGTAAATTGAAGGCATTAACTTGGGTTCACACCATGGTTATGTTCACATAGTGTGCACATCCTCAAGCTTTGGTTTTGGCTCCATGTTCACACAAAGTGCCGCGGCTCATTACTCCTTGTTCAAGCTTTGTTATTAGCTCCATGTTTACATTACTTTGTTATTAGCTCCTAGCTTTGTTATTAGCTCCTTGTTCACATAGTTGTAACTTTGTTTCTGTCACCTTAACCAGCCGGTTTAAGGGTCCTTTTGTAGGCTTTACATAGCCATCTAGTTGAATGAATAAGGGATCCAATTTGCATATCAAAAACCTGAGTAAAGCTAAAGCTTTCTTTTACGTCCTTGTTGTTTACAAGACAAAGTCTAGAGTAAGTCGCGTTACAAGCTCTAAACTCGCTACTTCAATCGCGTGTTTGATTTAGCACCCGCTTTGTGGAGTATAGGTCTACTTCACCTAGCATACTATCCTTGGTTACGGTTTATTCATCCTTAAAACTATCCTTTCATTCTGTTTTGGTTACTTGTTTACGTTCCATTTCAGAATACTAATCCTACTTCACATTCTTGTTTCAAAGTTCATCTTAACTCACATCATGAATCGAGTGTTGGTTGGAGGAACTAATGCTTTGAACTTGATTGAGGTGGCCTTGGAGCTTCTTGTCAATATTCTCCATGTGGGTCTTCAATTGAGCTCCAAGGTCAATGCTTAATTGAGTAATAGCATCAACTTCGTGCCTACCTCCTCGATTTGCCTTCCTAGGCCTTGAGTTTTGAGAATTATGAACCGCCATCTCCTCGATCCTTGCCCATGTTTGGTCATCATCGACCTCGGTGATGAACCTACCATTGGAGCCCATATTAAGAATAGCTCTTGAGTCCTCATAAGACCGTTCCAAAATTGTTGGACTAAGAACCATTGTGCAAGTCCATGGTGGGGGCACGATCTAACCAAAGATTTAAACCTCTCCCAAGCTTCATAAAGGGTTTCCTCATCCCGTTGTTGGAAACCGGTGATGGAGGCCCTTATCAAATTAGTCTTCTCTGGAGGGTAGAACTTTTGGTAGAACGCCAATGCAAGTTTCTTCCAAGTATCGATGCCCATGGTTGCCCTATCGAGACTCTTGATCCATTGCTTTGTTTTTCCAATTAATGAGAATGGAAATAATACCCAACGGATTTGATCTTGAGTAACCCCGGGTTGAGAAATAGCGTCACAATAATCGGAGAAAGTCTCCATGTGTTGGTGCGGGTCTTCGGTGGGCAAACCACTAAATTGATTTCTCTCCACAAGTTGGATGAATTGAGTCTTGGCCACAAAATTTCCGGTATAAGCGGCCGGTAGAGTATTCGGTCCCGGCAAGACGTCTTCCGTAAATGTGGAGTGAGATGAAAACTTCGGCATGATTGGATATGCGGGAGAAGATGGTGTAGACGGTGTTGAGGTAGAAGTTGAGAAGTACCAAAAGGATTTATGAATATCCCTTCGGTATTGCCTTGAGGTTGCTCGATAAAGTCGGATCCTTGAGCTTGTTCTTCGGTTGTATTGCTAGCACTTGGTTGAGAGATTCTAACCCGGCCAATCGTCCGTTGGCGAAAGCCTCTAAAGAGTCTTTCTGGCTCTGGATTGAAGAGAAAGAATTCACCTCCCCCCCCTAGGCATACACTACACACTTAGAGCAAACGTGAGAACACCTAGTGCTTTATGGGCACTAGGCAACGACAATAAACAAGCACAATCGAAAGACAAAGAGAAAAGGAAGAAATAAAACTAAGGAAACAAGAAGAATCTAGAGAATATGCACAAGAGATGATAGAAGAGCACGAAGAAGGGTAACTAAGTCTAGCTATAAGCAAACTAGTCTAAACAATGCACCGTCCCCGGCAACGGCGCCAAATTGATGGTGGGATTTGCCGCGTATCCTACCGATCAATAAATAACCGACTATTCCTAGTGGGTAGCTAGTAGGGTCGATATCCACGGAGACGGTATGATAAAGTCTAGACTAGGTCGGCCTAAAAACGAGACTAAATCACCAAACAAACATAAAGGAAGCAATAATTGGTAAACTATGGTGGTGGAAGAGGTAAGACTAGGCTAACAATGAACTAGGCTAAAACAATGCTAAAATGGAATAACTAATGATCAAACAAACTAGTAAACTAAAAGAAACGATGACTACTAAGAGGATGAAATCAAATATGAAAGGAAGTTGAGTAGGTCGGGTTCATAAGTGTAGTAGGGTAATTGGGGTGATCATGGGTGCAAGCGTCCCCTAGTTGCTAGAGTCGGTCCGGGCTCTCGCTACGTAGACCAATGCCGAGGTAAGTTCGCGCTCTTGCGTCTAAGACTAACCTCAACACAACCACAAAATAGACAAACAATAAGAAGATGAGCACAAGTATGGGGAGCATTGGCCACTACTACTCACACAAGCAAATCAACAAACACATAGAGTGCCCAATATGTGACTAACAACAAAAGAGTTACCTTTACCCCTAATCAAACCCTAATCACCCATAATCTATCCTTAATCCCCCTACTAACCCCACAAGGAGACTACTCACTCATTATCAATGATCCGAATCAAGGAGCTACCAATCCAAGTAAGGAAGTACTAAAGAGCTCAACTAAAGAATACTAGCTCCTACATAAGCATAGACCAGCTACATTAGCAATAATAAGGAGTCATCTTCAATTATGGAGCTAGCTCGAATTTGAGCTGAATAAAGGAGCAACTAATCAAGGTAAAATGAAGACATTAACTTGGGTTTCACAATCATTCAAACATGGGAAGTGTACTGAAGTTATGAAGGTGTTGAGGCTGGTTGTGTTCACATGGTGTACATGGCTAAAAGGCTCCCTTGTTAGCCTTGTTTTTGGCTCCATGTTCACATCCTTGCCGCGCCTCATTACTCCTACTCAAGCTTTGTTTTCATCTCCATGTTCACACAGGAGGACCACGACTAATTACTCTTCACTTAGCATTGTTATTAGCTCCTAGTTTACACCACTTTGTTATTAGCTCCCAACTTTGTAATTAGCTCCTAGTTCACAATGGTTTTAGCCTTGTTTTTGTCACCCTAAACCAACCGGTTTAAGGGCTCTTGTAGGCTATATATAGCCGGCCATTTTGAAGGAATAAGAACATCCAATTTGCATATTAAAAACTTGAGTAAAGCTGAGCTTTCTGTTTCGTCCTTGTAGTTTACAAGACAAAGTCTAGAGTGAGTCGCGTTACAAGCTCTAAACTCGCTATTTCAATCGAGTGTTTGATCTAGCAAACCGCTTTGTTGAAGTATAGGTCTACTTCACCTAGCATACTATCCTTGGTTACGGTTTATCCTTCCTTAAAACTATCCTTTCTTTCTTCTGTTTTGGTCACTCATTCACGTTCCATTTCAGAATACTAATCCATCTTTACATTCTTGTTTCAAAGTTCATATCAACTCACATCATTAGTGGTATCAGAGCTTTGGTCATCAAGCAAACGAAAGAATGGCAGGAGTGTTGAACTTTGAAGATCCTACCTTCCTAGAACAACTAAAGAAGGCATTGGAGAACTTCCAGCCAAGAAATTATCGCTTCCAACCAAGGAGGGAACCGGTGGACAAGATCAAGGTAACTGAACTTCCTGAGTTTAACGGTGGTACTGATCCTGAAGCTTACTTGGAGTGGGAAAGAAGCATGGAGAAGCTCTTTGACTTCAAGGATTTAGAGGACGAAGAAAGGTGCAAATACGCCATCCTAAAGTTAAGCAAAGGGGCTTCCCTTTGGTATGAAGGGCTTAAGGTACAACGCACCAGAAGTGGAAAAGGGTAAGATTACTTCTTGGGAGTCCTTAAAACGTAAACTACGTAAGAGGTATGTCCCAACTACGCACAAGTTATCCTTATACAAAAAGATTGCTAACCTTGTACAAGGAAAAATGAGTGTTAGTGAATACATAGAAGAATTTGAGAACCTGGTTCTAATGGGAGAAGTAGAAGAGAATGAAGAGATAAAAATGGCTAGGTTTTTACGTGGGTAATCGTAATATAGCTAATACGGTTGATTTGTGTCCTTATTCTGATTTTGATACCTTGTGTGGGTTGTGTCTAAAAATTGAGGCACAAGGGAAGGGAAGACATGAGGGTGAGTCTAGTAAGAGTCATACTTGGTCTCGAACGGATGATGGTAATAGAGTCAATCCTACTAATACTAATCAACCCCTTATTGTTAAGAATAACCCCGCACCCCCACCTCAATCTACCACCAAAACAACCACTGAAACTAGTCTATCTAAGGTACGTTGTTTCAAATGTCAAGGGTTTGGTCATTACAAAAACGCATGTCCTAACAAAAGAGTTGTGACCTTAAGAGAGGTAATCACCATTAGGGATGAGATATGGGAGGAGGAACAACGTATAGGAGCTGTTTTTAATGTTAATGAGGAAGGGGAGGAAGAGGAAGAAGACTTTGAGGCTTATGAACCCCCGGCTTATGACACACTCCTAGTACTACGTACTCTACATGCTAACCCAATTCAACATGACACTGAACAGAGAGACCAACTGTTCCATACTAAGTGTCAAGTTAAAGACAAATGGTGTAGTCTAATCATTGATGGAGGTAGTTGTACCAACGTTGCCTCAACTGAAATGGTGGACAAACTAGGTCTAGCTACTACTAATCACCATAACCCTTATGCATTACATTGGTTAAACAACGGGAACAAGGTAAGGGTCAATAAACAAGTGAGGGTTGGTTTAACCATGGGATCCTACGTTGATGAGGTTCTATGTGATGTTATACCTATGGACGCTTGTCACATACTATTAGGACGTCCGTGGCAGTTTGATAGGGACGTAGTTCACCATGGGAGGAGAAATGAGTATGAGTTGAATGATAAGGGAAAGAAAATTATACTCAAACCCATGACCCCTCAAAATGTGTGTAACATGTTAGCTAACAAAGTCGGAAAACCCAGCCTTTCAATGTTTGCCAATAAAGAGTTGGGAGTACTTGCTGTAGAAGAGGAGGAGTTGGAAGCCGCCAAGGAGGAACCCATTAAGATTAAGAGTGGTAGTGAAGAAGAATGGCAAAAGGAACAAGGTGCTGTTATCTCTAACGAAATACCATCCTGTTTGATGCCTAGTAAAGATCCTGAGATCTTAAGGTATGAAGAGGGTAAGGTCAAAGACTTGGATAACACATTATCTTGCAACAACACACATTCAACCACCTTAGATGCAGGCACAATTGGAGTTGAGAATGGGAAGGACTACTACTCCATGGAGGCTGAAGAACTTACCAAGCACAAGACTAACTCTTTTGGTACTTTTGATGAGCTTATTTTGCAGGTAGAACTTCCTTTTAAAGGAAACCTCCTTTGCGCCCCAGGGCATTCTATTTCAGAGTACATAACAAGAGAAGCCTACAAAGGAGAGCACAACAAAAACAGTAGTACGAGACTCTTCCTAAGGGGTGACTTGGCTTTGGTTAACTTAAGAAAGGAGAGGTTTCCAAACAAAGGAAAGAACAAGTTGAAACCACAACCAGAAGTTCCATACAAGGGTAACAACAACGCTTGCAAGATGAAGTTGTCGGATGATTATGGAGTTCAAGCCACGTTCCAAATGGAAGATCTTTCTCTTTACCTTGAGAAAGATGACAGTTCAGAATTGAGGACAATTCCTTTTCAAGGGGGAGGAGATGATCCGAATCAAGAAGCTACTAATCCGAATAAGGAAGTACTAAAGAGCTCAATGAAAGAATACTAGCTTCTACATAAACATAGTCCAGCTACATTAGCACTAATAAGGAGTCGTCTTCAATTATGGAGCTAGCTCGAGTTTGGACCAAATAAAGGAGCAATTAGTCAAGGTAATACGAAGGCATTAACTTGGTTTCACACCCATTCAAACATGGGAAGCACCGGGGTTAAAGAGGGCGCTTGGAGCTGGTTGTGTTCATATGGTGTACACGTCCAAATGGCTCCTTGTTAAGCTTTGTTTTTAGCTCCATGTTCACACAAGCCGCGCCTTAATGCTCTCTTAGAGCTTTGTTATTAGCTCCTAGTTTACATAGCTTTGTTATTAGCTCCTAGTTTACATTACTTTGTTATTAGCTCCTAGCTTTGTTATTAGCTCCATGTTCATATAGTTGTAACTTTGTTTTTGTCACCTTAACCAGCCGGTTTAAGGGTCTCATTGTAGGCTATATATAGCCATCATTTGGAATGAATAAAACATCCAATTTGCATATCAAAAACCTGAGTAAAGCTAAAGCTTTCTTTTACGTCCTTGTTGTTTACAAGACAAAGTCTAGAGTAAGTCGCGTTACAAGCTCTAAACTCGCTACTTCAATCGCGTGTTTGATTTAGCACCAGCTTTGTGGAGTATAGGTCTACTTCACCTAGCATACTATCCTTGGTTACGGTTTATCCTTCCTTAAAACTATCCTTTCTTTCTTCTGTTTTGGTCACTCATTCACGTTCCATTTCAGAATACTAATCCATCTTTACATTCTTGTTTCAAAGTTCATATCAACTCACATCAATGGTGATAATAACAAAGCTTTAGGAGCTAAAAACAAAGCTTAAAGAGAGCATTAAGACGCGGCACCCATGTGAACTAGGAGCTAAAAACAAAGCTAACAAGGAGCAATTAGACGTGCACACTATGTGAACACAATCAGCCTCAAACATCCTCTTAACTCCGGTGCACTCCCCATGCTTGAATGAGTGTGAACCCAAGTTAATGCCTTCATAAGACCTTGACTATTTGCTCTTTTACTCGACCCACACACGAGCTAGCTCACCAATTGAAGTAGGCACACTACTAAGCTGGTAGGAGGTGCTAATGTGGCTGAACTAGGACCATTAGGAGCTAATGTGACTTCATTGAACTCTTTAGTAGCTTCTTCATTCGGATCATCTCCTCCCCCTTGAAAAGGAATTGTCCTCAATTCTGAAATGTCATCATCATCAAGATAAGGAGAAAGATCTCCCACATTGAACGTGGCATGAACTCCATAATCATCCGGCAATTCCACTTTGTAAGCATTGTCGTTCACCTTTGATATGATCTTGTAAGGACCTTCTACTCGGGGCATCAACTTATTCTTCCTTTTGCTTGGAAACCTCTCTTTTCTCAAGTGAACCCATACTAAGTCACCCTCTTGAAATAGTCTTGGTTTCCTGTTTTTGTTGGACCTTCTTTTGTATGCTTCATTTACCTCCTTGATCCTTTCTCAAATTTGATCGTGAAGTTTTATCATAGCCTTCAGTTTTGACTCCGCATCTTTATGGACTAACTCATCTTTAGGTAGAGGAATCAGGTCCAAGGGCATGTAAGGATTGATTCCATACACGGCCTCAAAAGGAGAGTGAGAGGTAGCATAAGTAGGAGAGCGATTGTAAGCAAATTCAGCGTGGGCAAGCTTGACATCCCAATCCTTTTGAGTCTTGCTCACAAGGCCTCTTAACAACGTGCCCAATGTGCGATTGGTAACTTCGGTTTGCCCATCTGTTTGTGGATGATGAGAAGTGCTAAATAAGAGCTTGGTTCCCACCTTCCTCCATAATGTGTTCCAAAAGTAACTAAGGAACTTTGAATCACGATCAGAGACAATGGACTTGGGTAATCCATGGAGACGTACCACCTCTTTGAAGTACAAGTCAGCTACATTGCTAGCATCATCTGTTTTGTGACAAGCAATGAAGTGAGCCATTTTTGAAAACTGATCTACCACCACCATGATAGCATCCTTCCCCCTAGCTGTTCTTGGTAAGGCCACAATGAAATCCATGGACACATCTTCCCACGGTCTATTAGGAGTGGGTAAGGGCATGTAGACTCCGGGTTGGAAAGAACTTTTGGCAAATTGGCAAGTCACACACTTGCTTACTACATGCTGGACACTCCCTTGCATCTTTGGCCAAAAGAAGTGCTCTTTTAAGACCTCCAAAGTTCTTGTGATGCCAAAATGACCCGCTAATCCTCCCCCATGAGCTTCCCTAACCAGCAATTCTCTAATGGGATGCTTGGGTACACAAAGGCGATTTCCTTTGAAAAGAAATCCTTCCTGCAAAACAAACTCATCAAAAGCTCCCTCCTTGCATTTGGTGAAAGTTTCACCAAAATCAGCATCATTGTTGTAGTAATCTTTTAGAGTTTCAAATCCGAGCAATCTAACATCCAAAGTAGATAGTAGAGTGTAGCGGCGGGATAGCGCATCAGCTACCACGTTACTTTTACCATCTTTGTACTTTGAAGAGAAATGAAAGGATTGCAAGAGTTCCACCCACTTGGCATGCCTTGGACTTAGCTTTTGCTGGCCATTGATGTACTTTAGGGATTCATGATCTGAATGGAGAATAAAATGGTTAGTACGAAGATAATGACTCCAATGATCAAGAGCTCTTACTATGGCATAGAATTCCTTGTCGTAGGTGCAATAGTTTAGCCTTGCTCCATTTAGCTTTTCTGAAAAGTAGGCAATGGGACGCCTATTTTGCACGAGAACAGCACCAATTCCTACTCCACTAGCGTCACATTCAACCTCAAATGGTTGAGAGAAATCGAGAAGAGCTAGAATAGGAGCAGAACACAACTTCTCCTTGATGGCTTCAAAAGCTTCTTGGGCAGCTTTGGACCAAACAAACGCACCTTTCTTCAAACATTCGGTGATAGGACTAGTGATAGTACTAAAGTCCTTGATGAACCTTCTGTAAAAGGAAGCCAAACCATGGAATGATCTTACTTCTGTAAATGGTGGAAGGAATTGGCCAAGTACGGATGGACTCCACTTTGGTTTGATCAACGGATACTCCATCTTTGGACACTACGTAGCCAAGGAACACTACACTTTCCACAAAGAAAGCACACTTCTCCTTCTTGCCAAAGAGTTGTTGCTTGCGAAGTGTTGTAAATAGTAGTCTCAAGTGCTCCATATGCTCCTCCAAGGACCTGCTATACACAAGAATATCATCCAAGTAAACCACAATAAAGCGACCTAAGTAGGCCTTGAGTATTTCGTTCATTAGCCTCATGAATGTGCTTGGAGCGTTGGTGAGACCAAATGGCATGACCGTCCACTCATAGAGCCCATGCTTGGTCTTGAAAGCTGTCTTCCATTCATCTCCTTCTCTCATTCTGATTTGATGGTACCCACTTCTTAGGTTAATTTTGGAGAAGATCACTGCCCCATGAAGCTCGTCCAACATATCATCCAACCTTGGAATAGGAAATCTATACGTGATGGTAATGTTGTTAACGGCCCTACTATCCACACACATTCTCCAAGTTCCATCTTTCTTAGGTACTAAGAGGACCGGAACAACACAAGGACTAAGGCTTTCTCGTACATAACCTCGACTCATTAACTCATCAATTTGTCTTTGTAATTCCTTAGTCTCTTCTGGATTACACCTATAGGCTGCCTTATTGGGTAAGGCTGCTCCTGGAATGAGGTCGATTTGGTGTTCTATACCTCTAATAGGTGGTAAACCAACCGGTAATTCCTCGGGGAAGACATCCTTAAACTCGTGTAATAACTCCTCAAATGGCTTTCCTCCAAGCCCATTCTCAACTACTAAGGGTTCCTCTCTAGACACCATGACAAAGACACGTTCCCCCCCTTGTAAAGCCCGTTCTACCTCACTCTCACTAGCAAATATGGTAAGGTTAGGCTTCTTCGTTTTGTTGGCTGTCATAGCTCTAACAGCTTGGGGAGTCATAGGTTTTAAAACGATTTTCTTTCCCTTATCCCTTAACTCGTATTCATTTTTCCTCCCATGGTGTACTACATCCCTATCAAACTGCCAAGGACGTCTCAAAAGTATATGACAAGCATCCATAGGAATGACATCACATAAAACTTCATCGACATAAGACCCCATGGTTAAACCTACTCTCACCTGTTTTTTGACCCTTATTTTGTTTCCATCATCCAACCAATGTAATGCATACTAGGGTGATTAGTGGTGGTTAGGCCTAACTTAGTTACCATTTCAGTAGAGGCAACATTTGTGCAACTACCTCCATCAATGATCAAGCTACACCATTTGTTGTTAACTAGACACTTAGTGTGAAAAAGTTGATCTCTTTGCTCGGTGTTGTGTGGGATGGGGTTAGCATGAAGTGTACGAAGTACTAAAACATTACCATGCGTTGGGGGCTCATAGTCCTTTCTTTCTTCTTCTTCCAAGTAGACTTCAGGATCAGTTTCACCCTTGAACTCAGGAAGTTCGTTCACTTTGATCTTGTCCACCGGTTCCCTCCTTAGGTGTTCCAAGAAGCTAGGGTCTTCAAAGTTCACTACTCCTGCCATGCTTTACGTCTAAAGGAAGACCAAAGCTCTGATACCACTAATGATGTGAGTTAAGATGAACCTTGAAACAAAAACGCGAAGATTGATAGTATTCTGAATTGAACGTAAACAAAAGCAACAAAACAGAATGTAAGGATGGTTTGTGAGTAAGATAGAACCGTAACCAAGGGATAGTATGCTTAGTGAAGTAGACCTATACTTCAACAAAGCGGGTGCTAAATCAAACACTCGATTGAAGTAGCGAGTTTAGAGCTTGTAACGCGACTAACTCTAGACTTTGTCTTGTAAGCAACAAGGACGTAAAAGAAAGCAATGCTTTACTCAGTTTGGTGTTATGAATATTGTGTGTTTTATTCATTCAAGTTGATGGCTATTTATAGCCTACAAAATGTCCTTAAACCTGGCTGGTCAAGGTGATAATAACAAAGTTACATGGTGATAATAACAAAGCTTTAGGAGCTAAAAACAAAGCTTAAAGAGAGCATTAAGACGCGGCACCCATGTGAACTAGGAGCTAAAAACAAAGCTAACAAGGAGCAATTAGACGTGCACACTATGTGAACACAATCAGCCTCAAACATCCTCTTAACTCCGGTGCACTCCCCATGCTTGAATGAGTGTGAATCCAAGTTAATGCCTTCATAAGACCTTGACTATTTGCTCTTTTACTCGACCCACACACGAGCTAGCTCACCAATTGAAGTAGGCACACTACTAAGCTGGTAGGAGGTGCTAATGTGGCTGAACTAGGACCATTAGGAGCTAATGTGACTTCATTGAACTCTTTAGTAGCTTCTTCATTCGGATCATTTAGAAAAGTGTGAGCGGTTTTGCTTTAGACTCGTTTATGCCATTTATCGATGCGAACTTGACTTTCTTTTTGCTTTGTTGTTTGTTGTTGTTGTTGTTTTTTTTTTGCCTCCCCCTAAGCCAGAGGTCGGGACGTGGTTTCCAGGGTGTTTATGGGTAGTATCGTTTGAGTTGATCCATGTTGGTCGGGGTTGAGAACTCTTGACCATCTAGGTCGGTAAGGATCATGGCGCCCCCCGAGAGTATTTTCTTAACGAGGTAGGGGCCCACCCAGTTTGGTTTGAATTTCCCTCTAGGGTCAACGGGAAGGGGTGCTCTAATGGATTTGATCACTAAATTTCCCTCGTGTATGTTTCAGGATTTCACTCGCTTGTCAAAGGCTCGTTGGATTCGTTGTTGGTAGGCTTGTACGTTGGATAGGGCATGTATCCTACGTTCATCGAGGAGTAGTAGCTCGTCGTACCATTTTTGGTTCCATTCTTCCTCAGGGATACCACTTTCGGCTAATATTCTCAGTGATGGTATTTCTAGCTCTATTGGTTGGACAGCTTCGGAACCGTAGGTTAGGTAATATGGTGTGGCTCCGGTGGGTGTTCTATAGGATGTTCGGTATCCCCACAAGGCGAAGGGGATTTTGTTTGGCCAATCTTGGTAGTTGTCTATCATTTTCTTAAGAATTGTGCTGATGGTTTTGTTGGCTGCTTCTACGGCCCCGTTGGTTTGTGGTCTATAGGGTGAGGATTTGTGTCTTTGGATTTTGTATTTGTCTAGGAGTTTTTGGGTGTCGGCCCTGAAGTGAGCCCCCTGGTCGCTAATGATTTCATGAGGTATACCGTAACGGCAGATGATGTTGTTTTACAAGAATTTGACTACTTGTTTTGAGGTTAGTACGATGTAAGAGGTGGCTTCTACCCATTTGGTGAAGTAATCTACGGCTACTAAAATAAAGCAATGTCCGCCGGTCCCGGATGGGTGTACTTTCCCTATGATGTCTATTCCCCAAGTAGAGAAGGGCCAGGGTGTGGCTATAGTGTGTAGAGGATAAGGCGGTAGGTGTTGGACGTTGGCGAATATTTGGCAATTGTGGTGGTGTCGAACGTGACGTCGACAGTCTGCCTCTAAGGTAATCCAGTAGTACCCAGTCTCATTACTTTTCGGGCTAGTAGGTGGGCAGTCATGTGGGGTCCGCACTCTTCGTCGTGTACCTCTTCCATGACTCTCTCGGATTGGTCTTTGTTTATGCATCTAAGGAGGACTCCTTGTGGGGTTCGTTTGTATTGTAGGCCTTGATTCAGGACGTAATGGGTGGCTTGTATTCGTAGGGCTCTTTTGTTTTTGCTATTAGTGTCGGGTGGATATGACCCGTGGGTTTTAAAGTCTAGGATTGCTTTGTACCAAGGTTCTTCGGTGGTGTCGTCGGTTTCGAGGTTGTGGGTGTAGGCTGGTTGTTTGCTTCTTTCTACACAGATAGGCATGGAGAGGTGGTGATCGAGCATGTTTATTAGTGAGACTGGTTTGGATAATGCATCAGCGAATTGGTTTTCTTTGCGGGGTATGTGTATGAAGTCGATTTTGGTGAATTGCTTCTACTTTAGTTCGGTATGGGGTTAAGCTTTCGCTATAAACCTTCCAATTACCCGTGGCTTGGTTGACTACTAAGGATGAATTTCCGTGGACCCTAAGGTTTTTGACTCCTAGAGATATGGCTTCTTTTAGACCTATTAGACAGTCTTCGTATTCGGCTGCGTTGTTGGTAAGTCTGGTCGGGTGGCGGTTTGTTTGCTTCCAAGTTTATTGTTGTTTGGTTGGTGGCTGTTTGAGTCTAAGGTTGTTATTCTCGATTTCCTTCTTAGGGTGAAGTTGAGTGGGCTGTTTGTGGTAGCCCTTGCATTTTAGTCAGTTGTTATCGATAATTGGCATAAAGTCGAGTTTTTAAGCGTTTAAAGTAAATTGTTGAAAGAAAGTTAAGCGATTGTCGAGGCTTGTTTGTAAAAAAAAGATAACTGTTTTATTGATAATAGTAGACGGGCTAGATGCCCGTGATTTTGTTTGGAGGAGGTGGAGGACATGTCCCCCGCACCTCCCTTGACTTGATAACGAAAAGGAAGACAAAGCATTTATTATTTTATTAGCCTAGGCCCTAGGATGAACTAGACTCTGACTCGGATGCGGACTTGCTGGCCTCAGTAGGCGTCTTAGTGCCCTCGTACTCGGGATACGTCCCGAATTTTTCTTCCAGGATGAGGTGGCGAACTTGTTGCCTAAATTCACGACATTCGCTAATGTCATGTCCTCGGCCTTAGTGGTATCGGCACCATTTGTCACCATTCCAATGTGACGGCCTCTTGTTGGTTGGTGGGTCAGGTGTTAGACTCAATGGATAGAGCAATCCATCAGATATTAGCATGGTTAGGGCCTGATCGTGGGATAACCCGAGGTGTTCTAGTAGCTTGAGACCCCTTTCCTCGGAGTTATTTGTTAAGAAACGAGTGGGCGTTTTTGTTAGTAGTGCGGTTTTAACTACCCCTGTTTTTATTAACCCCTCAACTTTATCTTTTAGCAACGTACAAGATTCCGTATCGTGGCCGTTGTCCTTGTGGTAGTGGCAGTATTTCGCCTTGGACCAGTGACGGGATCTATGCTTAAGTGGAGGATCGGCCATGAGTCCTATGGGTCGTAAAAGGCGAAGGGAGGCTAATTTTCGGAGTGCAACTGCGTAGCTGACCCCGATTTGGGTGAACTTCTTCTTGGGCTCGATAGTCTCGGGTGAGCTAAAGCCCTCCCCCTTGAGCGATCTGTTGCATGTGGAAACGGGAGGTTTTGGGAGTTCCCCGAATCTTTCCTCGATATTGGTGATCCTAGTCTCAATTCTCAGGAGTATAAGGTGTATTTGCGAGACTAGGCGGACTAGGCTCTCGATAGTTGTTACGAGACTAGGCTAACATGTTACACACATTTTGAGGGGTCATGGGTTTGAGTATAATTTTCTTTCCCTTATCATTCAATTCATACTCATTTCTCCTCCCATGGTGAACTACGTCCCTATCAAACTGCCAAGGACGGCCTAACAGTATGTGACAAGCGTCCATAGGTATAACATCACATAGAACTTCATCAACGTAGGATCCCATGGTTAAACCAACCCTCACTTGTTTAGTGACCCTTACCTTGTTTCCGTTGTTTAACCAATGTAATGCATAAGGGTTAGGGTGATTAGTAGTCGCTAGACCTAGTTTATCCACCATTTCAGTTGAGGCAACGTTGGTACAGCTACCTCCATCAATAATTAGACTACACCATTTGTCTTTAACTTGGCACTTAGTATGGAACAGTTGGTCTCTTTGTTCAGTGTCATGTTGAATTGGGTTAGCATGTAGAGTACGTAGTACTAGGAGTGTGTCATAAGTCGGGGGTTCATAAGCCTCAATATCTTCTTCCTCTTCTTCCTCCCCTTCATTAACATTAAAAACAGCCCCTATACGTTGTTCCTCCTCCCATAACTCATCCCTAACTGTGATTACTTCCCTTAAGGTCACAACTCTTTTGTTAGGACAAGCGTTTTTGAAGTGACCAAACCCTTGACATTTGAAACAACGTACCTTAGATAGACTAGTTTCAGTGGTTGTTTTGGGGGTGGATTGAGGTGGGGGTGCTGGGTTAGTCTTAACAATAAGGGGTTGATTAGAACTAGTAGGATTGACTCTATTATTATCATCCATCCGAGACCAAGTATGACTCTTACTAGACTCACCCTCATGTCTTCCCTTCCCTTGAGCCTCAATTTTTAGACACAACCCACACAATGTTTCAAAATCAGAATAAGGACACAAATCAACAGTATTGGCTATACTACGGTTTAATCCACGTAAGAATCTAGCCATTTTTATTTCTTCATTTTCCTCTACTTCTCCCATTAAAACCAAGTTCTCAAACTCGTCTATGTATTCACTAACACTCATTTTACCTTGCACAAGGTTAGCAATCTTTTTGTATAAGGATAACTTGTGTGTAGTTGGGACATACCTCTTACGTAGTTTGCGTTTTAAGGACTCCCAAGAAGTAATCTTACCCTTTCCACTTCTGGTGCGTTGTACCTTAAGTCCTTCATACCAAAGGGAAGCCCCTTTGCTTAGCTTTAGGATGGCGTATTTGCACCTCTCTTCGTCCTCCAAATCCTTGAAGTCAAAGAGCTTCTCTATGTTTCTTTCCCACTCCAAGTAAGCTTCAGGATCAGTACCACCGTTAAACTCAGGGAGTTCATTTACCTTGATCCTATCCACCAGTTCCCTCCTTGGTTGGAAACGAGAATTCTTGGGCTGGAAGTTCTCCAATGCCTTCTTTAGTTGTTCCATGAAGGTAGGATCTTCAAAGTTCAATACTCCTGCCATTCTTACGTTTGCTTGATGACCAAAGCTCTGATACCACTAATGATGTGAGTTGATATGAACTTTGAAACAAGAATGAGAGATATGATTAGTGAACTGAAATGGACGTGAAACAAGTAACCAAAACAGAAGGTAAAGATAGTTTGAGTATGAATAAACCGTAACCAAAGGATAGTATGCTAGGTGAAGTAGACCTATACTTCAACAAAGCGGTTGCTAGATCAAACACTCGATTGAAATAGCGAGTTTAGAGCTTGTAACGCGACTCACTCTAGACTTTGTCTTGTGAACTACAAAGACGACAAAAGGAAGCACAAAGCTTAACTTTTACTCAGGTTTTTAATATGCAAATTGGATGCCTTATTCCTTCAAAATGGCCGGCTATTTATAGCCTACAAGAGCCCTTAAACCGGTTGGTTTAGGGTGACAAAAACAAAGCTAAGACTATTGTGAACTTGGAGCTAATAACTATGCTAAGTGAAGAGTAATCAGCCGTGGTCTTCTTATGTGAACAAGGAGATGAAAACAAGGCTTGAGTGGGAGTAATGAGGCGCGGCAAAGGTGTGAACATGGAGCCAAAAACAAGGCTAACAAGAGAGCCTTTGGACCGTGTATACCATGAGAACACAACCAGCTCTAAGACCTTTTTAACTTTAGTCCATTACTCATGCTTGAATGAGTGTGACCCTAAGTTAATGTCTTCACTTTACCTTGACTAGTTGCTCCTTTATTCAGCTCAAATTCGAGCTAGCTCCATTATTGAAGATGGCTCCTGATTATTGCTAATGTAGCTGGCCTAAGCTTAAGTAGGAGCTAGTATTCTTTAGTTGAGCTCTTTAGGACTTCCTTACTAGGATTGGTAGCTCCTTGATTCGGATCAGTGGCTATAGTGTGTAGAGGATAAGGCGGTAGGTGTTGGACGTTGGCGAATATTTGGCAATTGTGGTGGTGTCGAACGTGACGTCGACAGTCTGCCTCTAAGGTAATCCAGTAGTACCCAGTCTCATTACTTTTCGGGCTAGTAGGTGGGCAGTCATGTGGGGTCCGCACTCTTCGTCGTGTACCTCTTCCATGACTCTCTCGGATTGGTCTTTGTTTATGCATCTAAGGAGGACTCCTTGTGGGGTTCGTTTGTATTGTAGGCCTTGATTCAGGACGTAATGGGTGGCTTGTATTCGTAGGGCTCTTTTGTTTTTGCTATTAGTGTCGGGTGGATATGACCCGTGGGTTTTAAAGTCTAGGATTGCTTTGTACCAAGGTTCTTCGGTGGTGTCGTCGGTTTCGAGGTTGTGGGTGTAGGCTGGTTGTTTGATTCTTTCTACACAGATAGGCATGGAGAGGTGGTGATCGAGCATGTTTATTAGTGAGACTGGTTTGGATAATGCATCAGCGAATTGGTTTTCTTTGCGGGGTATGTGTATGAAGTCGATTTTGGTGAATTGCTTCTACTTTAGTTCGGTATGGGGTTAAGCTTTCGCTATAAACCTTCCAATTACCCGTGGCTTGGTTGACTACTAAGGATGAATTTCCGTGGACCCTAAGGTTTTTGACTCCTAGAGATATGGCTGCTTTTAGACCTATTAGACAGTCTTTGTATTCGGCTGCGTTGTTGGTAAGTCTGGTCGGGTGGTGGTTTGTTTGCTTCCAAGTTTATTGTTGTTTGGTTGGTGGCTGTTTGAGTCTAAGGTTGTTATTCTCGATTTCCTTCTTAGGGTGAAGTTGAGTGGGCTGTTTGTGGTAGCCCTTGCATTTTAGTCAGTTGTTATCGATAATTGGCATAAAGTCGAGTTTTTAAGCGTTTAAAGTAAATTGTTGAAAGAAAGTTAAGCGATTGTCGAGGCTTGTTTGTAAAAAAAAGATAACTGTTTTATTGATAATAGTAGACGGGCTAGATGCCCGTGATTTTGTTTGGAGGAGGTGGAGGACATGTCCCCCGCACCTCCCTTGACTTGATAACGAAAAGGAAGACAAAGCATTTATTATTTTATTAGCCTAGGCCCTAGGATGAACTAGGCTCTGACTCGGATGCGGACTTGCTGGCCTCAGTAGGCGTCTTAGTGCCCTCGTACTCGGGATACGTCCCGAATTTTTCTTCCAGGATGAGGTGGCGAACTTGTTGCCTAAATTCACGACATTCGCTAATGTCATGTCCTCGGCCTTAGTGGTATCGGCACCATTTGTCACCATTCCAATGTGACGGCCTCTTGTTGGTTGGTGGGTCAGGTGTTAGACTCAATGGATAGAGCAATCCATCAGATATTAGCATGGTTAGGGCCTGATCGTGGGATAACCCGAGGTGTTCTAGTAGCTTGAGACCCCTTTCCTCGGAGTTATTTGTTAAGAAACGAGTGGGCGTTTTTGTTAGTAGTGCGGTTTTAACTACCCCTGTTTTTATTAACCCCTCAACTTTATCTTTTAGCAACGTACAAGATTCCGTATCGTGGCCGTTGTCCTTGTGGTAGTGGCAGTATTTCGCCTTGGACCAGTGACGGGATCTATGCTTAAGTGGAGGATCGGCCATGAGTCCTATGGGTCGTAAAAGGCGAAGGGAGGCTAATTTTCGGAGTGCAACTGCGTAGCTGACCCCGATTTGGGTGAACTTCTTCTTGGGCTCGATAGTCTCGGGTGAGCTAAAGCCCTCCCCCTTGAGCGATCTGTTGCATGTGGAAACGGGAGGTTTGGGGAGTTCCCCGAATCTTTCCTCGATATTGGTGATCCTAGTTTCAATTCTCAGGAGTATAAGGTGTATTTGCGAGACTAGGCGGACTAGGCTCTCGATAGTTGTTACGAGGTCGATGGGTGAGGGTTTCGGATCGGTGTCTGGTTCGTCCTTGATGTTTAAGACCTCTTCCCCTAGGGGGACAAGGTGAGAGCAGTCGATAGTATCATCGAAGATGGCGTGGACACTAAAGGGGTTCGTGGTATTATTGGGTTTCTCATGTGGAGGAAGAGGGATTGTCCCGTTTTCTATCATGTCTTGTATAGTATGTCTAAGCCGAAAATAGGATTCTGTGTCGTGGCCGTTGCCACGATGGTATTGGCAATACTTATTTGTATCCCACGATTTTGCCCTCCTCTCCGCGGGCGGGTCCGCAGTAGGACCTATCAGTTCGAGCTTCCCTTGCTCGGTTAATCTTTTTAAGGCTTCGGTGTATGTGATGCCTAGTTTGGAGAATGTTCTAGGGGTGAAGTTTGTTCTTCCCCAGGTAATCGGTTCAACGAGATGTACTTCTTCGGTTTTGTTACTTCCATGAGATCGGGTTCCGGGAGAAGTGGTTGGCCCCAGGTAACCTTTTCCCATTATCTTGGAGAATACCCCCCATTTCATATCATCTTCTAGGCGTATTCCTAAGGTGGATAGCTGACGCGAGTTCATTTTGCAGCGTTGTTTTGATCGGTCCATATCTCGAGTTATACTTGAAATTTCGTAGTCATTCAAAATGGAGCGGATAGATTTCGAGCTTATCTTTCCAATGACTGCTCGTGAAGGTTCATTGAACAAGTATTGACGAAGTTATTCCCCAAACAAGTCAGCTGTGCATTGAAAAACGCTGCTGTTAAATTCTTTGACAGAATTGTTTCTTTTGCCTCGATTTTCTTTAGAGCTTTCAATAAATTCCCGAGGAAAAGAGCTGCTATTTTCAAGTCCGTTTAATAAAACTACTCAAGCAAACAAAGAAGCATGTATCTGAAATGGAGCAAAATAGTGGCTGCTAGTGTTCACACTTGTTCATTGTATCTAGTTATCTAAATTCGTTTCCCTTTCTTTGTTTGTATCACCCACTTTAAGAGGCTTGACTATTCTGGTTGGCCTCTCTTTGGGTCGTTTTGTAGGCTATAAATAGCCAAGTACTTGATGAATAAAACCTTCAACTTTCATCAAACAAATCTGAGTTAAGCTTTGCTTTCCTTTTCGTCTTTGTAGTTCACAAGACAAAGTATAAGAGTTAGTCGCGTTACAAGCTCTATACTCGCTATTTCAATCGATTGTTTGAATTAGCACCCGCTTTGTTGAGGTATAGGTCTATCTCACTTAGCACACTATCCTTGGTTACATCCTATAATTCCTTTACAGCAACTATCTCAATCTGATTTCGTTGCTTGGTTTCGTTTATCTCAAATTACTATCAATCTCCAAATAACTTGTTCAAAGTTCATTCTAACTCACATCATAAGTGGTATCAGAGCTACAACTCTTGATTTTTCATAAAATCAAGACGGTCCAAGAAGCGTCGAAGCCAAGTTATTAGTTGAATTTCAGATTGCGATTGGAATTCAAAGGTTAAACTCGTGCGGGTAGTTCGAGGGTTAATCGGTTTTGATTGTTTCGTGGTTCTTGTTGAAGTTCGATTTATTTTCAAAAAAAAACAGTTCACGAATTAGCACTGTTAACGTAGTACTATTTAAAAAAAAAGATGGCTGGAATTTTCCCGTTGGAAAATACAAGCGAGGAAAGTTTGGTTTTTAATTCGTCATTACCTTCTATTTTCAATAAATATGAAGATCATTGTGAGCCAAATGGGTTGCGCATGAAGAAACAAATTCTGATCTTAGCCAAAACAAACATGGAGAGTAAAGGGATTGTGCTTGTGGAATACTTTGAGGAGCAACAAAAGATACTTGATCCATCCTTGTTCACAAGCAAAGTAGAGTTCACAAGCATTCAAAACAGCACCTATTTGAAAAGGAGTCGAGCTTGTGGTCTAGCCACAATACCAACGTTACCCACACTTATGTCTATTTGGAGTGAGGATGCGTTGATCCTAACAAATTTTGTATTTGATCCAGGTGGGATACTTGTTACAAGAATTGAAGACAATTCTTTTTCAAAGAAGGAGAGTATGAAGCGAGTTCATTTTGCAGCGTTGTTTTGATCGGTCCATATCTCGAGTTATACTTGAAATTTTGTAGTCATTCAAAATGGAGCGGATAGATTTCAAGCTTATCTTTCCAATGACTGCTCGTGAAGGTTCATTGAACAAGTATTGACGAAGTTATTCCCCAAACAAGTCAGCTGTGCATTGAAAAACGCTGCTGTTAAATTCTTTGACGGAATTGTTTCTTTTGCCTCGATTTTCTTTAAAGCTTTCAATAAATTCCCGAGGAGAAGAGCTGCTATTTTCAAGTCCGTTTAATCAAAACTACTCGAGCAAACAAAGAAGCATGTATATGAAATGGAGCAAAATAGTGGCTGCTAGTAATCACACTTGTTCATTGTATCTAGTTGTCTAAATTCTTTTCCCTTTCTTTGTTTGTATCACCCACTTTAAGAGGCTTGACTATTCTGGTTGGCCTCTCTTTGGGTCGTTTTGTAGGCTATAAATAGCCAAGTACTTGATGAATAAAACATTCAACTTTCATCAAACAAATTTGAGTTAAGCTTTGCTTTCCTTTTCGTCTTTGTAGTTCACAAGACAAAGTATTAGAGTTAGTCGCGTAACAAGCTCTATACTCGCTATTTCAATCGATTGTTTGAATTAGCACCCGCTTTGTTGAGGTATAGGTCTATCTCACTTAGCACACTATCCTTGGTTACATCCTATAATTCCTTTACAGCAACTATCTCAATCTGATTTCGTTGCTTGGTTTCGTTTATCTCAAATTACTATCAATCTCCAAATAACTTGTTCAAAGTTCATTCTAACTCACATCATAAGTGGTATCAGAGCTACAACTCTTGATTTTTCTTAAAATCAAGACGGTCCAAGAAGCGTCGAAGCCAAGTTATTAGTTGAATTTCAGATTGCGATTGGAATTCAAAGGTTAAACTCGTGCGGGTAGTTCGAGGGTTAATCGGTTTTGATTGTTTCGTGGTTCTTGTTGAAGTTCGATTTATTTTCAAAAAAAAAACTGTTCACGAATTAGCACTGTTCACGTAGTACTATTTAAAAAAAAAAGAAAAAAAGATGGCTGGAATTTTCTCGTTGGAAAATACAAGCGAGGAAAGTTTGGTTTTTAATTCGTCCTTACCTCCTATTTTCGATAAATATGAAGATCATTGTGAGCCAAATGGGTTGCGCATGAAGAAACAAATTCTGATCTTAGCCAAAACAAACATAGAGAGTAAAGGGATTGTGCTTGTGGAATACTTTGAGGAGCAACAAAAGATACTTGATCCATCCTTGTTCACAAGCAAAGTAGAGTTCACAAGCATTCAAAACAGCACCTATTTGAAAAGGAGTCGAGCTTGTGGTCTAGCCACAATACCAACGTTACCCACACTTATGTCTATTTGGAGTGAGGATGCGTTGATCCTAACAAATTTTGTATTTGATCCAGGTGGGATACTTGTTACAAGAATTGAAGACAATTCTTTTTCAAAGAAGGAGAGTACGACGCGAGTTCATTTTGCAGCGTTGTTTTGATCGGTCCATATCTCGAGTTATACTTGGAATTTCGTAGTCTTTCAAAATGGAGCGGATAGATTTCGATCTTATCTTTCCAATGACTGCTCGTGAAGGTTTATTGAACAAGTATTGACGAAGTTATTCCCCAAACAAGTCAGCTGTGCATTGAAAAACGCTGCTATTGATGTGAGTTGATATGAACTTGATCCGAATCAAGAAGCCACTAATCCAAGTAAGGAAGTTCTAAAGAGCTCAACTCAAGAATACTAGCTCGTACTTAAGCTTAGGCCAGCTAGATTAGCAATAATAAGAAGTTATCTTCAATAATGGAGCTAGCTCGAATTTGAGCTAAATAAAGGAGCAACTAATCAAGGTAAAGTGAAGGCATTAACTTAGGGTCACCATCATTCAAGCATGGGTAATGGACTGAAGATAAGAAGGTTTTGGAGCTGATTGTTCTCATGGTGTACACGGTCAAAAGGCTCTCTTGTTAGCTTTGTTTTTGGCTCCATGTTCACACCTTTGCCGCGCCTCATTACTCCTACTCAAAGCTTTGTTTTCATCTCCATGTTCACATAAGAAGACCACGGCTGATTACTCTTCACTTAGCATAGTTATTAGCTCCATGTTTACACTAGCTTTGTTATTAGCTCCCTACTTTGTAATTAGCTCCTTGTTCACATAGCTTTAGTCTTTGTTTTTGTCACCCTAAACCAACCGGTTAAGGGGCTCTTGTAGGCTATATATAGCCGGTCATTTGAAGGAATAAAGATCATCCAATTTGCATATTAAAAACCTGAGTAAAAGTTAAGCTTTGTGCTTCCTTTTGTCGTCTTTGTAGTTTACAAGACAAAGTCTAGAGTGAGTCGCGTTACAAGCTCTAAACTCGCTATTTCAATCGAGTGTTTGATCTAGCAACCGCTTTGTTGAAGTATAGGTCTACTTCACCTAGCATACTATCCTTTGGTTACGGTTTATTCATCCTCAAACTATCTTTACCTTCTGTTTTGGTTACTTGTTTCACGTCCATTTCAGTTCACTAATCATATCTCTCATTCTTGTTTCAAAGTTCATATCAACTCACATCATTAGTGGTATCAGAGCTTTGGTCATCAAGCAAACGTAAGAATGGCAGGAGTGTTGAACTTTGAAGATCCTACCTTCCTGGAACAACTAAAGAAGGCATTGGAGAACTTCCAGCCCAAGAATTCTCACTTCCAACCAAGGAGGGAACTGGTGGATAGGATCAAGGTAAATGAACTCCCTGAGTTTAACGGTGGTACTGATCCTGAAACTTACTTGGAGTGGGAAAGAAACATAGAGAAGCTCTTTGACTTCAAGGATTTGGAGGACGAAGAGAGGTGCAAATATGCCATCCTAAAGCTAAGCAAAGGGGCTTCCCTTTGGTATGAAGGACTTAAGGTACAACGCACCAGAAGTGGAAAGGGTAAAATTACTTCTTGGGAGTCCTTAAAACGCAAACTACGTAAGAGGTATGTTCCAACTACGCACAAGTTATCCTTATACAAAAAGATTGCTAACCTTGTGCAAGGTAAAATGAGTGTTAGTGAATACATAGACGAGTTTGAGAACTTGGTTTTAATGGGAGAAGTAGAGGAAAATGAAGAAATAAAAATGGCTAGATTCTTACGTGGATTAAACCGTAGTATAGCCAATACAGTTGATTTGTGTCCTTATTCTGATTTTGATACATTGTGTGGGTTGTGTCTAAAAATTGAGGCGCAAGGGAAGGGAAGACATGAAGGTGAGTCTAGTAAGAGTCATACTTGGTCTCGGATGGATGATAGCCATAGAGTCAATCCTACTAGTTCTAATCAACCCCTTGTTGTTAAGACTAACCCAGCACCCCCACCTCAATCCACCCCCAAAACAACCACTGAAACTAGTCTATCTAAGGTACGTTGTTTCAAATGTCAAGGGTTTGGTCACTTCAAAAACGCTTGTCCTAACAAAAGAGTTGTGACCTTAAGGGAAGTAATCACAGTTAGGGATGAGTTATGGGAGGAGGAACAACGTATAGGGGCTGTTTTTAATGTTAATGAAGGGGAGGAAGAAGAGAAAGAAGATATTGAGGCTTATGAACCCCCGGCTTATGACACACTCCTAGTATTACGTACTCTACATGCTAACCCAATTCAACAAGACACTGAACAAAGAGACCAACTGTTCCATACTAAGTGTCAAGTTAAAGATAAGTGGTGTAGTCTAATCATCGATGGAGGTAGTTGTACCAACGTTGCCTCAACTGAAATGGTGGACAAACTAGGTCTAGCTACTACTAATCACCCTAACCCTTATGCTTTACATTGGTTAAACAACGGGAACAAAGTAAGGGTCACTAAACAAGTAAGGGTTGGATTAACCATGGGTTCCTACATTGATGAGGTTCTGTGTGATGTAATTCCTATGGATGCTTGTCACATACTATTAGGCCGTCCTTGGCAGTTTGATAGGGACGTAGTTCACCATGGGAGGAGGAATGAATATGAATTGAATGATAGGGGGAAGAAAATTATACTCAAACCCATGGCACCTCAAAGCGTGAGTAGCATGTTAGCAAATAGAGTCGGAAAACCCAGCCTCTCAATGTTTGCTAGTAAAATTGTAGAAGAATATACTCTAGACAAAGGAGAGTCTGGTACCACCAAAGAAAAACCAATTAAGATTAAGAGTGGCAGTGAAGGGACGCCATTTGAAGAGTGGCAAAAGGAACCAGGTGTTGTTATCCCTAATGGAACGCCCTCCTATATGATGCCTAGGAAAGATCCTGAGATCTTAAGGTATGTAGAAGGTGAGGGCAAAGACATAGTTTACACATTATCTTGTAACAACGCTCATACAACCAGAATTGGAGTTGAGAATTGGAAGGACTACTACTCCATGGAGACTGAAGTACTGGCCAAACACAAGACTAACTCCTTTGATACTTTTGATAAGCTTATTTTGCAGGTAAGACTTCCTCCTAAAGGAAACCCCCTTTGCACTCCAAGGCATCCTAATCCAAGTTACATAATGAGAACGGCCTACAAAGGAGAGTACAACAACAACAGAAGTGCAAGACTCTTCATAATAGATGACTTGTCTTTGGCTAACGTGAGTATGAAGGAACTTCCAAACCAAGGAAAAGGCAAATGGAAGTCACAAACAGTAGTTCCGCACAAGGGTAATCACAAAACTTACAAGTTAAAGTTGCCGGATGGGTACGGAGTTCAAACCACCTTCCTAAAAGGAGAACTTCTTCTATACCTTGATAAAGATAACATTTCAGAATTGAGGACAATTCCTTGTCAAGGGGGAGGAGATGATCCGAATCAAGAAGCCACTAATCCAAGTAAGGAAGTTCTAAAGAGCTCAACTCAAGAATACTAGCTCGTACTTAAGCTTAGGCCAGCTAGATTAGCAATAATAAGAAGTCATCTTCAATAATGGAGCTAGCTCGAATTTGAGCTAAATAAAGGAGCAACTAATCAAGGTAAAGTGAAGGCATTAACTTAGGGTCACCATCATTCAAGCATGGGTAATGGACTGAAGATAAGAAGGTTTTGGAGCTGCTTGTTCTCATGGTGTACACGGTCAAAAGGCTCTCTTGTTAGCTTTGTTTTTGGCTCCATGTTCACACCTTTGCCGCGCCTCATTACTCCTACTCAAAGCTTTGTTTTCATCTCCATGTTCACATAAGAAGACCACGGCTGATTACTCTTCACTTAGCATAGTTATTAGCTCCATGTTTACACTAGCTTTGTTATTAGCTCCCTACTTTGTAATTAGCTCCTTGTTCACATAGCTTTAGTCTTTGTTTTTGTCACCCTAAACCAACCGGTTAAGGGGCTCTTGTAGGCTATATATAGCCGGTCATTTGAAGGAATAAAGATCATCCAATTTGCATATTAAAAACCTGAGTAAAAGTTAAGCTTTGTGCTTCCTTTTGTCGTCTTTGTAGTTTACAAGACAAAGTCTAGAGTGAGTCGCGTTACAAGCTCTAAACTCGCTATTTCAATCGAGTGTTTGATCTAGCAACCGCTTTGTTGAAGTATAGGTCTACTTCACCTAGCATACTATCCTTTGGTTACGGTTTATTCATCCTCAAACTATCTTTACCTTCTGTTTTGGTTACTTGTTTCACGTCCATTTCAGTTCACTAATCATATCTCTCATTCTTGTTTCAAAGTTCATATCAACTCACATCAGAACTTTGAAACAAGAATGTAAAGATGGATTAGTATTCTGAAATGGAACGTGAATGAGTAACCAAAACAGAAAGAAAGGATAGTTTTATGGATGAATAAACCGTAACCAAGGATAGTATGCTAGGTGAAGTAGACCTATACTTCAACAACGCGGTTGCTAGATCAAACACTCGATTGAAATAGCGAGTTTAGAGCTTGTAACGCGACTTACTCTAGACTTTGTCTTGTAAACTACAAGGACGAAACAGAAAGCTTAGCTTTACTCAAGTTTTAATTTGCAAATTGGATCATCTTTATTCCTTCAAATGACCGGCTATATATAGCCTACAAGGGCCCTTAAACCGGTTGGTTTAGGGTGACAAAAACAAAGACTAAAGCTATGTGAACATGGAGCTAATTACAAAGTAGGGAGCTAATAACAAAGTGGTGTAAACATGGAGCTAAAAACAATGCTTGATGAAGAGTAATCAGCCGTGGTCTTCTTGTGTGAACATGGATATGAAAACAAAGCTTGAGTAGGAGTAATGAGGCGCGGCAAGGATGTGAACATGGAGCCAAAAACAAGGCAAACAAAGGAACCTTTTAGCCGTGTACACCATGAGAACCAACCAGCCTTAAAATCCTTCTTAACTTTAGTCCATTTCCCATGCTTGAATGATTGTGACCCCAAGTTAATACCTTGATTAGTTGCTCCTTTATTCAGCTCAAATCCGAGCTAGCTCCATAATTGAAGATGACTCCTTATTATTGCTAATGTAGCTGGCCTATGCTTAAGTAGGAGCTAGTATTCTTTAGTTGAGCTCTTTAGAACTTCCTTACTTGGATTGGTAGTTCCTTGATTCGGATCAGCTGTTAAATTCTTTGACGGAATTGTTTCTTTTGCCTCGATTTTCTTTAAAGCTTTCAATAAATTCCCGAGGAGAAGAGCTGCTATTTTCAAGTCCGTTTAATCAAAACTACTCGAGCAAACAAAGAAGCATGTATCTGAAATGGAGCAAAATAGCGGCTGCTAGTGTTCACACTTGTTCATTGTATCTAGTTGTCTAAATTCTTTTCCCTTTCTTTGTTTGTATCACCCACTTTAAGAGGCTTGACTATTCTGGTTGGCCTCTCTTTGGGTCGTTTTGTAGGCTATAAATAGCCAAGTACTTGATGAATAAAACATTCAACTTTCATCAAACAAATTTGAGTTAAGCTTTGCTTTCCTTTTCATCTTTGTAGTTCACAAGACAAAGTATTAGAGTTAGTCGCGTTACAAGTTCTATACTCACTATTTCAATCGAGTGTTTGAATTAGCACCCGCTTTGTTGAGGTATAGGTCTATCTCACTTAGCACACTATCCTTGGTTACATCCTATAATTTCTTTACAGCAACTATCTCAATCTGATTTCGTTGCTTGGTTTCGTTTATCTCAAATTACTATCAATCTCCAAATAACTTGTTCAAAGTTCATTCTAACTCACATCATAAGTGGTATCAGAGCTACAACTCTTGATTTTTCTTAAAATCAGGACGGTCCAAGAAGCGTCGAAGCCAAGTTATTAGTTGAATTTCTGATTGCGATTGGAATTCAAAGGTTAAACTCGTGCGGGTAGTTCGAGGGTTAATCGGTTTTGATTGTTTCGTGGTTCTTGTTGAAGTTCGATTTATTTTAAAAAAAAAAACTGTTCACGAATTAGCACTGTTCACGTAGTACTATTTAAAAAAAAGAAAAAAAGATGGCTGGAATTTTCTCGTTGGAAAATACAAGCGAGGAAAGTTTGGTTTTTAATTCGTCATTACCTCCTATTTTCGATAAATATGAAGATCATTGTGAGCCAAATGGGTTGCGCATGAAGAAACAAATTCTGATCTTAGCCAAAACAAACATGGAGAGTAAAGGGATTGTGCTTGTGGAATACTTTGAGGAGCAACAAAAGATACTTGATCCATCCTTTTTCACAAGCAAAGTAGAGTTCACAAGCATTCAAAACAGCACCTATTTGAAAAGGAGTCGAGCTTGTGGTCTAGCCACAATACCAACGTTACCCACACTTATGTCTATTTGGAGTGAGGATGCGTTGATCCTAACAAATTTTGTATTTGATCCAGGTGGGATACTTGTTACAAGAATTGAAGACAATTCTTTTTCAAAGAAGGAGAGTATGACGCGAGTTCATTTTGCAGCGTTGTTTTGATCGGTCCATATCTCGAGTTATACTTAAAATTTCGTAGTCATTCAAAATGGAGCGGATAGATTTCGAGCTTATCTTTCCAATGACTGCTTGTGAAGGTTCATTGAACAAGTATTGACGAAGTTATTCCCCAAACAAGTCAGCTGTGCATTGAAAAACGCTGCTGTTAAATTCTTTGACGGAATTGTTTCTTTTGCCTCGATTTTCTTTAAAGCTTTCAATAAATTCCCGAGGAGAAGAGCTGCTATTTTCAAGTCCGTTTAATCAAAACTACTCGAGCAAACAAAGAAGCATGTATCTGAAATGGAGCAAAATAGTGGCTGCTAGTGCTCACACTTGTTCATTGTATCTAGTTGTCTAAATTCTTTTCCCTTTCTTTGTTTGTATCACCCACTTTAAGAGGCTTGACTATTCTGGTTGGCCTCTCTTTGGGTTGTGTTGTAGGCTATAAATAGCCAAGTACTTGATGAATAAAACCTTCAACTTTCATCAAACAAATTTGAGTTAAGCTTTGCTTTCCTTTTCGTCTTTGTAGTTCACAAGACAAAGTATTAGAGTTAGTCGCGTTACAAGCTCTATACTCGCTATTTCAATCGAGTGTTTGAATTAGCACCCGCTTTGTTGAGGTATAGGTCTATCTCACTTAGCACACTATCCTTGGTTACATCCTATAATTCCTTTACAGCAACTATCTCAATCTGATTTCGTTGCTTGGTTTCGTTTATCTCAAATTACTATCAATCTCCAAATAACTTGTTCAAAGTTCATTCTAACTCACATCATAAGTGGTATCAGAGCTACAACTCTTGATTTTTCTTAAAATCAAGACGGTCCAAGAAGCGTTGAAGCCAAGTTATTAGTTGAAATTCTGATTGCGATTGGAATTCAAAGGTTAAACTCGTGCGGGTAGTTCGAGGGTTAATCGGTTTTGATTGTTTCGTGGTTCTTGTTGAAGTTCGATTTATTTTCAAAAAAAAAACTGTTCACGAATTAGCACTGTTAACGTAGTACTATTTAAAAAAAAAAGATGGCTGGAATTTTCCCGTTGGAAAATACAAGCGAGGAAAGTTTGGTTTTTAATTCGTCATTACCTCCTATTTTCGATAAATATGAAGATCATTGTGAGCCAAATGGGTTGCGCATGAAGAAACAAATTCTGATCTTAGCCAAAACAAACATGGAGAGTAAAGGGATTGTGCTTGTGGAATACTTTGAGGAGCAACAAAAGATACTTGATCCATCCTTGTTCACAAGCAAAGTAGAGTTCACAAGCATTCAAAACAGCACCTATTTGAAAAGGAGTCGAGCTTGTGGTCTAGCCTGATGTGAGTTGATATGAACTTTGAAACAAGAATATGAAGTATGATTAGTATTCTGAAATGGAACGTAAACAAGTAACCAAAACAGAATGAAAGGATGGTTTTAAGGTTGAATAAACCGTAACCAAGGATAGTATGCTAGGTGAAGTAGACCTATACTTCAACAAAGCGGTTGCTAGATCTAACACTCGATTGAAATAGCGAGTTTAGAGCTTCTAACGCGACTTACTCTAGACTTTGTCTTGTAAACAACAAGGACGTAAAAGAAAGCTTAGCTTTACTCAGTTTTTTGATATGCAAATTGGATGCTTTATTCATTCAACTACATGGTTATATATAGCCTACAATCAGACCTTAAACTCGGCTGATTAGGGGTGACAAAAACAAAGTTACAACCATGTGAACAAGGAGCTAATAACAAGGCTTAGGAGCTAATAACAAAGTAATGTAGACATGGAGCTAATAACAAAGCTCTTAATCAGCCGCGGTCCTCTTGTGTGAACATGGAGCCAAAAACAAAGCTTGATGATGCACACTATGTGAACATAGCCATGGTGTGAACCCAAGTTAATGTCTTCAATTTACCTTGACTTCTTTGCTCCTTTATTCAGCTCCTATACGAGCTAACTTAATACTTGGAGGAGGCAGACTACTAGGCTGGTAGGAGGTGCTAATGTGGCTTGACTAGAACTATTAGGAGCTAGTGTTACTTCATTGAACTCTTTAGCCTCTTCATTCGGATCATCTCCTCCCCCTTGAAAAGGAATTGCCATCAATTCTGAAATGCCATCATCATCAAGGTAAGGAGAAAAGTCTCCCACATTGAACGTGGCATGAACTCCATAATCATCCGGTAATTCCACTTTGTAAGCATTGTCGTTTACCTTTGATATGATCTTATAAGGACCTTCTGCTCGTGGCATCAACTTATTCTTTCTTTTGCTTGGAAACCTCTCCTTTCTCAAGTGAACCCAAACTAAGTCACCCTCTTGAAAAAGTCTTGGTTTCCTGTTCTTGTTGGACCTTCTTTTGTATGCTTCATTAACCTCCTTGATCCTTTCTTGAATTTGCTCGTGGAGTTTGATCATAGCCTTTAGTTTGGACTCCGCATCCTTGTGGACTAACTCATCCTTAGGTAGAGGAATCAGGTCCAAAGGCATGTAAGGATTGATCCCATACACGGCCTCAAAAGGGGAATGAGAGGTAGCATAAGTAGGAGAGCGATTGTAGGCAAATTCAGCATGGGCAAGCTTGATATCCCAATCCTTTTGAGTCTTACTTACAAGGCCTCTTAACAACGTCCCCAAAGTGCGATTGGTAACCTCGGTTTGTCCATCTGTTTGTGGATGATGAGAAGTGCTAAATAAGAGCTTGGTTCCCACCTTCCTCCATAATGTGTTCCAAAAGTAACTAAGGAACTTTGAATCACGATCAGAGACAATGGACTTGGGTACTCCATGGAGACGCACCACCTCTTTGAAGTATAAGTCAGCAACATTGCTAGCATCATCCGTTTTGTGGCAAGCAATGAAGTGAGCCATCTTTGAAAACCGATCTACCACCACCATGATAGCATCTTTTCCTCTAGCGGTTCTTGGTAAGGCTACAATGAAATCCATGGATACATCTTCCCATGGTCTATTAGGAGTGGGTAAGGGCGTGTATACTCCGGGTTTGAAAGAACTTTTGGCAAATTGGCAAGTCACACACTTGCTCACTACATGCTGGACACTCCCTTGCATCTTTGGCCAAAAGAAGTGCTCCTTTAAGACCTCCAAACTTCTTGTGATGGCAAAATGACCCGCTAATCCTCCTCCATGAGCTTCTCTAACCAACAGCTCTCTAATGGGATGCTTGGGCACACAAGGCGGTTTCCTTTGAAAAGAAATCCCTCCTGCAAAACAAACTCATCAAAGGCTCCCTCCTTGCATTTGGTGAAGGTTTCACCAAAGTCAGCATCATTGTTGTAGTAGTCTTTTAGAGTTTCAAATCCGAGCAACCTCAAATCCAAAGTAGATAGTAAAGTGTAGCGGCGGGATAGTGCATCAGCTACTACGTTACTTTTTCCATCCTTGTACTTTGAAGAGAAATTAAAGGATTGCAAGAATTCCACCCACTTGGCATGCCTTGGACTTAACTTTTGTTGGCCATTGATGTACTTTAGGGACTCATGATCTGAATGGAGAATAAAATGGTTAGTACGAAGGTAATGACTCCAATGATCAAGAGCTCTTACTATGGCATAGAACTCCTTGTCGTAGGTGCAATAGTTCAGCCTTGCTCCATTGAGTTTTTCTGAGAAATAGGCAATGGGGCGCTTATTTTGTACAAGAACAGCACCAATTCCTACTCCACTAGCGTCACATTCCACCTCAAATGGCTGAGAAAAATCAGGAAGGGCTAAGATAGGAGCGGAACACAACTTCTCTTTGATGGCTTCAAAGGCTTCTTGGGCAGCTTTGGACCAAACAAATGCGCCTTTCTTCAAGCATTCGGTGATAGGACTTGTGATAGTGCTAAAGTCCTTGATGAATCTCCTGTAAAAAGAAGCCAAACCATGAAATGACCTTACTTCTGTAATGGTGGAAGGGATTGGCCAAGTACGTATGGATTCCACTTTGGTTTGATCAACTGACACTCCTTCTTTGGACACTACGTAGCCAAGGAACACTACGCTTTCTGATCCGAGTCAAGAAGCTACCAATCCAAGTAAGGAAGTTCTAAAGAGCTCAACTAAAGTATACTAGCTCCTACTTAAGCTTAGGCCAGCTAGATTAGCAATAATAAGAAGTCATCTTCAATAATGGAGCTAGCTCGAGTTTGAGCTGAATAAGGGAGCAACTAATCAAGGTAAAATGAAGACATTAACTTAGGGTCACAATCATTCAAGCATGGGTAATGGACTGAAGTTAAGAAGGGTTTAAAGCTGGTTGTGTTCTCATGGTGTACACGGTCAAAAGGTTCTCTTGTTAGCCTTGTTTTTGGCTCCTTGTTCACATGGTGTGTACACTCAAGCTTTGTTGTTGGCTCCATGTTCACACAAGGACTACACGGCTGGTTACTCTTGGTGAAGCTTTGGTTTTAACTCCCTAGCTTTGGTTTTAACTCCATGTTTACACTAGCTTTGTTATTAGCTCCAACCTTGTAATTAGCTCCTAGTTCACAATAGTTTTAGTCTTTGTTTTTGTCACCCTAAACCAACCGGTTTAAGGACCCTTGTAGGCTATAAATAGCCGGCCATTTGAAAGAATAAACATCATCCAATTTGCAAATTAAAAACTAAGTAAAAGTTAAGCTTTGTGCTTCCTTTTGTTTCGTCTTTGTAGCTTACAAGACAAGGTCTAGAGTGAGTCGCGTTACAAACTCTAAACTCGCTATTTCAATCGAGTGTTTGATCTAGCAACCGCTTTGTTGAAGTATAGGTCTACTTCACCTAGCATACTATCCTTTGGTTACGTTTATTTCATCCTAAAACTATCTTTACCTTCTGTTTTGGTTACTTGTTTCACGTCCATTTCAGTATACTAACCATACTTCACATTCTTGTTTCAAAGTTCATATCAACTCACATCATTAGTGGTATCAGAGCTTTGGTCATCCATTTAGACGTAAGCATGGCAGGAGTATTGAACTTTGAAGACCCTACCTTCCTGGAACAACTAAAGAAGGCATTGGAGAATTTCCAGCCCAAGAATTCTCGCTTCCAACCAAGGAGGGAACTGGTGGATAGGATCAAGGTAAATGAACTCCCTGAGTTTAACGGTGGCACTGATCCTGAAGCTTACTTGGAGTGGGAAAGAAACATGGAAAAGCTCTTTGACTTCAAGGATTTGGAGGACGAAGAGAGGTGCAAGTACGCCATCCTGAAGCTAAGCAAAGGGGCCTCCCTTTGGTATGAAGGACTTAAGGTACAACGCACCAGAAGTGGGAAGGGTAAGATTACTTCTTGGGAGTCCTTAAAACGTAAACTACGTAAGAGGTATGTTCCAACTACACACAAGTTGTCCTTATACAAAAAGATTGCTAACCTCGTTCAAGGAAAAATGAGTGTTAGTGAATATATAGAGGAATTTGAGAACCTGGTTTTAATGGGAGAAGTAGAGGAGAATGAAGAAATAAAAATGGCTAGGTTCTTACGTGGGTTAAATCGTAGTATAGCTAATACGGTTGATTTGTGTCCTTATTCTGATTTTGATACATTGTGTGGGTTGTGTCTAAAAATTGAGGCTCAAGGGAAGGGAAGACATGAGGGTGAGTCTAGTAAGAGTCATACTTGGTCTCGGATGGATGATAGCAATAGAGTCAATCCTACTAGTTCTAATCAACCCCTTACTGTTAAGACTAACCCAGCACCCCCACCTCAATCCACCCCCAAAACAACCACTGAAACTAGTCTATCTAAGGTACGTTGTTTCAAATGTCAAGGGTTTGGTCATTTCAAAAACGCTTGTCCTAACAAAAGGGTAGTGACCTTAAGAGAAGTAATCACTGTTAGGGATGAGTTATGGGAGGAGGAACAACGTATAGGGGCTGTTTTTAATGTCAATGAGGGAGAGGAAGAAGAGGAAGAAAATATTGAGGCTTATGAACCCCCGGCCTATGACACACTTCTAGTCCTTCGTACTCTACATCCTAACCCAATTCAACAAGACACTGAACAAAGAGACCAACTGTTTCATACTAAGTGTCAAGTTAAAGATAAATGGTGTAGTCTAATCATTGATGGAGGTAGTTGTACCAACGTTGCCTCAACTGAAATGGTGGACAAACTAGGTCTAGCTACTACCAATCACCCTAACCCTTATGCCTTACATTGGTTAAACAACGGGAACAAGGTAAGGGTCACTAAACAAGTGAGGGTTGGATTAACCATGGGTTCCTACGTTGATGAGGTTTTGTGTGATGTAATTCCTATGGATGCTTGTCACATACTATTAGGCCGTCCTTGGCAGTTTGATAGGGACGTAGTTCACCATGGAAGAAGGAATGAGTATGAGTTGAATGATAAAGGAAAGAAAATTATACTCAAACCCATGGCACCTCAAAGTGTGTGTAACATGTTAGCAAATAGAGTCGGAAAACCCAGCCTCTCAATGTTTGCTAGTAAAATTGTAGAAGTACATACTTTAGACAAAGGAGAGTTGGATACCACCAAAGAAGAGCCAATCAAGATTGAAAGTGGCAATGAAGGAACGCCATTTGAAGAGTGGCAAAAGGAACAAGGTGTTGTTATCTCTAATGGAATGCCCTCCTATATGATGCCTAGGAAAGATCCTAAGATCTCAAGGTATGTAGAGGGTACGGGCAAAGACATGGTTAACACATTGTATTGTAACAACGCGCATACAACCAGAATTGGAATTGAGAATTGGAAGGACTACTACTCCGTGGGAACTGAAGTACTGACCAAACACAGGACTAACTCTTTTAGTACTTTTGATGAGCCTATTTTGCAGGTGAGCCTTCTTTCTAAAGGAAACCTCCTTTGCACCTCAAGGCATTCTAATTCTGGATACATAATGAGAACGGCCTACAAAGGAGAGCATAACAAAAACAGAAGTACAAGGCTCCTCATAAGGGGTGACTTGTCTTTGGCTAACGTAAGTATGGAGGAGCTCCCAAACCAAGGAAAGAAAAAATGGAAGTCACAGCCAGAAGTTCCGCACAAGGGTAACCATAGAACTTACAAGCTGAAGTTGGCGGATGAGTATGGAGTTCAAGCCACCTTCCTAATAGAAGATCTTCTTCTATACCTTGATAAAAGCATTTCAGAATTGAGGACAATTCCTTGTCAAGGGGGAGGAGATGATCCGAGTCAAGAAGCTACCAATCCAAGTAAGGAAGTTCTAAAGAGCTCAACTAAAGTATACTAGCTCCTACTTAAGCTTAGGCCAGCTAGATTAGCAATAATAAGAAGTCATCTTCAATAATGGAGCTAGCTCGAGTTTGAGCTGAATAAGGGAGCAACTAATCAAGGTAAAATGAAGACATTAACTTAGGGTCACAATCATTCAAGCATGGGTAATGGACTGAAGTTAAGAAGGGTTTAAAGCTGGTTGTGTTCTCATGGTGTACACGGTCAAAAGGTTCTCTTGTTAGCCTTGTTTTTGGCTCCTTGTTCACATGGTGTGTACACTCAAGGTTTGTTGTTGGCTCCATGTTCACACAAGGACTACACGGCTGGTTACTCTTGGTGAAGCTTTGGTTTTAACTCCCTAGCTTTGGTTTTAACTCCATGTTTACACTAGCTTTGTTATTAGCTCCAACCTTGTAATTAGCTCCTAGTTCACAATAGTTTTAGTCTTTGTTTTTGTCACCCTAAACCAACCGGTTTAAGGACCCTTGTAGGCTATAAATAGCCGGCCATTTGAAAGAATAAACATCATCCAATTTGCAAATTAAAAACTAAGTAAAAGTTAAGCTTTGTGCTTCCTTTTGTTTCGTCTTTGTAGCTTACAAGACAAGGTCTAGAGTGAGTCGCGTTACAAACTCTAAACTCGCTATTTCAATCGAGTGTTTGATCTAGCAACCGCTTTGTTGAAGTATAGGTCTACTTCACCTAGCATACTATCCTTTGGTTACGTTTATTTCATCCTAAAACTATCTTTACCTTCTGTTTTGGTTACTTGTTTCACGTCCATTTCAGTATACTAACCATACTTCACATTCTTGTTTCAAAGTTCATATCAACTCACATCACTTTCCACAAAGAAGGCACACTTCTCCTTCTTCCCAAAGAGCTGTTGTTTGCGAAGTGTTGTGAATAGTAGTCTTAAATGCTCCATATGTTCCTCCAAAGACCTGCTATACACAAGGATATCATCCAAGTAAACCACAATAAAGCGACCTAAGTAGGCCTTAAGTACCTCGTTCATTAACCTCATGAACGTGCTCGGAGCGTTGGTAAGACCAAATGGCATGACCGTCCACTCATAGAGTCCATGCTTGGTTTTGAAAGCGGTCTTCCATTCATCCCCTTCCCTCATTCTAATTTGATGGTACCCACTTCTTAGATCAATTTTGGAAAAGACCACTGCCCCATGAAGCTCATCTAACATATCATCCAACCTTGGAATAGGAAACCTATACTTGATGGTGATGTTGTTAACGGCTCTACTATCTACACACATTCTCCAAGTTCCATCTTTCTTAGGTACTAAAAGGACTGGAACAGCACAAGGACTAAGGCTCTCCCGCACATACCCTCGACTCATTAACTCATCTATTTGTCTTTGTAATTCCTTAGTTTCCTCCGGATTACACCTATATGCTGCCTTATTGGGTAAGGTTGATCCTGGAATGAGGTCGATTTGGTGTTCTATACCTCTAATAGGTGGTAAACCAACGGGTAATTCCTCTGGGAAGACATCCTTAAACTCGTGTAACAACTCCTCAAATGGCTTTCCTCCAAGTTCATTCTCAACTTCTACGGGTTTTTCTTTAGCCATCATGACAAAGACACGCTCCCCCCCCCCCTTGTAAAGCCTGCTCTACTTCACTCTCACTCGCAAAGATGGTGAGGTTAGGTTTCTTGGTTTTGTTGGAGGTCATAGCTCTAACGGCTTGGGGAGTCATAGGTTTTAGAATGATTTTCTTTCCCTTATCCCTCAATTCGTATTCATTCTTTCTACCATGGTGTACCACATCCCTATCAAACTGCCAAGGACGCCCCAAAAGTATATGACAAGCATCCATAGGGATAACATCACAAAGAACCTCATCGACATAAGACCCCATAGTTAAACCTACTCTTATTTGTTTTGTGACCTTTATTTTGTTTTCATTATCTAACCAATGTAATGCATACAGTCTAGGGTGATTAGTAGTGGTTAGACCTAACTTAGCTACCATTTCAGTAGAGGCAACATTCGTACAACTACCTCCATCAATAATCAAACTACACCATTTGGTATTAACTAGACATTTTGTGTGAAAGAGTTGGTCTCTTTGTTCGGTGTTGTGTGGGATGGGTTTAGCAGGAAGTGTGCGTAGTACTAAAACATTACCATACATTGGGAGCTCATAGTCTATTCCTTCTTCCTCCTTTTCTCCCAAGCAGACTTCAGGACCAGATGCGCCAATGGCTTTAGAAAGTTAGTTCATCTTGCACACTGATTCTCTCTTTAGGCCTTCCAAGGAACTAGCGTCTTCAAAGCTCACAACTCCTGCCATGCTTGCGTCTAAATAGATGACCAAAGCTCTGATACCACTAATGATGTGAGTTGATATGAACTTTGCAACAAGAATATGAAGTATGATTAGTATTCTGAAATGGAACGTAAACAAGTAACCAAAACAGAATGAAAGGATGGTTTTAAGGTTGAATAAACCGTAACCAAGGATAGTATGCTAGGTGAAGTAGACCTATACTTCAACAAAGCGGTTGCTAGATCAAACACTCGACTGAAATAGCGAGTTTAGAGCTTGTAACGCGACTTACTCTAGACTTTGTCTTGTAAACAACAAGGACGTAAAAGAAAGCTTAGCTTTACTCAGTTTTTTGATATGCAAATTGGATGCTTTATTCATTCAACTACATGGCTATATATAGCCTACAATCAGACCTTAAACTCGGCTGATTAGGGGTGACAAAAACAAAGTTACAACCATGTGAACAAGGAGCTAATAACAAGGCTTAGGAGCTAATAACAAAGTAATGTAGACATGGAGCTAATAACAAAGCTCTTAATCAGCCGCGGTCCTCTTGTGTGAACATGGAGCCAAAAACAAAGCTTGATGATGCACACTATGTGAACATAGCCATGGTGTGAACCCAAGTTAATGTCTTCAATTTACCTTGACTTCTTTGCTCCTTTATTCAGCTCCTATACGAGCTAACTTAATACTTGGAGGAGGCACACTACTAGGCTGGTAGGAGGTGCTAATGTGGCTTGACTAGAACTATTAGGAGCTAGTTTTACTTCATTGAACTCTTTAGCCTCTTCATTCGGATCACAGCCACAATACCAACGTTACCCACACTTATGTCTATTTGGAGTGAGGATGCGTTGATCCTAACAAATTTTGTATTTGATCCAGGTGGGATACTTGTTACAAGAATTGAAGACAATTCTTTTTCAAAGAAGGAGAGTATGACGCGAGTTCATTTTGTAGCGTTGTTTTGATCGGTCCATATCTCGAGTTATACTTGGAATTTCGTAGTCTTTCAAAATGGAGCGGATAGATTTCGAGCTTATCTTTCCAATGACTGCTCGTGAAGGTTCATTGAACAAGTATTGACGAAGTTATTCCCCAAACAAGTCAGCTGTGCATTGAAAAACGCTGCTGTTAAATTCTTTGACGGAATTGTTTCTTTTGCCTCGATTTTCTTTAAAGCTTTCAATAAATTCCCGAGGAGAAGAGCTGCTATTTTCAAGTCCGTTTAATCAAAACTACTCGAGCAAACAAAGAAGCATGTATCTGAAATGGAGCAAAATAGCGGCTGCTAGTGTTCACACTTGTTCATTGTATCTAGTTGTCTAAATTCTTTTCCCTTTCTTTGTTTGTATCACCCACTTTAAGAGGCTTGACTATTCTGGTTGGCCTCTCTTTGGGTCGTTTTGTAGGCTATAAATAGCCAAGTACTTGATGAATAAAACATTCAACTTTCATCAAACAAATCTGAGTTAACATCTTGGCCAAGTACGCGGAAAGAATTAACATCTTTTTCGTTCAAAATTCTTTTTTTTACTTTTCGTTCAAAACAAACTTTTTTCAAAACCTTTTCTAAAATCATTCTGACTATTCGATATCGATTTCATAATCGAATATCGAATACGACGAATATCGAAAATATGAATCGGGTATATATTAATCCATTATTGTACGCGATTTATAAAATTTAACGATTTTCGACAAAATAAAAAAAACCCGAACAGACCGCCACGCGAGTCGCGCGCCTGTCAGGCGACTCGCGCGGTGGCCTGGTTAGCCGGGTCTCTTTTTTTTTCGTTTCCTCGCTTTTCTATTTTTTATTCTTTTCGAGTCTTACATAAAAAGCGACTCTCGCGACATATTTCGATAAATACTTTTTCGACCTTGGTCAACGCGTGTTAATCCATCACGTGACGTAAATCTTTTCAAAAATCATGCATTTTATTTATTTACATCTTTATTCAAATTATTCATCGTTACTAACCCGTTTTCTCGTGTTTGTAGCAATTTATTTTCATACTTTGATTTTATCGTTTTATTAGACTAAAACGAATTTGATGTGAGTTGATATGAACTTTGAAACAAGGATATGAAGTAGTATTAGTATTCTGAAATGGAACGTGAATGAGTAACCAAAACAGAAAGAAAGGATAGTTTTAAGGTTGAATAAACCGTAACCAAGGATAGTATGCTAGGTGAAGTAGACCTATACTTCAACAAAGCGGTTGCTAGATCAAACACTCGATTGAAATAGCGAGTTTAGAGCTTGTAACGCGACTTACTCTAGACTTTGTCTTGTAAACAACAAGGACGTAAAAGAAAGCTTAGCTTTACTCAGGTTTTTGATATGCAAATTGGATGTCTTATTCCTTCAAAATGGCCGGCTATTTATAGCCTACAAGAGCCCTTAAACCGGTTGGTTTAGGGTGACAAAAACAAAGCTAAGACTATTGTGAACTAGGAGCTAATTGCAAGGTTGGAGTTAATAACAAAGAGATGTAAACTTGGAGCTAATAACTATGCTAAGTGAAGAGTAATCAGCCGTGGTCTTCTTATGTGAACAAGGAGATGAAAACAAGGCTTGAGTGGGAGTAATGAGGCGCGGCAAAGGTGTGAGCATGGAGCCAAAAACAAGGCTAACAAGAGAGCCTTTGGACCGTGTAGACCATGAGAACACAACCAGCTCTAAGACCTTCTTAACTTTAGTCCATTACTCATGCTTGAATGAGTGTGACCCTAAGTTAATGTCTTCACTTTACCTTGACTAGTTGCTCCTTTATTCAGCTCAAATTCGAGCTAGCTCTATTATTGAAGATGGCTCCTGATTATTGCTAATGTAGCTGGCCTAAGCTTAAGTAGGAGCTAGTATTCTTTAGTTGAGCTCTTTAGGACTTCCTTACTAGGATTGGTAGCTCCTTGATTCGGATCAGAATTTCACATGCTAAAATAACTTTGACGTTATTAGTTTAATATGCATTAAACGACTTAGCAACCCATTTATTTATTTTTCTCACATGTCTTAGGAAAATAATCTCTGCATATCATTCAACCGTCGAACTAACGCGTGTACGTAAAAACGAACGATATCTTAGTAAAGGCCGCTAAGTGCGGGCGGGGTTGGGTGTTCTCAATGAACTTCCCAACACGTACCCTCACCCCTTACTCAGAACCATGGATTCCGGATATCCAAATTCATTGGCAACGAGAGTCATTCAATACACGGTATCCGATAATGTCGGTATCGGTATCGTAATGCAAAGGGACGAACCCGATAAGCTTTGACATCGGAAATGGGCCATGTTTTAAATATGGCCCACTACGACATAGAGTGGGTTCGAATGGTTCCGAATAATCACAAAATTCGGTGGCGACTCCTACTTCGATTTAAAATTCAATTCGATCCATCTCATATGGAGATTCATTCGCCTCCCCAAACCCGCGCGTGGCCGCGTCGGGGTGGACCTATGTCATGTCCACAATTTGGCGACTCCGCTGGGGATTAACTGATGTGTCACTTACCATCGGCATCCTCAGGGTGAGACTCGAAAAAAAATCATTCGATTAGTAATGTACACGTTTTATTTCAATGGTTCATGCATAACCCAAATATTTCCTGGGCCGGTTACTTGTGACCGACGTCCCACTATACCACGGTGCATTCCTAAATGGGTGCACTAAAGACTTCGATGGCGGAACTCGCATGGGTTTTACGGCAGGTTCTAAGACCAACTCGGCTTAGGAAGTCCGTCCTGATTTGCGAGAAAGCGATCGTCGTTGGTATAGACCCTATTTCGACCGACCGAGACTTAGAATAAGAGCATACATGGCGTCATTATACTGTTTCCGTGACTACATGCTACTTGATCTTCTTTGGGCTTTTTCAAAAACCGTCATTTTCAAAAATTTGCATCTTTTCAAAAGATCCGTTTTCAAAACCTGGAAAGCTACCAAATTTAGGACTTATGATTTTTACTCAAAATAGCCTATTTTTAACCGGTATGCTGTCCAAACCTTTTAAAAAATCCGAAATCTCGACCTGGTAACACTTTTTTTCGATTTTCAAAAAAAAATCGAGCCATCCTATCCGACTTTGCTCGGTTTTCAAATCCAAATTCCCTTTTCAAAACCCTCTTCTTCTTAGGACTTCCCGTATTTAGCAGTGTCGGGTCTTGTCATAGGTTGGAAGAGTCTATAGCGTCGAAACTCCGTCGATCTTACATCACTAGTTTCTACCCCATCCCAGTCCGCCTTATTTGTCAAGGCACGGCCCACCTGCGTAGGACAAACTCCTACAAAGGGAAGCCCGTTTACACACTCGAGTCCAAAGTCTAGGGAGTATCTCACGTGGACCTTCCTTCGAGCGGGACTCGGTCCACATAGTCGAATCCTAAGGGAGGCCCACCTTTCATGAGTCACCCGTCTAGGTGTCTTTTCCGAGTCATTTCCTTTTCAGGCTTTTCCTCACTCGGGGGCCACCCTTCAGCAGAGCGATCAACCACAGTTGCTCTAAGGGTCATGGCTTACATGTGTTGTCTCACGTATCCCACTTTCGAGTCACTTAGGTGTCACACCATCTGAGTCCTATCAGATTCTTTAGCCTCACTCGGGGGCTATCCCCCAACCGAGCAGTCAACCACGGTCATCCTAAGGGCACCCCACGTTCATCATACACTGGCGTCCTTATGATGCCTTCTTCGAGTCGTACCTATGCTACAAATACTCGAGTCATCTAGGGTTAGGTCACCACGGTTGGTCCGAGCACGCGACGCGGTCAAACACGGTTGCCCCATTTTCGGACTCGCCCTCATACACTGTCCGAGTCTCATGGTCGAGTCCAAGCCAGGGTCGTTACCTCGTCTAGATCAACGTTCGAGTATCTCGGTCCAAGAGTCTTTGTCGACCCGTCACCCCGGGCCGTGTCTAGTTTGACTCCCTCTCTTGCACTTGCGCAAAGCCGAGTTTAGGCGAGTCGTGGCACCCGTCTTTCTCTCCAATCAAAGACCTTACCAAAAAAAAACAACCAACCGAGCATCCGAGTCCGGATTTGATTCGAGTCTAAGTCTGAGTTCGAGTTTAGGATACCCTACATCCTCATTTCCAAATCAAAGTCAAAGTCAAAGTCAGTTGTATTCTGTCCTCTTTTTTCAAAATTCAATAAAATCAACTTTTCTATTTCTCATACATACTTTCCTTATGTGTTTTCGAGAACATGATGAACACCATCATACACTGTGAGCACACGCACGTGACTATTATAGGCACATCTATAATGACTGCAGGAAACCGAGCCCGTGTTTTCCTTTTACCTATTCCATGTCTGGTATAGAAAGCCACATAACTACCCGTAGCAGGAGCATATCGAATCCTATGACAAATCTGGGTAGTCTCCTAGTTTGGGTTCAAGACGGGAGGCAAGCCCACTTCCCACAATAAACACTCATCCAATAAGACTAGTCAGTCCCTACCTTAGGTGATAGTCTGACCGACAAAAAAAAAAGTTGGACAAAAAAATCAAAAGTCCAAGAGAAAAAAAGCAAAAGGCCAAAACAAAAAAGCTGGCCATGATCAAAAAAGAATTATCAACATCTCTCGACCAGACACGGTCAACTCAAATGAAGAATCCCATGACCGGGGCTAAGAGGTCAACCCAAAGAATTCAAAAACCCATGACCGTGAAACGGTCAATTCAAAAATTATCAATACCAATACCATCCAATAGGGGAGAGACAGTCAAGTTGGTCAGCTAACACCACATCTAGCCTTCCCACATTACAACCCTCAAGACCTTCTCGAGACCTAGGCTAGAGACAGCCCAGAATTTTGAGGATTCAAGCTCCATAGGATACACCCTAACCTTTAGGGCCAGAAATGGAAACCAGATCCCGCATTATCAACCTGCCCGATCGAAGTCCGAGTCATTTTTACTCGACTTCCCCCTTTCCTACCACATTAAAATACCTTACCCTCAAAGCCTTATAGCTCCACAAAATCGAGCTCCAGATTTCGAAACATCAAAGCCACTTACGACCTAGCTCCACATTTCCAAAAACATCTAAACCAGTTACCAGCCCCAAACACGGGAACTCAACTTGCAGTCGGCATAGAACATGCCCAAATAGTTCACACCACCTCTAGGGGCTATCCCGGAGAATGCTCACAGTCACAGAATCAACATCTTAACTATTCCAGCCCTTTGGTCAAGACATCATTGGGAATGCACCTAGCCTACACCATTGTTATGGCTAGTTACACACAAAGCCCTAATAAGCTAGGCATCATAATACATCTTTCAACATTGAACTACGGCTTGGTTTGATTTCACTACACGTGAATACGTAGGCAGCCTTTCGACAAAGGCACAACCATTCACATTCACACAAATTCGAAAAAGCATCATCATTCCGGTCACGACACTGTCATGTTCTCAGCAGCTAGCTTTGTCATCCTGGGGGCTTCTTCTAGGCAGAAGTTCTCCATCCACTCACAAAATCCAGATAAATTCGAAGAATAAAGATCTAGCCTCCTTTCTATAGTGTGTCCTAGTACTCGGCTCAGTTGAAGACGAGAATTGGTCAGGGACTCGAAGCAATACCCACTTTGGGAATGTACCTCTAAATCAAAAGAATATCCAAAAGAGCACCAGTCTACGGCATTGCTACCACAAAGCCCTGTCGTACGGAAACAGTCTCATTCCGAGGATTCGACCGTGTTGCCACTCGCCTAGGCTACGGAATAGCGCAACTTAAGAGTCTTGTCATATTAGGTGGCCCATCCCCTACCGAGTCACGGTCCAACCCTTAGAGAGTCCAGTCGTGTCTGTCAACTCGTCTTGTCGCGTCCAGAGTCGAGTCGGTCGGTATATCTCTCTCTTCAAATTCTCATTTTAAAATTCGCAAAACTTAGCCATTTGAGAAAATCCCTTTCCTAGTCACCACGAAAATAGGAATTTTTATCACACTTCATCTAGGCATACAGGCCTAACCAGAGACTTTAGGAGTCCGTGTCAGAATCGGATTAGGAATCAAGTCATCCCAAGCATTCTAATTTCCAAAAAAAATTCATTTTCTTTCCAAAAAATCAATCAAAAATCATTTCTTCCCCAGCATGAGTCAGTGTTTCGCCTAAATGTTACATGCAATTTGTTATGTATCAACAGACAGGTACACCCAAGACTCCCGAGAAATTCTAAGAAAAGTTTCCCAGTGGAAAGCGCAGGCGACATTTTCTACTGAAGAATCAGGATGTATCTGTAAACAGATATACTCATAGCTTCCAAGGCAAGCTCCCGCGCAATTCTAAGACAGGATGTACCTGTAAACAGGTATACCCATAGCTTCCAAGGCAAGCTCCCGCGACATTATCAACATCAACCCAGGTATGATTTCTATTCTATGGCTGGCGAGCCCTTCACGCAGGTCTAATGGACTATAAACGACCCGATCGGAAGTCTGCCAGGTTTTAATCCTTGATTGTCCTGGTAGCTACTCTGACTTTTGCCTTGTCCAAGCCTCAGTCAGAGTGGGGGCTCTGTAGACACCCACATTTTGACCGCCAGGTGTCTATAATAGTTCCCGCCAAACACCTGATGATGATTGGACGTAAACGTGCTTTGATAGACTCGGATATGGGCTCGTAATCATGGACATTTGGCTTAGGCTTATTACGGAGTACAAATTTTACAAAACCAACCTCAAATCCAGGCCCAGTGGGTCGTTTCGAGTCAAATAAGACTAATTTGGGCCGATTTCGACACCAGGGGTAAAACCGTCTTTTAGCGACCGAGTCAAAACCTGGTCAAAAATATTCTCGAGACACACGAGTCAGCCGTGACACCTCACGTGGATGATTCGGTCTCAAACACCACAAAAAATCAGCTTCAAAAAAATATTAAACAATTCCGTTAAAGGTAGAATTTGATCTCGAGTGGAATTCTATCCGAAAACCGAAACAGTTCACAAACCGAGCTCAAATACTCGGCTAAGGCATCCCAAACAGCCGAAACACCCCACCAACCAGCCGAGTCCTTTGCCTTCTTCACCAAGAAAGCGAGTTCTCGTTCCTTTCGAACTCTTACATTTCCTATCCAAACCGGTGTTTCTTGTTGTCCAAGCAAGACACCTCTCCTAAACCTTTGCTCCTATAAATAGGACCCTCACGACACACACAAAACACACATCATAGATCCATTATTCCTACATCACACATTCATCATCAATCATCGAAAGTCAGAAAATATACAACTTCGTAACGCCAAACAATTCCCGAGTAATCTCAACCCGACGAACCCGACCCCCAGCCGGCCGAAACCCGTCCCATTACACGTCCAAACCGACACCTTAACTCATCCCGCATCATCTCGACGCTCCCAAGTTTAAAACACTTTCCGACGAGCCTTATTCCGAGAAAACAAAGCATGTAGGTTGAGGGTGTAAATCAAACCCGATTCTTCTCTTATTCTCTCCCTTTCTCCACGTTATTTTATCTTTTTTTTTGAGTCGTGTCGGCAGTCGGTCTTTTTAATATGGGTCGTTTATCGCATATTTTTTATTTCTAATAATCGATACTACAAAAACTATTTTTTATAACGTTCTTAAAATACGATATCGATTCTCTAATCGAATATCGTATCTAACAAGAACAAAATTAATTAATTCTCGTTGATGCTAAATAAAATCGTTACATCCTTTTTTTTCTTCTTTTTTTTTAAACAAAATTCGACGATTTTATACGCGGAAAAAATTAACATCTTTTTCGTTCAATTTTTTTTTTTTTACTTTTCGTTCAAAACAAACTTTTTTCAAAACCTTTTCTAAAATCATTCTGACTATTCGATATCGATTTCATAATCGAATATCGAATACGACGAATATTAAAAATATGAATCGGGTATATATTAATCCATATTTGTACGCGATTTATAAAATTTAACGATTTTCGACAAAATAAAAAAAACCTGAACAGACCACCACGCGAGTCGCGCGCCTGTCAGGCGACTCGCGCGGTGGCCTGGTTAGCCGGGTCTCTTTTTTTTTCGTTTCCTCGCTTTTCTATTTTTTATTCTTTTCGAGTCTTACATAAAAAGCGACTCTCGCGACATATTTCGATAAATACTTTTTCTACCTTGGTCAACGCGTGTTAATCCATCACGTGACGTAAATCTTTTCAAAAATCATGCATTTTATTTATTTAAATCTTTATTCAAATTATTCATCATTACTAACCCGTTTTCTCGTGTTTGTAGCAATTTATTTTCGTACTTTGTTTTTATCGTTTTATTAGACTAAAACGAATTTCACATGCTAAAATAACTTTGACGTTATTAGTTTAATATGCATTAAACGACTTAGCAACCCATTTATTTATTTTTCTCACATGTCTTAGGAAAATAATCTCTGCATATCATTCAACCGTCGAACTAACGCGTGTACGTAAAAACGAACGATATCTTAGTAAAGGCCGCTAAGTGCGGGCGGGGTTGGGTGTTCTCAATGAACTTCCCAACACGTACCCTCACCCCTTACTCAAAACCATGGTTTCCGGATGTCCGAATCCATTGGCAACGAGAGTCATTCAATACACGGTATCCGATAATGTCGGGTTCGTCCCTTTGCATTACGATACCGTGTATGGCCCACTACGACATAGAGTAGGTTCGAATGGTTCCGAATAATCACAAAATTCGGTGGCGACTCCTACTTCGATTTAAAATTCAATTCAATCCATCTCATATGGAGATTCATTCGCCTCCCCAAACCCGCGCGTGGCCGCGTCGGGGTGGACCTATGTCATGTCCACAATTTGTGATGGCTAGAGGAATGCCATAATCATGAGTAGGAGACCGACTCCTTGGCTTGCTTTCTTGTCGATTACCTTGATTTGCTTGTTGTTGTTGATGGTTCCCTTGGAACCCATGAGAGTTGCCTTGAATAAGGCCTTGATTGTTGCCATGGTTGTAATTTTGATGTCCTTGATTGAAATTCGGATGTGAGTTAATATGAACTTTGAAACAAAAACGTGAAGGATGATAGTATTCTGAAATGAATGAAAAAGAAGTAACAAAGTAGATTGTAAGGATAGTTTGTGAGGATGAATAAACCGTAACCAAGGGATAGTATGCTTAGTGAAGTAGACCTATACTTCAACAAAGCGGGTGCTAAATCAAACACGCGATTGAAGTAGCGAGTTTAGAGCTTGTAACGCGACTAACTCTAGACTTTGTCTTGTAAGCAACAAGGACGTAAAAGAAAGCAATGCTTTACTCAGTTTTGTGTATAAATCTTGTGTGTATTGTGTGTCTTATTCATTCCAAAAGATGGCTATATATAGCCTACAATAAGACCCTAAACTCGGCTGATTAGGGTGACAATAACAAAGCTTAAACCTATGTGAACTAGGAGCTAAAAACAAAGCTTAAACCTATGTGAACTAGGAGCTAAAAACAAAGCTTAAAGGAGCATGTGGACGCGGCACCATGTGAACTAGGAGCCAAAAACAAAGCTTGGGGACGTGCACACTATGTGAACATAGCCATAGTGTGAACCCAAGTTAATGCCTTCATAAGACCTTGACTTATTTGCTCCTTTATTCGTCCATAAACGAGCTAGCTCACCATTTGAAGTAGGCACACTACTAAGCTAGTAGGAGGTGCTAATGTGGCTTGACTTGGTCCATTAGGAGCTAGTGTTACTTCATTGAATTCTCTGGTGTCTCCTTCATTCGGATCATCTCCTCCCCCTTGAAAAGGAATTGTCCTCAATTCTGAAATGCCATCATCATCAAGATAAGGAGAAAGATCTCCCACATTGAACGTGGCATGAACTCCATAATCATCCGGTAATTCCACTTTGTAAGCATTGTCGTTCACCTTTGATATGATCTTGTAAGGACCTTCTGCTCGTGGCATCAACTTATTCTTCCTCTTGCTTGGAAACCACTCTTTTCTCAAGTGAACCCAAACTAAGTCACCTTCTTGAAAAAGTCTTGGTTTCCTGTTTTTTTTGGACCTTCTTTTGTATGCTTCATTTACCTCCTTGATCCTTTCTCGAATTTGCTCGTGGAGTTTTATCATAGCCTTCAGTTTTGACTCTGCATCTTTATGGACTAACTCATCCTTAGGTAGAGGAATCAGGTCCAAGGGCATGTAAGGATTGATCCCATACACGGCCTCAAAAGGAGAATGAGAGGTGGCATAAGTAGGAGAGCGATTGTAGGCAAATTCAGCATGGGCAAGTTTGATATCCCAATCCTTTTGAGTCTTGCTCACAAGGCCTCTTAACAACGTCCCCAAAGTGCGATTGGTAACTTCGGTTTGTCCATCTGTTTGTGGATGATGAGAAGTGTTGAATAAGAGCTTGGTTCCCACCTTCCTCCATAATGTGTTCCAAAAATAACTAAGGAACTTTGAATCACGATCAGAGACAATGGACTTGGGTACTCCATGGAGACGTACCACCTCTTTGAAGTACAAGTCAGCTACATTGCTAGCATCATCTGTTTTGTGACAAGCAATGAAGTGAGCCATTTTTGAAAACCGATCTACCACCACCATGATAGCATCCGTCCCCTAGCTGTCCTTGGTAAGGCCACAATGAAATCCATGGACACATCTTCCCACGGTCTATTAGGAGTGGGTAAGGGCATGTAGACTCCGGGTTTGAAAGAACTTTTGGCAAATTGGCAGGTCACACACTTGCTTACTACATTTTGGACACTTCCTTGCATCTTTGGCCAAAAGAAGTGCTCTTTTAAGACCTCCAAAGTTCTTGTTATGCCAAAATAACCCGCTAATCCTCCCCCATGAGCTTCCCTAACCAGCAATTCTCTAATGGGATGCTTGGGTACACAAAGGCGATTTCCTTTGAAAAGAAATCCTTCCTGCAAAACAAACTCATCAAAAGCTCCTTCCTTGCATTTAGTGAAAGTTTCACCAAAATCAGCATCATTGTTGTAGTAATCCTTTAGAGTTTCGAATCCGAGTAATCTAACATCCAAAGTAGATAGTAGAGTGATGTGAGTTGATATGAACTTTGAAACAAGATTGTGAAATAGGATTAGTATTCTGAAATGGAACGTAAACAAGTAACCAAAACAGAATGAAAGGATAGTTTTAAGGATGAATAAACCGTAACCAAGGATAGTATGCTAGGTGAAGTAGACCTATACTCCACAAAGCGGGTGCTAAATCAAACACGCGATTGAAGTAGCGAGTTTAGAGCTTGTAACGCGACTTACTCTAGACTTTGTCTTGTAAACAACAAGGACGTAAAAGAAAGCTTTAGCTTTACTCAGGTTTTTGATATGCAAATTGGATGTCTTCTTCATTCAACTAGATGGCTATATATAGCCTACAAAAGGACCCTTAAACCGGCTGGTTAGGGTGACAAAAACAAAGTTACAACTATGTGAACATGGAGCTAATAACAAAGCTAGGAGCTAATAACAAAGTAATGTAAACATGGAGCTAATAACAAAGCTTGAACAAGGAGTAATGAGGCGCGGCATCTATGTGAACAAGGAGCCACAAACAAAGCTAACAAGGGAGCCTTTTAGCCGTGTACACTATGTGATCACAATCAGCCTCAAACACCTTCATAACTTCAGTACACTTCCCATGCTTGAATGAGTGTGAACCCAAGTTAATGTCTTCATATTACTTTGAATATTTGCTCCTTTATTCAGCTCACACACGAGCTAGCTCACCGATGTTAGTAGGCACACTACTAAGCTGGTAAGGAGTGCTAGTGTGGCTGAACTAAGACCATGAGGAGCTAAGGTGACTTTATTGAACTCTTTGGTAGCTCCTTGATTCGGATCATAGAGTGTAGCGGCGGGATAGTGCATCAGCTACCACGTTACTTTTACCATCTTTGTACTTTGAAGAGAAATGAAAGGATTGCAAGAACTCCACCCACTTGGCATGCCTTGGGTGATCCGAATCAAGGAGCTACCAAAGAGTTCAATGAAGTCACCTTAGCTCCTCATGGTCTTAGTTCAGCCACACTAGCACCCCTTACCAGCTTAGTAGTATGCTTACTACAATTGGTGAGCTAGCTCGTGTGTGAGCTGAATAAAGGAGCAAATAATCAAGGTAATATGAAGACATTAACTTGGGTTCACACTCATTCAAGCATGGGAAGTGTACTGAAGTTATGAAGGTGTTTGAGGCTGATTGTGTTCACATGGTGTACACGTCTAAAGGCTTCCTTGTTAGCTTTGTTTTTGGCTCCATGTTCACACAAAGTGCCGCGGCTGATTGCTCTTGGTTAAGCTTTGTTATTAGCTCCTAGTTTACATGGCTTTGTTATTAGCTCCTAGTTTACATAGCATTGTTATTAGCTCCTAGTTCACATAAGGTGTAAGCTTTGTTTTTGTCACCCTAACCAGCCGGTTTAAGGGTTTAAGGGTCTTGATGTGAGTTGTGATATGAACTTTGAAACAAGAACGTGAAGATGGATTAGTATTCTGAAATGAACGTAAACAAAGTAACCAAAACAGAATGTAGGGATAGTTTAAGGATGAATAAACCGTAACCAAAGGATAGTATGCTTAGTGAAGTAGACCTATACTCCAACAAAGCGGGTGCTAAATCAAACACGCGATTGAAGTAGCGAGTTTAGAGCTTGTAACGCGACTTACTCTTGATCCGAATAAAGAGACTAAGGAGTTCAATGAAGTAACACTAGCTCCTATTAGCTCGAGTCAAGCCACACTAGCTCCTCCTACTAGCTTAGTAGTATGCCTTCTCCAAGTACTAAGTTAGCTCACAAGGGAGCTGAATAAAGGAGTAGAGAAGTCAAGGTTGATTATGGGCTGATTGGTTACTTCGTTTCTAGCTCCATGTTCACATGGTATGTACACTCAAGCTTTGTTGTTGGCTCCAAGTTCACACAAGACTACACGGCTGGTTACTCTTGGTGAAGCTTTGGTTTTAACTCCCTAGCTTTGGTTTTAATTCCATGTTTACACTAGCTTTGTTATTAGCTCCAACCTTGTAATTAGCTCCTAGTTCACAATAGTCTTAGCTTTGTTTTTGTCACCCTAAACCAACCGGTTTAAGGGCTCTTGTAGGCTATATATAGCCGGTCATTTGAAGGAATAAAGATCATCCAATTTGCATATTAAAAACGTGAGTAAAGCTGAGCTTTCTGTTTCGTCCTTGTAGTTTACAAGACAAAGTCTAGAGTGAGTCGCGTTACAAGCTCTAAACTCGCTATTTCAATCGAGTGTTTGATCTAGCAACCGCTTTGTTGAAGTATAGGTCTACTTCACCTAGCATACTATCCTTGGTTACGGTTTATCCTTCCTTAAAACTATCCTTTCTTTCTGTTTTGGTTACTCATTCACGTTCCATTTCAGAATACTAATCCATCTTTACATTCTTGTTTCAAAGTTCATATCAACTCACATCATTAGTGGTATCAGAGCTTTGGTCATCCATTTAGACGTAAGCATGGCAGGAGTTGTGAGCTTTGAAGACTCAAGCATCATTAGTCTCTCTAAGTCCAATGGCGCGCCTGGTCCTGAAGTCTACTTGGGAGAAAGAGAAGAAGAAGGAAAGAACGATGAGCTCCCAACGTTTGGTAATGTCTTAGTATTACGTACACTTCATGCTAATCCTATCCCACAAAACACCGAACAAAGAGACCAACTCTTTCACACAAAATGTCTAGTTAATACCAAGTGGTGTAGTTTGATTATTGATGGGGGTAGTTGTACGAATGTTGCCTCTACTGAAATGGTAGCTAAGTTAGGTCTCACCACCACTAATCACCCTAAACCGTATGCATTACATTGGTTGGATAATGAAAACAAAATAAGAGTCACTAAACAAGTAAGGGTGGGTTTAACCATGGGTTCCTACGTTGATGAGGTTCTATGTGATGTTATACCTATGGATGCTTGTCACATACTATTAGGCCGTCCTTGGCAGTTTGATAGGGACGTAGTTCACCATGGTAGAAAGAATGAATACGAATTGAGGGATAAGGGAAAGAAAATCATTCTAAAACCCATGACTCCCCAAGCTGTTAGAGCTATGACCTCCAGCAAGAACAAGAGACCTAACCTCACCATATTCGCGAGTGAAAATGAAGTAGAGCAAGCTATACAAGGGGGGGAACGTGTATTTATCATGATGGCTAAAGAAAAACCCGTAGAAGCTGAGAATAGACTTGGAGGAAAACCATTAGAGGAGTTGTTACACGAGTTTAAGGATGTCTTCCCTGAGGAATTACCCGTTGGTTTGCCACCTATTAGAGGTATAGAACACCAAATCGACCTCATTCCAGGATCAACCTTACCCAACAAGGCTGCATATAGGTGTAACCCGGAGGAAACTAAGGAGTTACAAAGACAAATAGATGAGTTAATGAGTAGAGGGTACGTGCGGGAGAGCCTTAGTCCTTGTGCTGTTCCAGTCCTTTTAGTACCTAAGAAGGATGGGACATGGAGAATGTGTGTGGACAGTAGAGCCGTTAACAACATCACCATCAAGTATAGGTTTCCTATTCCAAGGTTGGATGATATGTTAGATGAGCTTCATGGGGCGGTGGTCTTCTCCAAAATTGATCTAAGGAGTGGTTACCATCAAATCAGAATGAGGGAGGGAGATGAATGGAAGACCGCTTTCAAAACCAAACATGGACTCTATGAGTGGACGGTCATGCCATTTGGTCTTACCAACGCTCCAAGCACGTTCATGAGGTTAATGAACGAGGTACTTAAGGCCTACTTAGGTCGCTTTATTGTGGTTTACTTGGATGATATACTTGTGTATAGCAGGTCTTTGGAAGAACATATGGAGCACTTGAGACTACTATTCACCACACTCCGCAAACAACAACTTTTTGGGAAGAAGGAGAAGTGTGCCTTCTTTGTGGAGAGCGTAGTATTCCTTGGCTACGTAGTATCCAAAGGAGGGGTATCAGTTGATCAAACCAAAGTGGAATCCATACGTACTTGGCCAATCCCTTCCACCATTACAGAAGTAAGGTCTTTTCATGGTTTGGCTTCTTTTTACAGGAGATTCATCAAGGATTTCAGCACTATCACAAGCCCCATCACCGAGTGCTTGAAGAAAGGCGCATTTGTTTGGACCAAGGCTGCCCAAGAAGCCTTTGAAGCCATTAAAGAGAAGCTATGCTCCGCTCCTATCTTAGCCCTTCCTGATTTCTCTCAACCATTTGAGGTGGAATGTGACGCTAGTGGAGTTGGAATTGGTGCTGTTCTTGTGCAAAATAAGCGCCCCATTGCCTATTTCTCAGAGAAACTCAATGGAGCAAGGCTGAACTATTGCACCTACGACAAGGAGTTCTATGCCATAGTAAGAGCTCTTGATCATTGGAGTCATTACCTACGTACTAACCATTTTGTTCTTCATTCAGATCATGAGTCCTTAAAATATATCAATGGCCAACAAAAGTTAAGTCCACGGCATGCCAAGTGGGTAGAATTCTTGCAATCCTTTCACTTCTCTTCAAAATACAAAGATGGAAAGAGTAACGTAGTAGCTGATGCACTATCCCGCCGCTACACTTTACTATCTACTTTGGATGTGAGGTTGCTTGGATTTGAGACTCTAAAGGACTACTACAACAATGATGCTGACTTTGGTGAAACCTTCACCAAATGCAAGGAGGGAGCCTTTGATGAGTTTGTTTTGCAGGAAGGATTTCTTTTCAAAGGAAACCGCCTGTGTGTGCCCAAGCATCCCATTAGGGAGCTACTGGTTAGAGAAGCTCATGGAGGAGGATTAGCGGGTCATTTTGGCATTACAAGAACGTTGGAGGTCTTAAAGGAACACTTCTTTTGGCCAAAGATGCAAGGTAGTGTCCAGCATGTGGTGAGCAAGTGTGTGACTTGCCAATTCGCCAAAAGTTCTTTCAAGCCTGGAGTTTACACGCCCTTGCCCACTCCTAGTAGACCATGGGAAGATGTATCCATGGATTTCATTGTAGCCTTACCAAGAACCGCTAGAGGAAAAGATGCTATCATGGTGGTGGTAGATCGGTTCTCAAAGATGGCTCACTTCATTGCTTGCCACAAGACAGATGATGCTAGCAATGTTGCTGACTTATACTTCAAAGAGGTAGTGCGTCTACATGGAATACCCAAGTCCATAGTCTCTGATCGTGACTCAAAGTTCCTTAGTTACTTTTGGAACACATTATGGAGGAAGGTGGGAACCAAGCTCTTATTTAGCACTTCTCATCATCCACAAACAGATGGACAAACCGAGGTTACCAATCGCACTTTGGGGACGTTATTAAGGGGCCTTGTAAGTAAGACTCAAAAGGATTGGGATATCAAGCTTGCCCATGCTGAGTTTGCCTACAATCGCTCCCCCACTTATGCTACTTCTCATTCCCCTTTTGAGGCTGTATATGGGATCAATCCTTACATGCCCTTGGACCTGATTCCGCTACCAAAAGATGAGTTAGTTCACAAGGATGCGGAGTCCAAACTAAAGGCTATGATCAAACTCCACGAGCAAATCCAAGAAAGAATCAAGGAGGTTAATGAAGCATACAAAAGAAAGTCCAACAAGAACAGGAAGCCAAGACTTTTTCAAGAGGGTGACTTAGTTTGGGTTCACTTGAGAAAGGAGAGGTTTCCAAGCAAAAGAAAGAATAAGTTAATGCCACGAGCTGAAGGACCTTATAAGATCATATCAAAGGTAAATGACAATGCCTACAAAGTAGAATTACCGGATGATTATGGAGTCCATGCCACGTTCAATGTAGGGGACCTTTCTCCCTATTTAGATGATGATGGCATTTCAGAATTGAGGGCAATTCCTTTTCAAGGGGGAGGAGATGATCCGAATAAAGAGACTAAGGAGTTCAATGAAGTAACACTAGCTCCTATTAGCTCGAGTCAAGCCACACTAGCTCCTCCTACTAGCTTAGTAGTATGCCTTCTCCAAGTACTAAGTTAGCTCACAAGGGAGCTGAATAAAGGAGTAGAGAAGTCAAGGTTGATTATGGGCTGATTGGTTACTTCGTTTCTAGCTCCATGTTCACATGGTGTGTACACTCAAGCTTTGTTGTTGGCTCCAAGTTCACACAAGACTACACGGCTGGTTACTCTTGGTGAAGCTTTGGTTTTAACTCCCTAGCTTTGGTTTTAACTCCATGTTTACACTAGCTTTGTTATTAGCTCCAACCTTGTAATTAGCTCCTAGTTCACAATAGTCTTAGCTTTGTTTTTGTCACCCTAAACCAACCGGTTTAAGGGCTCTTGTAGGCTATATATAGCCGGTCATTTGAAGGAATAAAGATCATCCAATTTGCATATTAAAAACGTGAGTAAAGCTGAGCTTTCTGTTTCGTCCTTGTAGTTTACAAGACAAAGTCTAGAGTGAGTCGCGTTACAAGCTCTAAACTCGCTATTTCAATCGAGTGTTTGATCTAGCAACCGCTTTGTTGAAGTATAGGTCTACTTCACCTAGCATACTATCCTTGGTTACGGTTTATCCTTCCTTAAAACTATCCTTTCTTTCTGTTTTGGTTACTCATTCACGTTCCATTTCAGAATACTAATACTACTTCATATTCTTGTTTCAAAGTTCATATCAACTCACATCATTAGTGGTATCAGAGCTACAACTCTTGATTTTTCTTAAAATCAAGACGGTCCAAGGAGTGTCGAAGCCAAGTTGTTAGTTGAATTTCTGATTGCGATTGGAATTCAAAGGTTAAACTCGTGCGGGTAGTTCGAGGGTTAATCGGTTTTGATTGTTTCGTGGTTCTTGTTGAAGTTCGATTTATTTTCAAAAAAAAAAAAAAAAAAACTGTTCACGAATTAGTACTGTTCACGTAGTACTATTCAAAAAAAAAAAAGATGGCTGGAATTTTCTCGTTTGAAAACACTTACGAGGAAAGTTTGGTGTTTGATCCAACGTTACCACCTGTTTTTGACGAGTATCATCTTCAACCAAACGGGTTGTGCAAGAAGAAACAAATTCTGATCTTAATCGAAACAAGCATGGAGAGTAAGGGGGTTGAGCTTGTGGAATACTTTGAGAAGCAACAAAAGATACCTGATCCATCCTTGTTCACAACAAGCAAAGTAGAGTTCACAAGCATTCAAAACAACACCTACTTGAAAAGGAGTCGAGCTTGGGGTCGAGCCGTGATACCAACGTTACCCACACTTATGTCTATTTGGAGTAAGGATGTGTTGATCCTAACAAATTTTGTATTTGATCCAGGTGGGATACTTGTTACAAGAATTGAGGACAATTCTTTTTCAAAGAAGGAGAGTATGATGCGAGTTCATTTTGCACCGTTGTTTTGATCAGTCCATATCTCGAGTTGTACTTGGAGTTTCGCAGTCATTCAAAATGGAGGAGATAGATTTCGAGCTTATATTTCCAATGACTATTCATGAAGGCTCATTGAACAAGTATTGACAAAGTTATGGTCCGAACAAGACAGTTGTGCATGGGAATTTCTGATGCGAGTTCATTTTGCAGCATTGTTTTGATCAGTCCATATCTCGAGTTATACTTGGAATTTCGTAGTCATTCAAAATGGAGGAGATAGATTTCGAGCTTATCTTTCCAATGACTATTCATGAAGGCTCATTGAACAAGTATTGACAAAGTTATGGTCCGAACAAGTCAGTTGTGCATGGGAAAGCACCGGGGTTAAAGAGGACGTTTGAAGCTGGTTGTGTTCACTTGGTGTGCACGTCCAAATGAAGCTTTGTTATTACCAAATGGTCACACCAGCCACACCTTAATGCTCTCTTAGCTTTGTTATTAGCTCCTTGTTCACATTACTTTGTTATTAGCTCCTAGTTTAAATTACTTTGTTATTAGCTCCTAGCTTTGTTATTAGCTCCTTGTTCACATGGTTGTAACTTTGTTTTTGTCACCCTAATCAGCCAAGTTTAAGGTCTGATTGTAGGCTATATATAGCCATTTAGTTGAATGAATAAGACATCCAATTTGCATATTAAAACTTGAGTAAAGCTGAGCTTTCTGTTTCGTCCTTGTAGTTCACAAGACAAAGTCTAGAGTGAGTCGCGTTACAAGCTCTAAACTCGCTATTTCAATCGAGTGTTTGATCTAGCAAACCGCTTTGTTGAAGTATAGGTCTACTTCACCTAGCATACTATCCTTGGTTACGGTTTATCCTTCCTTAAAACTATCCTTTCTTTCTGTTTTGGTTACTCATTCACGTTCCATTTCAGAATACTAATACTACTTCATATTCTTGTTTCAAAGTTCATATCAACTCACATCAGCTCCCAAGGAGCGATTCCGCAAGGAAATGGGACCAAAACACAGCAAATTAGGCACTACAAACTACACTTATCAACTCGCTTTCCTAGGTCTTGAGTATTGGGAATTGTGGACCGCCATCTCTTCAATTCTTGACCAAGTTTGGTCATCATCCACCTCGGTAAACCTTCCGTTAGATCCCTTAATAATAATAATAATAATAATAATAATAATAATAATAATAATAATAATAATAATAATAATAATAATAATAATAATAATAATAATAATAATAATAATAATAATAATAATAATAATAATAATAATAATAATAATAATAATAATAATAATAATAATAATAATAATAATAATAATAATAATAATAATAATAATAATAATAATAATAATAATAATAATAATAATAATAATAATAATAATAATAATAATAATAATAATAATAATAATAATAATAATAATAATAATAATAATAATAATAATAATAATAATAATAATAATAAGTCTGAACTGAACTGAACTGAACTGAACTGAACTGAACTGAACTGAACTGAACTGAATGTGTCTGAACTAAACTGAACTGAACTGAATGTGTCTGAACTGAACTGAACTGAACTGAAACTGTCTGAACTGAACTGAACTGAAACTGTCTGAATATAAGTCCAGGAGAACAGGGCCTTATCAACTCCCCCACACTTAACCCTTACTCGCCCTCGAGTAAGCACAAACTAACTACTAAACTAGCCGAGCGGGTATTAGCGCACCCTACGCCCTTTCAACTCACGCGAGAACACCTAGAGGATAAGTGCTCTCCGCAAGGCAAGTGAGGTCTTGCGACAAAACCGTGGATGCAACCGGACACAAAAACACATAAACAAACAAACATACAAACAAACACACAAAAGGTTGTACCCAAAAAGAAACAAATACCGCCTCCCTCTTAAAAGCGGTGAAAGAAGCACCGGTTTAGGACTCAAGGCAAGTGACAACGTTCTCAAGCTAGCAATACAAACCAAAATGGACCAAACCCTAATAGTATGACGACAAAGCAATAAAAACGTTGGTAACTTACCTAGGTTCCTCCTAACCTTCTAAGAACGTACTACGGGACGATCGGCGGGATGGAAAAAGGATGAACCACGGTGTTAGTCGACACTGTAGGTAAGTGAGACCCCGCTCCCTTTAGCAATGAGCCAAGAGGGTCGTCCCATGCCCAAAACCGCCTAGCTAGTCCATGTAAAAAGGTGGAAATAATTGCAAAGTGAGGGAAGACCGACCTTTGCCGCTATCATCCTTCCTAGGGACTCGGTCCTTTGGTAGGCTCTTCACGGCAAAAGTCGGAAAAAGGCTTATTTTTGTGGGGTTAGGATCTTTTTGTAAAACGATTTTCTTTTGGCATTTTCTCTTTTCTTTTGCATATTTGCTTTGTGTGTTGCCATGTCATTTCTTTTTCTTCTTTTCTATTTTCTTTTTGGCTTTTTGTGCTTTTTCTTTTTCTCTTCATTTCTTTCTTTCTTTCATTTTCTTCTCTTTGCCCTTTTTGGCTTGATTTGATTTATAGGCATTTCTTGGCAATTAAGAAAGAGAGACTTCAACAAATTGTAATTTATTGTGTGGATATGTGTAGGAGGTAGGTGAATGGGAGAGTCGGGAGCGCGCTTTCCCTTCAAACCCACAAAAAGGGGAGAACTTGGACTAGTCGAGCAATGTCAAACAAGGTCTCCTAAGGGACGGGACTCGGCAACCAAGGCCTTTTCACACCGTGGGTGGTCAAAATGGTCAAAATGCAAATCCCGTAGTAAATCCCTAGTAAGCTAGGTGGACTCAAGGTAAAGGACCAACGAAATCATTGATTTAGGGTCATTCTACTAGACTAAAGTCCAAGACTCGATTTACACCATTAGGAAGGGAAAGTAAACACTCGCACACTAGCCTCTAAACCGGGTTTTCGAAAACCTTTTTAAACACACAAGACACAACTAACACAACACAAAACGAAGACATGACGAAAATGAACGAAAAAGAGACAAAGACTAACAGAACAAAACAAACACATAAACAAAACAAACACCACCCCGAACCTCCAAACAAGCCACCAACCAACACCAAACTTTACAAAGCTCCCGAGCACACCACATCACAAATCTCCTCCGAACATCATAAGGGGTAAAGAGGAAAAAGGGATAAAAGACGGTACCGGATGTCTTGAAAGCTTTCCAAGGTTAGCGGCGATTAGGCGACCTAAGAGGAAAAAGGGAGGCAAAACACGCACAACAAAACACATATACGATACAACGACATAAAAAGGAAAACACACAAAAGGAAAATCTTTTTGATTTTTGTGAAAATTTTCCAAATTTTTAGGATTTTTAAAGATTTTTCGAAAAACTACGAAAATAAAACTAACTATGATAGAATATCGCTCCCCACACTTAAGCCGAGCAATATCCTCATGCTCGACCGTAGTGTATGGAGACACAAAAGAAAAGAAACTACGAAAATAAAGCTAAAAATCAAAAAGAAAAGTGGAGAAAATGGTAGAATGTGTTCGGCCGGGGTGTAGTCAAGTCACCATGGGCCGAGACAAGAAAAGATATGGTAAGGGGGAAGAAATAAAAAGAAAGAAATAAAAGGAAAATGGGAGGGGAGGACTGGGTGGAATCAAGTCACCTAGCCCGGATTCCGCCCAAATCCGACTAACTTCTACCAAAAAGGGTGAAAATCTTGTAAAATTTGGATTTTGAAATGACTCTCGATGTAGTCACGTCATCGAGAGTCGGGAGCAACAAATACCAAGGCCCCGAGGGCCACCATGACACAAAAGTGTATAAGGGGAAGGGGAACTAACAAAAGAAGACAAGCTATAAAAGACGGAAAAGAAAGGATAGTTGCCGTACCATGCGGTTAGCAACTCACTCGCTCCATCGTCTCATAAGTCAATATCGGCACATAGCTAGTCGTCGTCATTGTTATTCCTCTCCTATCGCGATACGGTTCCATGGTTAGAGCACAAAGGTATACGGAGGTGGGTTTTGATGTGAAAGTCGGTGTAAAGTGAAGAGAAAAATGAGGTAAAATGGGTATAAGAGGTGTAGGGGTCATATGATGAGAGCAAGGATAGGTAGGGAGGTTGGGAGGGGGTATAAAGTGGTAGGGTGGGCTCAAACGACGAAGAAAAGGCCAAAGGAAGAACAGGGGTCCATCCCGGTCGGGATGGATGGTCCCGGTCGAGATGACCTGCCCGTCCCGGTCGGGATGACACTCCAGTAGACCCAATTTTTTGCACACCAATCCCGAACGGGATGACATCCTTCCCGGTCGGGATGGCTCATCCTTCCCGGTCGGGATGACCTCTTCTCGGCCGGGAAGAGTCTTCTAACCCTCTATAACTCCCAAAGCTCGTTCCAAGCTTCAAAAACCGACTCTCCTTCACCCAATCCAAGCTCTAACAATGACCACTCCTCTCTAGGATTCATCTCCACTATGCACCTACCAAACAAGCTCAAACACAATCATCAAAGTCCCTCCCTCACCTCGCTCATCAACAATCCAAATAATCAAGAATTTCACAAAACTAAAAGAAATTACAAGAGAAAGAGATATATACAAAGAGACGGTTCTTTTGGAACTCCATCAAACCAAGGATAGTGCATTCTTCAATCTTTTTCAACAATACTACAACCCATTCCATCTCCATCAAGGGCACGAAGAAACAAATCGAAGGCTCTAGCAAAGTCTTCAATCAAGCTAGTAATATAAGCATCCACATACCAAGGTTCTCCATGACCTTGTCTCGACGTTCCCGGGGCGTCCCGATCTTGTAAGTTCAATGGTTTGAACTTATACTTTTGATCCTTCGGGATATACCCAAACGTCCACTTGTCCTCATGTGGCCCCAAGGGAGGCTCATCTTGCTTCTTGCCTTTCAACTTGTCGTCAAACCCATGATATGGGCACTCATCTTCCTCAATCTTGGAATCATCATCCTCAAGCTCATATGAATTGCTCTTCAAGCTTTGTCCCAACTCAACCCCTAGATCGATGTCTTCCGTGTCATGGATCATATTGCATGACTCATCGTTAGTGGGCGAAGTGTTTCGTTGGAGGTCAAACACTAGTCTTTCTTCGCCCAACTCGAAGGTGATCCTACCGTTCTTCACATCGATCATAGCACCGGCGGTGTGTAGAAATGGGCGCCCAAGGATAATGGGAGTGTTGGCATCTTCCGGCATATCGAGCACGATGAAGTCGACCGGAATGAAAAACTTCCCGATTCGTACCGGTACGTCCTCTAACATCCCAAATGGTCGGTTAAGAGATTTATCGGCCATTTGGAGTGTAATGGACGTACATTTCAGCTCCTTCATTCCTAATCGCTCACAAATGGAATAAGGAATGATGCTCACACTCGCACCCAAGTCACATAATGCTCTCTCGATCTTGTAATTGCCTATGGTGCATGGGATCGAGAAACTACCCGGATCTTTCAACTTTGGAAGCGTGGAACCTTGAATAAGCTCGCTCACCACCCTTGTGAACGCAATAGTCTCTTCCTTGTCGATGGATCTCTTCCTAGCTAGGATTTCTCGCATGAATCTTCCATATGCCGGGATTTGGGTAAGTAACTCGGTGAATGGGACATTAACATCCAATTTCTTCACAATGTCTAGGAATTTGTCAAATTGGACAGCCACCTTAGTCTTCATTTGCCTTGTTGGGAAAGGAAACTTGATTTGAACCTTGCTTTGCTCAATAGGGGCGGACTTCTCACATGACACTTTTCCTTTACCCTTTTCTTTTGCTTGAAGTGGGGGGAGCTTGTCTTCAATGGGTTTTTCGATCTCCCATATGACTTGCTCCTCCATTGGATCTTCCTTGCTTGAGCTTCCTTGAATTGGAGATGCAACTTTCTTTGTTGGTTCTTGAATTGATTCTTGCTCACTAGGGAATGAAGGGGAGTCATAAGATGTACCTCTCCTCATGGTAATAGCATTTACATGCTCAAGTTTTGGTGTTTCACCTTGAGGAGGTAGTTGCCCCTTTTGTCTTGAGGAGCTTTGATCCGAATCAAGAAGCTACTAAAGAGTTCAATGAAGTCACCTTAGCTCCTAATGGTCTTAGTTCAGCTACACTAGCACCTCCTACCATCTTAGTGGTGTGCCTACTTCAATTTTGGAGCTAGCTCGTGTGTGGGCTGAATAAAGGAGCAAATAGTCAAGGTAATTTGAAGGCATTAACTTGGGTTCACACTCATTCAAGCATGGGGAGTGTACTGAAGTTATGAGGATGATTATGGGCTGATTGCGTTCTCATAGTTAGCTTTGTTTTTAGCTCCATGTTCACACAAGCCGCGCCTTAATGCTCTCTTAGCTTTGTTATTAGCTCCTAGTTTACATAGCTTTGTTATTAGCTCCTAGTTTACATAACCTTTGTTATTAGCTCCTAGTTCACATAGGTGTAAACTTTGTTTTTGTCACCCTAACCAGCCGGTTTAAGGGTCTTCTTGTAGGCTATATATAGCCATCATTTGGAATGAATAAGACATCCAATTTTCATATCAAAAACCTGAGTAAAGCATTGCTTTCTTTTACGTCCTTGTTGCTTACAAGACAAAGTCTAGAGTTCGTCGCGTTACAAGCTCTAAACTCGCTACTTCAATCGCGTGTTTGATTTAGCACCCGCTTTGTTGGAGTATAGGTCTACTTCACTAAGCATACTATCCTTTGGTTACGGTTTATTCATCCTTAAACTATCCCTACATTCTGTTTTGGTTACTTTGTTTATGTTCATTTCAGAATACTAATCCATCTTCACGTTCTTGTTTCAAAGTTCATATCAACTCACATCAAGCTTCCCGAAGCAAGTTGAGATATTTGGGTCTCAAGCATCTTCGTATGAGCATCTCTTGCCATGTTATCCCTTTGAATAAAAGCATAGAACTCTTGTTGGTTTCTTGCCATCTCCATTTGGTTTTTATGCATATCCATCATAGATTTTTGAATGTTGAAGTCTCGAGGTGGAGATTGTGGATTATGCGGAGTATCGGTGATGGCTAGAGGAATGCCATAGTCATGAGTAGGAGATCGGCTCCTAGGCTTGCTTTGTTGTTGTTGACTTTGAGTTGCTTGTTGTTGACGGTTCCTTTGGAACCCATGAGAATTGCCTTGATTAAGGCCTTGATTGTTGCCATGGTTGTGATTTTGATACCCTTGATTTTGGTTTTGTTGTCCTTGGAAGTTTTGGTTTCCTTGGAAACCACCTTGATTGAAATTCCCTTGTTGGAACCCTTGATTGTTGTTGTGGAAGGTACCTTGGTTATTTTGCTTGAAATTGTTGAAGGGCCTTGAGTTGCCTTGATAACCTTGGTTGTTGTCCCTTAAGGGAGGTGGAACATAGGGACGAAGTTGTAGAGCTTGTTGTTGAGGGACTTGATTGGAAGCTTGGTATTGATTAGAATAGGAGGCACCTTGCTTGAACGTTTGAAAGGCGTTCACTTGCTCAACGCTTCCTTGACAATGCATAGGATCATGACCAACGATTCCACAAGTATCACACATCCCATAATAAGGCAAAGGAGGTGCAAATCCCAAAGCATTCACTTCTTGAATTGATCCGAATGAAGAGGCTAAAGAATTCAATGAAGTAACACTAACTCCTAATAGTTCTAGTCAAGCCACATTAGCACCTCCTACCAGCCTAGTAGTGTGCCTCCTCCAAGTATTAAGTTAGCTCGTATGGGGACGAATAAAAGAGCAAAGAAGTCAAGGTAAATTGAAGGCATTAACTTGGGTTCACACCATGGTTATGTTCACATAGTGTGCACATCCTCAAGCTTTGGTTTTGGCTCCATGTTCACACAAAGTGCCGCGGCTCATTACTCCTTGTTCAAGCTTTGTTATTAGCTCCATGTTTACATTACTTTGTTATTAGCTCCTAGCTTTGTTATTAGCTCCTTGTTCACATAGTTGTAACTTTGTTTTTGTCACCTTAACCAGCCGGTTTAAGGGTCCTTTTGTAGGCTTTATATAGCCATCTAGTTGAATGAATAAGGGATCCAATTTGCATATCAAAAACCTGAGTAAAGCTAAAGCTTTCTTTTACGTCCTTGTTGTTTACAAGACAAAGTCTAGAGTAAGTCGCGTTACAAGCTCTAAACTCGCTACTTCAATCGCGTGTTTGATTTAGCACCCGCTTTGTGGAGTATAGGTCTACTTCACCTAGCATACTATCCTTGGTTACGGTTTATTCATCCTTAAAACTATCCTTTCATTCTGTTTTGGTTACTTGTTTACGTTCCATTTCAGAATACTAATCCTACTTCACATTCTTGTTTCAAAGTTCATCTTAACTCACATCATTAGTGGTATCAGAGCTTTGGTCATCCATTTAGACGTAAAGAATGGCAGGAGTTGTGAGCTTTTAAGACTCTAGTTTCTTGGAAAGCCTAAGGAAAGAACAGGTGGGCAAAATGGACGAAATCTCTAAGTCCAATAGCGCATCTGGTCCTGAAGTCTACTTGGGAGAAAAGGAGGAAGAAGGAAAGGACTATGAGCTCCCAACGTATGGTAATGTTTTAGTACTACGTACACTTCATGCTAAACTCATCCCACACAACACCGAACAAAGAGATCAACTCTTTCACACTAAGTGTCTAGTTAATACCAAATGGTGTAGTTTGATTATTGATGGAGGTAGTTGTACGAATGTTGCCTCTACTGAAATGGTAACTAAGTTAGGTCTAACCACTACTAATCACCCTAGACCGTATGCATTACATTGGTTAGATGATGGAAACAAAATAAAGGTCTCAAAACAAGTAAGAGTAGGTTTAACTATGGGGTCTTATGTCGATGAAGTTCTTTGTGATGTTATCCCTATGGATGCTTGTCATATACTTTTGGGGCGTCCTTGGCAGTTTGATAGGGATGTGATACACCATGGGAGAAAAAATGAATACGAGTTGAGGGATAAGGGAAAGAAAATCATTCTAAAACCTATGACTCCCCAAGCTGTTAGAGCTATGACCTCCAATAAAACCAAGATGCCTAACCTTACCATCTTTGCGAGTGAGAGTGAAATAGAATAGGCTTTACAAGGGGGGGAGCGTGTCTTTGTCATGGTGGCTAGAGAGGAACCCGTAGTAGTTGAGAATGGGCTAGGAGGAAAGCCATTTGAGGAGTTGTTACACGAGTTTAAGGATGTCTTCCCCGAGGAATTACCCGTTGGATTACCACCTATTAGAGGTATAGAACACCAAATCGACCTCATTCCAGGAGCAGCCTTACCCAACAAGGCAGCATATAGATGTAATCCGGAGGAGACTAAGGAATTACAAAGACAAATTGATGAGCTAATGAGTCGAGGGTATGTGCGGGAGAGCCTTAGTCCTTGTGCTGTTCCAGTCCTTTTAGTACCTAAGAAAGATGGGACTTGGAGAATGTGTGTAGATAGTAGAGCCGTTAACAACATCACCATCAAGTATAGATTTCCTATTCCAAGGTTGGATGATATGTTGGACGAGCTTCATGGGGCAGTGGTCTTCTCCAAAATTGATCTAAGAAGTGGGTACCATCAAATCAGAATGAGGGAAGGAGATGAATGGAAGACCGCTTTCAAAACCAAACATGGACTCTATGAGTGGACGGTCATGCCATTTGGCCTCACCAACGCTCCAAGCACATTCATGAGGCTAATGAACGAAATACTTAAGGCCTACTTAGGTCGTTTTATTGTGGTTTACTTGGATGATATTCTTGTGTACAGCAGGTCTTTGGAGGAGCATATGGAGCACTTAAGACTACTATTTACTACACTTCGCAAGCAACAACTCTTTGGAAAGAAGGAGAAGTGTGCTTTCTTTGTGGAAAGCGTAGTGTTCCTAGGCTACGTAGTGTCCAAAGAGGGAGTGTCAGTTGATCAAACCAAAGTGGAATCCATACGTACTTGGCCAATCCCTTTCACCATTACAGAAGTAAGGTCATTTCATGGTTTGGCTTCTTTTTACAGGAGATTCATTAAGGACTTTAGCACTATCACAAGTCCTATCACCGAATGCTTGAAGAAAGGCGCGTTTGTTTGGTCCAAAGCTGCCCAAGAAGCCTTTGAAGCCATCAAAGAGAAGTTGTGTTCCGCTCCTATCTTAGCCCTTCCTGATTTCTCTCAACCATTTGAGGTGGAATGTGACGCTAGTGGAGTAGGAATTGGCGCTGTTCTTGTGCAAAATAGGCGTCCCATTGCCTACTTTTCAGAGAAACTCAATGGAGCAAGGCTGAACTATTGCACCTACGGCAAGGAGTTCTATGCCATAGTAAGAGCTCTTGATCATTGGAGTCATTATCTTCGTACTAACCATTTTATTCTCCATTCAGATCATGAGTCCCTAAAGTACATCAATGGCCAGCAAAAGTTAAGTCCAAGGCATGCCAAGTGGGTGGAATTCTTGCAATCCTTTCATTTCTCTTCAAAGTACAAAGATGGTAAAAGTAACGTAGTAGCTGATGCACTATCCCGCCGCTACACTCTACTATCTACTTTGGATGTGAGGTTGCTTGGATTTGAGACTCTAAAAGACTACTACAACAATGATGCTGATTTTGGTGAAACTTTCACCAAATGCAAGGAGGGAGCTTTTGATGAGTTTGTTTTGCAGGAGGGATTCCTTTTCAAAGGAAATCGCCTTTGTGTACCCAAGCATCCCATTAGAGAGTTGCTGGTTAGAGAAGCTCATGGAGGAGGATTAGCGGGTCATTTTGGCATCACAAGAACCTTGGAGGTCTTAAAGGAGCACTTCTTTTGGCCAAAGATGCAAGGGAGTGTCCAGCATGTAGTGAGCAAGTGTGTGACTTGCCAATTTGCCAAAAGTTCTTTCAAACCCGGAGTCTACATGCCCTTACCCACTCCTAATAGACCATGGGAAGATGTGTCCATGGATTTCATTGTAGCCTTACCAAGAACCGCTAGAGGAAAGGATGCTATCATGGTGGTGGTAGATCGGTTTTCAAAGATGGCTCACTTCATTGCTTGCCACAAAACGGATGATGCTAGCAATGTAGCTGACCTATACTTCAAAGAGGTAGTACGTCTCCATGGAGTACCCAAGTCCATTGTCTCTGATCGTGATTCAAAGTTCCTTAGTTATTTTTGGAACACTCTATGGAGGAAGGTGGGAACCAAGCTCTTATTTAGCACTTCTCATCATCCACAAACAGATGGACAAACCGAAGTTACCAATCGCACTTTGGGGACGTTGTTAAGAGGCCTTGTAAGTAAGACTCAAAAGGATTGGGATATCAAGCTTGCCCATGCTGAGTTTGCCTACAATCGCTCTCCTACTTATGCTACCTCTCATTCTCCTTTTGAGGCTGTGTATGGGATCAATCCTTACATACCTTTGGACCTGATTCCTTTACCTAAGGATGAGTTAGTCCACAAAGATGCGGGGTCCAAACTGAAGACTATGATAAAACTCCACGAGCAAATTAGAGAAAGGATCAAGGAGGTAAATGAAGCATACAAAAGAAGGTCCAACAAGAACCGGAAACCAAGACTTTTTCAAGAGGGTGACTTAGTTTGGGTTCACTTGAGAAAAGAGAGGTTTCCAAGCAAAAGGAAGAATAAGTTGATGCCACGAGCAGAAGGTCCTTATAAGATCATATCCAAGGTAAACGACAATGCTTACAAAGTGGAATTACCGGATGATTATGGAGTTCATGCCACGTTCAATGTGGGAGATCTTTCTCCTTATCTTGATGATGATGGCATTTCAGAATTGAGGGCAATTCCTTTTCAAGGGGGAGGAGATGATCCGAATGAAGAGGCTAAAGAATTCAATGAAGTAACACTAACTCCTAATAGTTCTAGTCAAGCCACATTAGCACCTCCTACCAGCCTAGTAGTGTGCCTCCTCCAAGTATTAAGTTAGCTCGTATGGGGACGAATAAAAGAGCAAAGAAGTCAAGGTAAATTGAAGGCATTAACTTGGGTTCACACCATGGTTATGTTCACATAGTGTGCACATCCTCAAGCTTTGGTTTTGGCTCCATGTTCACACAAAGTGCCGCGGCTCATTACTCCTTGTTCAAGCTTTGTTATTAGCTCCATGTTTACATTACTTTGTTATTAGCTCCTAGCTTTGTTATTAGCTCCTTGTTCACATAGTTGTAACTTTGTTTCTGTCACCTTAACCAGCCGGTTTAAGGGTCCTTTTGTAGGCTTTATATAGCCATCTAGTTGAATGAATAAGGGATCCAATTTGCATATCAAAAACCTGAGTAAAGCTAAAGCTTTCTTTTACGTCCTTGTTGTTTACAAGACAAAGTCTCGAGTAAGTCGCGTTACAAGCTCTAAACTCGCTACTTCAATCGCGTGTTTGATTTAGCACCCGCTTTGTGGAGTATAGGTCTACTTCACCTAGCATACTATCCTTGGTTACGGTTTATTCATCCTTAAAACTATCCTTTCATTCTGTTTTGGTTACTTGTTTACGTTCCATTTCAGAATACTAATCCTACTTCACATTCTTGTTTCAAAGTTCATCTTAACTCACATCATGAATCGAGTGTTGGTTGGAGGAACTAATGCTTTGAACTTGATTGAGGTGGCCTTGGAGCTTCTTGTCAATATTCTCCATGTGGGTCTTCAATTGAGCTCCAAGGTCAATGCTTAATTGAGTAATAGCATCAACTTCGTGCCTACCTCCTCGATTTGCCTTCCTAGGCCTTGAGTTTTGAGAATTATGAACCGCCATCTCCTCGATCCTTGCCCATGTTTGGTCATCATCGACCTCGGTGATGAACCTACCATTGGAGCCCATATTAAGAATAGCTCTTGAGTCCTCATAAGACCGTTCCAAAATTGTTGGACTAAGAACCATTGTGCAAGTCCATGGTGGGGGCACGATCTAACCAAAGATTTAAACCTCTCCCAAGCTTCATAAAGGGTTTCCTCATCCCGTTGTTGGAAACCGGTGATGGAGGCCCTTATCAAATTAGTCTTCTCTGGAGGGTAGAACTTTTGGTAGAACGCCAATGCAAGTTTCTTCCAAGTATCGATGCCCATGGTTGCCCTATCGAGACTCTTGATCCATTGCTTTGTTTTTCCAATTAATGAGAATGGAAATAATACCCAACGGATTTGATCTTGAGTAACCCCGGGTTGAGAAATAGCGTCACAATAATCGGAGAAAGTCTCCATGTGTTGGTGCGGGTCTTCGGTGGGCAAACCACTAAATTGATTTCTCTCCACAAGTTGGATGAATTGAGTCTTGGCCACAAAATTTCCGGTATAAGCGGCCGGTAGAGTATTCGGTCCCGGCAAGACGTCTTCCGTAAATGTGGAGTGAGATGAAAACTTCGGCATGATTGGATATGCGGGAGAAGATGGTGTAGACGGTGTTGAGGTAGAAGTTGAGAAGTACCAAAAGGATTTATGAATATCCCTTCGGTATTGCCTTGAGGTTGCTCGATAAAGTCGGATCCTTGAGCTTGTTCTTCGGTTGTATTGCTAGCACTTGGTTGAGAGATTCTAACCCGGCCAATCGTCCGTTGGCGAAAGGCTCTAAAGAGTCTTTCTGGCTCTGGATTGAAGAGAAAGAATTCACCTCCCCCCCTAGGCATACACTACACACTTAGAGCAAACGTGAGAACACCTAGTGCTTTATGGGCACTAGGCAACGACAATAAACAAGCACAATCGAAAGACAAAGAGAAAAGGAAGAAATAAAACTAAGGAAACAAGAAGAATCTAGAGAATATGCACAAGAGATGATAGAAGAGCACGAAGAAGGGTAACTAAGTCTAGCTATAAGCAAACTAGTCTAAACAATGCACCGTCCCCGGCAACGGCGCCAAATTGATGGTGGGATTTGCCGCGTATCCTACCGATCAATAAATAACCGACTATTCCTAGTGGGTAGCTAGGGCAAGTAGGGTCGATATCCACGGAGACGGTATGATAAAGTCTAGACTAGGTCGGCCTAAAAACGAGACTAAATCACCAAACAAACATAAAGGAAGCAATAATTGGTAAACTATGGTGGTGGAAGAGGTAAGACTAGGCTAACAATGAACTAGGCTAAAACAATGCTAAAATGGAATAACTAATGATCAAACAAACTAGTAAACTAAAAGAAACGATGACTACTAAGAGGATGAAATCAAATATGAAAGGAAGTTGAGTAGGTCGGGTTCATAAGTGTAGTAGGGTAATTGGGGTGATCATGGGTGCAAGCGTCCCCTAGTTGCTAGAGTCGGTCCGGGCTCTCGCTACGTAGACCAATGCCGAGGTAAGTTCGCGCTCTCGCGTCTAAGACTAACCTCAACACAACCACAAAATAGACAAACAATAAGAAGATGAGCACAAGTATGGGGAGCATTGGCCACTACTACTCACACAAGCAAATCAACAAACACATAGAGTGCCCAATATGTGACTAACAACAAAAGAGTTACCTTTACCCCTAATCAAACCCTAATCACCCATAATCTATCCTTAATCCCCCTACTAACCCCACAAGGAGACTACTCACTCATTATCAATGATCCGAATCAAGGAGCTACCAATCCAAGTAAGGAAGTACTAAAGAGCTCAACTAAAGAATACTAGCTCCTACATAAGCATAGACCAGCTACATTAGCAATAATAAGGAGTCATCTTCAATTATGGAGCTAGCTCGAATTTGAGCTGAATAAAGGAGCAACTAATCAAGGTAAAATGAAGACATTAACTTGGGTTTCACAATCATTCAAACATGGGAAGTGTACTGAAGTTATGAAGGTGTTGAGGCTGGTTGTGTTCACATGGTGTACATGGCTAAAAGGCTCCCTTGTTAGCCTTGTTTTTGGCTCCATGTTCACATCCTTGCCGCGCCTCATTACTCCTACTCAAGCTTTGTTTTCATCTCCATGTTCACACAGGAGGACCACGACTAATTACTCTTCACTTAGCATTGTTATTAGCTCCTAGTTTACACCACTTTGTTATTAGCTCCCAACTTTGTAATTAGCTCCTAGTTCACAATGGTTTTAGCCTTGTTTTTGTCACCCTAAACCAACCGGTTTAAGGGCTCTTGTAGGCTATATATAGCCGGCCATTTTGAAGGAATAAGAACATCCAATTTGCATATTAAAAACTTGAGTAAAGCTGAGCTTTCTGTTTCGTCCTTGTAGTTTACAAGACAAAGTCTAGAGTGAGTCGCGTTACAAGCTCTAAACTCGCTATTTCAATCGAGTGTTTGATCTAGCAAACCGCTTTGTTGAAGTATAGGTCTACTTCACCTAGCATACTATCCTTGGTTACGGTTTATCCTTCCTTAAAACTATCCTTTCTTTCTTCTGTTTTGGTCACTCATTCACGTTCCATTTCAGAATACTAATCCATCTTTACATTCTTGTTTCAAAGTTCATATCAACTCACATCATTAGTGGTATCAGAGCTTTGGTCATCAAGCAAACGAAAGAATGGCAGGAGTGTTGAACTTTGAAGATCCTACCTTCCTAGAACAACTAAAGAAGGCATTGGAGAACTTCCAGCCAAGAAATTATCGCTTCCAACCAAGGAGGGAACCGGTGGACAAGATCAAGGTAACTGAACTTCCTGAGTTTAACGGTGGTACTGATCCTGAAGCTTACTTGGAGTGGGAAAGAAGCATGGAGAAGCTCTTTGACTTCAAGGATTTAGAGGACGAAGAAAGGTGCAAATACGCCATCCTAAAGTTAAGCAAAGGGGCTTCCCTTTGGTATGAAGGGCTTAAGGTACAACGCACCAGAAGTGGAAAAGGGTAAGATTACTTCTTGGGAGTCCTTAAAACGTAAACTACGTAAGAGGTATGTCCCAACTACGCACAAGTTATCCTTATACAAAAAGATTGCTAACCTTGTACAAGGAAAAATGAGTGTTAGTGAATACATAGAAGAATTTGAGAACCTGGTTCTAATGGGAGAAGTAGAAGAGAATGAAGAGATAAAAATGGCTAGGTTTTTACGTGGGTAATCGTAATATAGCTAATACGGTTGATTTGTGTCCTTATTCTGATTTTGATACCTTGTGTGGGTTGTGTCTAAAAATTGAGGCACAAGGGAAGGGAAGACATGAGGGTGAGTCTAGTAAGAGTCATACTTGGTCTCGAACGGATGATGGTAATAGAGTCAATCCTACTAATACTAATCAACCCCTTATTGTTAAGAATAACCCCGCACCCCCACCTCAATCTACCACCAAAACAACCACTGAAACTAGTCTATCTAAGGTACGTTGTTTCAAATGTCAAGGGTTTGGTCATTACAAAAACGCATGTCCTAACAAAAGAGTTGTGACCTTAAGAGAGGTAATCACCATTAGGGATGAGATATGGGAGGAGGAACAACGTATAGGAGCTGTTTTTAATGTTAATGAGGAAGGGGAGGAAGAGGAAGAAGACTTTGAGGCTTATGAACCCCCGGCTTATGACACACTCCTAGTACTACGTACTCTACATGCTAACCCAATTCAACATGACACTGAACAGAGAGACCAACTGTTCCATACTAAGTGTCAAGTTAAAGACAAATGGTGTAGTCTAATCATTGATGGAGGTAGTTGTACCAACGTTGCCTCAACTGAAATGGTGGACAAACTAGGTCTAGCTACTACTAATCACCATAACCCTTATGCATTACATTGGTTAAACAACGGGAACAAGGTAAGGGTCAATAAACAAGTGAGGGTTGGTTTAACCATGGGATCCTACGTTGATGAGGTTCTATGTGATGTTATACCTATGGACGCTTGTCACATACTATTAGGACGTCCGTGGCAGTTTGATAGGGACGTAGTTCACCATGGGAGGAGAAATGAGTATGAGTTGAATGATAAGGGAAAGAAAATTATACTCAAACCCATGACCCCTCAAAATGTGTGTAACATGTTAGCTAACAAAGTCGGAAAACCCAGCCTTTCAATGTTTGCCAATAAAGAGTTGGGAGTACTTGCTGTAGAAGAGGAGGAGTTGGAAGCCGCCAAGGAGGAACCCATTAAGATTAAGAGTGGTAGTGAAGAAGAATGGCAAAAGGAACAAGGTGCTGTTATCTCTAACGAAATACCATCCTGTTTGATGCCTAGTAAAGATCCTGAGATCTTAAGGTATGAAGAGGGTAAGGTCAAAGACTTGGATAACACATTATCTTGCAACAACACACATTCAACCACCTTAGATGCAGGCACAATTGGAGTTGAGAATGGGAAGGACTACTACTCCATGGAGGCTGAAGAACTTACCAAGCACAAGACTAACTCTTTTGGTACTTTTGATGAGCTTATTTTGCAGGTAAAACTTCCTTTTAAAGGAAACCTCCTTTGCACTCCAGGGCATTCTAAATACATAACGAGAAAGGCCTACAAAGGAGAGCACAACAAAAACAGAAGTACGAGGCTCTTCATAAGGGATGACTTGTCTTTGGCTAACGTAAGTATGGAGGAGTTCCCAAACCAAGGAAGGAACAAATGGAAGTCACAACCAGAAGTTCCGCACAAGGGTAACCACCGAACTTACAAGTTGAAGTTGCCGGATGAGTATGGAGTTCAAGCCACCTTCCTAATAGAAGATCTTCTTCTATACCTTGATAAAAATAACATTTCAGAATTGAGGACAATTCCTTGTCAAGGGGGAGGAGATGATCCGAATCAAGGAGCTACCAATCCAAGTAAGGAAGTACTAAAGAGCTCAACTAAAGAATACTAGCTCCTACATAAGCATAGACCAGCTACATTAGCAATAATAAGGAGTCATCTTCAATTATGGAGCTAGCTCGAATTTGAGCTGAATAAAGGAGCAACTAATCAAGGTAAAATGAAGACATTAACTTGGGTTTCACAATCATTCAAACATGGGAAGTGTACTGAAGTTATGAAGGTGTTGAGGCTGGTTGTGTTCACATGGTGTACACGGCTAAAAGGCTCCCTTGTTAGCCTTGTTTTTGGCTCCATGTTCACATCCTTGCCGCGCCTCATTACTCCTACTCAAGCTTTGTTTTCATCTCCATGTTCACACAGGAGGACCACGGCTGATTACTCTTCACTTAGCATTGTTATTAGCTCCTAGTTTACACCACTTTGTTATTAGCTCCCAACTTTGTAATTAGCTCCTAGTTCACAATGGTTTTAGCCTTGTTTTTGTCACCCTAAACCAACCGGTTTAAGGGCTCTTGTAGGCTATATATAGCCGGCCATTTTGAAGGAATAAGAACATCCAATTTGCATATTAAAAACTTGAGTAAAGCTGAGCTTTCTGTTTCGTCCTTGTAGTTTACAAGACAAAGTCTAGAGTGAGTCGCGTTACAAGCTCTAAACTCGCTATTTCAATCGAGTGTTTGATCTAGCAAACCACTTTGTTGAAGTATAGGTCTACTTCACCTAGCATACTATCCTTGGTTACGGTTTATCCTTCCTTAAAACTATCCTTTCTTTCTATTTTGGTCACTCATTCACGTTCCATTTCAGAATACTAATCCATCTTTACATTCTTGTTTCAAAGTTCATATCAACTCACATCAATCAAGAAGAAACCAACAATAATAAGAGGAAACAACATGAAAAACCAAACATCCATTATGAACAATAAGAACAATAACAAGAACAATATAAAAAGATTGAAACTAGATTAAATAAACAAGAACAAGAGTAGAGAAAATTATACCAACAACCAAATGAAGATAAAGATGTAAACTTGCATAAACAAGAACCCAAATCAACTCCAAGGATGTCAAGCTTGGAGAAATCTTCAAGAACCCACTTAATACAAGATTATCTACACTAGATTAAACTAAGATTAACTAAAGATTAACTAGAGATTAAAAGAGGTTAATTAGGGTTTTGAATTCTTAAGAGAGGCCTAAAACAATCTAGGGTAAAGTATGGTGCTTAAACATTACAAGGGAGGAGTATTTATAGGGTTACAAGAATGAAGGAGGAGAAAAGAAACAAATGCGGCTACAACAGTCTCGTCCCGCCCAGGACGGGTTGGTCCCGCCCGGGACGGATTGGTCCCGCCCGGGACGGACCCAAAACGGAAGCAGTGTTAAATGCGCACCTCATCCCGGACGGGATGAGTTCCTTCCCGTCGGGGATGAGTCTTGTAGGCCTCCAATATGATCTTTAAGATTCCTCCTTGCTTCAGATGGGCTTCTCATCGACTCTCAGGTCTCGAGATCAAGTCTAAGGGGCTCGGGATCGGGTCTCAAGGTCTCGGGGTCGAATCCATGGCATCGAGTGATCGTTCCTCCGCTTCGTTGGCTCCGAAAAGTGTATGTATTGAGCCGGAATCGCTCCAACTCTTCATGAATGGTCTCGGGAACCTGAAACGAGCTAGAGGAAGCATAAGTAGCCCATGAACCGCTCCCAAGGAGCGATTCCGCAAGGAAAATGGGACCAAAACACAGCAAATTAGGCACTACAAACTACACTTATCAACTCGCTTTCCTAGGTCTTGAGTATTGGGAATTGTGGACCGCCATCTCTTCAATTCTTGACCAAGTTTGGTCATCATCCACCTCGGTAAACCTTCCGTTAGATCCCATATTGAGTATGGCCCTTGAGTCTTCATATAACCCGTTCCAAAATTGTTGAACAAGGAACCATTGTGATAGACCATGGTGAGGGCAAGAGCGGATCAAGGCTTTGAATCTTTCCCAAGCTTCATAGAGGCTTTCTTCATCACGTTGTTGGAATCCCGTGATAGAAGCTCTCAATAGATTTCTCTTCTCCGGGGGATAGAATTGTTGGTAAAAAGCCAATGCTAGCTTCTTCCAAGTATTAATACCAAGAGTCGCCTTGTCCAACCCCTTGAACCATTGCTTTGCTTTACCGATCAATGAGAAAGGAAATAGTACCCACCGGATTTGGTCTTGGGTTATTCCCGGTTGTGAAATAGCATCGCAATAATTCGAAAAGGTTTCCATGTGATGATGGGGATCTTCGGTTGGTAAGCCATTAAATTGACTTCGCTCGACCAATGGATAAATTGGGTCTTTGCCACGAAATTGCCGGTATATGCCTCCGGTAAAGCGGTTGGACCGAGCAAGACATCCTCCGTAAATGTCGAGTGTGAAGAGAACTTAGGCATTATTGGATATGCGGGAGGGGACGGTGTAGACGGTGTTGATGTAGAAGTAGAGAGGGAACTAGGTTGAGAAGTACCGAAAGGATTTATGAAGATCCCTTCGGTATTGCCTTGAGGTTGCTCGATAAAGTCGGATCCTTGAGCTTGTTCTTCGGTGGTATTGCTAGCACTTGGTTGAGATATTACAACCCGGCCAATCGTCCGTTAGCGAAAGGCTCTAAAGAGTCTTTCCGGCTCTGGATTGAAGAGAAAGAATTCACCTCCCCCCTAGGCATGCACTACACACTAGAGCAAACGTGAGAACACCTAGTGCTTTATGGGCACTAGGCAAAGACAATAACAAGCACTTCCCAAGGCAAAGAGAAAAAGAAACTAAAGAAAATAAGAAAAACTAACTACACAATATGCACAAGAGATATAAGAAGAGCACAAGAGGGGTAACTAAGTCTAGCTAATAAGCAAACTAAGTCTAAACATGCACCGTCCCCGGCAACGGCGGCAAATTGATGGGAGGATTTGCCGCGAGTCCTACCGATCAATATATAACCAACTAATCCTAACGGTAGCTAGGGTAAGTCGGGTCGTGTCCACGGAGACGGTATTGTAGTGTCTAGACTAGGTCCACTCACAAACAAGGCTAAGTCACACAAACAAACGCAAAGAAACAATGATTGACAAATTATGATGGGAGAAGAGGTGTGAACAAGACTAACAATGGATAAGCTATAACAAAAACTAATGAACAACTAAAGATTAACTAAAGAAATAAACTAGAGAAGATGATCGACTAAAGAGATAGAGAATTCAAATATGGAAAAGAGTAGGGTTAGGTCGGGTTCATAAGCATGGTAGGATGATTGGGTAATCAAGGGTGTAGGTGTCATTTGGTCACTAAGGTCGGTTTGCGCTCTCGCGCCAAAGCCAAAGTCCTCACTCTCGTGTCTAAGACTAGACCCGAACATTCATGCAAGACGCTACTCAAAACACAAACATTCAACCACAAATTGAATACACAATGAGAAGGAGAGAACAAGCATGAGAAGCATTGGCCACTACTACCCACACAAGCAATACAACAAACACATAGTGTGCCCAATAAGTGACTAGCAACAAATGAATCACCTTTACCCACAATCAACCCCTAATCACCCATAATCCACACTTAATCCCCCTATTAACCCCACAAGGAATCTACTCACTCATTATCAAACTAACAATAACATAAACAAGAGGAAACATCACAAACATCAAAACATCCATAAAGAACAAACAAGAACAATAGGATGAAAAAACATAAGAACTTGAATTAATAAGAAACCCAAATAAAACTCCAAGGTTGTCAAGCTTGGAAATAATCTTCAAGAATCTTCTTAATACAAGACTAATTACTTGATTAAACTAAGATTAACTAAAGATTAACTAGAGATGAAAAGAGGCTAATTAGGGTTTTGAATGCTTAAGAGAGATCTAAAATAATCTAGGGTAAAGTATGGTGCTTAAACAATACAAAGGAAGAGTATTTATAGGGTTACAAGAATGAAGGAGGAAGACAAAAGAGTCACGCGGCTACAGCTCGTTCATCCCGCCCGGGACGGTTCGGTCCCGCCCGGGACGGATTGGTCCTGCCCGGGACGGACCCAAAACAGAACCACTGCTTTTTGCGCACTTCATCCCGGACGGGATGAGTTCCTTCCCGTCGGGGATGGGTCTTGTAGGCCTCCAATATGATCTTTAAGGTCCCTCCTTGTTTCTTATGGGCTTCTCATCGACTCTCCGGTCTCGGGATCGAGTCTAAGAGGCTCGGGATTGGGTCCCGAGGTTTCGGGATCGAATCCAAGGCATCGAGTGATCGTTCCGTCTCTTCGTTGGCTCCGAAAAGTGTATGTATTGAGTCAGAATCGCTCCAACTCTTCATGAATGGTCTCGGGAACCTGAAACGAACTAGAGGAAGCATAAGTAACCCATAAACCGCTCCCAAGGAGCGATTCTGCAAGGAAAAAGGGACCAAAACACGACAAATTAGGCACTACAAACTACACTTATCAAGCAACATGTGGGGCTCTAGTATCTCTCCGTCTTATATATCGAGAAATTTACGCTACGAGGGTATGTACTTCTCGACTTACTGTTGTCCTGATTCATATCTATATTGTGCTTGTATTCTTGGATTGGTGCTAGGAAATTGTTTCCTGAAATTCCGCTTTTCCACCGGTATAATCCTTCATCATCACCTCATCATAATTTTTCGATATGCGATAATTCTACTTAGGTTTATAGTCTTAAAAACTCTTTTTTGAACTCAGATTTTTGGTTAATATCTAAGCACGAATGATTTCTCTTTTCCATCAGTTTACGGTTCTAGCATTTTTAAGACTCAAATTTTTTTTAGTTGATATCCTAGGACAAATGATTATTATTTATAATATAGAATTTGATCACCTCATCATAATTTCTCCGATGTGAGACAACGTTAGGATGATTATAATAATAAAATAGTTTTTTTTTTATATTTAACTTAAGAATGGGCGATTACTCTTATTTATATAATAAAATTCGATCACCTTATTATAATTTTTTGATGTGAGATAATCTTACTTAAGTTTATAGTCTCAAGTACTTTTGTAAGACTCAAAAAACTTTTTTTTTTATATTTAAGAACGAATGATTATTCTTATTTATAATACGAAGTATCAAATTCCATCACCTCATAATTTTTCGATATAGAATAATTTTGACTTAAGTTTAGATATAGTGTTAAGAACTCTTGTAATAATTTTACTTGAGTTTATAGTCTTAAGAGGTTTTTTAAGACTCAATTGAGTTTCGGAAGATTTCTAATAACGAATTATTAGTCATATTTAATGACGAAAGATTACACTTATTTATAATATAAAATTCATCACCTCATCATAATTTGGAGGAATGATTACTTTTATTTATAATCGAATTTCATTGTCTTATTTTAGAATCGATTCCTCTTATTTTTTTGGTGAAATGTAAGTATTGCATTCATAAAAAATTAGACAATGAGGTCCATATTTTGTACACAAAAAATTATAAGGACAGCCGACTAATCACTAGCGTTAAACTAGCAACTATAGCCTATACTACGAAGATACATATTATCCTCATTAGTAAGAACATCCTTCGAACTAATCTTGATTCGACTTCTTGCCTCCATCACAATTTGCTTCGCCACTATTTCAGGTGAGGATAGTTTCTTTAATTCTCGCTTTGTTTCTTTGCAGCCAAATATGGTAATAGCTGGCTGCCAACACACATGCAAACAGTTTCCATCGGGCAGAGTCATTTCCATTGTTCAGTATGTAACTCAGCGTAGGCTTACAGCCAGCAAGTTGATTCACATGAATCAAAATCCTGGCACTATAAGCACAGTTGAAGAACAAATGGGAGCTTGTTTCCTCTTCAACATGGCACAGGCAGCATAAATTGTTCTCAACGCAACCAATTTTATGCAATTTTGACTTCGTGTTAATCTCTTTCTGCATGATAAGCCAAGCAATCAGGACATGCTTTTGAATATTCCATGGGTTCCAGACAAAAGATGTCCAAGGAGATGAAGCTGGCCGAAGATTTAGCCATTCATATGCACCTCTAATAGAGTACCCTTTAGGATCGTGCACCCACTTATTATCAACAAACCTAGTTTTCAGTTTTTCCTTGATTTTACATACAAATTTCCACGCCCAAGGAGCATCCTTTGGTGGGATGTAGTCATGTCAGCTATTTGTTTTCAGGTAGAGCGTAGATACCCATATAATCCATAGGCTATCCCATTTCTCATAAATCCAATTTACCAACTTCCAAACAGCTGCAATATTACAGTCACCAGGCTTCTTAATACCCAATCCTCCTGCGTTTTTAGGCCATGTAACTATACCCCACGCTACAATTGGAACCCTTCTATACTCCTCGCTTCTATCCCACAAGTAATTCCTGCACAAAGCATCTATTCTCTTAATAGTGTACCTAGGCAAAAGGAAATTATAAAATACTTGCCCAGTAATTGTATAGTGTGTTGAGCACCGAGCTAATCAATGTGACACGGCCTGCATAAGACAATTTGCGTGCCCCACCACTTCTGATTCGAGCTATAATCTTCTCAGTGAGGATATTGCATTCCTGGCGACTACGCTTCCCAGACTGTACTGGTACACACAAGTACCTGAAAGGAAGAGATCACTCTTCAATACGGGTCACTTGGAAAATGTCGACTTTATCCTGCTCTTTCATACCACAGTAGTAGACTTCCGACTTGTCCTTATTCATGCTAAGTCTAGAAGTTTGTGAAAACGTGGAAAAAGCACGCATTAAAAGAATGATCTAAGGTATAGCCCCCTTACAGAACATTAGCAGGTCATCCGCAAATACTAAATGGGTGAGCTTCAGGTCCTTGCATTGAGGATGATATCAGAATGGCCCACTTGAAGTGGCATAAGCAATTGTTCTAGTACGATACTCCATACATAGGGTAAAAATGAGGGGGGAAATGAGATTTCCCTGCCTGAGACCTCTCTTGCCTTTAAAGAACCCAAATGAACTTCCATTCAGCACAATAGAGTATGTAGTCGTCGATTCCTCTTATTTCTTATTTATAATATAGAATTTCATCACCTTGTTATAATTTTCCGATGTGAGATTATGTTACTTAAGTTTGTAGTCTTATTAAGATATTTTCTAAGATCCAAAAGTTTTTTTATTGATATTTAAGAACGAATGATTAGTCTTATTTATAATATAAAATTCCATTATTATAATTTTTTTGATGTTGGATAATTTACGGTCTTAAGAGCTTCTTTTAAAACCCAAAAGAACACATGATTACTCTTATTTATAATATATAATCATCATCTTATTTTATGTGTTTCGATGCGGGACAATTTTAAGTTTGTAGTCTTATTAAGAGTTGTTTTAAGGCTCGAAAGATTTTTGGTGGATATCTTACAACAGATGATTACTATTATTTATAATATAGATTCTAAGTCGAGGTTTATTTTAGGAGATGATTTTTATTATTGAATACTCCCTCAAGTGTGTATGCGTTTTCTAATTTGGCACCGGTTTATTATTTATAGACACTGATTGAGCACATTTTTCAAACCCATTAATTTATTCCACTAATTGGGCCCATAAGTAGGTTGATTTAGGTGGCAAAAAAATCTTTCACAAAGTGACATGTGTCCTCTCACTTTGAGAATGATTTCTCTTTTAGTATTATGTTATGATTCCCACATGTTTTAAGGAAGTGAGCTGCTCAATAACGCCACTACGCCGCATAAATTCGTGCCTTTGACGTGGTCATTTCAAGGATAATATCAGGTGTTATAACTCGATGCACGCTTTCACGTCAAGTGGCGGTAAAATTGATCACTCCGTAAATAAGGGTAGAGGTGATGTGAGTTAAGATGAACTTTGAAACAAGAACGTGAAGATGGATTAGTATGCTGAAATGAACGCAAACAAAGTAACCAAAACAGAATGTAGGGATAGTTTTAAGGATGAATGAACCGTAACCAAGGATAGTATGCTTAGTGAAGTAGACCTATACTCCAACAAAGCGGGTGCTAAATCAAACACACGATTGAAGTAGCGAGTTTAGAGCTTGTAACGCGACTTACTCTAGACTTTGTCTTGTAAACAACAAGGACGTAAAAGAAAGCTTAGCTTTACTCAGGTTTTTAGTATGAAAATTGGATGCCTTATTCATTCAAATAGATGGCTATATATAGCCTACAAGAGACCCTTAAACCGGCTGGTTAGGATGACAAAAACAAAGTTAACAACCATGTGAACATGGAGCTACTAACAAAGCTAGGAGCTAATAACAAAGCTAGGAGCTAATAACAAAGTTAGGAGCTAATAACAAAGCTTAACCAAGAGCAATCAGCCGCGGCATCTTGTGTGAACATGGAGCCAAAAACAAAGCTTGAGGATGTGCACACTATGTGAACATAACCATGGTGTGAACCCAAGTTAATGCCTTCAATTTACCTTGACTTCTTTGCTCTTTTATTCGTCCCCATACGAGCTAACTTATTACTTGGAGGAGGCATACTACTAGGCTGGTAGGAGGTGCTAATGTGGCTTGACTAGAACTATTAGGAGCTAGTGTTACTTCATTGAATTCTTTAGCCTCTTCATTCGGATCATCTCCTCCCCCTTGAAAAGGAATTGTCCTCAATTCTGAAAAACCATCTTCATCAAAATAAAGAGCAAAATCTCCCACTTTGGACGTGGTATGAACTTCATAACTATCCGGCAACTTCATTTTGCAACCATGGTGGGTTCCCTTGTATGGAGCTTCTGCTTGGGACATTAATTTGGTCTTTCTCTTGATAGCTTCATCCGTCGCGTAACAAGTACTTAGGTGAGTCACTATGGAGAATGGCAAGTACTTAGGTGAGTCACTATGGAGAATGGCAAGTACTCTCTTGGTTTGAGGGGACTCTTTGGGAAAGGACTTGTTAAGTATTTGCCCATGAGGCTTAGATTACTCCCTTGTGTCTTTAGCAAAAGGAAGATCCCTTGTGTCTTTGGTCATCCATTTAGACGTAAAGAATGGCAGGAGTGTTGAACTTTGAAGATCCTACCTTCCTGGAACAACTAAAGAAGGCGTTGGAGAACTTCCAGCCCAAAAATTCTCGTTTCCAACCAAGGAGGGAGCTGGTGGACAGGATCAAGGTAAATGAACTCCCTGAGTTTAATGGTGGTACTGATCCTGAAGTTTACTTGGAGTGGGAAAGAAACATGGAGAAGCTCTTTGACTTCAAGGATTTGGAGGACGAAGAGAGGTGCAAATACGTCATCCTAAAGCTAAGCAAAGGGGCTTCCCTTTGGTATGAAGGGCTTAAGGTACAACGCACCAGAAATGGTAAGGGTAAGATTTCTTCTTGGGAGTCCCTAAAACGTAAACTACGTAAGAGGTATGTTCCAACTACGCACAAGTTATCCTTATACAAAAAGATTGCTAACCTGGTACAAGGAAGAATGAGTGTTAGTGAGTACATAGAAGAATTTGAGAACTTAGTTCTAATGGGAGAAGTAGAAGAAAACGAAGAGATAAAAATGGCTAGGTTCTTACGTGGGTTAAATCGTAGTATTGCTAACACGGTTGATTTATGTCCTTATTCTGATTTTGATACTTTGTGTGGGTTGTGTCTAAAAATTGAGGCACAAGGGAAGGGAAAACATGAGGGTGAGTCTAGTAAGAGTCATACTTGGTCTCGGACGGATAGTAATAGAGTCAATCCTACTAGTTCTAATCAACCCCTTATTGTTAAGAATAACCCCGCACCCCCACCTCAATCCACCACCAAAACAACCACTGAAACTAGTCTATCTAAAGTACGTTGTTTCAAATGTCAAGGGATAATCACATGGGCAAATACTTTTCGTCTAATGGATGATCCGAATGAAGAGGCTAAAGAATTCAATGAAGTAACACTAGCTCCTAATAGTTCTAGTCAAGCCACATTAGCACCTCCTACCAGCCTAGTAGTATGCCTCCTCCAAGTAATAAGTTAGCTCGTATGGGGACGAATAAAAGAGCAAAGAAGTCAAGGTAAATTGAAGGCATTAACTTGGGTTCACACCATGGTTATGTTCACATAGTGTGCACATCCTCAAGCTTTGTTTTTGGCTCCATGTTCACACAAGATGCCGCGGCTGATTGCTCTTGGTTAAGCTTTGTTATTAGCTCCTAACTTTGTTATTAGCTCCTAGCTTTGTTATTAGATCCTAGCTTTGTTAGTAGCTCCATGTTCACATGGTTGTTAACTTTGTTTTTGTCATCCTAACCAGCCGGTTTAAGGGTCTCTTGTAGGCTATATATAGCCATCTATTTGAATGAATAAGGCATCCAATTTTCATACTAAAAACCTGAGTAAAGCTAAGCTTTCTTTTACGTCCTTGTTGTTTACAAGACAAAGTCTAGAGTAAGTCGCGTTACAAGCTCTAAACTCGCTACTTCAATCGCGTGTTTGATTTAGCACCCGCTTTGTTGGAGTATAGGTCTACTTCACTAAGCATACTATCCTTGGTTACGGTTCATTCATCCTTAAAACTTCCCTACATTCTGTTTTGGTTACTTTGTTTGCGTTCATTTCAGCATACTAATCCATCTTCACGTTCTTGTTTCAAAGTTCATCTTAACTCACATCATTAGTGGTATCAGAGCTTTGGTCATCCATTTAGACGTAAAGAATGGCAGGAGTGTTGAACTTTGAAGATCCTACCTTCCTGGAACAACTAAAGAAGGCGTTGGAGAACTTCCAACCCAAAAATTCTCGTTTCCAACCAAGGAGGGAACTGGTTGACAGGATCAAGGTAAATGAACTCCCTGAGTTTAATGGTGGTACTGATCCTGAAGTTTACTTGGAGTGGGAAAGAAACATGGAGCCAAAAACAAAGTTTGAGGATGTGCACACTATGTGAACATAACCATGGTGTGAACCCAAGTTAATGCCTTCAATTTACCTTGACTTCTTTGCTCTTTTATTCGTCCCCATACGAGCTAAATTATTACTTGGAGGAAGCATACTACTAGGCTGGTAGGAGGTGCTAATGTGGCTTGACTAGAACTATTAGGAGCTAGTGTTACTTCATTGAATTCTTTAGCCTCTTCATTCGGATCAAGAGGACCATACACTTACAGGATAGGTGGACAGAATTTGCATAGGATTGGAAGTCTACTTCCAGTGGATGATCTGCCACCGAAATTCTGCAAACTGTATATATATGACACCGATGACGAAATTAAAAACAGGAAGAGAGCCCTTATGTAAGTTGGCAGAATTAAATCACCACGTTATTTATTCACAAACCTTTTACGGCGTACTACTTTATTGTATCAGAGTTGTAGTGTTTTAAGGTTTTTTTTGTACGTTTTCAGGGGTCAGTCATAGACAGTTGACAAGTTCGACGACAACCTAATGTCTGAAATTAAGACGATGATTGACGACTACAATCCTTTGGCGAAATCATTCCGTATGGCGAGAGACATTATTTTGAACTCGGAAGACAGGTGTGAGGTCCGGTTGCGTCTTATTAGTGGGAGAAATACCGACAGCAGAATTTACAATTTGCCTAACGTGTCAGAAGTTGCAGCGCTCATAGTTGGTGACGTTGAAGACATTGTCGACAATAGGGACATTGTCGTTGAAGAAAAAAGTGGACAACTTCAGCGTATATCAGAATTGCATCCGTCTTACTTGGCGCTTCAGTATCCTCTCTTCTTTCCACGGGGTGAGGATGGATTTCGCCTCGGGATCAGCCACTGTCAGGACTCTGTTGACTCGAGTTCGAATCCAGAAACTGCACGCAATAACCTCACACTAAGGGAATGGTTCGCGTTCCGTTTGCAAGATCGGCCAGCAGAGGTCGAGCCTGACACGTTGCTCAGAGGCGGTAGACTTCTTCAACAAATAATTGTCGATGGGTACACAATGATTGAAGCCCAACGACTGAAATTTCTTCGATACAATCAGCCTAGCTTACGATTTGAGAACTACAAACAGTTGTCCGCTGCAGTGTCCAATGGTGAAACCGATTCGTCATCTGTTGGAGTGAAATACATTGTTCCTTCGAGCTTTGTTCGCGGGAAAGGATATATGAGGGAGAACTACCAGGATACGACGACTATTTGCAAGTGGTGCGGCTATCCTGACTTATTCATCACTTTTACATGCAATCCTAAGTGGCCCGAAATCGAACGTTTTGTATCTAAGCGTGGTCTGAAAGCTGAAGACAGACCCGACATAGTAACACGTGTATTCAAGCAGAAACTTGATCTACTAAAGAGGGATTTCAAGGAGAACCACATTTTTGGTGGAACAAGAGCAGGTACTCATTTTGCTTTTCCCCTTCCCCTGTACATCGTCCGTTACCATACTATCCCTATATTTAAAATGTGTATCTAAAATACTACAACCACGATTTTCTTGCAGTCGTGTATACTATCGAGTTTCAGAAACGTGGTCTTCCTCATGCTCACATCCTCCTTTTCCTCCAACGTGAGGACAAATTCCCAGATGCAACCGATGTTGATGGTATAATCTCTGCAGAAATCCCTGATCCATTGGATAACCCAACCCTACATCAGGCCGTTCGTGACTTAATGATTCATGGGCCATGTGGTCTGGCAAATCCGAAGTCCCCTTGCATGGTTGACGGTGTGTGTACCAAAAGGTTCCCCAAGGCCTTTTCAGAAAGGACGACAGTTGATGGTGACGGTTATCCTATGTATAGGAGGAGAGACAATGGCGTTACTGTTGAGAAATCGGGTGTCTCCGTGCATAATGGTTATGTTGTCCCTTACAATGCTGATTTGTTGGAGAGGTACCGTGCTCACATAAACGTCGAGTGGTGTAATCAAGCCCGGTCCATTAAATATTTATTCAAGTATATTAACAAGGGGTATGACCGAGTCACCGCTGGGGCTGCAACTAGGACGAACCCCGACGAAATCGACCAAATCCAGGAGTACTACGACTGCCGATACATATCACCGTGTGAGGCAACCTGGCGGATTTTTGCATTTGATATTCATTACAGGACCCCACCAGTTCTTTGATTGGACTACCATCTCCCGAATGAACGAATGTAGTGTACAATGAGGACGATCCAATAGAAGATATTCTTGCACGCTCAAGTGGAGGTAGGACAAAATTCACCGCGTGGTTAGATTACAATGCTGACCATGAAGAATCCAAGGATTTGACTTACGCTGAGTTCCCGACAAAGTACGTTTGGCATCAGAAAGAGAAATGTTGGGCGCCTCGGAAACAAGGTTTCAGTTTTGGGAGAATGTACCACATGCCACCTACTGGAGGTGAGCGGTACTACATGAGAACTCTCCTTAATTTCGTGAAAGGACCTACGAGTTACGAGGATATACGTACCGTCAACGACACTGTCCACGAGACATTCAAAGACGCATGTTACGCGCTAGGGTTGCTTGGCGATGATAAGGAATACATCGATGCAATAGTGGAGGCAAGTGATTGGGGTTCAGGGTCATATTTGCGGAATTTGTTCGCAACCTTGCTTCTATTCGGCAGTCTGGTAAAACCAGAGTATGTATGGGAGCAAACGTGGCACCATCTTTGTGACGATATTCTACACCGACGAAGGAGAGAGCTGCTAAACTTTGGTATGTGACAATGCTTCCACATACTCGCTTTCCAATTTTTTTTTTATTACTTATTTTAATCTAATTGATATGTATACGCAGATCTGTAGATGACAGATCTCGATTTACAAAATTATGCCTTGGCAGAAATAGAGTCGTCACTGCAGACGAATGGCAGTTCGCTTTCCAAATTCCCCGAAATGCCTCTGCCAGACTACAACTTGAACCGCGTCCACTCCAACAGATTAATATCCGACGAACTGAACTACGATAGGGAAAAGTTGAGTTCTGACCACCAACTATACATGTCCTCCATAACTGGTGAGCAGAGGTCGGTGTACAATGAAATTATGGCTGCAGTTGAGAACAACAAAGGTGCTGTTTTCTTCTTATATGGTTACGGAGGTACGGGTAAAACCTTTATCTGGAATACCCTGTGTGCAGCATTGAGAAGTAAAGAGGAAATTGTCCTACCAGTTGCGTCTAGCGGCATCGCTGCAATTCTACTACCTAGAGGTCGGACGACACACTTAAGGTTTAGCATCCCTATTAATGTGGACGAGAGGTCTACATGTTCAGGAATCAGACCAGGGACTGATCTTGCTCAACTACTCATCAAAACGAAACTGATTATTTGGGATGAAGCACCAATGGTAAGCCGATACTGTTTTGAAGCACTTGACCGGAGTCTAAGAGATATAATGAGAACGGTCCACACCTATCTAGCCGATAAGCCTTTTGGTGGGAAGGTTGTCGTTTTAGGAGACTTCAGGCAAATATTACCTGTCGTTCCAAAAGGCAGTAGGCAAGACATTTTCCACGCAACGATATGTTCCTCACCTATATGGAGGGACTGCAAGGTATAACTACCTGCCTACTGCAATAGCGTTGTTAAGTTCATATTTCCCATATTATTCTAACTTCGTATTGCAGGTATTGGAACTTACGCAGAACATGAGGTTACGAACTGGTGGACAAGGGGCAAATGCGAAAGAGATAGGGCAGTTTTCCGAATGGCTTCTAAGCATTGGTGATGGTCGAGCAGGTGGTCCAAACGATGGGATTGTTCAACTACCGGACGAAGTTCTTATTGAGCCGGGTCCTGACTCAGTATCATCCATTGTCACCAGCACTTACCCCGGTCTTCTTGAAAACCTCGACAATCCGCAATATCTGCAGGAGAGAGCTGTCCTTGCCCCAACCCATGACGAGGTCGAAAAAGTTAATCAGTATGTTCTGTCACTTATGCCAGGAGAGGAGGTTGTCTATCTGAGTGCAAACGAGATTAGTGTCGATGAAACAAGCCGTGTCATTAAAGATTTCTACTCTACGGAGTTTCTCAATTCAATTCAATGTTCAGGTCTGCCAAATCACGCACTTACCCTTAAAGTTGGTGCTATTGTCATGCTTCTTAGAAATATTGACCAGGCAAATGGTCTTTGTAATGGAACACGGTTGGTCATATCGAGACTTGGAGAACGTGTTTTGGAAGCTACTATTATTTGAGGCTGCAGAAAAGGCGCCCAGGTTTACATACCACGCATAAAGCTTTCACCTTCAGACGAGAGTAAGTTCCCCGTTCGTTTCGAAAGGAGACAATTCCCAATTTCTGTTTTCTTCGCAATGACTATAAACAAGAATCAAAGACAGTCACTGTCGAACGTAGGTCTTTTCCTCCCCAAACCTGTATTCACTCATGGCCAACTTTATGTAGCCTTCTCCAGGGTTACAAGTAAGAGTGGACTGAAAGTCCTCATACTGGACGAAGACTGCTTCGACACTAATTCGACTACAAACGTCGTCTTCAAAGAAGTATTCTCCATGTTGAGTTAGATAGTCATTGACATGGCTAGGAAAAATGTAGTAGTGGACGTATTCTACTGTCATTGCTATTCTGTGAAATTTTTTTTTCTAATCTTTATTCGTTTCTACTTTTTCGCGACAACATTTACATCGACATCTAATACTCCTTCCAAACATTTACTGGGACACACTTTTGCAGTAGAAGGAAGTGTAACTGAAATCACACTTCTTATCTCTCCAATCCTTCATGGAAGGTTTATGCTGTTGTGTGAGTACGAAGTTCAAAGTACCAACGCTTAGAAAAGTGAGAAAACGGACTCAGGTATTAGATAACATTAAGTTGGCAGCATAGATAGTCGTTTGTATGTCCCCGTAATATTTCAGATGGGAAGTACTCTACTGTCATTTATACACTATGTATTTGTTTTCAAAGTTTACTCTGGGTGTACTACTTTGCAGCAACATCGTGTTCAATGTACAACATTCGGCCTCACATATCTCATAATCCAGGAACGCATTTCTGAACTCACTTCCTCACTCCAGTTTTATAATTTTACATCGTCATTTCTTACATGAAGTACAGCCCCCTGCTCAGAAGTCTGTTCTTAGACACAAATTCTATTGTAGCATACAAATAGTAATTGGAACATAGACACTTTTTATTCTTACTTGTGCTACCCTTCAAATGAAACTCTCTTTTGCAGTACAAACACTTTGTACTGAATTCCAACTTCTTTTATCTATTAATTCAATTTGTATTGTTTCCAAAGTTAACTAATAATATGATTACTGTTGTCCGATGTACGAAAGATGAGGAAATTGAATATCCAGAACCGTCGACTTAGATAGGGTAGGATCATTTTAGCTTCAAACATTACTTAGCATTCCGATAAGGTTCCATACATATTGTAAGGTGTAATATATTACACCATGAAAATTTGCCCATCTATATGGACGACAGGTGATAACAACTATTAGTTATTTCTTACGACCGACAACCACCAAGACCACAAACTTACTACGAACATGGAGGAATAGCATGAAAGTTAAAAACATATTACATATATATAAATATATATTCTGAGCAGGGATCACCGACTTCTGCAACAAACCACAAACATGGATCACTATTTCTGCAACCTTGGGTACTGACTGGCGTTCTAGGCATTCCTTCGATAGAACCCTGGGTACTAACCGACGAGTAGGTTCATCACAGACACATACGTCGATACTGGATCGTTGTCAGAGTCAGAATAACCAGCCGCCACGACATCATCTAGAACCACCCTGTAAACTATTCTGTATTTTATGTAATCGTAGTCGTCTTCAGTTCGCACCCAGGCATGCGGACCTGCTGTGGAATGAGTCTGATTCTCAATGCTGGCCTTCTCCTTCCCGACCCTCTCGAATGCGCACTGTAGCTTGAAGGCTTGCCTGTAGGTGTCCATACCATTCTCAAACTCAAGCACAACTAACCTCATGAAACATTTTGTCCTACCATTCCAGATTGGTCTGTGCTGCCTGATAAGGTAACCGAGGCGCCTGAACTCATCACGGAGGGAACTAAAACTCCTTCCTGTAACCAAGTTACTCTGTGTTTCATAGGGCAAATTGTGCACTATCACCATGGGAGAGTCAGAGTATTTTGTAGGCATTTTCACTTAATAGAACTTTTTTTTTCTGCTGGTTTTGCTTATGTGCTGCTTGAAGATAACATCCTATTTATAGAGTCTCAAAATCTACCATGCAATTTCAACCATTACCTATTCTTGACAGATGTAATCTAACCCATTCAAAAACAGTAAAAGTGAACTCTAATTGATTGCAAATTTGACGAAAATGGTTTGCAATGGTCAAATCCTAAGCCCCTCATCTCGACAGATGTTTGGGGAAGGATACCATGTCAAGCAAGCTATCAAAATCCGTCTTATTGCAGCGAGAAAACATTGAGTAAAAAGAATATTACCTTTCCAATGTGCACTCTTCCCCAATTGTTCTTCCCTATTTTACAGAGATGCCCGTTTATTCTCAGCAAAATAAGTGTTGAAATCACTATTGGCTGATTGACCACTCAATCAAAGTGCCTGATTTCATGTGTAATGCCATGATCGGACGTGAGTTCTTTTTCCTCAGCTGCTGAAAATCTTCAAACAATTACAGGGGAGTAGTTTTCTGGAAAAGGGAAATAGTTGAAGTACTGTTTTGGTTAAGCAAGCTTTAGTCAATAATATGTACTGTTGGTTACGATCTGGCCTCATGTTAGTACGATATTTATTGAATATCAGTACGTAATAATGAATTAGTACACCACGTAATAATGAATCAGTACAGAATGACAGCCCCCCAGATACCCCATCCTATCCATTACGATAATTCCACTCCGTTATACACATGTAATCGCAGCGTTCAAATGTAATCGAATTACACAAATAGAACTCGGACTTATTTCACTTACCATCCTTCCTCTACAATTTGAAATCGTACCTTACTATTGTGACAGTACGAACTCTGAGAGAAGTGAAAACCCATAAATCAGGAATTAGTCTGCCTTTAATCATCAGGGGTTCAAACGTTAAATTGCATTTTAATAACATTCCATACGTATGTCTGAATACACACTTTTGCAGTAAAAGGACGTATAACTGTAGTCACACTTCTTATCTATCCTCTAATGCATGCACGATTTAATTAGTTGTTTATGTACGAACTTCGAACTGCGAAACATTAGAAATGGCAAATCAGAGACTCAGGTCTTAGACCGTGTGGGACAATATAAGCTGCGAACATTAAATTGCATTCCGATAACATTCCGTGGTTACATTACATCATAGGTAATAATAAACAACACCCCGAAAATATTTCCACGAACATAGACTTAAAGTACTAACGTTTCTTACTAATTCGTTACAACCTACAACAACCGACTTGAAAAAGTTACTACCCACACAGAGGATACCATGAAAATTAAAAACATACATATATATACCAATCATTGAGAACTGATTCTTGCAGTCTTAAATTAAAAGTTACTAGAGTTCCTTCCATAGAACCTTGGTTATAGAACCTTGGGTACTTATTTGCAAGCAGGCTCATCACAAATGCATACGTCGACACTGGATCTTCGTCAGAGTCAGAGTATCCACCAACTATGAGATCATTTGGTACCACCGTGTAAAATGTTTTCTCTTTCGCGTACACGTAGTGAGCTTCAGTTACAACCCAGGCGTGCGGCCCCGATGTCGAATACAGTTGATTTTCGTAGTCTGCCTTCCCTTTCCCAGCCCTCTCGAACGCTCGCTGCAGCTTGAAGGCCTGCCTATACCTGTCCATGCCAGACTCAAACTCCATCACTACTGCTCTCATGAAACAGTCTGTATGACCATTCCAAATTGGTCGCTGCTGTCTAACGAGGTACCCAAGGCTCCTCAACTCATCACGGAGGGAACTAAAACTTCTTCCAGTCACTCGATTACACTGCGTTTCATACGGCAGATTGTGGATTATAATCATGGGAGGGTAGGAATACTTAGTAGGCATTTTTTCTTAATAGAACTTTAGTTTTACAGAGGGTTTGCTTATGTGCTGATTGCATATCACACCCAATTTATATAGTCTAAAAATTTACTATGCATTTCCCACGCTTTTCTATGCTTGCCAGATGTTAATAAACCTATCCACAAACAGTAAAAGGGAAACCCAATTGCTTGCAGATTTGAAGAAAGGGGTATGCAATTGTCAAATCTAAATACATGAATCTCGCCAAGTGTTGGGGGAAGGTTATTATGGCAAGCAAGACATCAATTTCAATACTTATTGCTGCGAGAAAACATGGAGCAAATAGACTGTAAATTACCTTTTCAAGATGCACTCTATCCCAGTTGTTCTTCCCTAATTTCGCCAGATTCCATTAATTCTCAAACGAAAATTTGTATAAATCATCATTGGCCGATTTACCGCTCAATTCAAGTGCAATAGTCTAATGTCACCTTTATTTTCGGAAGTAGGTTTTCGTTCGTCATATGCGTAAATGGATCTCACGTTTTCTGAAATTTTTTCTCGACTGACAGAAGCAGTATAGTTGAATGTGATGACTGTCCTGTAAGGGGAAATTGTGTTCTTTGATTTTTTTTTGTCAAACTAAGCCATAGTCATTTCTACTTATTAATGTGGTCTATGTTGACCCACGTTAATGCGACCACACTGAAATGAAAAGCGTTTATTATCGGCAGTCGTAGGTATTCAATCGATTGTGATTAATACTCCATTGTTTAAAAGCTGTCTTCGGTTGGTTGCTAATTGGTATACCATGGCGGCGGTTTGGGAAGGGAAAGAGATGTGGATGAGAATAGGGGTGTTACGTTTTGTAGACCTAACATTTGCGTGTCAACCGTAATTCATGTCTAATTTTGAGATATGTAGTCAAGTACTCACTTTTGTAATGCAACATTTGTGTTAACTACCTTTTATATATCTGTATATTTCATTTATAACGTTCGTTCCTTCGTGTACTCACTTATGGTTTTCTCCGACTAACGTACTACGAACGCAACATAGTACAAATATATTTATATATAAATCTCATCTCGATGTTATCTACGATAAGATTACATGGTTGAAAAAAATTATGATTTACTATATTAGAAATTCCTGTACGTCGTTACGGTTTTATCTTTCCGTATATTTTGTACACTGTATTCACCACATTTGTACTGACAATTATATGATTAATACCCTATCCTTTTTCTATAATAAGAAGTTAAAACAACTTTAATCAACGTGGTAGTTAAAGTGTTATTTACAGTGTTTTTTGTTACGTTGCCTTCTCTTTCTTGCTTTTACATACATCTCCTTCTTTCACGTTATTTGTGGTATATTTGACTTACTTTGCTCTTATAGAATACAAATTCAGTTTACGCATATATTGTTCATGCATATAACATTTGATCTATATTATTTTCCCCAATATGTCGTCCCTTTTTTGTCGGAACACGCTCCCCTCCCAACCCCGTGACGTGTCACGGGTATTACACTAGTGACTAGTTAACGAGTTGACAAATGACAATTTACCTACTAAAAATTGGGCAATAAATTAAAATTGCCTCTAGAAGAGCAACTTTGACCCAAATGCTGCACAAACTGATAGAACAGTTAACCCGTTTGATAGAAGACCAATGACTAGGTACTCCGTACTATTGTAAATGAGATGAAAACCGAAAAGAGAAGGAAATTGAAGGGAAAGCCCATCTTGGAAAGCTAAGCTCAAAACAAAAAGAAGAAAGTCTGGTCACCTCATCCTGAAATCCCCAGAAGAAGATAATGTCACTCGCATTCTCGCTCCTGAAACCCCCACTCACAGTTACCTCATCATCCAAATCCACCACATTCCTCCATGGCTCCCTCCCCACCACTTTCTCCACCCTGTCCGTGTCCAGGAGCAGCAGCAGCAGACCCCTGACCATCAGGGCCATGAAATCGTTGCAGGGCAAGGTGGTATGCGCCACCAACGACAAGACCGTGGCCGTGGAGGTGACTCGGTTGGCTCCCCACCCCAAATACAAGCGCAGGGTCCGCAAGAAGAAGCGCTTCCAAGCTCATGACCCGGATAACATCTTCAAGGTCGGCTACTTGGTCCAGCTTGAGAAGTGTCGCCCCATTAGTAAGACCAAGACTTTTCTTGCCGTTCCCCCTCAAGCCAGGAACACTCCTTCCTCCTCTCCCCCCGATGCGGATCTTCCTCTCCCTCTTCAGCATGATAATAATGAGGATAACACTGTTTGAATTCATCCATCCTCTTATCTATTCTGAGCTTTCCCGCTTCTTATTATATGTTTTTTAATGTTCCCTATAGAGAAGATGAGGTGTTTTTTGAAATGCCTAACTCAAAGTTGTACTGTAGCTCATACTTCTCTCTCTGTATTCCCTACTATTTCCAATTCTTAGTAATTTGGATTATTCTTTTTTTTTTTCCATTGCGTTTTTCTTTGCTCCATTGGAATTTGCTTCCATCTTTATTGGTCTCCTTTAGACCATTCCATCCAAGGTTGCAAGGAAGCTAATGATTAAGTCGTTAATCAAAGATGTCCTCCCATCAATATTCGAAGTTAATTGGGTCATCCTTCCTTTTTAATGTTAATTCACTATTTAACTCATTTTCTTTCTAGGGCTCGCTTGGGATGGGGTAATAATTCCGGGTTAATAGAGCAAAAAATAAATTAGAAAATGACGGAGAGTAGTGATGATATACTAAGCGGAAATGGAGAAAATCTAGCCTATTTGGGGGGAAAACATTACTCTCCGCTCCCACAAGTAATGCATTAACCCCAAAAGATGATAATTATTCCTCCCTCCTATCTATTTTACATCATAAAATGCTACAACCAAGGAACAAGCTCCTCCATTTCCGGTTCATTTTTGTTCTATTACCCCCGAAATCATTACCCCATCCCAAGCAAGCCCTTAATGTTAATTCACTATTTTCCTCGGTTGATTGCACCCTCTCATAAGGTCACTATTTAACTCATCAACGCAATCATTTTTCGCTTTCTAATCATTTTCTGTGTATTCTTTATCCTATCGAAAATCTTTCTTACTTTTTCGCTTACAAATTACTTATATAAATAAGTTATTTTGAGTTGACATACTATTCAAATAGGTATTTTTATTCTTTTATGCACATAATGTTTAAGAATACCTATGTCCTATTACACAGTTAGAAGTCAATCTGTCAAGCGTGGTGCTCCCTTCGATTCTTTGTAATTGCAACAGTTTTTAAGATTTGTGAATAGTATTTTAATAAAAATTGCAAATCCAAATAACCGGAGAGACGCATTGGGTATGTTTCAAACTTTTACTTACTTGTCTACCTCCACCCTCCTCATTCAAAAGAAGAAAAACGATGCACTTTTTCTCCCCAAAAACTGATCAAAACTCACCCAAATTGGATCATATTTATCTCAAAATCACTTCATTGACTTTATTTTTATCTCAAAATCATTCACTTGACTTTATTAATAATCACTCAATTGAGTATTACGTAATATGATGGCAAAAAAAAAGTATTACGTATTACGTAATACATCATGCATCATTTAAACATTTCACTTTACCCAAAAATCAAATATTCCAGTGTTTTTAGGCCTAGGGCCAAGCATGGGCGAATCTAGGATTTGAGGATGAGGGACTCTATTAAAAAAATTCATGGACGATATCTCAAAAAAATACATCAAAATTTAAAATTTCATTGTCGATATTACATGCTACTCTTATAAAAAAAATTACAATCTAAGAAAAATCTATAGCCATCCGACAAGGATTCATATCTTGAAAGCGCCTTATAACGTCATCATCATCCCTAACTTGTGAAAAAAAATCTCTTTCAATATAAGAGACTAAGCAATCATTCAAAAAATTGTCGGCCATACTATTTCGCATATAATTCTTCACATACTTCATGCAGGAGAAAACTCTTTCCACACTTGTTGTTGCCACCGGAAGTATCAACACAAGCTTCAATAACAAATAAACACGTGGATATGCAACATGTTTCTTTGTCTCAACAAGCATAGTTGATAGTTCACAAAGACTCTTGATATGATGAAACTTTGAATCCGTTTGCTTATCACTTATAAAAATATCAAGTTCAAACTCAAGTGTTTGGATATCAACATCATCAAACTCATTAGGATAGAACTTTGCAAGTCTCACCAATTTGTCCTTATCGAAAGAAGCAAACACATCGACGGGACTAAAACAAGCCATACATATTAGCATCTCCATGCTTCTCTCATTAAATCGACTATCTAGTTCTTGGAGTTGCGAATCCAAAACACTTATAAACATGTCAACTCAAAATCGGTGTAAGTTTGTCTCATTAGTAAGGTGACGTCTTGATCTTCCCGGAGGAGCATAAATATCGGTCATATTCGGGACTTCAGTCTTATGTTTTTCACAAAATCTAGAAACGGTACTAAGAAATTGCTCCCATCCATCATTCCTAAACTTTCTCAAATGCTCTTTAGTCAAATCAAGAATAGTCATGGCATTAACAATGTCTTGATCTTTTATTTGTAATGCTTCACACAAAGAGTTGGTGTATCCACTTCATTAGATGTAACATGAAAACAAACTCAAAAGATTCAAGGTAACTCATCCCATTTACGGCTTTAGCACGATCATCGGCGAATTTTGCTTCTTTACTAAGTATCTCAAAAACATCAACAAGTGTAGCATATAAAGACATGACTCTCAAAATTGATTTATAATGAGACCCCCAATGAGTCTCTCCCGGTCTACTCAAACCAAGTTCTTGATTCAATCCCTTACCACTTTCACTTTCACCCGATGCTAATTCCTCCAAAATCTTATCCGCTTGAATATCTCTAACTTTCTCCAAATGTTTACAAGAATATTCAATATTATTAAGCACAGCTCCAAGATGAAGAAAAAAGTCGGCCCAATATTGGTTTTCTCTAGCAACCGCCATTAATCTCAATTGAAGTTGATGAGCAAAACAATGCACATAATTTGCATATGGACTATCCCTCATTATCAAAATTTTCAAACTATTAAAAGTTCACCTCTCATGTTACTAGCTCCATCATAGCCTTGACCACGGATGTTTGACATACTTAAGGAGTGAACATCAAGTAGATTCTTAATTTTCTCAAAAAGTGTCAGACTAGTTGTATCTTTCACATCCACAATCCCAAGAAATCTCTCACGAAGTTTACCATTTTTATCAACATAATGCAAACAAAGAGCTAATCCTTCCTTATTAGACACGTCACTAGACTCACCATTAAGATCTTCAATAATAAGTTTAGTAGTCTTTTAGGCACAACACTTAATTAGTTCTTTTTGAATGGTCGAGCAAGTAGCTTGGTGATTACTCGAAAGCAAGAACAACTTTAGCCACACTTTCATTGTTTTTAACAAGCCAATCCAAAAGTTCAAGAAAATTACCCTTATTACTTGATGTTGCACTTTCATCATGCCAACTAAATGCTAGTCCTTGTCTCAAGATATTTTAAACAAGAAAGAGAGCATAGCAAGCGAAATTTATATTGACTCGTAGCTTCATCACTTATTTTCTCAACTTTCTCAATTATTGATGCTTGCTTATTAACAAAACAGTCATATTTTTCTTTAGCCACATTATGAGCACTACCAACTGTCCCAACATGTTTTCAAAATCTCTCCACCACATTTTTCCAATTCCTATACCCCCAACCTCAAACTTATTTGCATTCAGAATACTTGTAGGAACTTTTAATAAGTAACAATAAAAGCAAAAGGCCGCATCCTTTTCCTCACTATATTCAAGCCAATCATAATTATCATACCAAAGACCTACAAAATGGCACATTGTCATACCTTGTGAAGTTTGAGGAAAATCGCCCTTAGGTCTAAGTCTACATGGACCCCTTTCGATATATATCCTTCTCACGGCATCTCGATCATTCTCCAGGTAAGATGATATTGACTTACATTTTCCCGGATCATGTGGAGGATCAAGAGGGAGAACATTGTAATCTTCACTTTGATTACTCTCTTGCTCACTTTGATAACCTTCTTGATTTAGTGGATTATCCTTTTCCTCATTACATTGCTCACTTTGATTAACGTCATCTTGAGTTGGTGAAGAATTAGCCTAATCATTAAGTTGTTCTTCTTGATTAGGGTGATTTGATGGTAGTGAAGGCATTTCATTTTGAGGTTCCAATGATGATGGAGACGATAATGATGTGTTTTTTTGTGTTTCCAACTCCACAAATATGCTACACCCTTGCTTTTCATCATCAAGCTATCAAAGAAACCTTTTTTATGTTACTAATAATGTACATGATGAAGAAGTGAAGAACATCCATACCCCAAATATAGAAATTAAACCCGTATAAGTGTCTCGAATTACCTAAATATATGATGAATATCATCAACAATTCCCCAAATATAAAAATTAAACTTATACAAATGTCTCAAAACTAAAATTATGTATTAAAGTAAATGGGTGATAAGGTGATTTAGGGTTTGAGAAAAAAGATCAGATAATTAAGTTTTTAAAAAACTAAGTAACAACAACTAAGAATGCACAAATTAATAACAAATTAATTAACAAATCTACTTCATACAAATAATCAAAATTGAAATTGGGAAAATTTGATAAACTTACCTTAACTAATTGGATGATAGGCAACAACTGAGCACCGACACGACAACCGGCAGCGATAAGAAATGCCGGTGGGGGCGTTGCAGTGGTGGCGGCAGCCGACAGGTGGTAGGCTAAGGCGGAGGGTTAACTGGTTAAGGCCTTAAGGGTGATTGTAATTGACCTGGTGGGGTTTATTTGTTCCTTTGCAATTGAGTGGTGCGCGTCTGTTTTTTTCCTGGAGTCACATGAGGGCATGCGCCCACCCATGCACGCACCCCCATTCGCCCCTAGGGCTAAGGAACACATATTTCACTTTACACCATCAAATTGGGTAGAATTCGATTCTAATTAACACAAGGAGGGTGTTCTTTAATCTTTTTTTCATCCTAAAGAGGTATAATACAGCCTTTATCATTAAATTCTTTGAATTTAGCTCTTGCCTTCAAGTTAGTACCTTGAATTTTCGTTTTTGCTCAATTTTTGGGTTTTTCTTCCTTCTTGTTTTATTTGATTTCTCTTGTATTGATGTTACCCGTGTTGTTATAGTGAGCATTGTGGTGATTGAGTTGTTGGATCTAGAATTGAATTGTCATTATTTTGAGTTTGAAGGATTTTTTGTGATACTTGTTCAAAGTTCAGACGTGGGGCGAGATAAGAGGGAAAATTATACCACTACCGCTTCTACATTACCACCGAAGAAATAAAAAATCGCAAGTAAAAAAGCTCCATCAAAACTCGTTTATCCTAAACATATTCTCGTTTCCAACTAACTTCTTTTTCTAAGACTCAATGAGAAATTTGGGATAGGTTGTGTTCCGGGTCGGAAACAATCTCATCCAAATCGGGTTTGGATCTAAATTGAATTGTCCTTTGGATCTTGCTTAACCTTCACGTCTCACTTCCTTCTCTCCTAGGATCAAACTTTCATGGTGGCGCGGGTCGCACGTGCCTGCACAAGAAGCAAACAAGGCCTCGGAGGTGTCCGAGGAAACCCTCTCCGATGCCTAAGTAAGTCTGTGAATGCGCTTAATGAATCTTGTTCGTGTGGAACAAGGTGGCGTTTTAGAGAGAGAATTTAGTGAGAGAACATTAATTACCCTTTAATGAGAGAACATTAAGGGACATTTATAGGTTTCCTCCAGAGAGAGAGAGAGAGAGAGAGAGAGAGAAAGAAGAAAGAGAGGCACGTGATTTATGCGTGCCTCTTACCTTAGGCAGGAGTCAGGAGGGTTCACTACGAAACATACCCTCGGGGTTGAATTGACCGAGGGTCAAGGATGCCCCGGCGTGGGCTCATGAGGGGGCTCGGCCGATCCGACCGGGGGTCAGACCTCGGGACCGGGCCGAGGGTTGTGGAGCCAGCTCCCCCTAGCGGCGCACTCCTGGGGGTCGGGGGTCGGTCGGATGGGTCCGGCTTGACACCTCAATGTCAGACTTGTAGGGTCCGGGCTTACCCAGAAATAAGTCAGACCCGGGTTTTCGATTGGCGGGTGTTCACCAGCAGGTAGATGACCCCATAAAATGCCCCTCGGCAGTTGGGGGGAGCAGGCCTCTTGCCGGCTGTCGATGCTCAGCTGTTCAGGTGGGAAGCTGCCCCATCAACTCCTTGCATTAATTGCTGTGTTCATTTCCAAGATGGATTTTCATAGATATTTGGGGTGAATGAGGCGTTAGAACATCCTTCCTTGTAATGATTACTTCTCAGGAAATCCCTCGAGACATACGCCTTGGGCGACGCGTGGCTTCCGTCTCAGAGATGGTTGAGGCTTCATTAAATGCCCTGCTTCCCTTCCTTTTGGCTATAAAAAGGGGGTTATTTGCACAAGTTCCTTCATTTTCCGAAAACATTTCCGCTCCTTTGTATTCCCCTCTTCTTTCTAAGAATCATGCTTTGGATTGTTGATCGGCTTTTCAAAAGAGGTGTTAACACCAAGGTTACTAGGCACGTTGGGCCTCCTCTCAAGTTTCGATACCCTCGGCTTGTTCGGAGGGTCCTTGACTGGTGTAAGCTTATAGCTCGTCAGTCACCCTTTGCCCCTAGCTCCAACGAGCTGCCAGTGTGATCCGAATGAAGGAGATACCAAAGAATTCAATGAAGTAACACTAGCTCCTAATGGACCAAGTCAAGCCACATTAGCACCTCCTACTAGCTTAGTAGTGTGCCTACTTCAAATGGTGAGCTAGCTCGTATATGGACGAATAAAGGAGCAAATAAGTCAAGGTCTCATGAAGGCATTAACTTGGGTTCACACTATGGCTATGTTCACATAGTGTGCACGTCCTCAAGCTTTGTTTTTGGCTCCTAGTTCACATGGTGCCGCGTCCACATGCTCCTTGTTAAGCTTTGTTTTTATCTCCTAGTTCACATAGGTTTAAGCTTTGTTTTTAGCTCCTAGTTCACATAGGTTTAAGCTTTGTTTTTGTCACCATGTAGCTTTGTTATTGTCACCCTAATCAGCCGAGTTTAGGGTCTTATTGTAGGCTATATATAGCCATCATTTGGAATGAATAAAACACAACATACACACAAGATTTATACACAAAACTGAGTAAAGCATTGCTTTCTTTTACGTCCTTGTTGCTTACAAGACAAAGTCTACAGTTAGTCGCGTTACAAACTCTAAACTCGCTACTTCAATCGCGTGTTTGATTTAGCACCCGCTTTGTTGAAGTATAGGTCTACTTCACTAAGCATACTATCCCTTGGTTACGGTTTATTCTTCATCACAAACTATCCTTACAATCTATTTTGTTACTTTGTTTTACGTTCACTTCAGATTACTATCAACTCTCACGTTTTAGTTTCAAAGTTCATATTAACTCACATCATTAGTGGTATCAGAGCTTTGGTCATCCATTAGACGTAAAGCATGGCAGGAGTTGTGAACTTTGAAGACTCTAGTTTCTTGGAAAACCTAAGGAGAGAGCCGGTGGACAAAGTGAACGAACTTTCTAAATCCAATGGCGAAACTGATCCTGAAGTCTACTTGGGAGAAGAGGAGGAAGAAGGAAAGGACTATGAGCTCCCAACGTATGGTAATGTTTTAGTACTGCGTACACTTCATGCTAACCCCATCCCACACAACACCGAGCAAAGAGATCAACTCTTTCACACTAAGTGTCTAGTTAATAACAAATGGTGTAGTTTGATCATTGATGGAGGTAGTTGTACGAATGTTGCCTCTACTGAAATGGTAACTAAGTTAGGCCTAACCACTACTAATCACCCTAGACCGTATGCATTACATTGGTTAGATGATGGAAACAAAATAAGGGTCACAAAACAAGTAAGAGTAGGTTTAACCATGGGGTCTTATGTCGATGAAGTTCTTTGTGATGTTATTCCTATGGATGCTTGTCATATACTTTTGGGACGTCCTTGGCAGTTTGATAGGGATGTAGTGCACCATGGGAGGAAAAATGAATACAAGTTAAGGGATAAGGGAAAGAAAATCATTCTAAAACCTACGACTCCCCAAGCTGTTAGAGCTATGACCGCCAACAAAACTAAGAAGCCTAACCTTACCATCTTTGCGAGTGAGAGTGAAGTAGAACAGGCTTTACAAGGGGGGGAGCGTGTCTTTGTCATGGTGGCTAGAGAGGAACCCGTAGTAGTTGAGAATGGGCTTGGAGGAAAGCCATTTGAGGAGTTGTTACACGAGTTTAAGGATGTCTTCCCCAAGGAATTACCGGTTGGTTTACCACCTATTAGAGGTATAGAACACCAAATAGACCTCATTCCAGGAGCAGCCTTACCCAACAAGGCAGCCTATAGGTGTAATCCCGAAGAGACTAAGGAGTTACAAAGACAAATTGATGAGTTAATGAGTCGAGGTTATGTACGAGAAAGCCTTAGTCCTTGTGCTGTTCCGGTCCTCTTAGTACCTAAGAAAGATGGGACTTGGAGAATGTGTGTGGATAGTAGGGCCGTTAACAACATTACCATCAAGTATAGGTTTCCTATTCCAAGGTTGGATGATATGTTGGACGAGCTTCATGGGGCTGTGATCTTCTCCAAAATTGACCTAAGAAGTGGGTACCATCAAATAAGAATGAGGGAGGGAGATGAATGGAAGACAGCTTTCAAGACCAAGCATGGGCTCTATGAGTGGACGGTCATGCCATTTGGTCTCACCAACGCTCCAAGCACATTCATGAGGCTAATGAACGAAATACTTAAGGCCTACTTAGGTCGTTTTATTGTGGTTTACTTGGATGATATTCTTGTGTATAGCAGGTCTTTGGAGGAGCATATGGAGCACTTAAGACTACTATTTACAACACTTCGCAAGCAACAACTCTTTGGGAAGAAGGAGAAGTGTGCTTTCTTTGTGGAAAGTGTAGTGTTCCTTGGCTACGTGGTGTCCAAAGATGAAGTATCCGTGGATCAAACCAAGGTGGAATCCATACGTACTTGGCCAATTCCTTCCACCATTACAGAAGTAAGATCATTCCATGGTTTGGCTTCCTTTTACAGGAGGTTCATTAAAGACTTTAGCACTGTCACAAGTCCTATCACCGAATGCTTGAAGAAAGGCGCGTTTGTTTGGTCCAAAGCTGCCCAAGAAGCTTTTGAAGCCATCAAAGAGAAGTTGTGTTCCGCTCCTATCCTAGCCCTTCCTGATTTCTCTCAACCATTTGAGGTGGAATGTGACGCTAGTGGAGTAGGAATTGGTGCTGTTCTTGTGCAAAATAGGCGCCCCATTGCCTACTTTTCAGAAAAACTCAATGGAGCAAGGCTAAACTATTGCACCTACGACAAGGAATTCTATGCCATAGTAAGAGCTCTTGATCATTGGAGTCATTACCTTCGTACTAACCACTTTATTCTCCATTCAGATCATGAGTCCCTAAAGTACATCAATGGCCAACAAAAGCTAAGTCCAAGGCATGCCAAGTGGGTGGAATTCTTGCAATCCTTTCATTTCTCTTCAAAGTACAAAGATGGTAAAAGTAACGTGGTAGCTGATGCACTATCCCGCCGCTATACTCTCCTATCTACTTTGGATGTTAGATTGCTCGGATTTGAAACTCTAAAAGATTACTACAACAATGATGCTGATTTTGGTGAAACTTTCACTAAATGCAAGGAGGGAGCTTTTGATGAGTTTGTTTTGCAGGAAGGGTTTCTTTTCAAAGGAAATCGCCGTTGTGTACCCAAGCATCCCATTAGAGAATTGCTGGTCAGGGAAGCTCATGGGGGAGGATTAGCGGGTCATTTTGGCATAACAAGAACTTTGGAGGTCTTAAAAGAGCACTTCTTTTGGCCAAAGATGCAAGGGAGTGTCCAACATGTAGTAAGCAAGTGTGTTACCTGCCAATTTGCCAAAAGTTCTTTCAAACCCGGAGTCTACATGCCCTTACCCACTCCTAATAGACCATGGGAAGATGTGTCCATGGATTTCATTGTGGCCTTACCAAGAACAGCTAGGGGGAAGGATGCTATCATGGTGGTGGTAGATCAATTTTCTAAAATGGCTCACTTCATTGTTTGTCACAAAACAGATGATGCTAGCAATGTAGCTGAGTTGTACTTCAAAGAGGTGGTACGTCTCCATGGAGTACCCAAGTCCATTGTCTCTGATCGTGATTCAAAGTTCCTTAGTTATTTTTGGAACACATTATGGAGGAAGGTGGGAACCAAGCTCTTATTCAGCACTTCTCATCATCCACAAACAAATGGACAAACCGAAGTTACCAATCGCACTTTGGGGACGTTGTTAAGAGGCCTTGTGAGCAATACTCAAAAAGATTGGCATATCAAGCTTGCCCATGCTGAATTTGCCTACAATCGCTCTCCTACTTATGCTACCTCTCATTCTCCTTTTGAGGCCGTGTATGGGATCAATCCTTACATGCCCTTGGACCTGATTCCTCTACCTAAGGATGAGTTAGTCCATAAAGATGCGGAGTCAAAACTGAAGGCTATGATAAAACTCCACGAGCAAATTCGAGAAAGGATGAAGGAGGTAAATGAAGCATACAAAAGAAGGTCCAACAAAAACAGGAAACCAAGACTTTTTCAAGAAGGTGACTTAGTTTGGGTTCACTTGAGAAAAGAGAGGTTTCCAAGCAAGAGGAAGAATAAGTTGATGCCACGAGCAGAAGGTCCTTACAAGTTCATATCAAAGGTAAACGACAATGCTTACAAAGCGGAATTACCGGATGATTATGGAGTTCATGCCACGTTCAATGTGGGAGATCTTTCTCCTTATCTTGATGATGATGGCATTTCAGAATTGAGGACAATTCCTTTTCAAGGGGGAGGAGATGATCCGAATGAAGGAGATACCAAAAAATTCAATGAAGTAACACTAGCTCCTAATGGACCAAGTCAAGCCACATTAGCACCTCCTACTAGCTTAGTAGTGTGCCTACTTCAAATGGTGAGCTAGCTCGTATATGGACGAATAAAGGAGCAAATAAGTCAAGGTCTCATGAAGGCATTAACTTGGGTTCTGATCCGAATCAAGAAGCTACTGATCCGACTAAGGAAGCTACTAAAGAGCTCAATGAAAGAATACTAGCTCCTAAATAAACCTAGTCCAGCTACATTAGCACTAATAAGGAGTCGTCTTCAATTATGGAGCTAGCTCGGGTTTGGACCAAATAAAGGAGCAATTAGTCAAGGTAATATGAAGGCATTAACTTGGATTCACACCCATTCAAGCATGGGAAAGCACCGGGGTTAAAGAGGACGTTTGAGGCTGGTTGTGTTCACATGGTGTGCACGTCCAAATGGCTCCTTGTTAAGCTTTGTTTTTAGCTCCATGTTCACATAGTGATGTGAGTTGATATGAACTTTGAAACAAGAATATGAAGTATGATTAGTATTCTGAAATGGAACGTAAACAAGTAACCAAAACAGAATGAAAGTGATCCGAATCAAGGAGCTACCAATCCAAGTAAGGAAGTACTAAAGAGCTCAACTAAGGAATACTAGCTCCTACTTAAGCATAGGCCAGCTACATTAGCAATAATAAGGAGTCATCTTCAATTATGGAGCTAGCTCGAATTTGAGCTGAATAAAGGAGCAACTAATCAAGGTAAAATGAAGACATTAACTTGGGTTCACAATCATTCAAGCATGGGAAATGGACTGAAGTTATGAAGGTGTTAAGGCTGGTTGTGTTCTCATGGTGTACACGGCTAAAAGGCTCCTTTGTTAGCCTTGTTTTTGGCTCCATGTTCACATCTTTGCCGCGCCTCATTACTCCTACTCAAGCTTTGTTTTCATCTCCATGTTCACACAAGAGGACCACGGCTGATTACTCTTCACTTAGCATTGTTATTAGCTCCTAGTTTACACAACTTTGTAATTAGCTCCTAGTTCACAATGGTTTTAGCCTTGTTTTTGTCACCCTAAACCAACCGGTTTAAGGGCTCTTGTAGGCTATATATAGCCGGCCATTTTGAAGGAATAAGATCATCCAATTTGCATATTAAAACTTGAGTAAAGCTGAGCTTTCTGTTTCGTCCTTGTAGTTTACAAGACAAAGTCTAGAGTGAGTCACGTTACAAGCTCTAAACTCGCTATTTCAATCGAGTGTTTGATCTAGCAAACCGCTTTGTTGAAGTATAGGTCTACTTCACCTAGCATACTATCCTTGGTTACGGTTTATCCTTCCTTAAAACTATCCTTTCTTTCTGTTTTGGTTACTCATTCACGTTCCATTTCAGAATACTAATACTACTTCATATCCTTGTTTCAAAGTTCATATCAACTCACATCATTAGTGGTATCAGAGCTTTGGTCATCCATTTAGACGTAAGCATGGCAGGAGTGTTGAACTTTGAAGATCCTACCTTCCTGGAACAACTAAAGAAGGCATTTGAGAACTTCCAGCCCAAGAATTCTCGCTTCCAACCAAGGAGAGAACCGGTGGACAAGATCAAGGTAACTGAACTTCCTGAGTTTAACGGTGGTACTGATCCAGAAGCTTACTTGGAGTGGGAAAGAAGCATGGAGAAGCTCTTTGACTTCAAGGATTTAGAGGACGAAGAAAGGTGCAAATACGCCATCCTAAAGTTAAGCAAAGGAGCTTCCCTTTGGTATGAATGGCTTAAGGTACAACGCACCAGAAGTGGAAAGGGTAAGATTACTTCTTGGGAGTCCTTAAAACGTAAACTACGTAAGAGGTATGTCCCAACTACGCACAAGTTATCCTTATACAAAAAGATTGCTAACCTTGTACAAGGAAAAATGAGTGTTAGTGAATATATAGACGAATTTGAGAACTTGGTCCTAATGGGAGAAGTAGAGGAAAATGAAGAGATAAAAATGGCTAGGTTCTTACGTGGGTTGAATCGTAGTATAGCCAATACGGTTGATTTATGTCCTTATTCTGATTTTGATACCTTATGTGGGTTGTGTCTAAAAATTGAGGCACAAGGGAAGGGAAGACATGAGGGTGAGTCTAGTAAGAACCATACTTGGTCACGAACGGATGATAGTAATAGAATCAATCCTACTAATACTAATCAACCCCTTGTGATTAAGAATAACCCCGCACCCCCACCTCAGTCTACCCCCAAAACAACCACTGAAACTAGTCTATCTAAGGTACGTTGTTTCAATCAAGGGTTTGGTCATTACAAAAACGCATGTCCTAACAAAAGAGTTGTGACCTTAAGAGAGGTAATCACCATTAGGGATGAGATATGGGAGGAGGAACAACGTATAGGAGCTGTTTTTAATGTTAATGAGGAAGGGGAGGAAGAGGAAGAAGATTTTGAGGCTTATGAACCCCCGGCTTATGACACACTCTTAGTACTACGTACTCTACATGCTAACCCCATTCAACATGACACCGAACAAAGAGACCAACTTTTCCATACTAAGTGTCAAGTTAAAGACAAATGGTGTAGTTTAATCATTGATGGAGGTAGTTGTACCAACGTTGCCTCAACTGAAATGGTAGACAAACTAGGCCTAGCTACTACTAATCACCCTAACCCTTATGCACTACATTGGTTAAACAACGAGAACAAGGTAAGGGTCACTAAACAAGTGAGGGTTGGCTTGACCATGGGTTCCTACGTTGATGAGGTTTTGTGTGATGTTATTCCTATGGATGCTTGTCACATACTTTTAGGCCGTCCTTGGCAGTTTGATAGGGACGTAGTTCACCATGGGAGAAGAAATGAGTATGAATTGAGTGATAAGGGAAAGAAAATTGTACTCAAACCCATGACACCTCAAAACGTATGTAACATGTTAGCCAATCGAGTCGGAAAACCCAACCTCTCAATGTTTGCTAGTAAAATTGTGGGAATACATGCCATAGAAGAGGGGGAGTTTGATGCCGTCAAGGCCACTAAAGAGGAACCAGTTAAGGTTAATAGTGGTTGTGAAGGGAAACAATTAGAAGAGTGGCTAAAGAAACCAGGTGTTGTCATTCCTAGTAAGATACCAGCTTGTTTGGTACCTAAGGAAGATCATGGACTCTTACAGGATGAAGATGGGAAGAATAAAGTCATGGCTAATGTTTTGTCTCACTCATACACTTTAGATGCAAGCACGCTTGGACTTAAGACCTTGAAGGGCTATTACTCCACGGAGGCTGATGTACTCACCAAGTGCAAGGCTATTATTCTTAATACTTTTGATGAAGTTGTTTTGCAGGACGACCTTCTTCTTGAAGGGAACCATCTTTGTGTCCCAAAACATCCTATTTCGGAGTATATAACTAGAGAAGCTCAAGGAGGAGGATCAGCTGGGTGTTGTGGCATAACCAAGACCTTAGAAACGTTAAAGGAACACTTCCTTTTGTTAAAGACACAAGGGAGTATTCTAAGCATCGTGAGCAAATACTTAACAAGTCCTTTCCCAAAGAGTCCCCTCAAACCAAGAGAGTACTTGCCATCCTCCATAATAACGCACCTCAGTGTTTGTTACACAACGGATGAAGCTAGCATAAGAAAGAACAGATTGATGCCCTAAGCAGAAGCTCCATACAAGGGAAACAACAATTTGTGCAAGATGAAGTTACCGGATGGTTATGAAGCTCATGCCACATCCAAAGTGAGAGACCTCGCTCCTTACCGTGATGAAGATGGCACTTCAGAATTGAGGACAATTCCTTTTCAAGGGGGAGGAGATGATCCGAATCAAGAAGCTACTGATCCGACTAAGGAAGCTACTAAAGAGCTCAATGAAAGAATACTAGCTCCTAAATAAACCTAGTCCAGCTACATTAGCACTAATAAGGAGTCGTCTTCAATTATGGAGCTAGCTCGGGTTTGGACCAAATAAAGGAGCAATTAGTCAAGGTAATATGAAGACATTAACTTGGATTCACACCAATTCAAGCATGGGAAAGCACCGGGGTTAAAGAGGACGTTTGAGGCTGGTTGTGTTCACATGGTGTGCATGTCCAAATGGCTCCTTGTTAAGCTTTGTGTTTTAGCTCCATGTTCACATAGGCCGCGCCTTAATGCTCTCTTAGCTTTGTTATTAGCTCCTAGTTTACATAGCTTTGTTATTAGCTCCTAGTTTACATAGCTTTGTTATTAACTCCTAGTTCACATAGATGTAGCTTTGTTTTTGTCACCCTAACCAGCCGGTTTAAGGGTCTTTGTGTAGGCTATATATAGCCATCTACTTGAGTGAATAAAACATCCAAGATTGAAATCACAAAACTGAGTAAAGCTAAGCTTTCTTTTTCGTCCTTGTTGCTTACAAGACAAAGTCTAGAGTGAGTCGCGTTACAAGCTCTAAACTCGCTACTTCAATCGCGTGTTTGATTTAGCATCCGCTTTGTTGGAGTATAGGTCTACTTCACTAAGCATACTATCCTTTGGTTACGGTTTATTCATCCTCAAACTATCCTTACAATCTGTTTTGGTTACCTTGTTTGCGTTCATTTCAGAATACTAATCATTCTTCACATTCTCGTTTCAAAGTTCATCTTAACTCACATCAGGTTCACACTATGGCTATGTTCACATAGTGTGCACGTCCTCAAGCTTTGTTTTTGGCTCCTAGTTCACATGGTGCCGCGTCCACATGCTCCTTGTTAAGCTTTGTTTTTATCTCCTAGTTCACATAGGTTTAAGCTTTGTTTTTAGCTCCTAGTTCACATAGGTTAAGCTTTGTTTTTGTCACCATGTAGCTTTGTTATTGTCACCCTAATCAGCCGAGTTTAGGGTCTTATTGTAGGCTATATATAGCCATCATTTGGAATGAATAAAACACAACATACACACAAGATTTATACACAAAACTGAGTAAAGCATTGCTTTCTTTTACGTCCTTGTTGCTTACAAGACAAAGTCTAGAGTTAGTCGCGTTACAAACTCTAAACTCGCTACTTCAATCGCGTGTTTGATTTAGCACCCGCTTTGTTGAAGTATAGGTCTACTCCACTAAGCATACTATCCCTTGGTTACGGTTTATTCTTCATCACAAACTATCCTTACAATCTATTTTGTTACTTTGTTTTACGTTCACTTCAGATTACTATCAACTCTCACGTTTTTGTTTCAAAGTTCATATTAACTCACATCACAGTGGCCATACACCGCCCTAGGAAGGATTCTTTCTATATAAGGCCGAGGCCCAACCCCTGCACTCGGGTCGGGGGCTTTCATATTACCGAGGCTGCCGCCCGTGTTTTCCCTGGCTGAGGCTGGAAAATGCTGATAATGAGGTCCCAGACTCTGGGTCCTCCCCCTCGACTCCAACTACTTCTAGGGACGATGGCCATCAGCGGGGTCCTGTCCCTTCTCCCCCTCACTCTCTCCCACACTCCCCTCTGGCGGAGTTTACTCATCAAGAGGTGGATGAACTGCTGATCTTTTTCAGGGAGCTGAGGGATGATCCTGACTATCTCCAGGGCCTTGGACTTTCCGAGCTTGGCGATGACTGGGATGACCACAGCAGCAGTGCCTCGGACGATAGCGGAGACGATGGGGACACAGAGGAAGGTGAGAGGGATGAGAGTGATGGAGAGGGGGTTTACGACCCATGGATATTCTTGCTGTTGAGGGTTCCTACCGTCTGAATAAGGTCAAATATAGAATCCCTCGGCATCAGTATCCGGACGCGGCGGCGTATAATGAGATCCTTATTAGGAACGCCGCGGAGGCAATTGCCAATTACTACGACTTTGGGACGGAGTATTCAATCGTCGTGCCTGGGGAGAAGGACACGGCTTGCAATCCGCCGAAGGAATGCATTGCGGTGTACCACGAGTGCCTAGAGTATGGGTTACGATTTCCCTTTCACCCTTTTCTTAAAGAGGCTTTAAATGCATGAACGTGGCCATTGCCCAGCTGACGGCGGTGTTAGTCCGTATCCTGGTGGCTTACACCTGGGTATGTCGTTTTGAGGAACACCATCCTTCCATCAATGCCTTTAGATATATGATGGGTCTGTCGATGGGCAACTCGACAGAAGGTGCTTTAGGCTACTGGTCCTTAAACCGGATGAAGGGTTATTTGCCGATTTGGCCAGTGCTGTCAAGTGTTTAGCATTGGAAAGACAATTTCCTCTACGTCTGACGTGAAGGGGGGGGGGGGGGGGTGGTCCATTGATCAACACATTTTATATCCTATTTTATCGTCCCCGATACTCATTTTAGAGATTTTCTTCCTCCTGATTTATATGTTTAGTGTCGAGTTTTTACTAGAAAGTCGATACTGTCGATTCTCGTGCTATTTTGCAGGTTATGTAAAATTTCAAGCACATTTAGGAGTTATAAGCCGGATAGCCAAGACGAGAACGAAAGTCGAGGAAGGAAATGAAAATCCGAGATACAAAGAAGAAACTCACTGCCGAGTTTCAGCATGCTCACTCGATCGAGTAGTACTAGGACACTCGATCGAGTGCCTCATATATGCAGCCAACTGGACTACATTGAAGAATTGGGCTAATTCCTTCTTTTAGGCCCTGAACAAACCAAAGTTAGAACATTCACCGACCCACTCGATCGAGTACCATTAGGTGCACTCGATCGAGTGCATCAAATCCGGGCCGCGCATAATTTCAAATTTCGACTTAGAATTGGGCTTGCTTGGGAGTCCAGCTGATACTCTTTAAATCATTTTTCCCGACTCTTGTGTCAGACACTTAGGAATCTTGACTTTTTACTTCATCTTTTATCTTCCTTTACACTTATTCACACATTCACATCTGAGTTTTATGTTACTTTGCAAGATACATTGAACTTTGTTCTCCGTCTCAGATCTTTAATTCTTCGGTATTATTATTCCTAATTTCAATTCTAATTTCAGTTTTCTATTTTAATTTCCATCTTAATTCGTTTTTCGTATTCGCAGTAATTACTATCTTTATAATTCCTATCGCCTTATCGTTTTCTAGTATAGAATTGTTATCGCTTTTCATAGAATAATTCGTATCGTCTTCATCATGTTTAATTACTATTTGTATTTGGCCTGGTTGGTTTGATTATTCCTAATATGAGTAGCTAAATTCTACCTAGGGTCTAAGGGAGTCGATGCGTATCATTAGGTCAATTGTCCTGTTTCTAATCGTAAGAACTATCGCATGAATATCCTTTTAACTCTAGTTGATTAATTACTGGCCAGGATGAATTGATTAGTATCACAATTAGGACTTTTCGTCGGTCGGGTTAAGGACTAATTAGGTCACGATAGTTTGGGTATAATAGCTTAATTCTAGCGACCACAGGTTAAGTTTAGTTATAAAGGTTGTAGTGTACCGACCGAATTTGCACCTTAGGTAGTTCGATTATTGACTTGTTAGTTGATTCCCTGACCCGAGTAATATTCTTAGTGAACCTTAGGTAGTTCTAACTTTTCTTTTATTGATTTATCATTTAGTAATTAGTTCTTAGCTTACCAAAACAATAGAAAAAGAGTAACCCGTATTCTTATATCTAGACCTTAGAACAAGTAATTGAGTCCCGTCTCCTTGTGGTTCGACCCCTACTTCACTATCTACATTAGTTAGTGGACCTTAGGGTATCTTTGATTAGGGATACGACTAACCCCTATCAAATTTTGGCGCCGTTCCCGGGGAGACGGTGTTATTTACTTGCTTGTTTTGTGTTTTAGATTTTTTATTACTCTTGTCTCGAGGAACTTCTATTCCTTGAGATCATTTCTCACCTTTTTCATGTAGTTTCTTCGTATGCCCAGGTCCTCTCGAAGTTCAGGCTACATACCACCATACGATCCTGAACCAGGGAGAACTTTCCGCAGGTCTAAGAAATTCTACAAGGAGATTGCTGAGATGGAAAGATCACAATCAGTGAAAACTTTGGACGACAAGCACATATCCGAATCATAATCCTTCGAAGAGGATAATTCCACCATTGTCCTCGAGACACCGCTAGTCAAGATGGCTTCCAAACTTGCTTGCCATTCCGAGCCGGAGCAGGTTTATTTGCCGAAACTGATGAAACGGCCCACAGCCACGACAGGTACTTTTGAGATTCGTCCCGCCTTTATCACATTGGTGGAGCGAAATCAATATGGTGAAGGTGCCGATGAAGACCCGGCGAAGCACATGAAGCTCTTCACCGACTATTGCTCTACCATTCCACTCCCCGCAGGAGTGACTCAGAAGGAAGTAATGGAGATGCTATTCATGTTTTCTCTACACAACACCGTGAGAGACTGGGTCGTCGCGAATTTAGACCGCGTAGCTGAGGGAGTCACGAATTGGAACTCTCTTGCCTTAGCCTTCTACAAGCACTACTACACGCCGCAGAAGACCAATATGTTGAGAAGTCAGATCACTAAATTCCGACAAACTACTCACGAGAACATCCATGAGGCATGGGTACGGTTCAAGAAGCTTGTGAAGGAGTTCCCACATCACAGTTTCGAGGTATGGTTTTTATGCAATCAATTTTATAATGGCTTATATGACGATTGCCGAGCTACGCTCGATTCTGCAGCTAATGGCAGATTCTAAAACAATATTGATGATGCTAAAGCACGAAAATTGATTGAAGATATGGTGACTCATCATTCGCGTTGGGGAAATCCATGGGGGTAACACCCAAGGTAGTAGTGGGGACTCCGAGTCATCAAATACTAGTTAACCACTTAGCCGCTTTAACAAAGCGGATTGACTCTATGGAGATTGCTAGAACCCGACAACAACAATAAGGTGGTATGTACGAAGTGAACGCTATGTGCGAGGTTGCATGCGAGAATTGTGGGAATATGAGACATTATGCACAAGAGTGCGCGAGTTTAGAGATGGCAAATGCTTTCCAATCCATGAGACCACATCTCCCGTACATGAATCAACCGGCTTATGACAAGTCTTTGTTGTCCTATCGGAGCCAAAATATGTTCAATCAACCACCACCCGGTGGTAATAAAGTTGTTCCATATGTAGCACCTCATAACCGAGCCTCCCAGAACAACAACAATTCAAACCGTCAACAATTTCAGGGAGGGCAACAACGGAATTGGGGCAACCAACAATGGGGTAATCAACCTTAGGGGAACCAACAAGGTTGGAGAAAACAACAACAATTTCAATCTTCCCCACAATCACAAACCCAAGCTCAAGCTCCGTCAAGTACTGAATATGCGAAGATCAAAGCATTGTTGATGCACGATATTCAAGCTCACCAAAAGCAAAACACTCAAATCAACCAACTGCTTGCCCAGAACAAGATCTTAGACACCCAAGTTGCTCAACTTGCCGCCCAAAAACAAGTTATGCCACCGAGTACTCTACCTTCTCAAGGTGAACGATTGCATGAACAAGCTAATGTGATTCCTAATCAAAGATACCCTAAGGTGTCCTCAAGGGTATCTTTGATTAGGTTTGGGGAACTACCATTGTATATACGATACTTTCTTTCCTTTTTATTTATGTTTTTATTGCTTTCTTAGATTTTGTTTTTCCCCGATTTGATCACTCAAGTTCCTGCTTACGCGAAATTTATGAAATATATACTAACTCGTAAGCGTTCTTTTAGTGAAACTGAGATAGTTTCTGTCACAGAGGAATGCAGGGCGCTATTATATTGTCGTACTCCACACAAGCTTAAGGATCCAGGGAGATTTTCTATCCCTTGTACTATAGGACACTTGCTATTGATAAGGCCCTCTGTGATTTAGGAGCTAGCTTCAGTCTTATGCCGTATTCTGTTAGTCGAAAATTGAATATGAGTGTTTTGAAATGTACTAACCTGACTCTACAAATGGCTGATATATTGGTGAAATATCCTCTCGGTGTCGTAGAGGATGTCCCGGTCCAAGTCGGAAAATTCTTTATTCCCGTTGACTTTGTAGTTTTAGATATGGCCGAGGATGCCATAATTCCCATTATACTTGGTCGCCCTTTCTTACATACAGTAGGGGCAATCATCGATGTGAAAAATGGGAAGCTTACACTTTCCGTAGGGGATGATACTGTGACTTTCAGTCTCGATCAATCCCTTAAGAAGCCCATGATAGAGGAGTCTTGGTATAGTATAGATGTCATTGATTTAGAAATTAAGAATTATTGATGAATATCTTGGCAGGGACCCTTTGGAGAAAGTTTTGATATTCGGCGATGCTGATGTCGAGAAAGGGACATGGAGCGCGGAAGTGGATGATCTGGAACTTCTGCTAAACGGGAAGGAGAGCACTATTGGGAAGGTATATAGTCTCGGCGCCTCTAAAAAGGAAGTCGAGGTAAGTAAACTTGGACTAAAACCCCTCCCCTCTAATCTGAAATATGCATTCCTAGATGATAAGGGTCTAAATCCCGTAATTGTCAACACTGCACTTTTAGATAGCCAACTTTCGGAGTTGCTAGTCATCTTACGACGACATAAGAAGACTATTGGGTACAACATTGATGATTTACGTGGCATTATTCCTGAATTTTGTATGCACCGTATTCATCTAGAGGGAGACCACAAGCCATCTATTCAGGGACAATGTAGGTTGAACCCGAATATGCAGGATGTCGTTAGAAAGGAGGTTATGAAACTCCTCGATGCTGGCATTGTCTATCCCATTTCCGATTCTAAATGGGTTAGCCCAGTTCAAGTGGTCCCCAAGAAAGAAGGGACCACGATTATCACGAACGAGAAAAATGAGCTCATTTCTACTCAATTAATGACTGGGTGGAGAATGTGTATTGACTATCATAAGCTAAACACGGCTACGAAGAAAGACCACTTCCCACCACCCTTTATTGACTAGATGCTAGAGCGTCTCGCATGTCATAAGTATTTTTGCTATCTAGATGGCTACTCGAATTTTTTCAAATCCCAATTCATCCCGATAATCAGGAGAAAACCACATTCACCCGTCCTTACGGCACCTTTGCATACCGAAGGATGTCATTTGGCCTTTGTAATGCCCCGACCACTTTTCAACATTGTATGATGTCCATGTTTTCGGACCTTATCGAGTCTGTCATGGAAGTCTTCATGGATGACATCAGTGTATATATCACTGATTATGATGCATGTCTGTTGAATCTTTCACGGGTCTTGCAACGTTGTGAGGAGACCAACTTGGTCTTAAACTGGGAGAAATGTTACTTCATGGTGAGGGAGGGAGTCGTCTTGGGTCATTTAGTGTCCGAAAGCGGCATCCAAGTGGATAATGCGAAGGTTTAGGTAATTGAACAATTACCATACCCCGTTAATGTTAAGGGTGTGCGGAGTTTTCTTAGTCACGTGAGTTTCTACCGCCGTTTCTTTCAAGATTTCTCTAAAATTGCCAAACCTTTGACTCAACTGCTCCTCAAGGATGTCCCGTTCTTCTTTACTTACGAGTGTGCTCAAGCCTTTGACAAGATTAATCAAGCTCTTATTTTCGCATCGATTATCCGATCTCCCGATTGGGATTTACCTTTCGAGGTTATGTGCGATGCTAGCGATTATGCTGTAGGAGCTGTGCTAGGGCAAAGGAAGGACAAAGCGTTATATGCGATCTACTATGCTAGTCGAACATTAAATATGACGCAGGTCAACTATGCTACCACGAAGAAGGAGCTACTAGCCATCATCTACGCACTTGACAAGTTTCAAGCCTATCTCGTAGGCTGTAAGGTGATAGTATACATAGATCAGGCAGCACTGAAGTACCTTCTAGCGAAGAAGGAAGCCAATCCGAGACTTATTAGATGGATCATATTATTGCAGGAGATCGATTTAGAAATCCGTGATAAGTCCGGGGCTGAGAATGTTGTAGCCAATCACCTATCTCGGCTAAGATATTATGGTGGGGATCTTGCCCTGATTGATGATTCATTCCTAGACGACCATTTGCTCGCTATTACTATAGACACTTCATGGTTCACAGATTATGCTTACTTCTTTGTTGGAGGTACTCTACCTCCCGATCTTCAATATCAGCAAAAGAAGCGATTCTTACACGATGTCAACGGTATTTCTGGGATGATCCTTATCTGTTCCGCGAGGGCGTGGATGGTTTATATAGGCGATATATTCCTGAGAGCGCGGTACACTCTATCCTTGCTAGATGCCACTCTTCACCTTATGGTGGGCATCACGGCCCTTCGAAAACATTTGCGAAGGTAATGTGGTCGGGCTTTTATTGGCCCACTATTCTCAAGGATGCCACCACCTTTATCCGTTCTTGCGACGCTTGTCAACGCACGGGGAATATTTCCCGATGGCATGAAATGCCTCGAACCGGTATTCTCAAAGTAGAATTATTCGACGTTTGGGGAATTGATTATCAAGGACCGTTTCCCTCTTCCTATGGGAATCGGTATATTCTAGTCGCCATTGACTATGTCTCGAAATGGATGGAAGTCATCGCTTCACCTACTAGTGATGCTACCGTGGTGATCGGGCTCTTTAAGAAGACCATATTCCCTCGCTTTGGGGTACCACTAGCTATTATTAGTGATGACGGTTAACATTTCCATAAACGCCAACTCACTAAGTTGTTGAAGAAGTACGGTGTCCACCACCGTATCGGGCTAGCCTATCACCCAGAAACTAGTGGGCAAGTCGAGATCTCAAATCGTGAGATCAAATCCATTCTCGAGAAGGTTGTCAATACCTCAAGGAAGGATTGGAGTTCGAAGCTCGATGATTCTCTTTGGGCTTATCAGACCACTTTCAAGAGTCCTATCGGGACATCCTCGTATAGGCTCGTTTATGGCAAGGCTTGCCATTTGTCGGTGGAGCTCGAGTTTAAGGTAATGTGGGCCTTAAAAGAGCTCAATCTCGACCCGAAGCTAGCCGGAGAGAAGCGCCTCATGAAATTGAATGAGCTCGATGAATTCCGCCTCCATGCTTATGTTAATGCTAGACTCTAATAGGAGCGGACCAAAAGATGGCATGACAAGCGCATCATACCTCGAGAGTTCAATGTCGGTGATAAGGTACTTCTATTCAACTCCCGACTTCGACTCTTTCCCGGGAAACTTAAATCCCGATGGTCTGGACTGTTCACTGTGACTGAAGTGAACAAATTTGGTTCGGTTACACTGACTACCAACAAAGGCGAAATATTCAAGGTGAACGGTCATCGCCTCAAGCTTTATCTTGAGGGTGCGTACGTTGGTGCCGTAGAAGCCATGGACCTCAACCTAACTTCCTTGCGGTAATCCGGTCGAGCGGGACCGTATAAACTATCACTAACCGGGAGGCAACCCGACATCACTTGTATAAATTTGTAATTTCCCTTTCCAAATTTTTTTTATTTAGTTAGTATGGTAGCTCTAGTCCTTAGGAGTTAGTAATATTTATCGAGTGATGATCCGAATCAAGAAGCTACTAATCCAAGTAAGGAAGTACTAAAGAGCTCAAGGAAGGAATACCAGCTCCTACTTAAACATAGTCCAGCTACATTAGCACTAATAAGGAGTCGTCTTCAATTATGGAGCTAGCTCGAGTTTGAGTTGAATAAAGGAGCGAATAATCAAGGTAAAATGAAGACATTAACATGGGTTCACACTCATTCAAGCATGGGAAGTGTACTTAAGTTATGAAGGTGTTTAAGGCTGATTATGTTCACATGGTGTACACGACCAAAGGCTCCCTTGTTAGCTTTGTTTTTGGCTCCATGTTCACATAGATGCCGCGCCCCATTACTCCTTGTTCAAGCTTTGTTTTAAACTCCATGTTCACATGGTGTGCCACGGCTGATTGCTCTTCATCAAGCATTGTTATTAGCTCCTAGTTTACATTACTTTGTTATTAGCTCCTAGCTTTGTTATTAGCTCCTAGTTCACATAAGGTGTAAGCTTTGTTTTTGTCACCCTAACCAGCCGGTTTAAGGGTCTCTTGTAGGCTATATATAGCCATCCATTTGAATGAATAAGGCATCCAATTTGCATATCAAAAACCTGAGTAAAGCTAAGCTTTCTTTTACGTCCTTGTTGTTTACAAGACAAAGTCTAGAGTAAGTCGCGTTACAAGCTCTAAACTCGCTATTTCAATCGAGTGTTTGATCTAGCAACCGCTTTGTTGAAGTATAGGTCTACTTCACCTAGCATACTATCCTTGGTTACGGTTTATTCAACCTTAAAACTATCCTTTCATTCTGTTTTGGTTACTTGTTTACGTTCCATTTCAGAATACTAATCATACTTCATATTCGTGTTTCAAAGTTCATATCAACTCACATCATTAGTGGTATCAGAGCTTTGGTCATCAAGCAAACGTAAGAATGGCAGGAGTGTTGAACTTTGAAGATCCTACCTTCCTAGAACAACTAAAGAAGGCATTGGAGAACTTCCAGCCTAGAAATTCTCGCTTCCAACCAAGGAGGGAACCGGTGGACAAGATCAAGGTAACTGAACTTCCTGAGTTTAACGGTGGTACTGATCCTAAAGCTTACTTGGAGTGGGAAAGAAGCATGGAGAAGCTCTTTGACTTCAAGGATTTAGAGGACGAAGAAAGGTGCAAATACGCCATCCTTTAAGCAAAGGGGCTTCCCTTTGGTATGAAGGGCTTAAGGTACAACGCACCAGAAGTGGAAAGGGTAAGATTACTTCTTGGGAGTCCTTAAAACGCAAACTACGTAAGAGGTATGTCCCAACTACGCACAAGTTATCCTTATACAAAAAGATTGCTAACCTTGTACAAGGAAAGATGAGTGTTAGTGAATACATAAAAGAATTTGAGAACTTGGTTCTAATGGGAGAAGTAGAAGAGAATGAAGAGATAAAAATGGCTAGGTTCTTACGTGGATTAAATCGTAGTATAGCTAATACGGTTGATTTGTGTCCTTATTCTGATTTTGATACCTTGTGTGGGTTGTGTCTAAAAATTGAGGCACAAGGGAAGGGAAGACATGAGGGTGAGTCTAGTAAGAGTCATACTTGGTATCGAACGGATGATGGTAATAGAATCAATCCTACTAATACTAATCAACCCTTGATTGTTAAGAATAACCCCGCACCCCCACCTCAATCTAACCCCAAAACAACCACTGAAACTAGTCTATCTAAAGTACGTTGTTTCAAATGTCAAGGGTTTGGTCACTACAAAAACGCATGTCCTAACAAAAGAGTTGTGACCCTAAGAGAGGTAATCACCATCAGGGATGAGATATGGGAAGAGGAACAACGTATAGGAGCTGTTTTTAATGTTAATGAGGGAGGGGAAGAAGAAGAGGAAGACTTTGAGGCTTATGAACCCCCAGCTTATGATACACTCTTAGTACTACGTACCCTACATGCTAACCCCATTCAACTTGACACTGAACAAAGAGACCAACTATTCCATACTAAGTGTCAAGTTAAAGACAAATGGTGTAGTTTAATCATTGATGGAGGTAGTTGTACCAACGTTGCCTCAACTGAAATGGTGGACAAACTAGGTCTAGCTACTACTAATCACCCTAACCCTTATGCATTACATTGGTTAAACAACGGGAACAAGGTAAGGGTCACTAAACAAGTGAGGGTTGGTTTAACCATGGGTTCCTACGTTGATGAGGTTCTGTGTGATGTTATACCTATGGATGCTTGTCACATACTATTAGGCCGTCCTTGGCAGTTTGATAGGGACGTAGTTCACCATGGGAGGAGGAATGAGTATGAATTGAGTGATAAAGGAAAAAAGATTATACTCAAACCCATGACACCTCAAAGCGTGTGTAACATGTTAGCAAATAGAGTCGGAAAACCCACCCAGCCTCTCAATGTTTGCTAGTAAAAATGTGGGAGTACTTGCTGTAGAAGAGGGGGAGTTTGATACCGCCAAAACCACCAAAGAGGAACCAGTTAAGATCAATGGTGGTGGTGAAGGGAAACAACTTGAAGAGTGGCCAAGGAAACTAGGCGTTGCCCTTCCAATTGGAGTACCAACTAGTTTAATACCTAGTGGAGATCAGAGGCATGGTTGACACTTTGTCTTGTCACAACACGCATTCAACCACTCCAGATGCAAGCACACTTGGGATTGAGAATTTGAGGGACTACTACTCCATGGAGACGGAAGTACTTCCCAAACACAAGACTAATTCTCTTAGTACTTTTGATGAGCTTGTTTTGCAGGTAAAACTTCCTTTTAAAGGAAACCTCCTTTGCACCCCAGGGCATTCTATTTCAGAGTACATAACAAGAGAAGCCTACAAAGGAGAGCACAACAAAAACAGAAGTACGAGACTCTTTCTAAGGGGTGACTTGGCTTTGGTTAACTTGAGGAAGGAGAAGGTTCCAAACAAAGAAAAGAACAAGTTGAAGCCACAACCAGAAGTTCCATACAAGGGTAACAACAACGCTTGCAAGATGAAGTTGCCGGATGATTATGGAGTTCAAGCCACGTTCCTAATGGAAGATCTTTCTCTTTACATTGATAAAGTTGACATTTCAGAATTGAGGACAATTCCTTTTCAAGGGGGAGGAGATGATCCGAATCAAGAAGCTACTAATCCAAGTAAGGAAGTACTGAAGAGCTCAAGGAAGGAATACCAGCTCCTACTTAAACATAGTCCAGCTACATTAGCACTAATAAGGAGTCGTCTTCAATTATGGAGCTAGCTCGAGTTTGAGCTGAATAAAGGAGCGAATAATCAAGGTAAAATGAAGACATTAACATGGGTTCACACTCATTCAAGCATGGGAAGTGTACTGAAGTTATGAAGGTGTTTAAAGCTGATTATGTTCACATGGTGTACACGACCAAAGGCTCCCTTGTTAGCTTTGTTTTTGGCTCCATGTTCACATAGATGCCGCGCCCCATTACTCCTTGTTCAAGCTTTGTTTTCAACTCCATGTTCACATGGTGTGCCACGGCTGATTGCTCTTCATCAAGCATTGTTATTAGCTCCTAGTTTACATTACTTTGTTATTAGCTCCTAGCTTTGTTATTAGCTCCTAGTTCACATAAGGTGTAAGCTTTGTTTTTGTCACCCTAACCAGTCGGTTTAAGGGTCTCTTGTAGGCTATATATAGCCATCCATTTGAATGAATAAGGCATCCAATTTGCATATCAAAAACCTGAGTAAAGCTAAGCTTTCTTTTACGTCCTTGTTGTTTACAAGACAAAGTCTAGAGTAAGTCGCGTTACAAGCTCTAAACTCGCTATTTCAATCGAGTGTTTGATCTAGCAACCGCTTTGTTGAAGTATAGGTCTACTTCACCTAGCATACTATCCTTGGTTACGGTTTATTCAACCTTAAAACTATCCTTTCATTCTGTTTTGGTTACTTGTTTACGTTCCATTTCAGAATACTAATCATACTTCATATTCGTGTTTCAAAGTTCATATCAACTCACATCAAGTGAGGACGAGGGAATTTTACGGTTTGATTGAATTAATTTTGGGAATTTATCAAGGCGTTAGAAGAAGAAAAACGAAGAAAAACAGTTACAGAGGCTAATCGATCGAGTCAAACCAGGTGCACTCGATCGAGTGCTCTTACGAGAAACTCCCTGCCTGTTTTTTAGGGGGTCACTCGATCGAGTGCATATAGTGCACTCGATCGAGTGCCCCTGAACCGGGTTCTGAGTCGGTTTTTCGTCTATTGCTTTAATTTTGATTCCTAATGTTACTTCATTCGAACACCCCTCAAAATTTCCCTCTCCCCTTATATTTCTCAAGAACCCTAACCCCTAATTCACACAAATTACTCCCAATTCATAAAATCTTCACCAATTTTCACGATTTTTGCTTCTAATTTACAATTGGTGGTATTTATTTGTGTTTCTTGGTGTTGTTTTTGGAAAAATTTTCCCCTTCCCCCCTTATTCCGTGATTTTTGAGCTACTTAAGGTAGTTTCTAGGTTTTTCAATTTCTTGCTTCTTTTCTTGATTTTATAGCTTAATTTCATCCTTAGTTTCATATTAATCCTATTGTATACATGATTTTGTCTTAATTTTACCCATTTTTGCCCAAAATTCGATTTTTGTGTGAGAAGCTTGATTTTGGCCGAGATTTTGTCATTTTGTGGTGGGATTTTTGTGTAATTTCGTTTTGTTATTATGCTATAGTCATGGCAGGAAGAAGAAACCCACCTCGAGGTACTCGCAATAGGAATCAGAATGTTGAGCGCAATGCAGAAGAACTGGTTACCCCGACTGTGCCAGTTGTCCAGCCTGTTCCAGGCTACGAGAGCATTATTTGTCGGAACGAGGCTCAGCGAGCTCGTTTATTCCCCTTGATACCGAGTCAAATGGAGGCCACACGATGTTGCTCGTCATAATTCACGACCGAGCTAGGATTGAACGAGCAGCTTACGCAGCTTCTGTCTATGACTGGCTCCGGTGGGCTGTGAACTTTTCGTGAGTTATTCTATCAGTTACTCACTTTAGAGTTTCTTAGTTCATTTGATTTCAATAGATCTAATCGTATGATTTCCTTCCGTTTGAATAATCATGAGAAACTCATCATGATCAGTGACTTAGCTCAACACTTAGGGCTTGTCGCAGACCCATATGTCGACTTGTACGACATACCCGAGGGTGTGAGAGCACCTCCTTACTTTCAGTTATTTACGGGTCGCATTGCAAGTGTCACTGCGGTGGCAGTTAATACCATCCTACACCCCACTATCCGCCTCTTTATGCGGATTTTGAGTCACTTGGTATTCCCATGCTCCGATATGAGTAAACTACACTCTTTGGAGGTGTTGATTTTGGGGCACTATCTTAACCCCTTTCGCCTCTCCTTGAGGACATTCAGTGCCCCGGGGATGATTTGTGTCGGGATTGAGCGGCAGATCAATGGAACTGGACCGCTTGCCTGTGGGGCCATTGTCACAGCACTAGCAAAGCGCTATCTTGTATGTGTCGGGACAACTGTCAAATAAGCGAGTCTCACTGAGCACGTCCCTTTGCTAGGACGTAGCTATCTCACTTCCACTTTGAATTGGATTCGGGGCGATCCCCCAAATTTTCAGTGGCGCGTTCAGGATAATGTGTGGATGAACCTTCCAATCGCCCAAGGGGCGGTCCTACCACCACTCCTTGCCCTGCAACCCATGACCGAGGGTGAAGACACACCCGAGCCACCGAGCTACCTCATTCCCAAGGAGATCCTGTCTACCGTTGAGGGCGTTCGACCCCCTCGACGGAGAGTTTGCGTAGAGATCGAACCCGATGAGACCGAGCCTCCTATACCGACCCCGACCTTTTCGGTCCATACTCCGGGTCTCGTGTTTCCGCACCCATATCCGTACATATATGACCAGGAATACGAGCATCAGCGTCGAGTACACAATGGAGTCAATCAGAGCATTGTCAACCGCGAGATCCACGAGTATATGCTCTCTCTCTTCGCATCTCGACACCTCACCACCCAACTTACTGGCAAGGCCCGGGCGACACTAGCGGTATTTTCGAGGATTACGGGGTAGATCCTGCAACATGGGGTCTAGATTACGGGCGCACCTATTGCAACCTAGGAGCACAGTGGCTACAAGGCCTGAGACAGCCGGTACTCAGGGCGGCACTAGCGACTTAGGCTTTGGCGACCCTGGAGCCAGTCCATCTGGGACCAGTGGAGAGGATGAGACGGCTGATTAGCCGATTTGGGGGAGCTACCATTGTATATACGGTCCTTTTTTTCTTTTTTATTTATGTTTTTATTGCTTTCTTAGATTTTTTTCTTCCCCTTAGATCGAGTTGTCCTTAGGATTGGCTGTGGAATTTTCTGTCTTATCTGCTTTAGAATCACATTGAGGACACTGTGACGTTTAGGTTTGGGGGAGAGTTTGTGTGCTTTTGTGTGGTTTTTTTTTTTTTTTTCCGTTGTGTGTTTTTATTGCTTTCAAAAAATTTAAAATCCAAAAAAATGAAAAATTAGAAAATCCAAAAAGACTTTGTTTTTGTGTGCTTTATTTTATTTTTTTATCTAATGTGAAACATGCAAAACGATGATGATGACATTGCGTTTTACATGATTTCTCCTAATTGACAGCTGACTCCGTGCCTGAATGCATGTTTTACTCGAGATTAGATGATTTTGATATGAATGCCTATTGAACTTTTAATTGCCAAATTAATAAATTTAACCATTTGTCGACAAACCACAAAATTATGAGTTTTTAGAGCTTCCTAGGCCAGTCACATCCATAATTGGTCTCATTTATATTTAGAAATTGAGTGATTTTTTCCTTGTGAAATGTTGATGGCCGCCCAATCGGATCGGTCATTTAGCGAAGGATGGGGGATCAAACAATATTTATAGACTCGCAAAAACACAAAAACTACTAGAGTATTCGTGGTAAGTCGAGGTCGGTCCACAGGGAACGGAACGATATTGAGTTAAAAGCAACGTGTTTGGGATCTAGTGGGGGGGGGGGGGGGGTTTAAGGGTCGAGTCTATGCTAGAAATGCGATAAAAGACGAAAAATTAAATAACAAGAGAAATAGCAATAGAAATGACAAGAGATGATCAATCTAGGAAAAAGGGTTAGGGGGAAGTCGGGATTCGGAAGTTGGGGTCTAAGAGTCTCGAAATCGGATCGGTCACAACAGTGATAAAGGGAGAATGCCACCTTTCAGTTTCTTCACCCAACTCACCTAAAAACCCGCTTTCGCGGCGAAGAAGGGTAAGTCTCAAGTTAAGGTAATTTCTACCTCGAGTTTCCCTATATTGATAGAAATGAGTCAAGGTCGGTCTAGTTAGCCGGGCTAAAACAACAATGACACAGCAACCATAAACAAGATAAACCAACAAGCAAACAAATACCACGTGACAAGGGTGTCTTCATGTTGCACCTTGTCCGATTTCGCGGCCAAATGAGAAGTATAAAGTGCTTTTAATTTTAAACCCTAGAGAGAAGGGCGATTCAGGTCCATCTTGTTCCTGCTTCCGGTGCCGGCGGCCTCTGACTCCGACAGTCCGTTCTCCAGCGCCCTCCTACGCCAATGAGGAAGAAGAATCGTCCTACGGGGAAGGGCTCTAAATCTACGATCCGTAACATTGCGAAAGAGGTATTACTTCGGAAAAATGAATTGAAATCTAATACTAGTGAAGTTGAGAAAGAACAAGCTAACAATGAAAAAATCAGATTGATTCCTGGATTGAGCTATGAATCTGATTTTGAGGAGATCGAGGTATTGGAGCATGACTCTGAAGTTGTGCCTGAAACCGACCCCGTTCCGGTTAATTATATTGGGTGGAAGCAAATGGATGGGAAAAAAAACCATTGACATTGAGGAAGAAGAAGAAATGATGAAATTCACAAATGAAGATGTTGAAGATGAAATTGAATATTGGAGTAATGCCGTCTATTGCTTTATCATGGGAGCTAATCCTCCATGGGAAGTGATTGAAGGGTATGTGAGGAGAATTTGGAAGGAGCATGGGATTGATAAAATCTCATTTCTTCCAAATGGAATTTTTGTAGTTCGGTGTCTAGGCCGTATAGTCTCGTTGGTGGGACCGTATGTTAAATCTGACTTAGCTACGGAAGAGCGCACTAGATTAGATTATGCACGGGTCATGGTGTTGGTCAAAGTGGGACAAAAGCTCAAGTGCTCAATCAAATTCATGGATGAGCTTGAGAATGTTGTTGAAGTCATGATTAACTATGAGTGGAAACCCATTTGGTGTTCTAATTGCAGAGGTTATGGTCATGATAATAATGAATGCAAGAAAGAGGAGCTGAAAAAAGCGAGAATGGAAGCAAAAAAGAAGCAAAACGGGGAAGGGGTTAGGTCCAAACAGGCTGCTGTTGTTTCCGGACAGAAGGCTGCTCCTTTTGCGAATGCTGCTGTTACCGGTTCTGATTCGTTAGCATTACAGCCTGCCGATGTTGCGGCTGCTCTACAGCAGCTGTTTCGGCCTGCAGCTGCTGTTCGGGGTGTGCCTGCTGCTGCGAGCCAGACTGGTTATGCTGCTTTTCACGCTGCTGCGCCTGCTGCTGGGCTGTGCACCGGGTCTGCAGTCACTGCTGTTGTGAATCAGGCTGGTACGCTTCCTAGAACGCCTGCTGCGGGTTCTGTCGTGCAGCCTGTCAGGCCCTTTGCTGGTCGGACCAAAGATTCTGCTGCCAGGTTGCATTCTACTACGATGAAGAGTGTTTTGGTAACTCCGGATGTCCCCTTCGTGGAGATGCTACGAGGTTCACCAAGTAAATCGAGATTGGGGGAAAAGGATGGGGTTGGTCTGGAATTGGTTGTCCATGGAAGTTCATAATATAGGATGTTGGAATGTACGCGGTATGTGTAACATAAGCAAGCAGCGTGCAATTTGTGAGTTTGTTAGGAAACAGCAGGTTGATATTTTTGGTCTCCTTGAGACTAAAATTAAAAATAAATCGTATGCTAAAGTTCAGCAGAATATTTTCTCTGAATGGAGTATTACGACTAATAATCATTGTCATGAAGGAGGTCGAATTTGGCTTTTGTGGAAACATGAAAGGGTTAATTTGACGATTGTGGAGTATAGTAATCAAAGTATTCATATCAAAGTTACTACTTTATCGGGGAAGGATTATTGGCTCACTTTTGTGTATGCCTTTAACTCGGCTTCGGGGAGAACGGAACTTTGGAGAAGATGATGTGAGTTGGGATGAACTTTGAAACAAGAATATGAAGTATGATTAGTATTCTGAAATGGAACGTAAACAAGTAACCAAAACAGAATGAAAGGATAGTTTTAAGGTTGAATAAACCGTAACCAAGGATAGTATGCTAGGTGAAGTAGACCTATACTTCAACAAAGCGGTTGCTAGATCAAACACTCGATTGAAATAGCGAGTTTAGAGCTTGTAACGCGACTTACTCTAGACTTTGTCTTGTAAACAACAAGGACGTAAAAGAAAGCTTAGCTTTACTCAGGTTTTTTGATATGCAAATTGGATGTCTTATTCATTCAAATGGGTGGCTATATATAGCCTACAAGAGACCCTTAAACCGGCTGGTTAGGGTGACAAAAACAAAGTTACAACTATGTGAACATGGAGCTAATAACAAGGCTAGGAGCTAATAACAAAGTAATGTAAACATGGAGCTAATAACAAAGCTTGAACAAGGAGTAATGAGGCGCGGCAGCTATGTGAACAAGGAGCCACAACCAAAGCTTAACAAGGGAGCCTTTTAGCCGTGTACACCATGTGAACACAATCAGCCTCAACACCTTCATAACTTCAGTACACTTCCCATGCTTGAATGAGTGTGAACCCAAGTTAATGCCTTCAAATTTCCTTGACTATTTGCTCCTTTATTCAGTCCATACTCGAGCTAGCTCACCAATTGAAGTAGGACAACTACTAAGCTGGTACTAGGAGCTCGTGTAGCTGAACCAGGATCATTGGGAGCTAAAGTGACTTCATTGAGCTCCTTAGTAGCTCCTTGATTCGGATCAGAAGACTAGAGGATTATGCTCATAAAGGGCCTTGGATGATTATGGGGGACTTCAACTGTGTTGTGGAAGCTCGTGAACGTCTGGGGGGTACCTCTCCGGAGGAAGCTATGAATCAATTTCGTGACTGTTTGGCGAACTGTGAGGTAAGTGATTGCAAGGCTAGTGGGTCTTGGTTCACTTGGAATAATAAACGTAGGGTGGCTGAAACTAGAGTATATAGTCGAATTGATAGGTGCCTAATTAATGATGAGATGATGGGTCTGTTTCCGAATGGGTTTGCGAACTTCTTACCCGAAGGAACTTTTGACCATTGTCCTTGTATTGTTCAACTGGAGCATCCTCCGGTAAGGAAAAATCGTAGCTTCAAGTACATGAATATGTGGAGTAAAGCGTCGAATTTCCGTGCTTGTGTTGCTGATGTGTGGAAGGAGACGATCTTTGGGACGCCTATGTTTCAGATAGTGAAGAAGTTGGGTCGCCTCAAAAGACCGTTGAAGATGCTGAATGCTGACTGTTTCTCAGATATAGAAAATCGGTGTAATCAGGCTGAACTCAGGCTCGTCCATTTGCAGCAGCGCCTCAGGTCTGACTTGTCTGTGGAACTAATGCAAGAGGAGAGCGAGATGAACGATCAGGTTAGGAGCTTACAGGCTGCTAGGGCTGACTTCTGAAGTCAAAAATCTAAGCTTAAATGGGTCCGTGATGGGGATGTCAATTCGGCATACTTTCACGGCCTCCTCCGTGGTAGACGGGCTCACAACGCTATAGCTAAGATTTCTGATGCGGACGGCCTGGAATGTGATAATAAGGCCTCGATCGAGGATGCTTTCACGCGATATTATCGTGGGCTGCTCGCTGATTCTCGTGTTGTTGAGGTTATTGATGTTGACTTGATTAGACGGGGTCCCATTTGTTCACAGGAGCATAAACTGATTCTGGAGGCAATTGTGACACCGGATGAGATCAAGAGGGCTCTGTTTACCATTCCTGGGGATAAATCGCCGGGACCGGATGGTTTCTCGAGTCAATTCTTTATTGATTCATGGGACATTATTAGTGAGGAAATTGTGAAGGCTATACAGGATTTTTTATCTCAGGTAAGCTTTTAAAACAGCTGAATTGTGCGAATATTGTTCTGATTCCTAAGGTGAATAGGCCTCAAAATGTGAAAGATTTCAGGCCAATTGCTTGCTGTAATGTCTTGTACAAATGTATTGCTAAAATTATTTGTGCTAGGATGGCTAAGATTTTGCCCCTGATTATCTCTCCTACTCAAGGAGGTTTTATTGAAGGCCGAAGTATTGTGGAGAATGTGCTGATTTGTCAAGACTTGGTGCGTATGTATAAGAGGGGGCGGGTTTCGCCAAGATGCCTCTTTAAAGTTGATATTCGTAAGGCGTATGACAGTGTCGAGTGGAGTTTTGTTGACCAGATGTTGAGAGCTTTGGACTTTCCTGACCACTTTCGTCGGTTGGTTATGGAATGTGTTGAGACTGTTTCTTATTCTCTTTGTGCTAATGGTGATAATTTTGGGTTTTTTCGAGGGAGAAGAGGGTTGAGACAAGGGGACCCCATGTCGCCTTTGTTATTCACGATTTGCATGGAATATTTCTCTCGAATTATGAATTTTGGTAGAACGGATAGGAATTTTAAATTCCATCCGAAATGTGGTCCTTTGAAGCTGACTTACTTGCTCTTTGCGGACGATCTCCTCCTTTTTTGTAAGGGGGATCGGGAATCGATGGAATTCTTGTGGAGTGCTTTTGCAACCTTTAGCAGAGCCTCGGGTCTGAGCTTAAGTGTGGGCAAATTTCATGCTTACTTCGCAGGGGTGGATGAGGACAGGAAGGCTGCGATTCTTCAGTTCTCGGGTTGCGTTGGAGGTACGTTTCCTTTTCGGTATCTTGGGCTTCCTATCCTAAGTACTCGTTTAGGTAAGATTGATTGTGAAAAACTGATTGCCCGTATCATCTCAAGGATCACTAGTATTGGAGCCCGTAAGCTTTCATATGCGGGGAGACTGACTCTGGTTCAATCTGTCCTGTCTCAACTGCATAATTATTGGGCCATGGTTTTTATCATTACTAAGTTTGTCATGGCTTGAATTATTTCACTATGCCGTAATTTCTTATGGGAAGGGGGCGTAGAAGGAAATAATCGGGCTTTGGTTAGTTGGGAGAAACTTTGTCGGCCTAAAGATGGAGGTTTGGGATCTAGGGATCTGTATATCTGGAATGAAGCTGCTGTGGCCAAGTTAGCTTCGTGGGTTTTTGACCAACCGGATCGTTTGTGGGTTCGGTGGGTTAATAGCATTTATCTGAAGGGTGTGGGATGGTATGATTATCTACCGCATTCTGATGTACTTGGGCTTGGAGGAAGATATGTCAGGTGAAAGAGAAAATAAAGAACAAGTTCGTGGATGGTAAGTGGTTTGGACTGGATCCTAATTATTCGGTTGCGAGCGCCTATCATGATTTGAGACCTCATTTTCCGGTGGTCCCGTGGGCGAGACTGGTTTGGAGTGCGTGGAGTGTCCCGAGGCATAGCTTCATTTCGTGGTTAGTGTTTCGTGGGGCCCTTAACACGAGGGAGAAGCTTTTTAGGATCGGTGTCGCTGATACGGACCGGTGCTGTTTATGCGAGCTGGATGCCGAGAGCTTGGAGCATATTTTTTTCGGATGCAGTTGGAGTTCTCGGGTAATCGGATTATTGAGTATGTGGACGAAGAAACGAAACCCAAGTAACACGGGATTGGAATGGGCTACGAAATTGAGAGGCTCGAAGCTTCAGTGTAATGTCCTTCGAGCTCTGATCAATGCGACTATTTATCATATTTGGAGGCAGAGGAATAATTGCAGATTCGAGAAAGTTCTGAGGCATCCAAAGGAGATAGTTAAAATGATCTTGTTGGATGTAAAGAGTAGGATATTGTGTAAGATTAAATACCCTGTAACTGCTAAGGATGCTAGGTGGCTGCATAACTTGATGTAGTCACTGATTTTTTGTTTGTTTTCCCCTTTTTTAATCTACTTACCCTTTACCAAAAAAAAAAACAAGCAAACAACCCACCAAAATCCCTCTATTCAAATAATCCAAGTTCCTCATCCCTAAACCCCCCCCCCCCCCCCCCCAACAAGAAATCTACTCACTACTCATAATGGGAAACAACAAAACATTAACAAAGGAGAAAATAACTACAACATGCATAATAACTAAATCTAAAGGAAATAACAACAAAACAATAAGGAAATTACGATATACCAAATTAACCACAAAACTATGAAAGAAATTGCAATTAACAAAATGAACTAGGAGATAATCAAGAACAACATAAACTAGAGCTAGAGAAATTAACAACAATAAACAATGAATAAAAATGCAATCAACACAATAAACATGAAATGATCTAAAACAACATAAATAAAGATGATCAAAACAAGACAATAATGAAAGAACAATAAAATGAACAATATTGAAAGAACAACAATAAATCTAACTAGAGATTAGAGAGTGGAAGAGAAATATATCAACTGTGAAGATCAACAATAAAGAAGAAGATTTCATAAATAAAAGATGAAGCTTTGATGAAGAGAATAGAGGATTTGTCACTAATCCCTTAATAATCTCCACAAATCTTCAATAAATACTTGAAATAATCTTCTACAAAGCTTGAAAATAAGATGTGGAGAAAGGAAATTGATAAAAACTATGAGGATTTACGACTAGATTACTATCTAAACTACTAGAATTGTAGGGAACTAATAGAAATACTACTAGAATGATCTATTAATGGAGGCATAAACTAATGAAAAGCATAATGTAGTGACTTAGGCAACTAACTAGGGTATACATATATATAGTGAAGCCTTAATGGATCCTTAACTTAAAGCCCAAATCCAACTTTTTGCTCCATTAGTGAGACAATCACCCTTTAAATCTACATGAGGTGGAACTTCGCCCCGTCGTACACGGACCAATACCGCCGGGTGAAACTTCACCCGGTGGAATTTTTCTAGTTTGGCATTTTTGGATCTTTTTACCGTCAGGCGAAACTTCACCCGGTGGGTGAAAGTTTCGCCCGGTGGAGAAGCTCTCTAAAAATCTTCGGGGAGGCAAATTTACCGTCGGGCGAAACTTCGCCCGGTGGTTTTTCATCGGGTGAAGTTTAACCCGGTCATTTTTTTGGCCTCTTTTCTTGTCTCATTCTTCGTCGTATGATTGGATGACTTTGAACTTTAAGTTGTGTGCTCTGCTTTTCGGACGACATTCCCCTCTCTTGTGCTCGTGGAAGCTCGATCACGCTTTTGGTGCCAAAACCTATCAAAATCGATAGAAAACTACCAAAAACACGTAAAATGCACAAGAGGGACGCTAATGCGAGAAATACTCAAAATAAGGCGATAATCGCGCTCTAATCTCGCAAAACGAGGGAAAAACGGGTCTAAATGAGAGGAAAAGTGGTCTAAATTTAGCACACAACAATTCTCCCACACTAAACCGTTGCTCGTCCTCGAGCAAAGACCCAAAAAGAAATTACAAACTACTACTAGGTAGACTATGCTAAGCCGATACGGGGTAATTAACGGGCCCGCTCTGTCCCTTCAACTCACATTGAAGTACCATGAGGTAGAGTACTCCCATGCAAGGCAAGTTGGGGCTTGCTGAAAATGGTGAATGCGACTAAACACACAACAACACATAACATGAAAGAATAGACGGATCCAAAGCAAAAATAAAACACTGAATCCCTCATCGAGACGACGGGGAAGACACCGATTACTAACCTAAAACAATCATAAATTTCTAAGATAAATCACCCACATAGACAAGGACCAAAGCCTAATACTATGACATTAAAGTAATAAAGATGTTGAAAAATTTTCTAGGTCCTCCTAATCTTCTAAAGAGGAACATCGGGGCGTTAAACGGAGTGGAAAAAGTGAACCATGGATTTGTTCGACACTGTAGGTAGGTGCAGTCCCGCTCTCTCTGACTAAGCCAAGAGGGTCATTCCAAACTCGAATTTCCTAAATTAGCCCAAACAAAAAGGTGGAGTGTTTACAATTTTTTTTTTGCGGATCGACTAATCACCGCTATCTTCCTACCTCGGGACTCGGTCCTCTAGTAGGCACTTTATGGCAACGAATCGATCAAGGGGTTTTTTTAGGGAGATGTTTTTGATGATATGATTTTCATTGAAGCTCCTTTTCTCTCCCTTGTTTTTCATGTTTTTGTGCCCTTTTCTCTTGCTTTGGTTTGCTCTTTTTTTGGCTCTTTGATGTGGTTTGAAACCAAGGTTGGAGGTTATTTGTGTAAACTTATTGTGGTGATGTATAGGTGGAGGAAAAATAGGTAATCGAGAACGCGCGCCATTCCCGGATAACCCACAAAAAGGTGGAAAGAATTTGGACTAAAGGTGCAATGGTCATTCGAGCAAGGTCACCTAGAAAACGGGATGCGGGAACCAAGGCCTAACTCCTCCATGGGTGGTCAAGGTGGTCAAATGCAAACCCCGAAGTAAACCTCTAGTAGAAAAGGTGGACTCAAGCTAAAGGATCAACAAGTTCATTGATTTAGAGTCATTCTACTAGACTAAGGTCCAAAATCTACAATGGGTTATCTACCATGGAATGTAACTTCTTGTAATAAGTTTGTAATCGGGTTTTCGAAAACATTTAGTCCTAGACACACTATATAAAGGCAAAAGGAACACACGAAAAGAAAAGACAAATAAGAGAAAACACAAGTAAGGTCATGTACTCCATACTCCATCGACATTTAAGCGCAGAATCAACCATAACACCCAAAATGCTCAACTTCGAGAGCCTCCCAATAGCAACAACCTAACTCCTCTACAAAAGTAAGGAAGAGAGAAGGAAGAAAGTTACCAAGTAGGGTGCTTTCATAATCTCTTCAGATCGTGGTATCTAGGTGGTGGTTTCCTGTAAGATTAGAGAACAAGACCATACACGGGACACGAAAACATAACGAAAACGAGAAAGGAAACCGGAAAAAAAGGAAAATATTTTTGGTTTTTGAAAGATTTTTCAAATTTTTATGGTTTTTGGAAGATTTTTGAGAAAATAAAAGATAGTGGATCCCTCCCCCTCCTGATGTGAGTTGATATGAACTTTGAAACAAGAATGTGAAGTATGGTTAGTATACTGAAATGGACGTGAAACAAGTAACCAAAACAGAAGGTAAAGATAGTTTTAGGATGAAATAAACGTAACCAAAGGATAGTATGCTAGGTGAAGTAGACCTATACTTCAACAAAGCGGTTGCTAGATCAAACACTCGATTGAAATAGCGAGTTTAGAGTTTGTAACGCGACTCACTCTAGACCTTGTCTTGTAAGCTACAAAGACGAAACAAAAGGAAGCACAAAGCTTAACTTTTACTTAGTTTTTAATTTGCAAATTGGATGATGTTTATTCTTTCAAATGGCCGGCTATTTATAGCCTACAAGAGCCCTTAAACCGGCTGGTCAAGGGTGACAATAACAAAGTACAATGGTGACAAAAACAAAGCTAAGCCTAATGTGAACTAGGAGCTAAATACAAGGTTGGAGTTAAAAACAAAGCATGGAGTTAAAACCAAAGCTAGGGAGTTAAAACCAAAGCTTGCACCAGCCGTGTAGTCTTGTGAACATGGAGCCAACACCAAAGCTTGAGTGTACACACCATGTGAACATGGAGCTAAACACGAAGTAACCAATCAGCCCATAATCAACCTTGACTTCTCTACTCCTTTATTCAGCTTCCTTGTGAGCTAACTTAGTATTTGGAGAAGACATACCACTAAGCTAGTAGGAGGAGCTAGTGTGGCTTGACTTGAGCTAATAGGAGCTAGTGTCACTTCATTGAACTCCTTAGTCTCCTCATTCGGATCATCTCCTCCCCCTTGAAAAGGAATTGCCCTCAATTCTGAAATGCCATCATCATCTAGATAGGGAGAAAGGTCCCCTATGTTGAAGGTGGCATGGACTCCATAATCATCCGGTAATTCTACCTTGTAAGCATTATCATTTACCTTGGATATGATCTTATAAGGTCCTTCAGCTCGTGGCATCAGCTTATTCTTTCTTTTGCTTGGAAACCTTTCCTTCCTCAAGTGCACCCAAACTAAGTCACCTTCTTGGAAAAGTCTTGGCTTCCTGTTCTTGTTGGACTTCCTTTTGTATGCTTCATTGACCTCCTTGATCCTTCTTTGGATTTGCTCGTGGAGTTTGATCATAGCCTTTAGTTTGGACTCCGCATCCTTGTGGACCAACTCGTCTTTAGGTAGGGGAATCAGGTCCAAAGGCATGTAAGGATTGATCCCATATACAGCCTCAAAAGGGGAATGAGAAGTAGCATAAGTGGGGGAGCGATTGTAGGCAAACTCAGCATGGGCAAGCTTGATATCCCAATCCTTTTGAGTCTTACTTACAAGGCCCCTTAACAACGTCCCCAAAGTGCGATTGGTAACCTCAGTTTGTCCATCTGTTTGTGGATGATGAGAAGTGCTAAATAAGAGCTTGGTTCCCACCTTCCTCCATAATGTGTTCCAAAAGTAACTAAGGAACTTTGAGTCACGATCAGAGACTATGGACTTGGGTATCCCATGTAGACGCACTACCTCTTTGAAGTATAAGTCAGCAACATTGCTAGCATCATCTGTCTTGTGGCAAGCAATGAAGTGAGCCATCTTTGAAAAACGATCTACCACCACCATGATAGCATCTTTTCCTCTAGCGGTTCTTGGTAAGGCTACAATGAAATCCATGGATACATCTTCCCATGGTCTACTAGGAGTGGGCAAGGGCGTGTAAACTCCAGGCTTGAAGGAGCTCTTGGCAAATTGGCAAGTCACACACTTGCTTACCACATTCTGGACGCTCCCTTGCATCTTTGGCCAAAAGAAGTGCTCCTTTAAGACCTCCAACGTTCTTGTAATGCCAAAATGACCCGCTAATCCTCCTCCATGAGCTTCTCTAACCAGTAGCTCTCTAATGGGATGCTTGGGTACACACAGGCGGTTTCCTTTGAAAAGAAATCCTTCCTGCAAAACAAACTCATCAAAGGCTCCCTCCTTGCATTTGGTGAAGGTTTCACCAAAGTCAGCATCATTGTTGTAGTAGTCCTTTAGAGTCTCAAATCCAAGCAACCTCACATCCAAAGTAGATAGTAAAGTGTAGCGGCGGGATAGTGCATCAGCTACTACGTTACTCCTTCCATCTTTGTATTTTGAAGAGAAGTGAAAGGATTGTAAGAATTCTACCCACTTGGCATGCCTTGGACTTAACTTTTGTTGGCCATTGATATATTTCAAGGACTCATGATCTGAATGAAGAACAAAATGATTAGTACGTAGGTAATGACTCCAATGATCAAGAGCTCTTACTATGGCATAGAACTCCTTGTCGTAGGTGCAATAGTTCAGCCTTGCTCCATTGAGTTTCTCTGAGAAATAGGCAATGGGGCGCTTATTTTGCACAAGAACAGCACCAATTCCAACTCCACTAGCGTCACATTCCACCTCAAATGGTTGAGAGAAATCAGGAAGGGCTAAGATAGGAGCGGAGCATAGCTTCTCTTTAATGGCTTCAAAGGCTTCTTGGGCAGCCTTGGTCCAAACAAATGCGCCTTTCTTCAAGCACTCGGTGATGGGGCTTGTGATAGTACTGAAATCCTTGATAAACCTCCTGTAAAAAGAAGCCAGACCATGAAAAGACCTCACTTCTGTAATGGTGGAAGGTATTGGCCAAGTACGTATGGATTCCACTTTGGTTTGATCAACTGATACCCCTCCTTTGGATACTACGTAGCCAAGGAATACTACACTTTCCACAAAGAAGGCACACTTCTCCTTCTTCCCAAAAAGTTGTTGTTTGCGAAGTGTGGTGAAAAGTAGCCTCAAGTGCTCCATATGTTCTTCCAAGGACCTGCTATACACAAGTATATCATCCAAGTAAACCACAATAAAGCGACCTAGGTAGGCCTTAAGTACCTCGTTCATTAACCTCATGAACGTGCTTGGAGCGTTGGTAAGACCAAATGGCATGACCGTCCACTCATATAGTCCATGTTTGGTTTTGAAAGCGGTCTTCCATTCATCTCCCTCCCTCATTCTGATTTGATGGTAACCACTCCTTAGATCAATTTTGGAGAAGACCACCGCCCCATGAAGCTCATCTAACATATCATCCAACCTTGGAATAGGAAACCTATACTTGATGGTGATATTGTTAACGGCTCTACTATCTACACACATTCTCCAAGTTCCATCCTTCTTGGGTACTAAAAGAACTGGAACAGCACAAGGACTAAGGCTCTCCCGCACATACCCTTTACTCATCAACTCATCTATTTGTCTTTGTAATTCCTTAGTTTCCTCCGGATTACACCTATATGCAGCCTTATTGGGTAAGGCTGATCCTGGAATGAGGTCGATTTGATGTTCTATACCTCTAATAGGTGGTAAACCAACGGGTAATTCTTCGGGGAAGACATCCTTAAACTCGAGTAACAACTCCTCTAATGGTTTTCCTCCAAGTCTATTCTCAACTTCTACGGGTTTTTCTTTAGCTACCATGACAAATACACGTTCCCCCTCTTGTATAGCTTGCTCTACTTCATTCTCACTAGCAAAGATGGTGAGGTTAGGTCTTTTGTTCTTGCTGGAGGTCATAGCTCTAACAGCTTGGGGAGTCATGGGTTTTAAAACGATTTTCTTTCCCTTATCCCTCAACACATATTCATTCTTTCTACCATGATGAACTACGTCCCTATCAAACTGCCAAGGACGGCCTAACAGTATATGACATGCATCCATAGGTATAACATCACATAGAACCTCATCAACGTAGGAACCCATGGTTAAACCCACCCTTACTTGTTTAGTGACCCTTATTTTGTTCTCATTATCCAACCAATGTAGAGCATACGGTTTAGGGTGATTCGTGGTGGTGAGACCTAACTTAGCTACCATTTCAGTAGAGGCAACATTCGTACAACTACCCCCATCAATAATCAAACTACACCACTTGGTATTAACTAGACATTTTGTGTGAAAGAGTTGGTCTCTTTGTTCGGTGTTTTGTGGGATAGGATTAGCATGAAGTGTACGTAATACTAAGACATTACCAAATGTTGGGAGCTCATCTTCTCTTCCTCCCAAGTAGACTCCAGGAACGGGTGCGCCATTGGACTTAGAAGAACTAATGATGCTTGAGTCTTCAAAGCTCACAACCCCTGCCATGCTTGCGTCTAAATAGATGACCAAAGCTCTGATACCACTAATGATGTGAGTTGATATGAACTTTGAAACAAGAATGTGAAGTATGGTTAGTATACTGAAATGGACGTGAAACAAGTAACCAAAACAGAAGGTAAAGATAGTTTTAGGATGAAATAAACGTAACCAAAGGATAGTATGCTAGGTGAAGTAGACCTATACTTCAACAAAGCGGTTGCTAGATCAAACACTCGATTGAAATAGCGAGTTTAGAGTTTGTAACGCGACTCACTCTAGACCTTGTCTTGTAAGCTACAAAGACGAAACAAAAGGAAGCACAAAGCTTAACTTTTACTTAGTTTTTAATTTGCAAATTGGATGATGTTTATTCTTTCAAATGGCCGGCTATTTATAGCCTACAAGAGCCCTTAAACCGGCTGGTCAAGGGTGACAATAACAAAGTACAATGGTGACAAAAACAAAGCTAAGCCTAATGTGAACTAGGAGCTAAATACAAGGTTGGAGTTAAAAACAAAGCATGGAGTTAAAACCAAAGCTAGGGAGTTAAAACCAAAGCTTGCACCAGCCGTGTAGTCTTGTGAACATGGAGCCAACACCAAAGCTTGAGTGTACACACCATGTGAACATGGAGCTAAACACGAAGTAACCAATCAGCCCATAATCAACCTTGACTTCTCTACTCCTTTATTCAGCTTCCTTGTGAGCTAACTTAGTATTTGGAGAAGACATACCACTAAGCTAGTAGGAGGAGCTAGTGTGGCTTGACTTGAGCTAATAGGAGCTAGTGTCACTTCATTGAACTCCTTAGTCTCCTCATTCGGATCATCCTAATGATGTGAGTTGATATGAACTTTGAAACAAGAATGTAAAGATGGATTAGTATTCTGAAATGGACGTGAAACAAGTAACCAAAACAGAAGGTAAAGATAGTTTGAGGATGAATAAACCGTAACCAAAGGATAGTATGCTAGGTGAAGTAGACCTATACTTCAACAAAGCGGTTGCTAGATCAAACACTCGATTGAAATAGCGAGTTTAGAGCTTGTAACGCGACTCACTCTAGACTTTGTCTTGTAAACTACAAAGACGACAAAAGGAAGCACAAAGCTTAACTTTTACTCAGGTTTTTATTTGCAAATTGGATGTTTTATTCATTCAAATGGGTGGCTATATATAGCCTACAAGACCCTTAAAACCGGCTGGTCAAGGGTGACAATAACAAAGTACAATGGTGACAAAAACAAAGCTTAAGCCTAATGTGAACTAGGAGCTAAGAACAAAGCTAGGAGCTAATAACAAAGTAATGTAAACATGGAGCTAATAACAAAGCTAAGAGAGCATTAAGGTGTGGCTGGTGTGACCATGGAGCTAATAACAAAGCTTCATTTGGACGTGCACACCTAGTGAACACAACCAGCTTCAAACGTCCTCTTTAACCCCGGTGTTTTCCCATGCACAACTGACTTGTTCGGACCATAACTTTGTCAATACTTGTTCAATTAGCCTTCATGAATAGTCATTGGAAAGATAAGCTCGAAATCTATCTCCTCCATTTTGAATGACTACGAAAATCCAAGTATAACTCGAGATATGGGCTGATCAAAACAATGCTGCAAAATGAACTCGCATCAGAAATTCCCATGCTTGAATGGGTGTGAACCTAAGTTAATGCCTTCATATATCCTTGACTATTTGCTCCTTTATTCCGCTCAAACTCGAGCTAGCTCCATAATTGAAGACGACTCTTTATTAGTGCTAATGTAGCTGGACTATAGTTAAGTAGGAGCTGGTATTACTTCGTTGAGCTCTTTAGTACTTCCTTACTAGGATTAGTAGCTTCTTGATTCGGGTCAATTGTAGTAGGCATACTACTAATCTGGCAAGAGGTGTTAGTGTGGCTGAACTAAGACTATGAGGAGCTAAGGTGACTTTAATGTACTCTTTGGTAGCTCCTTGATTCGGATCATCTCCTCCCCCTTTAGAAGGAATTGTCCTCAATTCTGAACAGCCATCTTCATTAAGATAAAGAGCAAAATCTCCCACTTTGGACGTGGTATGAACTTCATAACTATCCGGCAACTTTATCTTGCAAGTATTGTTGTATACCTTGTATGGAACTTCTGTTTGTGGCTTCCACTTGGTCTTCCTTTTGCTTGGAAACCTCTCCTTTCTCAAGTGAACCAAAACCAAGTCATCCTCTTGGAAAAGTCTCGGTTTTCTGTTTTTGTTGGACCTTCTTTTGTAGGCTTCTTTGATCCTTTCCCGAATCACTTCCCTAACGTACAAGTCAGGCCCTTTGCTAGCTTCATCTGTTGGGTAACAAACACCAAAATGAGTCATTTCGAAAAATGGTAAGTACTCCCTTGTTCTGAAAGGACTCCTTGAGAACGGCTTTGTTAAGCATTTGCTCCCAATGTTCTGATTAATCCCTTGTATCTTTAGCAAAAAGAAGTGTTCTTTTATCACCTCTAAGGGCTTGGTCATGTCAAAAGTTTCAGCTGGTCTTTCTCCATGAGTTTCTCTAGTTATACACTCTGAAATAGGATGCCTTGGGACACAACGATGGTTTCTTGTAAAAGGAAGATCTACCTGCAAAACAAACTCAACAAAAGTACCAAGAACACCAGCCTTGCACTCGGTGAGTACATCAGCATCCATGGAGTCCTTCAAGGTCTCAAATCCAAGCATGCTTGCATCTAAAGTGGAGGATTGTGTGTAGTGACAAGATAGAGCATTAGCCACGACTTGGTTCTTAACACCTTCATGTCTTAAGACTTCATGATCTTCCCTAGGTGTCAAACCAGCTGGTAATTCATTAGGAATGCCTAAACCCAGTTCCTTTGGCAACTCCTCGAATTGTTTCCTTCCAAACCCATTATCCATCCTAAATGGTTCCTCTATAGTACCCATGTCAAGGACACGTTCCCCCTCTTTTAAAGCCTGTTCTACTTCACTCTCAATGGTAAGGTTAGGCTTATTGGTTTTGTTGGAGGTCATAGCTCTAACAGCTTGGGGTGTCATAGGTTTTAGAATGATTTTCTTTCCCTTATCCCTCAATTCGTATTCATTCTTTCTACCATGGTGAACTACGTCCCTATCAAACTGCCAAGGACGCCCCAAAAGTATATGACAAGCATCCATAGGGATAACATCACAAAGAACCTCATCGACATAAGACCCCATAGTTAAACCTACTCTTACTTGTTTTGTGACTTGTATTTTGTTTCCATCATCTAACCAACGTAATGCATATGGTCTAGGGTGATTAGTAGTGGTTAGACCTAACTTAGTTACCATTTCAGTAGAGGCAACATTCGTACAACTACCTCCATCAATAATCAAACTACACCATTTGGTATTAACTAGACACTTAGTGTGAAAAAGTTGGTTTCTTTGCTCGGTGTTGTGTGGGATGGGGTTAGCATGAAGTGTACGTAGTACTAAAACATTACCATACGTTGGGAGCTCATAGTCTTTTCCTTCTTCCTCCTTTTCTCCCAAGTAGACTTCCGGACCAGATGCGCCTATGGGCTCAGAAAGTTCGTTCATCTTGCACACTGATTCTCTCTTTAGGCCTTCCAAGGAACTAACGTCTTCAAAGCTCGCAACTCCTGCCATGCTTGCGTCTAAATGGATGACCAAAGCTCTGATACCACTAATGATGTGAGTTGATATGAACTTTGAAACAAGAATGTAAAGATGGATTAGTATTCTGAAATGGACGTGAAACAAGTAACCAAAACAGAAGGTAAAGATAGTTTGAGGATGAATAAACCGTAACCAAAGGATAGTATGCTAGGTGAAGTAGGCCTATACTTCAACAAAGCGGTTGCTAGATCAAACACTCGATTGAAATAGCGAGTTTAGAGCTTGTAACGCGACTCACTCTAGACTTTGTCTTGTAAACTACAAAGACGACAAAAGGAAGCACAAAGCTTAACTTTTACTCAGGTTTTTATTTGCAAATTGGATGTTTTATTCATTCAAATGGGTGGCTATATATAGCCTACAAGACCCTTAAAACCGGCTGGTCAAGGGTGACAATAACAAAGTACAATGGTGACAAAAACAAAGCTTAAGCCTAATGTGAACTAGGAGCTAAGAACAAAGCTAGGAGCTAATAACAAAGTAATGTAAACATGGAGCTAATAACAAAGCTAAGAGAGCATTAAGGTGTGGCTGGTGTGACCATGGAGCTAATAACAAAGCTAAGAGAGCATTAAGGTGTGGCTGGTGTGACCATGGAGCTAATAACATGAACTTTGAAATGGACAAGTAGGGGAAGATCGAAAAAGACGGAAAAGAAAAATAAGAAAAATATTTTTGGATTTTTGTGATTTTTCAAATGTTTTTGGATTTTTTGAAATTTTTGGAAAAAAGAAAATGAACGAAAAGAAAGCGGTAAATAGTGGCCCTAGCCAAGTGGCTAAGAGATCGAAAATGAAGTAGAAGAAAAGAAAAGAAATTAAATTAACGAAAGGGTGAAAAATTGGGCGTAGGTGTAGTCACGTCACTTAGCCCGGATTAAAGAAAAATGAAAAGTAAATTGAGAAAAATGAAAAGAAAGAAAAGCAAATTGGAAGAAAAATGAAGAAAATTTGGATTTTCAAAAGGTCAATGGTGTAATCACGTCGCCTAAAGACCAGGAGCAATACCAAGGCCGCTTCGGCAACAACAATCGGATAGTAGGACAGCTTGCAAGGTTATGGTTAGAGGTAAAACTGATGTGAGTTAAGATGAACTTTGAAACAAGAACGTGAAGATGGATTAGTATTCTGAAATGAACGTAAACAAAGTAACCAAAACAGAATGTAGGGATAGTTTAAGGATGAATAAACCGTAACCAAAGGATAGTATGCTTAGTGAAGTTGACCTATACTCCAACAAAGCGGGTGCTAAATCAAACACGCGATTGAAGTAGCGAGTTTAGAGCTTGTAACGCGACTTACTCTAGACTTTGTCTTGTAAACAACAAGGACGTAAAAGAAAGCTTAGCTTTACTCAGGTTTTTTAGTATGAAAATTGGGTGATTTATTCATTCCAAATGATGGCTATATATAGCCTACAAAATGACCCTTAAACCGGCTAGTTAGGGTGACAAAAACAAAGCTACATGGTGACAAAAACAAAGCTTAAACCTATTGTGAACTAGGAGCTAAAACCAAAGCTTAAACCTATGTGAACTAGGAGCTAAGAACAAAGCTTGAAGAAGAGCATTCAGCCGCGGCACACCATGTGAACATGGAGCTAAAAACAAAGCTAACTATGAGAACACAATCAGCCCATAATCATCCTCTTAACTTCAGTACACTCCCCATGCTTGAATGAGTGTGAACCCAAGTTAATGCCTTCAAATTACCTTGACTAATTGCTCCTTTAATCAGCCCACGCACGAGCTAGCTCACCAATTGTAGTAGGCTCACTACTAAGCTGGTAGGAGGTGCTAGTGTGGCTGAACTAAGACCATTAGGAGCTAAGGTGACTTCATTGAACTCCTTAGTAGCTTCTTGATTCGGATCATCTCCTCCCCCTTGAAAAGGAATTGTCCTCAATTCTGAAATGCCATCATCATCAAGGTAAGGATAGAGATTTCCCACTTTGAACGTGGCTTGAACTCCATAATCATCCGGCAACTTCATCTTGCAAGCATTGTTGTTTCCCTTGTATGGAACTTCTGGTTGGGGCTTCAACTTGTTCTTTCCTTTGTTTGGAAACCTCTCCTTTCTCAAGTGAATCAAAGCCAAATCACCCTCTTGGAAGAGTCTCAGTTTTCTGTTTTTGTTGGACCTTCTTTTGTAGGCTTCTTTGATCCTTTCCCGAATCACTTCTCTAAAGTACAAGTGAGGACTTTTGCTAGCATCATCCGTTATGTAACAAATACTGAAGTGAGTTATTTTGGAGAATGGCAAGTACTCTCTTGGTTTGAGAGGACTCTTTGAGACATGACTTGTTAAGCTCTTGCCCACAATGTTTTGAGTACTCCCTTGTATCTTTAGCCAGAAGAAGTGTTCTTTCAACATCTTTAAGGTCCTGGTCATGCCAAAATGCCCAGCTGGGTCTCCTCCACGAGCTTCTCTAACTAGAGACTCTGAAATAGGACGCTTTGGGACACAAAGATGGTTCCCTTTAAGAAGAAGATCTCCCTGCAAAACAAACTCATCAAAAGCACCAAGAGCACTTGCTTTGTACCCGGTGATTGCACTAGTATCCATAGCGGAGTAATCCTTCAAAGTCTTGAAACCAAGTGCTCTTACATCTAGGGTGGATGAGTGTGTGTAGTGACAAGATAAGGTATCAGCTACGACATTGTTCTTACCATCCTTATTCCTGGAAGAGAAATGGAAGGGTTGCGAGAGTTCCATCCATTTGGTATGTTTTGGGATCAGCTTTTGCGAGTCATGGATATACTCTAAGAGTTCATGATCTCTACTAGGTGTCAAGTCAGCCGGTAATTCATTAGAAATGGCAACACCTAGTTTCTTTATCCCCTCCTCAAATCGTTTCTCTCCCAACCTATTATCAACCCTAATTGGTTCCTCTTCAGTAACCATGACAACATCACACTCTTCCTCTTCTATGGCATGTTCTCTCACATTTTTACTAGCACATATGGAGAGGTTGGGTTTTTTGACTCGATTCGCTAACATGGTACACACATCTTGAGGTGTCATAGGTTTTAGAACGATTTTCTTTCCCTTATCTCTTAACTCGTATTCATTTTTCCTCCCATGGTGTACTACATCCCTATCAAACTGCCAAGGACGTCCCAAAAGTATATGACAAGCATCCATAGGAATAACATCACAAAGAACTTCATCGACATAAGACCCCATGGTTAAACCTATTCTTACTTGTGTTGTGACCCTTATTTTGTTTCCATCATCTAACCAATGTAATGTATACGGTTTAGGGTGATTAGTAGTGGTTAGGCCTAACTTAGTTACCATTTCAGTAGAGGCAACATTCGTACAACTACCTCCATCAATGATCAAACTACACCATTTGCTATTAACTAGACACTTAGTGTGAAAGAGTTGATTTCTTTGTTCGGTGTTGTGTGGGATGGGGTTAGCATGAAGTGTACGTAGTACTAAAACATTACCATACGTTGGGAGTTCATAGTCCTTTCCTTCTTCCTCCTTTTCTCCCAAGTAGACTTCAGGACCAGTTTCACCATTGGACTTAGAAAGCTCGTTCACTTTGTCCACCGGTTCTCTCCTTAGGTTTTTCAAGAAGCTAGAGTCTTCAAAGCTCACAACTCCTGCCATGCTTTTCGTCTAATGGATGACCAAAGCTCTGGTACCACTAATGATGTGAGTTAAGATGAACTTTGAAACAAGAACGTGAAGATGGATTAGTATTCTGAAATCAACGTAAACAAAGTAACCAAAACAGAATGTAGGGATAGTTTAAGGATGAATAAACCGTAACCAAAGGATAGTATGCTTAGTGAAGTAGACCTATACTCCAACAAAGCGGGTGCTAAATCAAACACGCGATTGAAGTAGCGAGTTTAGAGCTTGTAACGCGACTTACTCTAGACTTTGTCTTGTAAACAACAAGGACGTAAAAGAAAGCTTAGCATTACTCAGGTTTTTTAGTATGAAAATTGGGTGATTTATTCATTCCAAATGATGGTTATATATAGCCTACAAAATGACCCTTAAACCGGCTGGTTAGGGTGACAAAAACAAAGCTACATGGTGACAAAAACAAAGCTTAAACCTATTGTGAACTAGGAGCTAAAACCAAAGCTTAAACCTATGTGAACTAGGAGCTAAGAACAAAGCTTGAAGAAGAGCATTCAGCCGCGGCACACCATGTGAACATGGAGCTAAAAACAAAGCTAACTATGAGAACACAATCAGCCCATAATCATCCTCTTAACTTCAGTACACTCCCCATGCTTGAATGAGTGTGAACCCAAGTTAATGCCTTCAAATTACCTTGACTAATTGCTCCTTTAATCAGCCCACGCACGAGCTAGCTCACCAATTGTAGTAGGCTCACTACTAAGCTGGTAGGAGGTGCTAGTGTGGCTGAACTAAGACCATTAGGAGCTAAGGTGACTTCATTGAACTCCTTAGTAGCTTCTTGATTCGGATAAAAAATAATCACAATGATCATGATAATGATAATGGAACAAGGAACGAAATTAACCCAAGGACATTCAATAATAGATGATTAAAGACTCACCGACACAACCCGCACACACACAACACACACACCACATGATGTGAGTTAATATGAACTTTGAAACGAGAATGTGAAGAATGATTTGTATTCTGAAATGAACGTAAACAAAGTAACCAAAACAGATTGTAAGGATAGTTTGAGGATGAATAAACCGTAACCAAAGGATAGTATGCTTAGTGAAGTAGACCTATACTCCAACAAAGCGGATGCTAAATCAAACACGCGATTGAAGTAGCGAGTTTAGAGCTTGTAACGCAACTCACTCTAGACTTTGTCTTGTAAGCAACAAGGACGAAAAAGAAAGCTTAGCTTTATTCAGTTTTGTGATTTCAATATTGGATGTTTTATTCACTCAAGTAGATGGCTATATATAGCCTACACAAAGACCCTTAAACCGGCTGGTTAGGGTGACAAAAACAAAGCTACATCTATGTGAACTAGGAGTTAACAACAAAGCTATGTAAACTAGGAGCTAATAACAAAGCTATGTAAACTAGGAGCTAATAACAAAGCTAAGAGAGCATTAAGGCGCGGCCTATGTGAACATGGAGCTAAAAACAAAGCTTAACAAGGAGCCATTTGGACGTGCACACCATGTGAACACAACCAGCCTCAAACGTCCTCTTTAACCCCGGTGCTTTCCCATGCTTGAATGGGTGTGAATCCAAGTTAATGCCTTCATATTACCTTGACTAATTGCTCCTTTATTTGGTCCAAACCCGAGCTAGCTCCATAATTGAAGACGACTCCTTATTAGTGCTAATGTAGCTGGACTAGGTTTATTTAGGAGCTAGTATTCTTTCATTGAGCTCTTTAGTAGCTTCCTTAGTCGGATCAGTAGCTTCTTGATTCGGATCATCTCCTCCCCCTTGAAAAGGAATTGTCCTCAATTCTGAAGTGCCATCTTCATCACGGTAAGGAGCAAGGTCTCTCACTTTGGATGTGGCATGAGCTTCATAACCATCCGGTAACTTCATCTTGCACAAATTGTTGTTTCCCTTGTATGGAGCTTCTGCTTGGGGCATCAATCTGTTCTTTCTTATGCTAGCTTCATCCGTTGTGTAACAAACACTGAGGTGCGTTATTATGGAGGATGGCAAGTACTCTCTTGGTTTGAGGGGACTCTTTGGAAAAGGACTTGTTAAGTATTTGCTCACGATGCTTAGAATACTCCCTTGTGTCTTTAACAAAAGGAAGTGTTTCTTTAACGTTTCTAAGGTCTTGGTTATGCCACAACACCCAGCTGATCCTCCTCCTTGAGCTTCTCTAGTTATATACTCCGAAATAGGATGTTTTGGGACACAAAGATGGTTCCCTTCAAGAAGAAGGTCGTCTTGCAAAACAACTTCATCAAAAGTATTAAGAATAATAGCCTTGCACTTGGTGAGTACATCAGCCTCCGTGGAGTAATAGCCCTTCAAGGTCTTAAGTCCAAGCGTGCTTGCATCTAAAGTGTATGAGTGAGACAAAACATTAGCCATGACTTTATTCTTCCCATTTTCATCCTGTAAGAGTCCATGATCTTCCTTAGGTACCAAACAAGCTGGTATCTTACTAGGAATGACAACACCTGGTTTCTTTAGCCACTCTTCTAATTGTTTCCCTTCACAACCACTATTAACCTTAACTGGTTCCTCTTTAGTGGCCTTGACGGCATCAAACTCCCCCTCTTCTATGGCATGTATTCCCACAATTTTACTAGCAAACATTGAGAGGTTGGGTTTTCCGACTCGATTGGCTAACATGTTACATACGTTTTGAGGTGTCATGGGTTTGAGTACAATTTTCTTTCCCTTATCACTCAATTCATACTCATTTCTTCTCCCATGGTGAACTACGTCCCTATCAAACTGCCAAGGACGGCCTAAAAGTATGTGACAAGCATCCATAGGAATAACATCACACAAAACCTCATCAACGTAGGAACCCATGGTCAAGCCAACCCTCACTTGTTTAGTGACCCTTACCTTGTTCCCGTTGTTTAACCAATGTAGTGCATAAGGGTTAGGGTGATTAGTAGTAGCTAGACCTAGTTTGTCTACCATTTCAGTTGAGGCAACGTTGGTACAACTACCTCCATCAATGATTAAACTACACCATTTGTCTTTAACTTGACACTTAGTATGGAAAAGTTGGTCTCTTTGTTCGGTGTCATGTTGAATGGGGTTAGCATGTAGAGTACGTAGTACTAAGAGTGTGTCATAAGCCGGGGGTTCATAAGCCTCAAAATCTTCTTCTTCTTCTTCCCCTCCCTCATTAACATTGAAAACAGCTCCTATATGTTGTTCCTCTTCCCATATCTCATCCCTAATGGTGATTACTTCTCTTAAGGTCACAACTCTTTTATTGGGACAAGCGTTTTTGTAGTGACCAAACCCTTGACACTTGAAACAACGTACTTTTGATAGACTAGTTTCAGTGGGTGTTTTGGGAGTAGATTGGGGTGGGGCTGCGGGGTTATTCTTATTAGTGAGGGGTTGATTAGTATTAGTAGTATTGACCTTATTAACTTCATTCGTTCGTGGCCAAGTATGACTCTTACTAGACTCACCCTCATGTTTTCCCTTCCCTTGTGCCTCAATTTTTAGACACAACCCACACAAAGTATCAAAATCAGAGTATGGACATAAATCAACCGTATTAGCAATACTACGATTTAGCCCACGTAAGAACCTAGCCATCTTTATCTCTTCGTTTTCTTCTACTTCCCCCATTAGAACTAAGCTCTCAAATTCCTCAATGTACTCACTAACACTCATTCTTCCTTGTACAAGGTTAGCAATCTTTTTGTATAAGGATAACTTGTGCGTAGTTGGGACATACCTCTTACGTAGTTTACGTTTTAAGGACTCCCAAGAAGAAATCTTACCCTTTCCATTTCTGGTGCGTTGTACCTTAAGCCCTTCGTACCAAAGGGAAGCCCCTTTGCTTAGTTTTAGGATGGCGTATTTGCACCTCTCCTCGTCCTCCAAATCCTTGAAGTCAAAGAGCTTTTCCATGTTTCTTTCCCATTCCAAGTAAACTTCAGGGTCAGTACAACCATTAAACTCAGGGAGTTCATTTACCTTGAGCTTGTCCACCGGTTCCCTTCTTGCTTGGAAGCAAGAGTTTCTGGGTTGGTAGTTCTCCCACGCCCTCTTTAGCTGTTCCAAGAAGGTAGGATCTTCAAAGTTCAATGCTCCTGCCATGCTTTACGTCTAATGAATGACCAAAGCTCTGATACCACTAATGATGTGAGTTAATATGAACTTTGAAACGAGAATGTGAAAAATGATTAGTATTCTGAAATGAACGCAAACAAGGTAACCAAAACAGATTGTAAGGATAGTTTGAGGATGAATAAACCGTAACCAAAGGATAGTATGCTTAGTGAAGTAGACCTATACTCCAACAAAGCGGATGCTAAATCAAACACGCGATTGAAGTAGCGAGTTTAGAGCTTGTAACGCGACTCACTCTAGACTTTGTCTTGTAAGCAACAAGGACGAAAAAGAAAGCTTAGCTTTACTCAGTTTTGTGATTTCAATATTGGATGTTTTATTCACTCAAGTAGATGGCTATATATAGCCTACACAAAGACCCTTAAACCGGCTGGTTAGGGTGACAAAAACAAAGCTACATCTATGTGAACTAGGAGTTAATAACAAAGCTATGTAAACTAGGAGCTAATAACAAAGCTATGTAAACTAGGAGCTAATAACAAAGCTAAGAGAGCATTAAGGCGTGGCCTATGTGAACATGGAGCTAAAAACAAAGCTTAACAAGGAGCCATTTGGACGTGCACACCATGTGAACACAACCTTCCTCAAACGTCCTCTTTAACCCCGGTGCTTTCCCATGCTTGAATGGGTGTGAATCCAAGTTAATGCCTTCATATTACCTTGACTAATTGCTCCTTTATTTGGTCCAAACCCGAGCTAGCTCCATAATTGAAGACGACTCCTTATTAGTGCTAATGTAGCTGGACTAGGTTTATTTAGGAGCTAGTATTCTTTCATTGAGCTCTTTAGTAGCTTCCTTAGTCGGATCAGTAGCTTCTTGATTCGGATCACCACACTACCTACCGACTCCGGGAGAGGGTCTAAATTGGATAATCGTTTGACGCATAAAAAGCCGTCGGAGACCCGGGATAGGATTGTATTCCCTCGGAGGATGGTGTCACAAGAAAACTCCTCCGGACCGTCGCTAAGCGAAAGAGCATAGTCGGGTTCTATCTCACAAAGTTCGCAGATCGTACAACCTTCGGGCAAAGTGTAGTGCGCATACTCCCAAACTCCCCTTCCTCCCAACTCAGTCTTGGTCAGTTAAAATTCGCCGGGTCTCAAAGGTAGGTCCCAATTGTGGCGAATAAAGATAGTGGTTCGGTGTGCGTTGGGAACAATTAAAGATCTTCCATGGTTAATGTAGACGAGGCGTTGATTTGGTACATAAAATATCCAAGTCAGAAAATAGGCCTCGTCAAGCCAGACGGAATTGTCTAGTGGGGTAAGGTGGTTGGTCGCATAACCCAAGTTGGTCGCAATTATAGTCACAAGACCTCCACAATCTACGAAGGGGCGTTGGGCGACAACGATACGGTGAAAGTACAACGCCACGACAAGTGGTAGGTCTAAAGGGTTAGGGTTACCGAGCAAAGAGTCATAAATTAATTGCAAGACACACACATCAAGATTAATAATATTATCGGTCGAGGGTAACAAGCAGTGAGAGAGTATCTCAGAGAAGTAACGAATTGCGGACTTACGGATTTTGGAGGTAAAAGATGATTTAGGCTCGTAACCCCTTTGACAGCATGATATGCGTTTCCAAAGATCTCTTATAGACACACAAGCTCGTAGATTGCTCGGGAGTTTACTAAGTCCGGTACCCGATGAGGGTAAGCCTAAAGCTAAGCCAAACTCGAAAATAGTCAAACATTGAGGTTTACCGATTAGTCTAAATTTAATCGTTCTTGGTGTGGTCGGATTGTCAATGGTAAAAGTTCATAGTAACTCACAAGTAAGGTCTTTGTATGTAGAAGCCGCGAGGCTAAGGTGATGTGAGTTGATATGAACTTTGAAACAAGGATATGAAGTAGTATTAGTATTCTGAAATGGAACGTGAATGAGTAACCAAAACAGAAAGAAAGGATAGTTTTAAGGAAGGATAAACCGTAACCAAGGATAGTATGCTAGGTGAAGTAGACCTATACTTCAACAAAGCGGTTTGCTAGATCAAACACTCGATTGAAATAGCGAGTTTAGAGCTTGTAACGCGACTCACTCTAGACTTTGTCTTGTAAACTACAAGGACGAAACAGAAAGCTCAGCTTTACTCAAGTTTTAATATGCAAATTGGATGTCTTAAGCCTTCAAATGGCTGGCTATATATAGCCTACAAGAGCCCTTAAGCCGGCTGGTTTAGGGTGACAAAAACAAAGTTACAACCATGTGAACATGGAGCTAATAACTAAGCTAGGAGCTAATAACAAAGTAATGTAAACTAGGAGCTAATAACAAGGCTAAGTGAACTAGGAGCCAATAACAAAGCTCTTAACAAAGAGCAACCAGCCGTGGCACCTTGTGTGAACATGGAGCCAAAAACAAAGCTTGAGTGTGCACACCATGTGAACATGGAGCTAAACACGAAGTTAGCAATCAGCCCATAATCATCCTCATAACTTCAGTACACTTCCAATGCTTGAATGAGTGTGAACCCAAGTTAATGTCTTCATTTTACCTTGATTATTTGCTCTTTTATTCAGCTCAAACTCGAGCTAGCTCCATAATTGAACGACTCCTTATTAGTGCTAATGTAGCTGGACTAGGTTTATTTAGGAGTTAGTATTCTTTCATTGAGCTCTTTAGTAACTTCCTTATTCGGATCAGTAGTTTCTTGATTCGGATCAGTTATTTCATTGAATTCTTTGGTATCTCCTTCATTCGGATCACTAGGTGTTCGTGTAGCTGAACTAGGACCATTAGAAGATAAAGTGACTTTGTTGAACTCCTTAGTAGCTTCTTGATTCGGATCATCTCCTCCCCCTTGAAAAGGAATTGTCCTCAATTCTGAAACGCCATTTTCGACAAGGTAAAGAGCAAGATCTCTCACTTTGAACGTGGCATGAGTTTCATAACCATCCGACAACTTCATCTTGCAACCATTGTTGTATCCCTTGTATGGAGCTTCTGCTTGTGGCTTCAACTTGTTCTTCCTTTTGCTTGAAAACCTTTCCTTTCTCAAGTGAACCAAAACCAAGTCACCCTCTTGGAAGAGTCTCGGTTTTCTGTTTTTGTTGGACCTTCCCTTGTAGGTTTCCTTGATCCTTTCCCGAATTACTTCTCTAACGTACAAGTCAGGCCCTTTGCTAGCTTCCTCCGTTGGGTAACAAACACCGAAATGAGTCATTTCGAAAAATGGTAAGTACTCCCTTGTTTTGAAAGCACTCCTTGAGAACGGCTTTGTTAAGCATTTGCTCCCAATGTTCTGATTAATCCCTTGTATCTTTAGCAAAAAGGAGTGTTCTTTTATCACCTCTAAGGTCTTGGTCATGTCAAAAGGCTCAGCTGGTCTTTCTCCATGAGTTTCTCTAGTTACGCACTCTGAAATAGGATGCCTTGGGACACAAAGATGGTTTCCTGTAAAAGGAAGGTCTACCTGCAAAACAAACTCAACAAAAGTACCAAGAACACCAGCCTTGCACTTGGTGAGTACATCAGCATCCATGGAGTCCTTCAAAGTCTCAAGTCCAAGCGTGTTTGCATCTAAAGTGGATGAGTGTGTATAGTGACAAGATAGAGCTTTAGCCACGACATTGTTCTTAACGTCTTCATACCTTAAGACTTCATGATCTTCCCTAGGTGTCAAACCAGCTGGTAATTCATTAGGAATGATCAAACCCAGTTCCTTTGGCAACCCCTCGAATTGTTTCCTTCCAAACCCATTATCAACCCTAAATGGTTCCTCTATAGTACCCATGTCAAAGACACGTTCCCCCCCTTGTAAAGCTTGTTCCACCTCACTCTCACTAGCAAATATGGTAGGGCTAGGCTTCTTCGTTTTGTTGGTTGTCATAGCTCTAATAGCTTGGGGAGTCATAGGTTTTAAAACGATTTTCTTTCCGTTATCCCTTAACTCGTACTCATTTTTTCTCCCATGGTGCACTACATCCCTATCAAACTGCCAAGGACGCCCTAAAAGTATATGACAAGCATCCATAGGGATAACATCACAAAGAACTTCATCGACATAAGACCCCATAGTTAACCCTACTCTCACCTGTTCTGTGACCCTAATTTTGTTTCCATCATCCAGCCAATGTAATGCATACGGTCTAGGGTGATTAGTGGTGGTTAGGCCTAACTTAGTTACCGTTTCAGTAGATGCAACATTTGTACAACTACCTCCATCAATGATTAAGCTACACCATTTGCTGTTAACTAGACACTTAGTGTGAAAAAGTTGGTTTCTTTGCTCGGTGTTGTGTGGAATGGGGTTAGCATGAAGTGTACGTAGTACTAAAACATTACCATACGTTGGGAGCTCATAGTCTATTCCTTCTTCCTCCTTTTCTCCCAAGCAGACTTCAGGACCAGATGCGCCAATGGACTTAGAAAGTTTGTTCATCTTGCACACTGATTCTCTCTTTAGGCCTTCCAAGAAACTAGCATCTTCAAAGCTCACAACTCCTGCCATGCTTGCGTCTAAATAGATGACCAAAGCTCTGATACCACTAATGATGTGAGTTGATATGAACTTTGAAACAAGGATATGAAGTAGTATTAGTATTCTGAAATGGAACGTGAATGAGTAACCAAAACAGAAAGAAAGGATAGTTTTAAGGAAGGATAAACCGTAACCAAGGATAGTATGCTAGGTGAAGTAGACCTATACTTTAACAAAGCGGTTTGCTAGATCAAACACTCGATTGAAATAGCGAGTTTAGAGCTTGTAACGCGACTCACTCTAGACTTTGTCTTGTAAACTACAAGGACAAAACAGAAAGCTCAGCTTTACTCAAGTTTTAATATGCAAATTGGATGTCTTAAGCCTTCAAATGGCTGGCTATATATAGCCTACAAGAGCCCTTAAGCCGGCTGGTTTAGGGTGACAAAAACAAAGTTACAACCATGTGAACATGGAGCTAATAACTAAGCTAGGAGCTAATAACAAAGTAATGTAAACTAGGAGCTAATAACAAGGCTAAGTGAACTAGGAGCCAATAACAAAGCTCTTAACAAAGAGCAACCAGCCGTGGCACCTTGTGTGAACATGGAGCCAAAAACAAAGCTTGAGTGTGCACACCATGTGAACATGGAGCTAAACACGAAGTTAGCAATCAGCCCATAATTATCCTCATAACTTCAGTACACTTCCAATGCTTGAATGAGTGTGAACCCAAGTTAATGTCTTCATTTTACCTTGATTATTTGCTCTTTTATTCAGCTCAAACTCGAGCTAGCTCCATAATTGAAGGCGACTCCTTATTAGTGCTAATGTAGCTGGACTAGGTTTATTTAGGAGTTAGTATTCTTTCATTGAGCTCTTTAGTAACTTCCTTATTCGGATCAGTAGTTTCTTGATTCGGATCAGTTATTTCATTGAATTCTTTGGTATCTCCTTCATTCGGATCACTAGGTGTTCGTGTAGCTGAACTAGGACCATTAGAAGATAAAGTGACTTTGTTGAACTCCTTAGTAGCTTCTTGATTCGGATCATAAGGAGTCCACTAGTTTTGGTCCTTGACGATAACTCTTTAATATCGTCAACAATTCCTAAATTGGTCATTGTGAAGGGACAAGGCCATCTAGTACTCTGAAAGGTCTTTTCAGAGAAGGTTCGAGCTAGAGGGGTAGTAGGACAAGGTAAATATTTAGGCTTAGAAGACTTATAAGATGTAGAACATTTAGAAGATTTAGAAGTCGAAGCCATACCTTTCTTTCGAGCGGCTCGCCTTGCTCTTGTCTCCATAATAATTAACTTGCAAGAATAATCCCGAAAACTTTGCTTCACCTTCTTTAAGAACCCAAAAATAATCGCCCAAGGTGGAGATGAAATTATGAATGGAGGTTTAAATGTGGTTGGGGTGTGGAAGGTGGTTGTTTGATGATTTTATGTAAGGGGTGAAAAGGTGGAATGAATAGTGAGGTAAAAGGTGATATAAATAAGGGTAGTTGAGGAGGGAAATAAAAGTTTTAAAGTAGATTGGTAAAAATTTGGTTTAAATGTTTTGGAGAGAAAGTTATGTGGGGTATTTGTGAAGGAGAGAATTGATAGTGTAGTGAGTGAATAGGATAGGTGATCTGGCCCATGTCGTCGGGGGAAGTTTCACCCGGTCAAGCACCATCGGGTGAAATTTCACCCGCCGGATTTTCGTCGTGAAAACCGATTTTGCCAACTTTTTCCACCGGGTTGAAGTTTCACGCGGTGAAAATCTCATCGAGCGAAATTTCGTCCGATGTTAACTTCGTCAATCTTGGCAAATTTGGCAATTCTGGGATTTTTCGTAGGGCGAAGATTCGCCCGGTCATAATCTCATCGGGTGAAGTTTCACCCGACGGAAAATTTCAGCAAATCCCCTGGCGTGGTAAAAATTCCACCGAGTAAAGTTTCACCCAACGGAAAACCATCAATAATCACACCGTGCAAAGTTTCGCCCGACGGTCTTGTAAGCTTCGTTTTTCCGCCTTGCCATTTCATGGCTCTTCGATAATCACCTAGAGATTCAAATAACGGCGCGACTCACTGATCCGAATCAAGAAGCTACTAAGGAGCTCAATGAAGTCACTTTAGCTCCTAATGATCCTGGTTCAGCTACACGAGCTCCTAGTACCAGCTTAGTAGTTGTCCTATGATGTGAGTTGATATGAACTTTGAAACAAGAATATGAAGTAGTATTAGTATTCTGAAATGGAACGTGAATGAGTAACCAAAACAGAAAGAAAGGATAGTTTTAAGGAAGGATAAACCGTAACCAAGGATAGTATGCTAGGTGAAGTAGACCTATACTTCAACAAAGCGGTTTGCTAGATCAAACACTCGATTGAAATAACGAGTTTAGAGCTTGTAACGCGACTTACTCTAGACTTTGTCTTGTAAACTACAAGGACGAAACAGAAAGCTCAGCTTTACTCAAGTTTTAATATGCAAATTGGATGTCTTATTCATTCAAAATGGCCGGCTATATATAGCCTACACAAGACCCTTAAACCGGCTGGTTTAGGGTGACAAAAACAAAGTTACCCTTATGTGAACAAGGAGCTAATTACAAAGTTGGGAGCTAATAACAAAGTAATGTAAACATGGAGCTAACAACAATGCTTGATGAAGAGCAATCAGCCGTGGTTCTCTTGTGAACATGGAGATGAAAACAAAGCTTGAGCATGGAGTAATGAGGCGCGGCATCTATGTGAACATGGAGCCAAAAACAAAGCTAACAGAGGAGCCTTTAAACGTGCACACCATATGAACATAATCAGCCTCAAATACCTTCATAATTTCAGTACTCTTTCCATGTTTGAATGAGTGTGAACCCAAGTTAATGTCTTCATATTACCTTAATTATTTGCTCCTTTATTCAGCTCACACACGAGCTAGCTCACCAATTGTAGTAAGCACACTACTAAGCTGGTAAGGGGTGCTAGTGTGGCTGAACTAAGAACATGAGGAGCTAAGGTGACTTCATTGAACTCTTTGGTAGCTCCTCGATTCGGATCATCCTACTTCAATTGGTGAGCTAGCTCGAGTATGGACTGAATAAAGGAGCAAATAGTCAAGGAAATTTGAAGGCATTAACTTGGGTTCACACTCATTCAAACATGGGAAGTGTACTGAAGTTATGAAGGTGTTGAGGCTGATTGTGTTCACATGGTGTACACGGCTAAAAGGCTCCCTTGTTAAGCTTTGTTTGTGGCTCCTTGTTCACATGGATGCCGCGCCTCATTACTCCTTGTTCAAGCTTTGTTATTAGCTCCATGTTTACATTACTTTGTTATTAGCTCCTAGCCTTGTTATTAGCTCCATGTTCACATAGTTGTAACTTTGTTTTTGTCACCCTAACCAGCCGGTTTAAGGGTCTCTTGTAGGCTATATATAGCCATCCATTTGAATGAATAAAACATCCAATTTGCATATCAAAAACCTGAGTAAAGCTGAAGCTTTCTTTTACGTCCTTGTTGTTTACAAGACAAAGTCTAGAGTAAGTCGCGTTACAAGCTCTAAACTCGCTACTTCAATCGCGTGTTTGATTTAGCACCAGCTTTTGGAGTATAGGTCTACTTCACCTAGCATACTATCCCTTGGTTACGGTTCTATCATCCTCACAAACCACCTTTACAATCTGTTTTGTTGCTTCTTTTCATTTCATTTCAGAATACTATCATTCTTCACGTACTTGTTTCAAAGTTCATATCAACTCACATCATTAGTGGTATCAGAGCTTTGGTCATCCATTAAGACGCAAAGCATGGCAGGAGTTGTGAGCTTTGAAGACTCTAGTTTCTTGGAAAGCCTAAGGAAAGAACCGGTGGGCAAAATGAACGAACTTTCTAAGTCCAATGGCGTATCTGATCCTGAAGTCTACTTGGGAGAAAAGGAGGAAGAAGGAAGGGTCTATGAACTCCCAACGTATGGTAATGTTTTAGTACTACGTACACTTCATGCTAACCCCATCCCACACAACACCGAACAAAGAAATCAACTCTTTCACACTAAGTGTCTAGTTAATAACAAATGGTGTAGTTTGATCATTGATGGAGGTAGTTGTACGAATGTTGCCTCTACTGAAATGGTAACTAAGTTAGGCCTAACCACCACTAATTACCCTAGACCGTGTGCACTACATTGGTTGGATGATGGAAACAAAATAAGGGTCACAAAACAGGCGAGAATAGGTTTAACCATGGGGTCTTATGTCGATGAAGTTTTATGTGATGTCATTCCTATGGATGCTTGTCATATACTTTTGGGACGTCCTTGGCAGTTTGATAGGGATGTAGTACACCATGGGAGGAAAAATGAATACGAGTTAAGAGATAAGGGAAAGAAAATCGTTCTAAAACCCATGACACCTCAAGATGTGTGTACCATGTTAGCGAATCGAGTCAAAAAACCCAACCTCGCCATATGTGCTAGTAAAAATGTGAGAGAACATGCCATAGAAGAGGAAGAGTGTGATGTTGTCATGGTTACTGAAGAGGAACCAATTAGGGTTGATAATAGGTTGGGAGAGAAACGATTTGAGGAGGGGCTAAAGAAACTAGGTGTTGCCATTTCTAATGAATTACCGACTGACTTGACACCTAGTAGAGATCATGAACTCTTAGAGTGTATCCATGACTCGCAAAAGCTGATCCCAAAACATACCAAATGGTTGGAACTCTCGCAATCCTTCCATTTCTCTTCCAAGTATAAGGATGGTAAGAACAATGTCGTAGCTGATACCTTATCTTGTCACTACACACACTCATCCACCCTAGATGTAAGAGCACTTGGATTCAAGACTTTGAAGGATTACTCCGCTATGGATACTAGTGCAATCACCGAGTACAAAGCTAGTGCTCTTGGTGCTTTTGATGAGTTTGTTTTGCAGGAAGATCTTATTCTTAAAGGGAACCATTTTTGTGTCCCAAAGCGTCCTAATTCAGAGTCTCTAGTTAGAGAAGCTCGTGGAAGAGACCCAGCTGGGCATTTTGGCATGACCAGGACCTTAAAGATGTTGAAAGAACACTTCTTCTGGCTAAAGATACAAGGGAGTACTCAAAACATTGTGGGCAAGAGTTTAACAAGTCATGTCTCAAAGAGTCCTCTCAAACCAAGAGAGTACTTGCCATTCTCCAAAATGACTCACTTCAGTATTTGTTACACAACGGATGGTGCTAGCAAAAGTCCTGACTTGTACTTTAGAGAAGTGATTCGGAAAAGGATCAAAGAAGCCTACAATAGAAGGTCCAACAAAAACAGAAAACCGAGACTCTTCCAAGAGGGTGATTTGGCTTTGATTCACTTGAGAAAGGAGAGGTTTCCAAACAAAGGAAAGAACAAGTTGAAGCCCCAACCAGAAGTTCCATACAAGGGAAACAACAATGCTTGCAAGATGAAGTTGCCGGATGATTATGGAGTTCAAGCCACGTTCAAAGTGGGTAATCTCTATCTTTATCTTGTTGAAAATGGCATTTCAGAATTGAGAACAATTCCTTTTCAAGGGAGAGGAGATGATCCAAATCAAGAAGCTACTAAGGAGCTCAATGAAGTCACTTTAGCTCCTAATGATCCTGGTTCAGCTACACGAGCACCTAGTACCAGCTTAGTAGTTGTCCTACTTCAATTGGTGAGCTAGCTCGAGTATGGACTGTATAAAGGAGCAAATAGTCAAGGAAATTTGAAGGCATTAACTTGGGTTCACACTCATTCAAGCATGGGAAGTGTACTGAAGTTATGAAGGTGTTGAGGCTGATTGTGTTCACATGGTGTACACGGCTAAAAGGCTCCCTTGTTAAGCTTTGTTTGTGGCTCCTTGTTCACATGGATGCCGCGCCTCATTACTCCTTGTTCAAGCTTTGTTATTAGCTCCATGTTTACATTACTTTGTTATTAGCTCCTAGCCTTGTTATTAGCTCCTAGCCTTGTTATTAGCTCCATGTTCACATAGTTGTAACTTTGTTTTTGTCACCCTAACCAGCCGGTTTAAGGGTCTCTTGTAGGCTATATATAGCCATCCATTTGAATGAATAAAACATCCAATTTGCATATCAAAAACCTGAGTAAAGCTGAAGCTTTCTTTTATGTCCTTGTTGTTTACAAGACAAAGTCTAGAGTAAGTCGCGTTACAAGCTCTAAACTCGCTACTTCAATCGCGTGTTTGATTTAGCACCAGCTTTGTGGAGTATAGGTCTACTTCACCTAGGATACTATCCCTTGGTTACGGTTCTATCATCCTCACAAACCACCTTTACAATCTGTTTTGTTGCTTCTTTTCATTTCATTTCAGAATACTATCATTCTTCACGTACTTGTTTCAAAGTTCATATCAACTCACATCACTCACATTACATAGTCAATTTCTCTCACCAACATGCTTGTGGTCTTCAATTTAAGCACCATAACTTCTCCAAAAGCTTAATCTTCATCCAAATAAATGCTCCATGGTGAAATCCAAGTTCATCCATTCTTCTCAAACTAACAAAGCTAACAAACTCAAAGAATATGATACATATATACAAGGTGGTAGTTGAGGCTACCACCAAACCTACTTCAACTTGAGAAGGGGTCAAACAACGCTCCCCAACGGGAGCTCACCAAATTTTACGGTAACAAAGGTCTCACGAACATGACCGGGATGATAAATCTTCAAATGTTGCCCATTGACCATAAATTTCTCGGTTTCCGGGCTTGATATCTCTATTGATCCATATGGTTGCACCTTGGTCACTTCGAATGGACCCGACCATTTTGATTTCAACTTACCGGGGAAAAGCTTAAAACGAGAGTTGAAGAGTAATACCTTATCACCAACGGAGAAGTCCTTACGAAGTATTTGAGAATCGTGCCATTTGCGTGTTTGCTCCTTGTAAATCCTCGAATTTTTGTAGGCTTCAAGTCTTAGTTCTTCCAATTCTTGTAGTTGGAGAAGGCGGTTATTTCCAACAACATTCTCGCCAAAGTTTAACTCTTTGATAGCCCATTTGGCTTTGTGTTCTAATTCCACCGGTAAATGACAAGCTTTACCATATACAAGACGATAAGGAGTGGTTCCGATCGGCGCTTTTTAGGCCGTTCTCAATGCCCAAAGGGCGTCATTCAATTTCAATGACCAATCCTGTCGGTGTGTATTTACAACTTTTTCCAAAATTTCTTTGATTTGACGGTTGGATATCTCGGCTTGCCCATTTGTTTGAAGGTGGTAGGCTAGGGACATCTTGTGAGTGATACCATATTTACTAAGAAGGTGTTCAAAGGTATCTTTCCTAAAATGAGAGCCTCCATCACTAATTTTAGCTTTAGGCATACCGAATCTCGGGAAAATTACATTCTTGAAAAGCTTGATTACAAACTTGGAGTCACATTGGTGGGAGAAGCTACGGCCTCGATCCACTTTGAGACATAATCAACCATGACTAAGATGTATTTGTTGCCAAAAGAAGATGTGAACAGACCCACGAAATCAATGCCCCAAACATCGAACAATTCAATTTCCAATATAGGTTGAAGAGGCATCTCATTTCTTCTTGTAATATTGTCACTTCTTTGGCAAGCATCGCATGTAAGAATAAAAGCTCTTATATCTTTAATCATGGAAGGCCACCAAAACCCGCTTTGGAGAACCTTGGCAATTGTCTTTTGGTTGGCCAAGTGTCCACCATAAGATGTCGAGTGAAGGTGCTTCATAATATCAAATCCTTCGCCGGCCGTCACACATCGTCGATAGATTCCATCCATGCATACAACGATGGAACAAATAGGGCTCATCCCAATAATATCGCCTGGCTTCATAACGTAGTTTCTTCCTCACTTGTTTGGAATTATCGTCCGGAATAAAATGAGACACTAAGAAATTGATGATTTCGGCGTACCAAGGAGTAATAGTTTCAACGGCCATCAAGGCCTCATCTCTCATTGCTTCATTGATGGGTGTACCATCATCTTCATTGCTTTCTTTACTAACCGTTAGTCTACTAAGGTGATCCGCTACCAAGTTCTCCGATCCGGCTTTGTCCTTAATCTCGATATCAAATTCTTGTAAAAGGAGAACCCACCGAAAGAGTCGGGAATTGGTTTCCTTTTTGGACATAATATATCGAATGGCCGCATGATCGGTATGAACAATGACTTTGGAACCGGTAACATAAGTTCGGAATTTCTCCATGTCATGGACAACGACAAACATCTCTTTTTTGGTTGTCGTGTATCTTGATTGGTATTCATCTAAGGTCTTTCTTGCATAATAAATCACATGTAGCTTCTTGTCGATCCGTTGACCTAGAACGGCACCAACAGCAAAATTGGAGGCATCACACATGATCTCAAATGGAAGATTCCAATCGGGTGCTTTGATAATTGGAGCGGTGGTGAGAGCGGTCTTTATCCTACAAAAGGCCTCAAGACACGAGTCATCAAAAACAAAAGGTGCATCTTTCATAAGCAAAGAAGTTAAAGCTTGGCAATCTTAGAAAAGTTTTTAATAAATCGTCTATAAAAACCGGCGTGACCTAGAAAACTTCTCACCCCTTTGACATTAGTTGGTGGTGGTAAGTTCTCAATCACGGAGACTTTAGCCTTATCGACTTCAACTCCTCTATTAGAAACAATATGAGCTAAGACAACACCTTGTTCAACCATTGAATGGCATTTTTCTCAATTCTAAACAAGTCTATACTCTTCACATCGAGCTAATACTTGATCAAGGTTTTCAAGAGAAGAATCAAAAGATGCACCATGGACACTAAAGTCATCCATAAAAACTTCCATAGATTTTTCAATAAAATCGGAGAAAATAGCCATCATACATCTTTGAAACGTTCCCGGCGCATTACACAATTCAAATGGCATCCAACGGGGTGAATGGGAATTTGAAGAAATCTTGAATGACCATCGAGGAAACAAAAATAAGAATGATGCGCCAATCGTTCAAGCATTTGATCAATGAAGGGAAGGGGGGAAATGGTCTTTGATGGTGGCCGTGTTTAATTTTGGAAAATCTATACACATGCGCCAACCGGTAATGGTCCTAGTAGAAATTAAGTCTCCCTTTTCTCCTTTCACAACCGTCATTCCTCTTTTTTTTTCGGCACAACTTGTACGGGGCTAACCCATTTACTTCCGGTTATTGGGTATATAATGTTAGCCTCATACAATTTGAGGACTTCCTTCATGACAACCTATTTCATAGCGGGGTTCAATCTACGTTGACCCTCAACCGAAGGGCGGTGGTCATCATCAAGGATGATCCTATGCATACAAACATTTGGGCTTATGCCTTGGAGGTCGGCAATGTTATACCCGATGGCCTTTTTGTGTTTTCTCAAAACAGTTAAAAGTTTTTTCAATTGAGGTCCATCAAGTGTGGCATTGACGATAACGGGATAATTAGTTCCTTCAAGAAAAGCATATTTGAGGGAGGATGGGAGTGGCTTAAGTTCAAGATTAGGAGGAGAAGATAACATACTCTTACCCATCGGTAGTGGTTCTACCTTTTCTTCATGTAAGCATTCTTCTTCAAGAGGTGGGGAATCAAGTGGTTCCTCTTCTTTTTCATCACCTATCAAGCTATACTCAACCAAACTATCAATAACTGATGTGAGTTAAGATGAACTTTGAAACAAGAACGTGAAGTAGGATTAGTATTCTGAAATGGAACGTAAACAAGTAACCAAAACAGAATGAAAGGATAGTTTTAAGGATGAATAAACCGTAACCAAGGATAGTATGCTAGGTGAAGTAGACCTATACTCCACAAAGCGGGTGCTAAATCAAACACGCGATTGAAGTAGCGAGTTTAGAGCTTGTAACGCGACTTACTCTAGACTTTGTCTTGTAAACAACAAGGACGTAAAAGAAAGCTTTAGCTTTACTCAGGTTTTTGATATGCAAATTGGATGTCTTATTCATTCAACTAGATGGCTATATAAAGCCTACAAAAGGACCCTTAAACCGGCTGGTTAAGGTGACAAAAACAAAGTTACAACTATGTGAACAAGGAGCTAATAACAAAGCTAGGAGCTAATAACAAAGTAATGTAAACATGGAGCTAATAACAAAGCTTGAACAAGGAGTAATGAGCCGCGGCACTTTGTGTGAACATGGAGCCAAAACCAAAGCTTGAGGATGTGCACACTATGTGAACATAACCATGGTGTGAACCCAAGTTAATGCCTTCAATTTACCTAGACTTCTTTGCTCTTTTATTCGTCCCCATACGAGCTAACTTAATACTTGGAGGAGGCACACTACTAGCCTGGTAGGAGGTGCTAATGTGGCTTGACTAGAACTATTAGGAGTTAGTGTTACTTCATTGAATTCTTTAGCCTCTTCATTCGGATCATCTCCTCCCCCTTGAAAAGGAATTGCCCTCAATTCTGAAATGCCATCATCATCAAGATAAGGAGAAAGATCTCCCACATTGAACGTGGCATGAACTCCATAATCATCCGGTAATTCCACTTTGTAAGCATTGTCGTTTACCTTTGATATGATCTTGTAAGGACCTTCTGCTCGTGGCATCAACTTATTCTTCCTCTTGCTTGGAAACCTCTCTTTTCTCAAGTGAACCCAAACTAAGTCACCTTCTTGAAAAAGTCTTGGTTTCCTGTTTTTGTTGGACCTTCTTTTGTATGCTTCATTTACCTCCTTGATCCTTTCTCTAATTTGCTCGTGGAGTTTTATCATAGTCTTCAGTTTGGACTCCGCATCTTTGTGGACTAACTCATCCTTAGGTAGAGGAATCAGGTCCAAAGGCATGTAAGGATTGATCCCATACACAGCCTCAAAAGGAGAATGAGAGGTAGCATAAGTAGGAGAGCGATTGTAGGCAAACTCAGCATGGGCAAGCTTGATATCCGAATCCTTTTGAGTCTTACTTACAAGGCCTCTTAACAACGTCCCCAAAGTGCGATTGGTAACTTCGGTTTGTCCATCTGTTTGTGGATGATGAGAAGTGCTAAATAAGAGCTTGGTTCCCACCTTCCTCCATAGAGTGTTCCAAAAATAACTAAGGAACTTTGAATCACGATCAGAGACAATGGACTTGGGTACTCCATGGAGACGTACTACCTCTTTGAAGTATAGGTCAGCTACATTGCTAGCATCATCCGTTTTGTGGCAAGCAATGAAGTGAGCCATCTTTGAAAACCGATCTACCACCACCATGATAGCATCCTTTCCTCTAGCGGTTCTTGGTAAGGCTACAATGAAATCCATGGACACATCTTCCCATGGTCTATTAGGAGTGGGTAAGGGCATGTAGACTCCGGGTTTGAAAGAACTTTTGGCAAATTGGCAAGTCACACACTTGCTCACTACATGCTGGACACTCCCTTGCATCTTTGGCCAAAAGAAGTGCTCCTTTAAGACCTCCAAGGTTCTTGTGATGCCAAAATGACCCGCTAATCCTCCTCCATGAGCTTCTCTAACCAGCAACTCTCTAATGGGATGCTTGGGTACACAAAGGCGATTTCCTTTGAAAAGGAATCCCTCCTGCAAAACAAACTCATCAAAAGCTCCCTCCTTGCATTTGGTGAAAGTTTCACCAAAATCAGCATCATTGTTGTAGTAGTCTTTTAGAGTCTCAAATCCAAGCAACCTCACATCCAAAGTAGATAGTAGAGTGTAGCGGCGGGATAGTGCATCAGCTACTACGTTACTTTTACCATCTTTGTACTTTGAAGAGAAATGAAAGGATTGCAAGAATTCCACCCACTTGGCATGCCTTGGACTTAACTTTTGCTGGCCATTGATGTACTTTAGGGACTCATGATCTGAATGGAGAATAAAATGGTTAGTACGAAGATAATGACTCCAATGATCAAGAGCTCTTACTATGGCATAGAACTCCTTGTCGTAGGTGCAATAGTTCAGCCTTGCTCCATTGAGTTTCTCTGAAAAGTAGGCAATGGGACGCCTATTTTGCACAAGAACAGCGCCAATTCCTACTCCACTAGCGTCACATTCCACCTCAAATGGTTGAGAGAAATCAGAAAGGGCTAAGATAGGAGCGGAACACAACTTCTCTTTGATGGCTTCAAAGGCTTCTTGGGCAGCTTTGGACCAAACAAACGCGCCTTTCTTCAAGCATTCGGTGATAGGACTTGTGATAGTGCTAAAGTCCTTAATGAATCTCCTGTAAAAAGAAGCCAAACCATGAAATGACCTTACTTCTGTAATGGTGGAAGGGATTGGCCAAGTACGTATGGATTCCACTTTGGTTTGATCAACTGACACTCCCTCTTTGGACACTACGTAGCCTAGGAACACTACGCTTTCCACAAAGAAAGCACACTTCTCCTTCTTTCCAAAGAGTTGATGCTTACGAAGTGTAGTAAATAGTAGTCTTAAGTGTTCCATATGCTCCTCCAAAGACCTGCTGTACACAAGAATATCATCCAAGTAAACCACAATAAAACGACCTAAGTAGGCCTTAAGTATTTCGTTCATTAGCCTCATGAATGTGCTTGGAGCGTTGGTGAGGCCAAATGGCATGACCGTCCACTCATAAAGTCCATGTTTGGTTTTGAAAGCGGTCTTCCATTCATCTCCTTCCCTCATTCTGATTTGATGGTACCCACTTCTTAGATCAATTTTGGAGAAGACCACTGCCCCATGAAGCTCGTCCAACATATCATCCAACCTTGGAATAGGAAATCTATACTTGATGGTGATGTTGTTAACGGCTCTACTATCTACACACATTCTCCAAGTCCCATCTTTCTTAGGTACTAAAAGGACTGGAACAGCACAAGGACTAAGGCTCTCCCGCACATACCCTCGACTCATTAACTCATCAATTTGTCTTTGTAATTCCTTAGTCTCCTCCGGATTACATCTATATGCTGCCTTGTTGGGTAAGGCTGCTCCTGGAATGAGGTCGATTTGGTGTTCTATACCTCTAATAGGTGGTAAACCAACGGGTAATTCCTCGGGGAAGACATCCTTAAACTCGTGTAACAACTCCTCAAATGGCTTTCCTCCTAGCCCATTCTCAACTACTACGGGTTCCTCTCTAGCCACCATGACAAAGACACGCTCCCCCCCTTGTAAAGCCTGTTCTATTTCACTCTCACTCGCAAAGATGGTAAGGTTAGGCTTCTTGGTTTTATTGGAGGTCATAGCTCTAACAACTTGGGGAGTCATAGGTTTTAGAATGATTTTCTTTCCCTTATCCCTCAACTCGTATTCATTTTTTCTCCCATGGTGTATCACATCCCTATCAAACTGCCAAGGACGCCCCAAAAGTATATGACAAGAATCCATAGGGATAACATCACAAAGAACTTCATCGACATAAGACCCCATAGTTAAACCTACTCTTACTTGTTTTGAGACCTTTATTTTGTTTCCATCATCTAACCAATGTAATGCATACGGTCTAGGGTGATTAGTAGTGGTTAGACCTAACTTAGTTACCATTTCAGTAGAGGCAACATTCGTACAACTACCTCCATCAATAATCAAACTACACCATTTGGTATTAACTAGACACTTAGTGTGAAAGAGTTGATCTCTTTGTTCGGTGTTGTGTGGGATGGGTTTAGCATGAAGTGTACGTAGTACTAAAACATTACCATACGTTGGGAGCTCATAGTCCTTTCCTTCTTCCTCCTTTTCTCCCAAGTAGACTTCAGGACCAGATGCGCTATTGGACTTAGAGATTTCGTCCATTTTGCCCACCTGTTCTTTCCTTAGGCTTTCCAAGAAACTAGAGTCTTCAAAGCTCACAACTCCTGCCATTCTTTACGTCTAAATGGATGACCAAAGCTCTGATACCACTAATGATGTGAGTTAAGATGAACTTTGAAACAAGAACGTGAAGTAGGATTAGTATTCTGAAATGGAACGTAAACAAGTAACCAAAACAGAATGAAAGGATAGTTTTAAGGATGAATAAACCGTAACCAAGGATAGTATGCTAGGTGAAGTAGACCTATACTCCACAAAGCGGGTGCTAAATCAAACACGCGATTGAAGTAGCGAGTTTAGAGCTTGTAACGCGACTTACTCTAGACTTTGTCTTGTAAACAACAAGGACGTAAAAGAAAGCTTTAGCTTTACTCAGGTTTTTTATATGCAAATTGGATGTCTTATTCATTCAACTAGATGGCTATATAAAGCCTATAAAAGGACCCTTAAACCGGCTGGTTAAGGTGACAAAAACAAAGTTACAACTATGTGAACAAGGAGCTAATAACAAAGCTAGGAGCTAATAACAAAGTAATGTAAACATGGAGCTAATAACAAAGCTTGAACAAGGAGTAATGAGCCGCGGCACTTTGTGTGAACATGGAGCCAAAACCAAAGCTTGAGGATGTGCACACTATGTGAACATAACCATGGTGTGAACCCAAGTTAATGCCTTCAATTTACCTTGACTTCTTTGCTCTTTTATTCGTCCCCATACGAGCTAACTTAATACTTGGAGGAGGCACACTACTAGGCTGGTAGGAGGTGCTAATGTGGCTTGACTAGAACTATTAGGAGTTAGTGTTACTTCATTGAATTCTTTAGCCTCTTCATTCGGATCAATAACTTCAATGGAATATGTTTGTTCAATCATTGATTGTTTAAAAGCTTGAGAAAGGGAAAACTCTACCGACTCGTTCCCTATGTTAAACTACAACTTTCCATTCTTTACATCGACTATAGTACCACCGGTAGCCATAAAAGGTCGACCAAGAATAATGGGGGTAATAGTGTCTTCGGGCATATCGATGACAACAAAGTCGGAGGGGATGAAAAACTTACCAACTTGCACGGGTACATCCTCAAGTATCCCAAGTGGGTACTTGACGAACCTATCCGCAAGTTGAATTGACATACTAGTGGGTCTCATCTCCCCCACACTAAGTCTCTTAGCAATTCTGTTCTGTGAATGCGAATACAGTAAGAGAGTGATAGGTCTGCTTAATGACTAGCTGAATCTGGATATATCGTGCTCAGGACTGCAGGAGTGGAGATTGAAGAGAAGAGGATCAAAGATTCGTAGACAGGTGCTGAATACTATCATAAATGCAGCAATATATAACATTTGGCATGAGAGAAACAATGCGAGGATTGAGGGTACCATCTATAGATCTGAACATGTGGTAGCTCTGATTAGGCAAGAGATGAATCATAAAATTCGGGCTTGTAATAGTAGTGATCTCACTACTAAAGATAGGAATTGTATCGATAAAATTGCTATGTAACGAGTGACCTGCGGGTCAAACATCATGTATATTTGATTCTTTTATACAATTTTTTACCATTTACCAAAAAAAAGTCTTAGAAATTGAATAAGGTAACAAAGTAACACTAGCCCCTAGGTCACATAAAGCTTGATTGACAACCACATTTCCAACCCAACAAGGGATGGAAAAGCTACCGGGATCCTCTAATTTCTTTGGCATTTGATTCATAAGGATGGCACTACATTGTGCCGTGAGAAAGACACATTCTTATCCTCAATTATTCTCTTCTTAGACAAGACCTATTTCAAAAACTTAGAATAAAGAGACATTTGAGAAATTACCTCTGTGAAGGGTAAAGCTACCTCTGCTCCACTTTCTTCAACATATCCACAAGACGGCTAAATTGGGCATTCTCCTTGTGTGGCTTAGCTCGTTCGGAAAAAGGCAATGGTGGGACAAAAGCGAAAGGCGGTGGAACATTGGATTCTTCTTCTTCGGCTAAACGTTCTGCCTCTTTTCTTTTTGCTTCCTCCGCTTCTATTTGCTCCTTCTTCTTTCTCTTAAGTTATCTTTGTTCAATCTCCGCATATTGGAGAATATCAAACTCCGCTTGTATTCCCCGGTTTTGTTTGGGGTAATTAGGCGATGTTGCTTGTGGTGCACTTGGTTGATTGATATTGGTTGGGGTGCTTTTGGTGTTCAAGTTCAAGTTCTTGTACGGGTGCTCAAGTTCTTTGCCACCTCTCAAAATGATGACATTTGCTTGGTGAAAAGGGTCTCTTGGGTATTGGGGTTGCCCGGGTAACCCATGAGGTGGATGAATTGGGGCGGCTAAGGCTTTTGTTGCTTATTGTGATTCCCAAACCCTTAGCCTTGCTTTGGTATTTTGATGCTCACTCCATAGGTGCCCAACGGCTCTTTGCAAGTCACTAATATTTTCCCATGGAACTCCTCCTTGACCGTATTGAAAATTGCTTGATTGGCCATAAGATTGAGAGGGTTGATTAAATGATTGTTGATTGTAATCTTGATTACCTTGAAAATTCTCTTGGAACCCTTGATTATATCCATGATTACCATGTTGATTTTTGTAATTGTTGTAATTGTTTGGAACATGAAAGTTGCTACCTTGTTGATTGAAGTTGCTCCTTTGGTGAGGAGGCAAATATGGGGGCATCTTTGGAGGACCTTGATTAAAGGGCCTTTGTTGACTTTGATTAAATGGCCTCGGTCGACTCCCTTGGGCACGTGGCATCGGATTTTGAACATTTTGGTTTCCATAGGAAAAATTAGGATGAAACCTTGTGTCAGCATTGTAAGTATTGGAAAAGGGATCAAATTGAGGTCTTTACCCATACACTTGTATAACTCAGACTTCATTTGGCTCATCAAAATAAGTTTCTTCATTAGGAATGTAAGAGCTAGAATCATGACCATAATTGCCACAATGATCACAATGAACTTCCCACGTTATTTGTTTAGGAGGTGATGGTTGCCTTGTTGGAACACTCCCTTGAATTTGGTACATACCTCTAGAAGTAGGCTTAGAACTCATGGCATCCATTCTCTTTGTTAATTCTTCAACTTTTGCTTGAAGTTTCAATTCATTAGAACTCTTAGATGAGTTTACTTCTACTTTCTTTCTAGAATCCCTCGATTGACCCAGTCTAGAATCACTCCTTGCCATCTTTTCAATAAGGCTCTTAGATGCCTCATCGGTAAGCGAAGAAAAGTCTCCTCCGACGGCCGAATTGAGGTCTTCCTTGGTACTCGATGAAAGGGTGTTATAAAATGTTTTGGTTGTTAGCCAATCGGGTATTGCATGATGAGGGCACTTGCGCAATAAATCTCTAAATCTTTTCCAAGCCTCACTTAGGCTTTCGAATTCATCTTGCTTGAATGTTTGTATTTCCATGCGATATTGGTTAGTCTTTGACGGTGGAAAATATTTCTCCAAGAAGGCGTTGGATAATTGAGCCCATGTTGTGAATGTATTAGCGAGATGACCTTGAAGCCATCTACGAGCTCAATCTTTCAAGGTCTTTGGAAATAATAATCGGTGCAATTGGCATGAAGTTAATCCATTGAGACAGGTCCCTACTAATTTTTCTTTAAATGAAGCGATATGCTCTTGGGCATCTTCTTGGGAAAAACCATGAAAAGTATCTTGTTGAACCGCATTTGTCAAAGAAGCTTTCGATTCATAATTTTCGAGTATCACCCCGAAATCAACCGGTGAAGGTGTTTCTTCATGTGTAAGTTGGGAAAGGGAACCTAAGGTCGCCATTGGTTGGATTAGTGGTGGTGATAGATTTGGATTTGGATGATTTGGAGGGGTTAGATTTTGATTTGGTGGTGGTGTTCTTGGTGATGGTGGGGTTGGTGGTGAATTTTGTGAAGTTGATGATGTGGAAGGATTATTTGGTGTAGAAGGTGTATGTGATCTAGGTGATAGAATGGGATTAAGGTTAGGAGGTAATAATGAAGGGTGTGGAAAAATAGTGGTTGAGTTATTACCCCGAAAACGCAAAGCTCTAAATGTAATACCCGTATTTCTAATACTCGTATTTTATGTTAATTCGGATCTCTTTAATGAGTAGTGGTATAAGTTACTATTAAACTCGTTATTGCTACTCCTTACTAATACCCGTATAACACCTATTACAATATTATGTCTCAGATATTATTTATGATATGCCTAGCCTAATACTATTGTAGTATACTCCTGCTAGTACTTATAACCTAAGGTTATATTCTAATATTATAATATATATCATTTTATAATGCTAATGACCTGACTAATACCAACCAAACTTCCCATTACGTATTATTTCATACGCCGCATCTACACCAATGCCTTGACCTTCGTTTGTCTTCTACATCTCTCATCTCATTCCTTACGCCGCACCTCCCTGCTCTCTTGTCGCCCTAAATCACCGCCTCACTATCCCCTTACAAGCATCACCGTCATGTACCTCTTAGTACCACCGTTATTTTGTGCTGATTCATTAAGGCTTACACTCCGGTCACCTTCTTCGTCTCCTGTCGTACGTGGTACGTGATTCATATGGTTGTGTCTTAGTAGAGATTGTTGTCAATTCATTCTTAATGCGATCACAGGTTGCGTAGTGTGTGTTATCGATTAGTTGTCGTGTTATTGTTACGGTAATTGGGTTGGGTTGTTATATTGTTGTCGTTGTATGTAGTCGTGTGTTGTTGTGGCTTTGTTGGAGTATTGTAGCAAGGGAGTGTTTGGGTCGATCGTGTCGGTGTGGTATGAGATTTATGTGACGTGAATGCGTAACGTCATGGTTATAATGTTAGGGTCGTTCGTGTCATTGTCATGCAAGTGCGTAAGGTATTATGTACAAGTAGTATTGTTTAGTTAGGTTTATTATTTAGTACATTTTATAGTCATATTGTCGTGTATCGTTTATTTAGTCATACTCTTGTTGTTGTCGTGTACTATTACTGAATAGTGGGTGGTCGAGAGCAAGGAGTCGGGAAGTGGTATGTGTCACGACTAGATGTCGGTCTCATTTTATATATAATTTAGTTAGGTCGGGTCAATTTTATATTAAAATTTAGTTAGAACGGTGTCGATGCTATTTTATAATTTAATTAAGTTAAGATCGATGTTAATTTAAGTATATAATATTTTATTAGGATCGGACTTCGTAGAATTTTTGTGGTGATTTGTACTTGATGTGAGTTGATATGAACTTTGAAACAAGAATATGAAGTAGTATTAGTATTCTGAAATGGAACGTGAATGAGTAACCAAAACAGAAAGAAAGGATAGTTTTAAGGAAGGATAAACCGTAACCAAGGATAGTATGCTAGGTGAAGTGGACCTATACTTCAACAAAGCGGTTTGCTAGATCAAACACTCGATTGAAATAGCGAGTTTAGAGCTTGTAACGCGACTCACTCTAGACTTTGTCTTGTAAACTACAAGGACAAAACAGAAAGCTCAGCTTTACTCAAGTTTTAATATGCAAATTGGATGATTTTATTCCTTCAAAATGGCCGGCTATATATAGCCTACAAGAGCCCTTAAACCGGTTGGTTTAGGGTGACAAAAACAAGGCTAAAACCATTGTGAACTAGGAGCTAATTACAAAGTTGGGAACCAATAACAAAGTGGTGTAAACTAGGAGCTAAAAACTATGCTTGATGAAGAGTACTCAGCCGTTGCACTCCATGTGAACGTGGAGCCAAAACCAAAGCTTGCTGAAGTGCACACTATGTGAACATAGCCATGGTGTGAATCCAAGTTAATGTCTTCAATACACCTTGACTCCTTTGCTCCTTTATTCAGCTCCTATACGAGCTAACTTAATACTTGGAGAAGGCATACTACTAGGCTGGAAGGAGGAGCTAGTGAGGCTTGACTAGAGCTATTAGGAGCTAGTGTTACTTCATTGAACTCTTTAGCCTCTTCATTCGGATCATCTCCTCCCCCTTGAAAAGGAATTGCCCTCAATTCTGAAATGCCATCATCATCAAAATAAGGAGAAAGGTCTCCCACATTGAACGTGGCATGTACTCCATAATCATCCGGTAACTCCACTTTGTAAGCATTGTCGTTCACCCTTGATATGATCTTATAAGGACCCTCAGCTCGTGGCATCAACTTATTCTTTCTTTTGCTTGGAAACCTCTCCTTTCTCAAGTGAACCCAAACTAAGTCACCCTCTTGAAAGAGTCTTGGCTTCCTGTTCTTGTTGGACCTTCTTTTGTATGCTTCATTTACCTCCTTGATCCTTTCTCTAATTTGCTCGTGGAGTTTTATCATAGTCTTCAGTTTGGACTCCGCATCTTTGTGGACTAACTCATCCTTAGGTAGAGGAATCAGGTCCAAAGGCATGTAAGGATTGATCCCATACACAGCCTCAAAAGGAGAATGAGAGGTAGCATAAGTAGGAGAGCGATTGTAGGCAAACTCAGCATGGGCAAGCTTGATATCCCAATCCTTTTGAGTCTTACTTACAAGGCCTCTTAATAACGTCCCCAAAGTGCGGTTGGTAACCTCAGTTTGTCCATCTGTTTGTGGATGATGAGAAGTGCTAAATAAGAGCTTGGTTCCCACCTTCCTCCATAATGTGTTCCAAAAGTAACTAAGGAACTTTGAATCACGATCAGAGACAATGGACTTGGGTATTCCATGGAGACGCACTACCTCCTTGAAGTATAAGTCAGCAACATTGCTAGCATCATCCGTTTTGTGGCAAGCAATGAAGTGAGCCATCTTGGAGAACCGATCTACCACCACCATGATAGCATCTTTTCCTCTAGCGGTTCTTGGCAAAGCTACAATGAAGTCCATGGATACATCTTCCCATGGTCTATTGGGAGTGGGCAAGGGCGTGTAAACTCCAGGTTTGAAAGAACTTTTGGCAAATTGGCAAGTCACACACTTGCTCACTACATGCTGGACACTCCCTTGCATTTTTGGCCAAAAGAAGTGCTCCTTTAAGACCTCCAAGGTTCTTGTAATGCCAAAATGACCCGCTAGTCCTCCTCCATGAGCTTCTCTAACCAGCAGCTCTCTAATGGGATGCTTAGGCACACACAGGCGGTTTCCTTTGAAAAGAAATCCTTCCTGCAAGACAAACTCTTCAAAGGCTCCCTCCTTGCATTTGGTGAAGGTTTCACCAAAGTCAGCATCATTGTTGTAGTAGTCCTTTAGAGTTTCAAATCCGAGCAACCTCACATCCAAAGTAGATAGCAAGGTGTAGCGGCGGGATAGTGCATCAGCTACCACATTGCTCTTTCCATCTTTGTACTTTGAAGAGAAATGAAAGGATTGCAAGAATTCCACCCATTTGGCATGTCTTGGACTTAACTTTTGTTGGCCATTGATGTATTTTAGGGACTCATGATCTGAATGGAGAATAAAATGGTTAGTACGAAGGTAATGACTCCAATGATCAAGGGCTCTTACTATGGCGTAGAACTCCTTGTCGTAGGTGCAATAGTTCAGCCTTGCTCCATTGAGTTTTTCTGAGAAATATGCAATGGGGCGCTTGTTTTGTACAAGAACAGCACCAATTCCTACTCCACTAGCGTCACATTCCACCTCAAATGGTTGAGAGAAATCAGGAAGGGCTAAGATAGGAGCGGAACACAGCTTCTCTTTAATGGCTTCAAAGGCTTCTTGGGCAGCTTTGGTCCAAACAAATGCTCCTTTCTTCAAGCATTCGGTGATGGGACTTGTGATAGTGCTGAAGTCCTTGATGAATCTCCTGTAAAAAGAAGCCAAACCATGAAATGACCTTACTTCTGTAATGGTGGAAGGGATTGGCCAAGTACGTATGGATTCCACTTTGGTTTGATCAACTGACACCCCTCCTTTGGACACTACGTAGCCAAGGAACACTACGCTTTCCACAAAGAAGGCACACTTCTCCTTCTTCCCAAATAGTTGTTGTTTGCGAAACGTTGTGAATAGTAGTCTCAAATGCTCCATATGTTCTTCCAAAGACCTGCTATACACAAGGATATCATCCAAGTAAACCACAATAAAGCGACCTAAGTAGGCCTTAAGTACCTCGTTCATTAACCTCATGAACGTGCTTGGAGCGTTGATAAGACCAAATGGCATGACCGTCCATTCGTAGAGTCCATGTTTGGTTTTGAAAGCGGTCTTCCATTCATCCCCTTCCCTCATTCTGATTTGATGGTACCCACTTCTTAGAACAATTTTGGAGAAGACTACTGCCCCATGAAGCTCATCTAACATATCATCCAACCTTGGAATAGGAAACCTATACTTGATGGTGATGTTGTTAACGGCTCTACTATCTACACACATTCTCCATGTTCCATCTTTCTTAGGTACTAACAGGACTGGAACAGCACAAGGACTAAGGCTCTCCCGCACATACCCTCGACTCATTAACTCATCTATTTGTCTTTGTAATTCCTTAGTTTCCTCCGGGTTACACCTATATGCAGCCTTATTGGGTAAGGTTGATCCTGGAATGAGGTCGATTTGGTGTTCTATACCTCTAATAGGTGGTAAACCAACGGGTAATTCCTCAGGGAAGACATCCTTAAACTCGTGTAACAACTCTTCAAATGGCTTTCCTCCAAGTCCATTCTCAACTTCTACGGGTTTTTCTTTAGCCATCATGACAAAGACACGTTCCCCCCCTTGTAAAGCCTGCTCTACTTCACTTTCACTTGCAAAGATGGTGAGGTTAGGTCTCTTGGTTTTGTTGGAGGTCATAGCTCTAACAGCTTGGGGTGTCATAGGTTTTAGAATGATTTTCTTTCCCTTATCCCTCAATTCGTATTCATTCTTTCTACCATGGTGAACTACGTCCCTATCAAACTGCCGAGGACGGCCTAATAGTATGTGACAAGCATCCATAGGTATAACATCACAAAGAACCTCATCAACGTAAGACCCCATAGTTAAGCCTACTCTTACTTGTTTTGTGACCTTTATTTTGTTTTCATTATCTAACCAATGTAGTGCATACGGTCTAGGGTGATTAGTAGTGGTTAGACCTAACTTAGCTACCATTTCAGTAGAGGCAACGTTCGTACAACTACCTCCATCAATAATCAGACTACACCATTTGGTATTAACTAGACATTTTGTGTGAAAGAGTTGGTCTCTTTGTTCGGTGTTGTGTGGGATGGGGTTAGCATGAAGTGTACGTAGTACTAAAACATTACCATACGTTGGGAGCTCATAGTCTTTTCCCTCTTCCTTCTTTTCTCCCAAGTAGACTTCCGGACCAGATGCGCCTATGGACTCAGAAAGTTCGTTCATCTTGCACACTGATTCTCTCTTTAGGCCTTCCAAGGAACTAGCGTCTTCAAAGCTCACAACTCCTGCCATGCTTGCGTCTAAATAGATGACCAAAGCTCTGATACCACTAATGATGTGAGTTGATATGAACTTTGAAACAAGAATATGAAGTAGTATTAGTATTCTGAATGGAACGTGAATGAGTAACCAAAACAGAAAGAAAGGATAGTTTTAAGGAAGGATAAACCGTAACCAAGGATAGTATGCTAGGTGAAGTAGACCTATACTTCAACAAAGCGGTTTGCTAGATCAAACACTCGATTGAAATAGCGAGTTTAGAGCTTGTAACGCGACTCACTCTAGACTTTGTCTTGTAAACTACAAGGACGAAACAGAAAGCTCAGCTTTACTCAAGTTTTAATATGCAAATTGGATGATTTTATTCCTTCAAAATGGCCGGCTATATATAGCCTACAAGAGCCCTTAAACCGGTTGGTTTAGGGTGACAAAAACAAGGCTAAAACCATTGTGAACTAGGAGCTAATTACAAAGTTGGGAGCTAATAACAAAGTGGTGTAAACTAGGAGCTAAAAACTATGCTTGATGAAGAGTACTCAGCCGTTGCACTCCATGTGAACGTGGAGCCAAAACCAAAGCTTGCTGAAGTGCACACTATGTGAACATAGCCATGGTGTGAATCCAAGTTAATGTCTTCAATACACCTTGACTCCTTTGCTCCTTTATTCAGCTCCTATACGAGCTAACTTAATACTTGGAGAAGGCATACTACTAGGCTGGAAGGAGGAGCTAGTGAGGCTTGACTAGAGCTATTAGGAGCTAGTGTTACTTCATTGAACTCTTTAGCCTCTTCATTCGGATCAGTACTACCAATGCGGTGGTGACCTGCTGGCTAGGTAAGGTTTTCCTTACTTAGAATACGTTAATATTATGATGCATGTATGAGTTACGAGTACGATGTGATATCGTGCTAATGAGAATGATGTTGAATAATGATGGTGGAATGATTGTTGTGTGTGTGTGTATATATATATATATATATATATATTGGAGTTGGTGAGGCTAGCTTTAGACCTAGCCGAGACCACTGATCATGGTCCCCTCCCAGATTTCTTCTCGCGGGTTGTTGAACCTGCGGGGGGTGTGCACACTCAAAATGAAAGGGCCTACCAGAAGAGTTGAGATGAGATTATTGATTGGTACCGTGATGGTATTGAATGTTGAGATGAGATTATTGATTGGTACCGTGATGGTACGGAGAATGTGGAGATGATATTGGTGATTGGTACTAATGATGGTACCGATGAGACGGTTAAGACTGAATATTTTATATTACGTACGTGTGTTATGGTGTTAGCATGTTCTAACCGTATTCTCTGTCTAAATTATCACCCTATTTATTGGGGACCTGCGACGATCCAATTGACATTTTCGGTCTATTGGGGAGCAGTGCTACTGTGCAGGCTGATGATGTGTGATGATTGTATTCTGGTGGACTGTACGGGATGGGTCTGCGCTATCACTGACGTTAATAGGTTGTAGTCATATTAATTGTGCTTCCGTTGCTGTATTTTTTGTGTAACTGTGTTCTGTAGATACGAGATTGTAATAATTCATTATTTTGTTTTAAACGGTTGGTTTCTGAATTGTATTGTAATGGACTACTATCTCGGGTAATACCGAGATGGTAACACCTTTATTTACATGGAAATGTCTTGGTAAGGCTTCTTGGTAAATGGGGGTGTTACACTAAATGTCCTTTTCGGCTTCGGATCGAACCACAAGGGCGATGATGTATTTCTGGACATAAACTCAATTAAACGATAAGTCTCCTAGCACCTAACGGTACTAGGAAAAAGAGAGAAAAGTGAACTTAAGACAAATAACCAAACACAATACTAAAAACACAATTACTCGTCGTTCCCTGGCAACGGCGCCATTTTGATAGCCGCCCAATCGGATCGGTCGTTTAGCGAAGAATGGGGGATCAAACAATATTTATAGACTCGCAAAAACATAAAAACTACTAGAGTACGCGTGGTAAGTCGAGGTCGGTCCACAGGGAACAGAATGATATTGAGCTAAAAGCAACGTGTTTTGGATCTAGTGGGGGGTTTTAAGGGTCGAGTCTATGCTAGAAATGTGAGAAAAGACGAAAAATTAAATAACAAGAGAAATAGCAATAGAAATGACAAGAGATGATCAATCTAGGAAAAGGTGTTAGGGGGAAGTCGGGATTCGGAATTTGGGGTCTAAGAATCTCAGAATCGGGTCAATCACAACATTGATAAAGGGAGAATGCCACCTTTCGGTTTCTTCACCCAACCCACCTTAAAACTCGCTTTCGCGACGAAGAAGAGTAAGTGTCAGGTTAAGGTAATTTCTACCCTGAGTTTCCTCATATTGATAGAAATGAGTCAAGGTCGGTCCAGTTGGCCGGACTAAAACAACAATGACACAACAACCATAAACAAGATAAACCAACAAGCAAGTAACCCACCAAAATCTCTCAATTCAAATAATTCAAGATCCTCATCCCTAAACCCCCAACAAGAAATCTACTCACTACTCATAATGGAAAGCAACAAAACATTAACAAAGGAGAAAATAACTACAACATGCATAATAACTAAATCTAAAGGAAATAACAACAAAACAATAAAGAAATTACTATCTACCAAATTAACCACAAAACTATGAAAGAAATTGCAATTAACAAAATGAAGTAGGAGATAATCTAGAACAACATAAATTAGATCTAGAGAAATTAACAACAAACAATGAATAAAAATGCAATCAACACAATAAACATGAAATGATCTAAAACAACATAAATAAAGATGACCAAAACAAGACAATAATGAAAGAACAATAAAATGAACAATAATAGGGTTTTTCTATGGGATACCCCTCAACTATTGGCTTTTCCAAGTGGTACCCCCTCCTTTTTCGAATTATATGGTGTACCCTTAAACTTTACTTATCAGTCCATATCATAACCAAAGTGATAAGTGTATTACAAATATTTTTTTTAAAATGAATAATTAACATATTAATCAATCCAATTTGATGCTATAAACCACCTCTTTTTCTTTACCATTAACCAAGCCACCAAATGCCCATCAAAACGCACTCTGTTGTCGGCCGATATCGACCTATCTCCGTCACTCTTTTAAATCCGTCAACCTCAATCCCTCCGTCACCCCCATGTCGAAGTGTGGTGAAATGAATTTTTTCGAGTAAAGGATGCAAATTGAAGAAATATATCATGGTTGATTAAAGTAAAATAGGGAATAATCACTATTTATATCATCAATTGAGAAATTTCCGTTGGAAAATTATAACTTTGGTTACAATATAGACTAATTTACAAAGTTTAAGGGTACATCTTGTAATTCGAAAAAGGCGGGGGTACCACTTGGAAAAGTCGATAGTTGAGGGGTACCCCATAGAAAAACCCACAATAATAAATCTAACTAGAGATTAGAGAATGGAAGAGAAATATACCAACTATGAAGATTAACAATGAAGAAGATTTCATAAATAAAAGATGAAGCTTTGATGAAGAGAATAGAGGATTTGTCACTAATCCCTTAATAATCTCCACAAATCTTCAATAAAAAAACTTGAAATAATCTTCTACAAAGCTTGAAAATAAGATGTAGAGAAAGGAAATGGATAAAAACTACGAGGATTTACGACTAGATTACTATCTAAACTACTAGAATTGTAGGGAATTAATAGAAATACTACTAGAATGATCTACTAATGGAGGTATAAACTAATGAAAAGCATAATGTAGTGACTTAGGCAACTAACTAGGGTATACATATATAGTGAAGCCTTAATGGATCCTTAACTTAAAGCCCAAATCCAACCTTTTGCTCCATTAGTGAGACAATCACCCTTTAAATCTTCATGAGGTGGAACTTTGCCCCGTCGTACACAGACCAATACCGCCGGGTGAAACTTCACCCAGTGAAATTTTTCCAGTTTGGCATTTTTGGACCTTTTTACCGTCAGGCAAAACTTCACCCGGTGGGTAAAATTTTCGCCCGGTCATTTCGACCGGTGGAGAAGCTCTCCGAAAATCTTCGGGGAGGCAAATTTACCGTCGGGCGAAACTTCGCCCGGTGGTTTTTCATCGAGTGAAGTTTCACCCGGTCAATTTTCTGGCCTCTTTTCTTGTCTCATTCTTCGTCGTATGATTGGATCGCTTTGAACTTTAAGTTGTGTGCTTTGTTTTTCGGACGATATTCCCCTCTCTTATGCTCGTGGAAACTCGATCATGCTTTTGGTGTCAAAACCAATAAAAATCGATAGACAAACTACCAAAAACACGTAAAATGCACAAGAGGGACGCTAATGCGAGAAATACTCAAAATAAGGCGATAATCGCGCTCTAATATCGCAAAACGAGGGGAAAACGGGTCTAAATGGGAGGAAAAACGGTCTAAATTTAGCACACAACAAATGTGTAACATCAATTTGCATAAATATGATGTCTGTCTCTTGATATTGAATACATGTTTGGTTTGAGGAGGAAGTACATGAGGAAAGGCATTTCTGTTTTTGATGAGCTCCACATAGCCAAAACGACCCATTTTAACTACAATGTAGATTTAGGTCATGTTCCATTGTTTATTCCATTTCAGCTGTTGTAAGCCTGTTTTTATTGCATATATCAATTAGCTACAACCCAGAATAGCCTACCCTACCAGGACAGTCGCAATGAACTGAATTGGAATTATTTCACTATTTAATTTGGTCAATATTTGAGACTTCTATATCTTTTGGACGTTAGTGTGTAATATCATTGGTGCGACTTTGCATTCGCCTTATCATTGGTGCGACTTTGCATTCGCCTTCCCCCTATCCGAGATTGAATATATATGAGTCCGTAAGTCCTCATCCCATCCAATAATGAGATGGATGGACAAGATGCATTGCATTAAAAAAAGAGAGAAAGATTTACGTTCCTAAAATAACTCCCAAGAATTTAGGAAACAATAACTCCCTTGATCACGTTCATTCATCATTCATCGCGTTCATTCATTCATTCAAACATGAAAAAAAACCCTTCTTCATCACGTTCATTCATTCATTCAATCAATTCTGTGCTCGAAATCCCGTGACAATGGATTCAATGACAGCGTCATCTTCTTCAACTATTGATAAGCAATTGATCGAGTATAACAATGGTGAGTTTCAATATTTCTTTCACGTAAATTTTCATTGTTGCGTTCATTTTTAACGTCAATTTTAACGTTGTTGATGATGATGATGATGATGATGATGTTAAAGTAACGTACTGTAGTAGTTAGAATAACATAACTTATGAATTGAAGTAACATATTGGTTTCACGGGTGTAACGTTGTTTAATTTTGTTCAGATGGTATTGGCAAAGAAGTGAACGCACAGGACAACAGTGGAAAAGGTGAAATTTTATTCATTTGATTAATCATGGATTAATAACAGTGGTTCATTGCTCTTGTTTTAGTATAGATTCCAGATTTAATGTATGCTTCACTGATATTATTGTTTTGTTTTATGTCGAAGCAGACACGGCGATGAAGTAACATACGTTACGAATTACAGTAATACCTAATTTTAATTAGAGTAACACAAAACATTCTTTAAGAGTTAAAGTAACTCAACATATGAGTTGAAGTAACACATATATCCCATCGGAATAACGAGTCTTAATTTTTTGCAGGTAGCATTTGCCAAGAACCGAATATAGCATGACAAAAGAAACTGTCCAAATCCGTACGCAGCACGACCCCTAAACAGCCTACTAAACCACCCATTGGTGAGGATGAGGAGGATAAAGTGGATGACGACGACGAAGATGAGGAAACTAAGGAAGACACTGAGAAGATGAGGAGGAGGAACATGTGTTTTGAGAATACTTGTGTCTTTGGTCATGATATAAATATTTTTCTTTTTTTTGTTTACAAGAATAACTGATTTTGTACACATTTTTTTACAAGTAGCGCTGTGCTACGTAGCAATTAACTCTATATTTTATTTAATACATGTGCATTTGGTTAGAGTAACACCTCAGTTCTATTGAAGTAACACTTTTCGTCAGTTAGAGTAACAGACATAATGCATTAAAGTAACCCAAAATAACCACATTCGTTCTTTAAAGAACAATATATAATGCGTCAGAGTAATTGATTGTAATAGCATTGTTTAACCATCATTACCAAAATAACACCATTAATCAATTGGAGTAACATTATCTATTCATTAAAGTAACATTTACAATGCGTCGGTGTAACACACTGATTATGAGACCAAAGTATATTAGGTTAACTTCATTCATTCCCATAGTAACACCAGCAGTGACTTAGAGTAACAGGTACAACTAGTCAGTGTAACAGAGTTTATCAGCTTCGTTTCATTGGTGATAGTCAAAATACCAATTTACATAACAAGTATCAAAAGAATAAGAAGCATTAATTCATAATTAGAAGAACACATCATTTTTTTCGACCCTTTGTTGGCTTGCTCTTGGGACCGTCGACGATCTTTTGTCTCGCGTCCGCATACTTGTCTACGTTTTCCAACAACCGCGACCGCACCCTGTAACATGAATAACGTGTTAGAGTAACATATGAAGCGAATTAGAATAACAAGCCTCCATGATTAGACGTACCAGACTACTAGCATTCATATACAACAAAGATGCAGATTAAAGTAACAAGTCTTGTAGGTTACAGTAGCACAAAAGATGCTTTAAAGTAACACAGTATTTATGTAACACAAGTTTGTTAGATTAACACCATAAAATAAAAAGTACAACTGATAAGCGTTAAAGCAACACAAAGAAAGTGTTAGAGTAACATAAGGTGCGGATTAGAGTAACACTCTACACAATTGAGTGTACCAGATTACTAGGATTCAAAGTAGCACGAAGATAATGGGAGTTAAAGTAACACGTCTTCTACATTACAGTAACACATGGTCGTCTTCAAAATAACATCATACATGTAACACTATAGCTAAACGACCTCTTACAGTAACACATCAAGTTTATTACAGTAACTGAGTATGCGCATTAGAATAACATTCGAAATATGTTCGTCTGAATATGCAGGTGAATTCAATATGACGAAACAGATGAAAACCCAGATACGCAACAACCCTTAGTGAATCCAATTAATTGTAGGCACAAACGCAGGAAAGTAAATCAATCAATAATTAGCGAGAAAATTAATGAAATCAAATACGAATATAAACTAAACCCTAGTTCTTCAGTACAACAATCGAATATTAGCAAATACGAATATGAAGATTACCTTTGCTTGAGTTGAAGATGAAGTTGAAGATGAAGATGAAGGTAGCTTCGCTTGAGTTGAAGATGAAGATGCGCGGGTGTGTTTTGAAAAAAACCAGAAGTTGAGCGATTGAACGAAGGTGAAAGGTTGAAGGTGAAAGGTTTTAGTTAGGCGGGTGAGTTTGAATGAAAATATTAAATGTGAGGTAACGTGTTTCAAAAGTTGGAGAGAATTAAGGGAGGAGAGAGGATTTTATTATATTTTTACCATAATATATTAGTTATTGCCTTAATTACTAAACTCAATCACCACCATCCATCCCCTCTAGATCAATGTCTGTAAATAGGAATCATGGACTCATAATAAGAAAGGTAGTATTACAAGTGATTGAGATTTTAACACAAAATATGTTAAGTTTGAACTGTAAATAGGCAAATTAAACCAACCGGGGACAGCAAAAGCTGACGCCTACTAGGCATATGGCAATGGTGTCTCCCTCAAAGGTCCCTAACGCCAATTCAAACTTAACACAATATGTACCCTCACTAAACCCTCTTCATTTATGTTAATAAGTAATAAAAACCATTTAGTTGAAAACCTAACCATGGTCCAATAGTTAATTTAATCAAGTCAAGATATAATTCAACAAAGAATTTATCCTATAAGGCTCATCCTAACGATAAATAAAATATGAATAAAGGTAAAATAAAAATAAAAATAATGGATTTTCTACGTGGTACTCCTAAACTTTTTACTTTTCTACCTTGTACCCCTACACTTTTTACTTGTATACATGGTACCCTTGTACTTTACTAAAAGTTTCTTTGGTACCCTAAACTTTATTATTATCTTTATTGGTACCCCTAAACTTTTTTCCCGTCAAGTTTTGGCTACAAATTACCTTTTTATGTTCAAGATTAAAAGTTAAAACGTCATTTAACATACCTAATTAACCGATAATTGAACTTAAACTAACAAGTTTGTACGTGTTTGCAGTTATACACCGAATCTAAACGGATTATATTTTTGACGTTATGTTGTCAAATCAAATGATAACACTTAAATTAAGCTCAATTACTTTTTAATTATCAAAGTTAAATGATATTGAAGTCTTAATCCTAAGCTTAAAACATAATCTAATGACAAAACTTGATGGAAAAAAAATTCGGGGCACTAGTTAAATTAATAATACAATTCAAGGGTACCATGTATAGACATAGAAAAGGTAGGTGTACTAGGTAAAAAGGTGAAAAATATAGGGGTATCGCGTAGAAAATCCCTAAAAATAATTTACAAATTTAAATTGTTATCAAAAGATGAAGAACGCTTAGTAAACTTTTATTGATAAGGAGAGATTTTAACAACTGAAAGAAAGAGAGACCGAGAACGCTAGGAAAGAGTCTGCCTTAAACACATAAAAACGCATCCTTTTATAAGCAAGGAGCGGGAAAAAACAACAAAATAAACACAGTACAATGAATATTTAACAGTACAACAACGAATATATAACAGTGCGTGTACTTATTAATACACTGAAAGTTTTTTGAAAGCCAATCCGTTAAAGGGAAAAAACAAGTGTGTCATGGAACACACTAAAATTGAAAATGCATCTTACGTAACATCTTCACCAATGCTTCCAAATATTTGCCTCCTTTTTCAAAGTTCTTCATAAGTGTGTCTTTGAAACACAAAATGCGTGAACATGCGTTATTCCATAATAACTTCAAGTAGACTTCTGCTTAGTGCACCTTACCATAATTTTAATAGCTCTTATTAACACTTGAAACTATTTGCCATGTCTTGAATAATCTGAGTATCTTTCTCGATATTATCTTCTGGGTCTTGAGCGTCTTGCAAAACTTCAAATTTATTTTTGCTGGTTGATGTCACAGACACTGCCATAGAAGTATCACTCTTTTGTGATTTAGAATCATCATTATCGGCTTTTTGGGCTAAAGCTTTATGAGATAAAGCTAAACAATATTGGACAGTTTCTTCTTTTGTTTTGTCCTGGACATCCATGGACTCCGACCGAGCACTATCTGAATGATTATCCTCATTATTGAGGTAAAGGATAGTATAACTATCAATTTTTTCTTGGATAAGGTCAAGGGTAGAGCTACAATTTAGTTTCTTGGTGTCTTTATTTTCTCTGAGCATAGTATCCCAGAAGCGAGAATACGATTCTCTTTTTAGACAGAATACATTTTCCTCGGTATAACTCGTTTTTGGACTGAATTTCCATATCCAAGGAATAGAAAATTCAATAAAAAATTGCATTTGAATAAGTCCAGGAATATTATCCTCCGGAGCCTTTGGTACACTTTCTTTCCATTCATTATAAAGATATCTAAATATTTGAGGTAATATTTTCTCTGAAGTTCCATAAAATTGCCACCATTTTATTAACCATGGCGGTATAACTTCGGTTATAACCTCTAGGCTAGTTTTTATAAACCAAGTATGACTCCTTTTATCATTCTCGTAAAGATAAGCTTTATCATATGATTGGATATAATCCCAATAATTGTAGTTAATACGAGATCCTTTGCTAATTAAGGTTTTTGTGTTAAAAGGGGTGATTCCCCATTCTTCAATGGTAATAACCTCTCTAATAATAATTTTTGAAAAGTTATAAATTTCTGCGTCGTTACCCGTGAAATGATTTATTTCACAACCATTTGATGAAAGTATATTTTCATAAAAAGTTCTGCTTTTATATGATTCCATCATAAAATTATTTTTCATGAGATATTTCTCACATAAATTCCAGGGCTGATTTTCCCGTTTTTTATCGGACATGTTGAGAATGAGTATAATCCTTTCTTCTTGATTTTTAACCATTTTTTCTTTTTCATCCATCGATTCTTTAACTATCTTTCTAAATGAAGGAGATATTTTATCTTGTCCCTTTTGTTTCCAAAGTTTGAATTCTTCAAAATCTTCTTTCTTAATGATTTCATCATTAATATTTTTAGCTATAAGCTTTTGATCTGAATCAAGGAGCTACTAAAGAGTTCAATGAAGTCACCTTAGCTCCTAATGGTCTTAGTTCAGCTACACTAGCACCTCCTACCAGCTTAGTGGTGTGCCTACTTCAATTTTGGAGCTAGCTCGTGTGTGGGCTGAATAAAGGAGCAAATAGTCAAGGTAATTTGAAGGCATTAACTTGGGTTCACACTCATTCAAGCATGGAGAGTGTACTGAAGTTATGAGGATGATTATGGGCTGATTGCGTTCTCATAGTTAGCTTTGTTTTTAGCTCCATGTTCACACAAGCCGCGCCTTAATGCTCTCTTAGCTTTGTTATTAGCTCCTAGTTTACATAGCTTTGTTATTAGCTCCTAGTTTACATAAGCTTTGTTATTAGCTCCTAGTTCACATAGGTGTAAACTTTGTTTTTGTCACCCTAACCAGCCGGTTTAAGGGTCTTATTGTAGGCTATATATAGCCATCATTTGGAATGAATAAGACATCCAATTTTCATACTAAAAACCTGAGTAAAGCTAAGCTTTCTTTTACGTCCTTGTTGTTTACAAGACAAAGTCTAGAGTAAGTCGCGTTACAAGCTCTAAACTCGCTACTTCAATCGCGTGTTTGATTTAGCACCCGCTTTGTTGGAGTATAGGTCTACTTCACTAAGCATACTATCCTTGGTTACGGTTCATTCATCCTTAAAACTATCCCTACATTCTGTTTTGGTTACTTTGTTTGCGTTCATTTCAGCATACTAATCCATCTTCACGTTCTTGTTTCAAAGTTCATCTTAACTCACATCATTAGTGGTACCAGAGCTTTGGTCATCCATTAGACGCAAAGCATGGCAGGAGTTGTGAGCTTTGAAGACTCTAGCTTCTTGAAAAACCTAAGGAGAGAACCGGTGGACAAAGTGAACGAGCTTTCTAAGTCCAATGGTGAAACTGGTCCTGAAGTCTACTTGGGAGAAAAGGAGGAAGAAGGAAAGGACTATGAACTCCCAACGTATGGTAATGTTTTAGTACTACGTACACTTCATGCTAACCCCATCCCACACAACACCGAACAAAGAAATCAACTCTTTCACACTAAGTGTCTAGTTAATAGCAAATGGTGTAGTTTGATCATTGATGGAGGTAGTTGTACGAATGTTGCCTCTACTGAAATGGTAACTAAGTTAGGCCTAACCACTACTAATCACCCTAAACCGTATGCATTACATTGGTTAGATGATGGAAACAAAATAAGGGTCACAACACAAGTAAGAATAGGTTTAACCATGGGGTCTTATGTCGATGAAGTTCTTTGTGATGTTATTCCTATGGATGCTTGTCATATACTTTTGGGACGTCCTTGGCAGTTTGATAGGGATGTAGTACACCATGGGAGGAAAAATGAATACGAGTTAAGAGATAAGGGAAAGAAAATCGTTCTAAAACCCATGACACCTCAAGATATGTGTACCATGTTAGCGAATCGAGTCAAAAAACCCAACCTCACCATATGTGCTAGTAAAAATGTGAGAGAACATGCCATAGAAGAGGAAGAGTGTGATGTTGTCATGGTTACTGAAGAGGAACCAATTAGGGTTGATAATAGGTTGGGAGAGAAACGATTTGAGGAGGGGATAAAGAAACTAGGTGTTGCCATTTCTAATGAATTACCGGCTGACTTGACACCTAGTAGAGATCATGAACTCTTAGAGTATATCCATGACTCGCAAAAGCTGATCCCAAAACATACCAAATGGATGGAACTCTCGCAACCCTTCCATTTCTCTTCCAGGTATAAGGATGGTAAGAACAATGTCGTAGCTGATACCTTATCTTGTCACTACACACACTCATCCACCCTAGATGTAAGAGCACTTGGATTCAAGACTTTGAAGGATTACTCCGCTATGGATACTAGTGCAATCACCGGGTACAAAGCTAGTGCTCTTGGTGCTTTTGATGAGTTTGTTTTGCAGGGAGATCTTCTTCTTAAAGGGAACCATCTTTGTGTCCCAAAGCGTCCTATTTCAGAGTCTCTAGTTAGAGAAGCTCGTGGAGGAGACCCAGCTGGGCATTTTGGCATGACCAGGACCTTAAAGATGTTGAAAGAACACTTCTTCTGGCTAAAGATACAAGGGAGTACTCAAAACATTGTGGGCAAGAGCTTAACAAGTCATGTCTCAAAGAGTCCTCTCAAACCAAGAGACTACTTGCCATTCTCCAAAATGACTCACTTCAGTATTTGTTACACAACGGATGATGCTAGCAAAAGCCCTGACTTGTACTTTAGAGAAGTGATTCGGGAAAGGATCAAAGAAGCCTACAAAAGAAGGTCCAACAAAAACAGAAAACCGAGACTCTTCCAAGAGGGTGACTTGGTTTTGGTTCACTTGAGAAAGGAGAGGTTTTCAAGCAAAAGGAAGAACAAGTGGAAGCCACAAACAGAAGTTCCATACAAGGGAAACAACAATGCTTGCAAGGGGGAGTTGCCGGATGATTATGGAGTTCATGCCACGTTCAAAGTGGGAGTTCTTGCCCCTTATCTTGATGAAGATGACATTTCAGAATTGAGGACAATTCCTTTTCAAGGGGGAGGAGATGATCCGAATCAAGAAGCTACTAAAGAGTTCAATGAAGTCACCTTAGCTCCTAATGGTCTTAGTTCAGCTACACTAGCACCTCCTACCAGCTTAGTGGTGTGCCTACTTCAATTTTGGAGCTAGCTCGTGTGTGGGCTGAATAAAGGAGCAAATAGTCAAGGTAATTTGAAGGCATTAACTTGGGTTCACACTCATTCAAGCATGGGGAGTGTACTGAAGTTATGAGGATGATTATGGGCTGATTGCGTTCTCATAGTTAGCTTTGTTTTTAGCTCCATGTTCACACAAGCCGCGCCTTAATGCTCTCTTAGCTTTGTTATTAGCTCCTAGTTTACATAGCTTTGTTATTAGCTCCTAGTTTACATAAGCTTTGTTATTAGCTCCTAGTTCACATAGGTGTAAACTTTGTTTTTGTCACTCTAACCAGCCGGTTTAAGGGTCTTATTGTAGGCTATATATAGCCATCATTTGGAATGAATAAGACATCCAATTTTCATACTAAAAACCTGAGTAAAGCTAAGCTTTCTTTTACGTCCTTGTTGTTTACAAGACAAAGTCTAGAGTAAGTCGCGTTACAAGCTCTAAACTTGCTACTTCAATCGCGTGTTTGATTTAGCACCCGCTTTGTTGGAGTATAGGTCTACTTCACTAAGCATACTATCCTTGGTTACGGTTCATTCATCCTTAAAACTATCCCTACATTCTGTTTTGGTTACTTTGTTTGCGTTCATTTCAGCATACTAATCCATCTTCACGTTCTTGTTTCAAAGTTCATCTTAACTCACATCAGCTTTACTTCCATGCTGGATTAATCCATCTTCACGTTCTTGTTTCAAATGTTAAATTTTACTTCCATGCTGGATTAAGATATTACTTGGCCCAGATTCTGAACTGCCTTCCCTTTTAGGAGAATATTTTCCTCTTCCTATTAGAGGAATAAGTGCCACAACCACTACCACGATACATTCCTGAAAATTTAACATTTAAACAGATAAATACTCCCTTGTTAAAAAATTTGGGAGATGATTTTCAGTACCTTTTTTATAAAAGAATCAAAATCGAAAGGGGCTAAATGTGCTTGCCATGGCAAACATTTGTTTTGAAACATCATGCTTAATTAAAACTATTGCAAGAACTTCCTTTGCAACAGTCGCATAATTAGATTGAGCTGGATACCATTTTCCAGAGTAGAATAAGAACTTCCTTTGCAACAGTCGCATTTTCCATTTTCTTAGTCAAATAAGAGAATTCATTTGACAAGGTCTTGCCTTTGTAGGAATATTTTCATCCGTAAAGTTTTCTTCATAAAGAAGGTCAACAATATGTTTTTTTCGACTCCAAAAAGCATTTTGGGTGGTCATTACAAATATTTAATGAAAATTGATTTTCAATTTCTGAAATCTTTGTTTTAAGCTTAGGATTACTAAGTTTTTCATTCATAGCCAAAATATTAACTTCGTGCTTTAAAAAATCCTAATTGATTTTCCTTTAAAGATATTTGGTTATACATTTCATGTATAGCCTTAGCAAAAGGTTTCATTATAAAATTGAAAATAATAGTTTTGTCTTTATAGGTTGCTATTAACCTATTTTTATCTACACTTTGAAAAGGATAAATTTTATTAATAAAGGCTGTTCCAAGTATGATTGGAGTTGAAAGTATATTTTTAACAAGTAAGAAACTCAAAGGGATACAAGTATCATTAACACAAATGTACGCTTTTGGAAGTTTAAACTGGATATCAAGTTTATCCCCACCTACTTGAGATAAAGTGTGAGTAGTTTTTCCAAAATATCTGGTAGGAATTAATCCTTCTTGTATAACATTTAAATCTGCTCCAGTATCAATTAAAGCAGTAAATTCTTTAAAATATCGATCATCAATTCTAAGTAAGACTTTTACATACCATTTTTGTTCTGTAACAATTTCTAATGTTTGAAGAAATTTATTAGTCGTATTAGATTCATTAGGTAATTTATCCTCCCTTATATTAATCGGTTGATTATTATCCATAGTTTGACAATTTCTTAGAAAAGAAACATCATCATCATTATTAATGATGTTATTATTTTTAGAAAGTTCTTCTTGGAAAATAACTAAAGTTTCTAAATTGGAAATTCTTGTGTCATTATGTTTATTTTGAAATTTTAGATCTTTTATCTCAGATTTTAAAATCTCCATTTCTTTTAAAATGGCATGTAAAGAAGTAGGATTTGAGTGTTTCCTCTTACTTTGAAGAAGTTTAAAAACTTCGGATATGGTATAAGGATTTTTATCAGTGATGATATCATCGTTTTTGTATATATTCGTACTTTTGGAAGTACTGGGAATATTGTCAATAACTTTAGATTGTATTTCGGGGTTTTGGATTGATTTTAACAAATCTATCCATTGATCATTATCAAGGACATTAATATGATTCTCTTGGAATTGAGATATTAAATTATAAAATTCATCCTTATCAGGATTCTTACAAGATTTCCCCATACCACACGGTGTGCATTCTGAACTAGAAGATTCAGAATAAGTATCTGAATCATTATCAATGATTTTGATATTATCATTACTAGAATTACTTAGACTTCCTTCAGTTTCACTATTAGATTCAATATTGTCAAAAAATAATTTTGACAACTTATCTTTAAGACCGTCATCAATCTCCAAATTATTAATCTGTTTTTAAGTCCAGCAATTATTTGCCACGTGACCCTTTTTATTACACTTAAAGCATCTTATTTGCATACAAGAGGTATAACCTTTCTTTTTTTAATTCTTTTTATACTGTTGCCTCTGAAACTTTCTTTGGGATTTTCCATCTAGATTTTTTCTAGAATACTTCCTTTTTTTTGTATCTATGGTAATTTTTGTTTATATTATTATTCCTCTTCTTTTTAGGAGAAGAAGTCATATCCATACCAAATTGTTCACAAAATTCACCTAGATGATGTTTTTCAACTAAATTCTGATTTTTTTTAGTTGTTGGTTTAGTTTAATCTCATTACAAAGGTTTAAACTTTCTTGGGTACAAACTTTTATTAGTTGACCATAATTGTAATCATCATAGTGAATAGAGGCTCCATCTCCTCTAAGAGTTTTTCTAACCCTTTCGGCAAATAAATGAGGTAGACCGTCAATAAATTTGGCTTTCCAATTGATCCGAATCAAGGAGCTACCAAAGAGTTCAATAAAGTCACCTTAGCTCCTCATGGTCTTAGTTCAGCCACACTAGCACTCCTTACCAGCTGAGTAGTGTGCCTACTAACATTAGTGAGCTAGCTCGTTTGTGAGCTGAATAAAGGAGCAAATAATCAAGGTAATATGAAGACATTAACTTGGGTTCACACTCATTCAAGCATGGGAAGTGTACTGAAGTTATGAGGGTGTTTGAGGCTGATTGTGTTCACATAGTGTACACGGCTAAAAGGCTCCCTTGTTAGCTTTGTTTGTGGCTCCATGTTCACATAAATGCCGCGCCTCATTCAAGCTTTGTTATTAGCTCCATGTTCACATAGTTGTAACTTTGTTTTTGTCACCTTAACCAGCCGGTTTAAGGGTCCTTTTGTAGGCTATATATAGCCATCTAGTTGAATGAATAAGACATCCAATTTGCATATCAAAAACCTGAGTAAAGCTAAAGTTTTCTTTTACGTCCTTGTTGTTTACAAGACAAAGTCTAGAGTAAGTCGCGTTACAAGCTCTAAACTCGCTACTTCAATCGCGTGTTTGATTTAGCACCCGCTTTGTGGAGTATAGGTCTATTCACCTAGCATACTATCCTTGGTTACGGTTTATTCATCCTTAAAACTATCCTTTCATTCTATTTTGGTTACTTGTTTACGTTCCATTTCAGAATACTAATCCTACTTCACATTCTTGTTTCAAAGTTCATCTTAACTCACATCATTAGTGGTATCAGAGCTTTGGTCATCCATTTAGACGTAAAGAATGGCAGGAGTGTTGAACTTTGAAGATCCTACCTTCCTGGAACAACTAAAGAGGGCGTGGGAGAACTTCCAGCCCAAAAATTCTCGTTTCCAACCAAGGAGGGAACTGGTGGACAAGATCAAGGTAAATGAACTTCCTGAGTTTAATGGTGGTACTGACCCTGAAGTTTACTTGGAGTGGGAAAGAAACATGGAGAAGCTCTTTGACTTCAAGGATTTAGAGGACGAAGAGAGGTGCAAATACGCCATCCTAAAGCTAAGCAAAGGGGCTTCCCTTTGGTATGAAGGGCTTAAGGTACAACGCACCAGGAATGGAAAGGGTAAGATCACTTCTTGGGAGTCCTTAAAACGTAAACTACGTAAGAGGTATGTCCCAACTACGCACAAGTTATCCTTATACAAAAAAATTGCTAACCTTGTACAAGGAAGAATGAGTGTTAGTGAGTACATAGAAGAATTTGAGAACTTAGTTCTAATGGGAGAAGTAGAAGAAAACGAAGAAATAAAAATGGCTAGGTTCTTACGTGGGCTAAATCGTAGTATTGCTAATACGGTTGATTTATGTCCTTATTCTGATTTTGATACTTTGTGTGGGTTGTGTCTAAAAATTGAGGCACAAGGAAAGGGAAAACATGAGGGTGAGTCTAGTAAGAGTCACGCTTGGTCTCGAACAGATGATGGTAATAGAGTCAATCCTACCAATACTAATCAACCCCTTATTGTTAGAATAACCCTGCACCCCCACCTCAATCTACCACCAAAACAACCACTGAGACCAGTCTATCTAAAGTACGTTGTTTCAAATGTCAAGGTTTTGGTCACTACAAAAACGCTTGTCCTAACAAAAGAGTTGTGACCTTAAGGGAAGTGATCACTGTTAGGGATGAGTTATGGGAAGAGGAACAACGTATAGGGGCTGTTTTTAATGTTAATGATGGAGAGGAAGAGGAAGAAGAAGATTTTGAGGCTTATGAACCCCTGATGTGAGTTGATATGAACTTTGAAACAAGAATATGAAGTATGATTAGTATTCTGAAATGGAACGTAAACAAGTAACCAAAACAGAATGAAAGGATAGTTTTAATGATGTGAGTTGATATGAACTTTGAAACAAGAATGAGAGATATGATTAGTGAACTGAAATGGACGTGAAACAAATAACCAAAACAGAAGGTAAAGATAGTTTGAGGATGAATAAACCGTAACCAAAGGATAGTATGCTAGGTGAAGTAGACCTATACTTCAACAAAGCGGTTGATAGATCAAACACTCGATTGAAATAGCGAGTTTAGAGCTTGTAACGCGACTCACTCTAGACTTTGTCTTGTGAACTACAAAGACGACAAAAGGAAGCACAAAGCTTAACTTTTACTCAGGTTTTTTAATATGCAAATTGGATGTCTTATTCCTTCAAAATGGCCGGCTATTTATAGCCTACAAGAGCCCTTAAACCGGTTGGTTTAGGGTGACAAAAACAAAGCTAAGACTATTGTGAACTAGGAGCTAATTACAAGGTTGGAGCTAATAACAAAGAGATGTGAACTTGGAGCTAATAACTATGCTAAGTGAAGAGTAATCAGCCGTGGTCTTCTTATGTGAACAAGGAGATGAAAACAAGGCTTGAGTGGGAGTAATGAGGCGCGGCAAAGGTGTGAACATGGAGCCAAAAACAAGGCTAACAAGAGAGCTTTTGGACCGTGTACACCATGAGAACACAACCAGCTCTAAGACCTTCTTAACTTTAGTCCATTACTCATGCTTGAATGAGTGTGACCCTAAGTTAATGTCTTCACTTTACCTTGACTAGTTGCTCCTTTATTCAGCTCAAATTCGAGTTAGCTCCATTATTGAAGATGGCTCCTGATTATTGCTAATGTAGCTGGCCTAAGCTTAAATAGGAGCTAGTATTCTTTAGTTGAGCTCTTTAGAACTTCCTTACTAGGATTGGTAGCTCCTTGATTCGGATCATTTAAGGTTGAATAAACCGTAACCAAGGATAGTATGCTAGGTGAAGTAGACCTATACTTCAACAAAGCGGTTGCTAGATCAAACACTCGATTGAAATAGCGAGTTTAGAGCTTGTAACGCGACTTACTCTAGACTTTGTCTTGTAAACAACAAGGACGTAAAAGAAAGCTTAGCTTTACTCAGGTTTTTGATATGCAAATTGGATGATCTATTCCTTCAAAATGGCCGGCTATATATAGCCTACAAGAGCCCTTAATCCGGCTGGTTTAGGGTGACAAAAACAAAGTCTAAACCTATTGTGAACTAGGAGCTAATTACAAAGTTGGGAGCTAATAACAAAGTGATGTAAACATGGAGCTAAAACCAAAGCTAAGGAGTTAAAACTAAAGCTAAATCAAGAGCAACCAGCCGTGGCACCTTGTGTGAACATGGAGCCAAAAACAAAGCTTGAGTGTGCACACCATGTGAACATGGAACTAAACACGAAGTTAGCAAACAGCCCATAATCAACCTCATAACTTCAGTACACTTCCTATGCTTGAATGAGTGTGAAACCAAGTTAATGTCTTCTTATTTCCTTGATTATTTGCTCCTTTATTCAGCTCATACACGAGCTAGCTCCATAATTGAAGACGACTCTTTATTAGTGCTAATGTAGCTGGACTATGTTTATGTAGGAGCTAGTATTCTTTAGTTGAGCTCTTTAGAACTTCCTTACTTGGATTAGTGGCTTCTTGATTCGGATCATCTCCTCCCCCTTGACAAGGAATTGTCCTCAATTCTGAAACGTTATCTCTATCAATGTATAGAGAAAGATCTTCTATTAGGAATGTGTTTTGAACTCCATACTCATCCGGCAACTTCAACTTGTAAGCTCTGTGGTTACCCTTGCACGGAACTTCTAGTTGTGACTTCAACTTGTTCCTTCCTTGGTTTGGGAACCCCTCCATACTCACGTTAGCCAAAGACAAGTCATCCCTTAGGAAGAGCCTCGTACTTCTGTTTTTGTTGTGCTCTCCTTTGTAGGCCTTTCTCATTATGTATCCTGAATTAGAATGCCCTGGGGTGCAAAGGAGGTTTCCTTTAAAAGGAAGTCTTACCTACAAAATAAGCTCATCAAAAGTACCAAAAGAGTTAATCTTGTGCTTGGTAAGTACTTCAGTCTCCATGGAGTAGTAGTCCTTCCAATTCTCAATTCCAATTGTGCCTGCATCTAAGGTGGTTGAATGCGCGTTGTTACAAGACAAAGTGTTAACCATGTCTTCGACCTTACCCTCTTCATACCTTAAGATCTCAGGATCTTTCCTAGGCATCATATAGGATGGTATTCCATTAGAGATAACAACACCTTGTTCCTTTTGCCACTCTTCAAATGGCGTCCCTTCACTGCCACTCTTAATCTCAATTGGTTCTTCTTTGGTGGCATCAAACTCCCCTTCGTCTATAGTATGCACTTCCACAATTTTACTAGCAAACATTGAGAGGCTGGGTTTTCCGACTCTATTTGCTAACATGTTACACACGCTTTGAGGTGTCATGGGTTTGAGTATAATTTTCTTTCCCTTATCACTCAATTCATACTCATTCCTCCTCCCATGGTGAACTACGTCCCTATCAAACTGCCAAGGACGGCCTAATAGTATGTGACAAGCATCCATAGGAATCACATCACACAAAACCTCATCAACGTAGGAACCCATGGTTAATCCAACCCTCACTTGTTTAGTGACCCTTACCTTGTTCCCGTTGTTTAACCAATGTAATGCATAAGGGTTAGGGTGATTAGTAGTAGCTAGACCTAGTTTGTCTACCATTTCAGTTGAGGCAACGTTGGTACAACTACCTCCATCAATGATTAAACTACACCATTTGTCTTTAACTTGACACTTAGTATGAAATAGTTGGTCCCTTTGCTCGGTGTCATGTTGAATAGGGTTAGCATGAAGAGTACGTAGTACAAGGAGCGTATCATAGGCTGGGGGTTCATAAGCCTCAAAATCCTCCTCTTCTCCTTCCTCTTCCTCATTAACATTAAAAACAGCCCCTATACGTTGTTCCTCTTCCCATAACTCATCCCTAATAGTGATTACTTCCCTTAAGGTCACTACTCTTTTGTTAGGACAAGCGTTTTTGTAATGACCAAACCCTTGACATTTGAAACAACGTACTTTAGATAGACTAGTTTCAGTGGTTGTTTTGGTGGTGGATAGAGGTGGGGGTGCTGGGTTATTCTTAACAATAAGGGGTTGATTAGAACTAGTAGGATTGACTCTATTGCTATCATCCATCCGAGACCAAGTATGACTCTTACTAGACTCACCCTCATGTCTTCCCTTCCCTTGTGCCTCAATTTTTAGACACAACCCACACAAGGTATCAAAATCAGAATAAGGACACAAATCGACCGTATTAGCTATACTACGATTTAACCCACGTAAGAACCTAGCCATTTTTATCTCTTCATTCTCTTCTACTTCTCCCATTAGAACCAAGTTCTCAAATTCGTCTATGTATTCACTAACACTCATCTTTCCTTGTACAAGGTTAGCAATCTTTTTGTATAAGGATAACTTGTGCGTAGTTGGGACATACCTCTAACGTAGTTTGCGTTTTAAGGACTCCCAAGAAGTAATCTTACCCTTTCCACTTCTGGTGCGTTGTACCTTAAGCCCTTCATACCAAAGGGAAGCCCCTTTGCTTAACTTTAGGATGGCGTATTTGCACCTTTCTTCGTCCTCTAAATCCTTGAAGTCAAAGAGCTTCTCCATGCTTCTTTCCCACTCCAACTAAGCTTCAGGATCAGTACCACCGTTAAACTCAGGAAGTTCAGTTACCTTGATCTTGTCCACCGGTTCCCTCCTTGGTTGGAAGCGAGAATTTCTTGGCTGGAACTTCTCCAATGCCTTCTTTAGTTGTTCTAGGAAGGTAGGATCTTCAAAGTTCAACACTCCTGCCATTCTTACGTTTGCTTGATGACCAAAGCTCTGATACCACTAATGATGTGAGTTGATATGAACTTTGAAACAAGAATATGAAGTATGATTAGTATTCTGAAATGGAACGTAAACAAGTAACCAAAACAAAATGAAAGGATAGTTTTAAGGTTGAATAAACCGTAACCAAGGATAGTATGCTAGGTGAAGTAGACCTATACTTCAACAAAGCGGTTGCTAGATCAAACACTCGATTGAAATAGCGAGTTTAGAGCTTGTAACGCGACTTACTCTAGACTTTGTCTTGTAAACAACAAGGACGTAAAAGAAAGCTTAGCTTTACTCAGGTTTTTGATATGCAAATTGGATGATCTATTCCTTCAAAATGGCCGGCTATATATAGCCTAGAAGAGCCCTTAATCCGGCTGGTTTAGGGTGACAAAAACAAAGTCTAAACCTATTGTGAACTAGGAGCTAATTACAAAGTTGGGAGCTAATAACAAAGTGATGTAAACATGGAGCTAAAACCAAAGCTAAGGAGTTAAAACTAAAGCTAAATCAAGAGCAACCAGCCGTGGCACCTTGTGTGAACATGGAGCCAAAAACAAAGCTTGAGTGTGCACACCATGTGAACATGGAGCTAAACACGAAGTTAGCAAACAGCCCATAATCAACCTCATAACTTCAGTACACTTCCCATGCTTGAATGAGTGTGAAACCAAGTTAATGTCGTCTTATTTCCTTGATTATTTGCTCCTTTATTCAGCTCATACACGAGCTAGCTCCATAATTGAAGACGACTCTTTATTAGTGCTAATGTAGCTGGACTATGTTTATGTAGGAGCTAGTATTCTTTAGTTGAGCTCTTTAGAACTTCCTTACTTGGATTAGTGGCTTCTTGATTCGGATCAACCCCCAACCTATGACACGTTCTTAGTACTACGCACCCTACATGCTAACCCCATTCAACATGACACTGAACAGAGAGACCAACTATTCCATACTAAGTGTCAAGTTAAAGACAAATGGTGTAGTTTAATCATTGATGGAGGTAGTTGTACCAACGTTGCCTCAACTGAAATGGTAGACAAACTAGGTCTAGCTACTACTAATCACCCTAACCCTTATGCATTACATTGGTTAAACAACGGGAACAAGGTAAGGGTCACTAAACAAGTGAGGGTTGGTTTAACCATGGGTTCCTACGTTGATGAGGTTTTGTGTGATGTGATTCCTATGGTTGCTTGTCACATACTATTAGGCCGTCCTTGGCAGTTTGATAGGGACGTAGTTCACCATGGGAGGAGGATGAGTATGAATTGAGTGATAAGGGAAAGAAAATTGTACTCAAACCCATGACACCTCAAAACGTATGTAACATGTTAGCAAATCGAGTTGGAAAACCCAACCTCTCAATGTTTGCTAGTTAAAATGTGGAAATGCAAGCTATAGAAGAGGGGGAGTTTAATGCCACTAAAGAGGAACCAATTAAGATTAAGAGTGGTAGTGAAGAGAAGCAGTTTGAAGAGTGGCAAAAAGAATGAGGTGTTGTTATCTCCAATGGTATACCATCCTGTTTGATGCCTAGTAAAGATCATGAAGTCTTAAGGTATGGAGATGTTAAGAACAATGTCATGGCCAATACTCTATCCTTAGGGGCAAGCTCGCTTGGATTTAAGACTTTGAAGGGATATTACTCCACGGAGGTTGATGTACTCACCAAGTGCAAGGCTATTACTCTTAACACTTTTAATAAGTTTGTTTTGCAGGACAATCTTTTTCCTAAAGAGAACCATTTTTGTGTCCCAAAACATCCTATTTCAGAGTATATAGCTAGAGAAGCTCAAGGAGGAGGACCAGCTGTAGGTTGTGACATAACCAGGACCTTAGAGACATTAAAGGAGCACTTCCTTTTGTTAAAGACACAAGGGAGTAAGCTAAGCATCTTAAGCAAATACTTAACGAGTCCTTTCCCAAAGAGTCCCCTCAAACCAAGAGAATACTTGCCATTCTCCGTAGTGACTCACCTAAGTATTTATTACACAACGGATGAAGCTATCAAGAGAAAGACCAGATTGATGTCCCAAGCAGAAGCTCCATACAAGGGAAACAACCAAGGTTGCAAGATAAAGTTGCCGGATAGTTATGAAGTGCATACCACGTCCAAGGTAGGAGATTTTGCTCTTTATCTTAATGAAGATGGCTTTTCAGAATTGAGGACAATTCCTTTTCAAGGGGGAGGAGATGATCCGAATCAAGGAGCTACCAAAGAGTTCAATAATGATGCGAATGCGGAAGCGGTTTAGATTAAGATATGAAGATTGGGTCGAAGGTTAATGTAACCTTGAGTGATGACGTGGATTTTGGAGTGAAATTGAACTAAGGTTAATATAACCTTGGTTCGTGGTTAAGGTCTGTGGGAATTTTTAGTTTTGTGGCTCGGCTATTTTTGGGAAGCAGACGCTTCATTTTTTTTGTATTTTGTGATCCGATGTTAATCGGTGAGTAACCAAAGGATATTTAACCCGTAGTTCGACCTTGAACCGGGAATTAATAGCTCAGAGTTTGGAACACCAACCCTCTAAACACTTCGAAGCACCTTCTCGAAGTTTAAACACGTGATTAATAAATTAATCCAGAGTTTGACAAGTTGTTTGTAAATTCATAAATATTCGATGCTTTATTCAATGAAAGACATTGGCTTATATAGCCTACAATGTGTGATATCCTCGTTATATTCCGAGTGATATTCTAGAATAATAATACTAATATAAAAGGAAACAAATACTACGAAATATAACTACTAGTATCACATGCCACCTATGGGTGTGATCTTTATTCTACTTGCTTTAAATAAAAGATAGTGTGTATCAAGGGAGATCACGACATCCCCACTTATTTGATGAAGATCCACTAGCTTGATTCCTTGCCATATATGAGAGATTTCCACAGCTCCAATTATTTGATGGAGATCCTTTTGTTTATTTCTTGCCACATATTCAAGATAGTTTGATATCCCAAATATTTGGAGATCCTCTTGTTGCCTTTTATGTGAAATTGGTGTATCATAAAAGATAATAGCCATATCTCTTTTTATCCTCCTACCATTATGGTGGATATCTTGCCAATCCCACGAGATCCTCCATATCCTTTTAGAATAAGAAATATTCTCTTGATAGATCCCTTGTTTAGTTGCACGAATCTGGCCATGTTTGGGCCAATACACGCCTACCCATAACGATTTGTGATAGGATGGTTCACATGCGTAGTCAATTGCTTTATCAGGACCGTTGACTAATTTTTTGGGCTCCACAATCGGATCAAATAAAGTCACCTTAGCTCCTCATGGTCTTAGTTCAGCCACACTAGCACTCCTTACCAGCTGAGTAGTGTGCCTACTAACATTAGTGAGCTAGCTCGTTTGTGAGCTGAATAAAGGAGCAAATAATCAAGGTAATATGAAGACATTAACTTGGGTTCACACTCATTCAAGCATGGGAAGTGTACTGAAGTTATGAGGGTGTTTGAGGCTGATTGTGTTCACATAGTGTACACGGCTAAAAGGCTCCCTTGTTAGCTTTGTTTGTGGCTCCATGTTCACATAAATGCCGCGCCTCATTCAAGCTTTGTTATTAGCTCCATGTTTACATTACTTTGTTATTAGCTCCTAGCTTTGTTATTAGCTCCATGTTCACATAGTTGTAACTTTGTTTTTGTCACCTTAACCAGCCGGTTTAAGGGTCCTTTTGTAGGCTATATATAGCCATCTAGTTGAATGAATAAGACATCCAATTTGCATATCAAAAACCTGAGTAAAGCTAAAGCTTTCTTTTACGTCCTTGTTGTTTACAAGACAAAGTCTAGAGTAAGTCGCGTTACAAGCTCTAAACTCGCTACTTCAATCGCGTGTTTGATTTAGCACCCGCTTTGTGGAGTATAGGTCTACTTCACCTAGCATACTATCCTTGGTTACGGTTTATTCATCCTTAAAACTATCCTTTCATTCTGTTTTGGTTACTTGTTTACGTTCCATTTCAGAATACTAATCCTACTTCACATTCTTGTTTCAAAGTTCATCTTAACTCACATTGCCAATGAGGACTATTTGTCTCAGGTAATAGTATAACTCTACTAAGAAATGTGTCTTTATACCAACTAAATTCAGTCAAAGTTTTACATCTTTGATTTTGTAATAGAGTCCTAGTAGACTCTTGATTATTAGCATATTGACCTGTAAAATGATCAACAATATTTATAACCAAAGTATAAACAGCTTGGTGAGAAGTAACACCATTCTCAATTTTAACAGTATTATATATACCTAGTTTCTCTTCTTCAGATAAGTAATTGTCCCACCAACCTTTCAATTGGCCAGTGAAACCTGCTACTATCATTTTAGCAACAGTGACATCATCATTATTAGCATTCTTACAAATAGTAGAATACATAAGCATCCTGTGAACGTGATGTGAGTTGATATGAACTTTGAAACAAGAATATGAAGTAGGATTAGTATTCTGAAATGGAACGTGAATGAGTAACCAAAACAGAAAGAAATGATAGTTTTAAGGAAGGATAAACCGTAACCAAGGATAGTATGCTAGGTGAAGTAGACCTATACTTCAACAAAGCGGTTGCTAGATCAAACACTCGATTGAAATAGCGAGTTTAGAGCTTGTAACGCGACTCACTCTAGACTTTGTCTTGTGAACTACAAGGACGAAACAGAAAGCTACGCTTTACTCAAGTTTTGTTATGCAAATTGGATGATCTTTATTCCTTCAAATGACCGGCTATATATAGCCTACAAGAGCCCTTAAACCGGTTGGTTTAGGGTGACAAAAACAAAGACTAAAGCTATGTGAACATGGAGCTAATTACAAAGTAGGGAGCTAATAACAAAGTGGTGTAAACATGGAGCTAAAAACAATGCTTGATGAAGAGTAATCAGCCGTGGTCTTCTTGTGTGAACATGGAGATGAAAACAAAGCTTGAGTAGGAGTAATGAGGCGCGGCAAGGATGTGAACATGGAGCCAAAAACAAGGCAAACAAAGGAACCTTTTAGCCGTGTACACCATGAGAACCAACCAGCCTTAAAGTCCTTCTTGACTTTAGTCCATTTCCCATGCTTGAATGATTGTGACCCCAAGTTAATGTCTTCATTTTACCTTGATTAGTTGCTCCTTTATTCAGCTCAAATTCGAGCTAGCTCCATAATTGAAGATGACTCCTTATTATTGCTAATGTAGCTGGCCTATGCTTAAGTAGGAGCTAGTATTCTTTAGTTGAGCTCTTTAGAACTTCCTTACTTGGATTGGTAGCTTCTTGATTCGGATCATCTCCTCCCCCTTGAAAAGGAATTGTCCTCAATTCTGAAATGTCAATTTTATCAAGGTTAAGAGAAAAATCTTCCATTAGGAACGTGGCTTGGACTCCATAATCATCCGGCAACCTCATCTTGTTGTTGTCACCCTTGTATGGAACTTCTGGTTGTGGACTCAATTTGTTTTTTTCTTTGTTTGGAAACCCATCCATACTCACGTTAGCCAAAGACAAGTCATCTCTCAGGAAGAGCCTCGTACTTCTGTTTTTGTTGTGCTCTCCCTTGTAGGCCTTTCTCATTATGTATCCTGAATTAGAATGCCCTGGGGTGCAAAGAAGACTTCTTTTAAAAGGAAGTTTTACCTGCAAAATAAGCTCATCAAAAGTACTAAAAGAGTTAGTCTTGTGCTTGGGAAGTACTTCAGCCTCTATGGAGTAGTAATCCTTCCAATTCTCAATTCCAATTGTGCCTGCATCTAAGGTGGTTGAATGAGTGTAATTACACGACAATGTGTTAACCATGTCTTCGACCTTACCCTCTTCATACATCAAGACTTCAGGGTCTTCACTAGACATCAAATAGGATGGCATTCCATTAGAGATAACGATACCCTGTTCCTGTTGCCACTCTTCAAATGGCTTCCCTTCACTACCACTCTTAATCTTAATGGGTTCCTCTTGGGTGGCATCAAACTCCCCCTCTTCTACAGCAAGTACTCCCAACTCTTTATTAGCAAACATTGAAAGGTTGGGTTTTCCGACTTTGTTAGCTAACATGTTACACACACTTTGAGGGGTCATGGGTTTGAGTATAATTTTCTTTCCCTTATCATTCAACTCATACTCATTCCTCCTCCCATGGTGAACTACGTCCCTATCAAACTGCCAAGGACGGCCTAATAGTATGTGACAAGCGTCCATAGGTATAACATCACATAGAACTTCATCAATGTAGGATCCCATGGTTAAACCAACCCTCACTTGTTTATTGACCCTTACCTTGTTCCCGTTGTTTAACCAATGTAATGCATAAGGGTTAGGGTGATTAGTAGTAGCTAGACCTAGTTTGTCTACCATTTCAGTCGAGGCAACGTTGGTACAACTACCTCCATCAATGATTAAACTACACCATTTGTCCTTAACTTGACACTTAGTATGGAATAGTTGGTCTCTTTGTTCGGTGTCTTGTTGAATGGGGTTAGCATGTAGAGTACGCAGTACTAGGAGTGTGTCATAAGTCGGGGGTTCATAAGCCTCAATATCTTCTTCTTCCTCTTCCTCTCCCTCATTAACATTAAAAACTGCTCCTATACGTTGTTCCTCCTCCCATATCTCATCCCTAATGGTGATTACCTCTCTTAAGGTCACAACTCTTTTGTTAGGGCATGCGTTTTTGTAATGACCAAACCCTTGACATTTGAAACAACGTACCTTAGATAGGCTAGTCTCAGTGGTTGTTTTGGGGGTAGACTGAGGTGGGGGTGCGGGGTTATTCTTAATCACAAGGGGTTGATTAGTATTAGTAGGATTGATTCTATTACTATCATCCGTTCGTGACCAAGTATGACTCTTACTAGACTCACCCTCATGTCTTCCCTTCCCTTGTGCCTCAATTTTTAGACACAACCCACATAAGGTATCAAAATCAGAATAAGGACATAAATCAACCGTATTAGCTTTATTACGACTTAACCCACGTAAGAACCTAGCCATTTTTATTTCTTCATTCTCCTCTACTTCTCCCATTAAAACCAAGTTCTCAAACTCGTCTATGTATTCACTAACACTCATTTTACCTTGCACAAGGTTAGCAATCTTTTTGTATAAGGATAACTTGTGCGTAGTTGGGACATACCTCTTACGTAGTTTGCGTTTTAAGGACTCCCAAGAAGTAATCTTACCCTTCCCACTTCTGGTGTGTTGTACCTTAAGCCCTTCATACCAAAGGGAAGCCCCTTTGCTTAGCTTGAGGATGGCGTATTTGCACCTCTCTTCGTCCTCCAAATCCTTGAAGTCAAAGAGCTTCTCCATGTTTCTTTCCCACTCCAAGTAAACTTCAGGATCAGTACCACCATTAAACTCAGGGAGTTCATTAACCTTGATCCTGTCCACCAGTTCCCTCCTTGGTTGGAAGCGAGAATTCTTGGGCTGGAAGTTCTCCAATGCCTTCTTTAGTTGTTCCAGGAAGGTAGGATCTTCAAAGTTCAACACTCCTGCCATTCTTACGTTTGCTTGATGACCAAAGCTCTGATACCACTAATGATGTGAGTTGATATGAACTTTGAAACAAGAATATGAAGTAGGATTAGTATTCTGAAATGGAACGTGAATGAGTAACCAAAACAGAAAGAAAGGATAGTTTTAAGGAAGGATAAACCGTAACCAAGGATAGTATGCTAGGTGAAGTAGACCTATACTTCAACAAAGCGGTTGCTAGATCAAACACTCGATTGAAATAGCGAGTTTAGAGCTTGTAACGCGACTCACTCTAGACTTTGTCTTGTGAACTACAAGGACGAAACAGAAAGCTACGCTTTACTCAAGTTTTGTTATGCAAATTGGATGATCTTTATTCCTTCAAATGACCGGCTATATATAGCCTACAAGAGCCCTTAAACCGGTTGGTTTAGGGTGACAAAAACAAAGACTAAAGCTATGTGAACATGGAGCTAATTACATAGTAGGGAGCTAATAACAAAGTGGTGTAAACATGGAGCTAAAAACAATGCTTGATGAAGAGTAATCAGCCGTGGTCTTCTTGTGTGAACATGGAGATGAAAACAAAGCTTGAGTAGGAGTAATGAGGCGCGGCAAGGATGTGAACATGGAGCCAAAAACAAGGCAAACAAAGGAACCTTTTAGCCGTGTACACCATGAGAACCAACCAGCCTTAAAGTCCTTCTTGACTTTAGTCCATTTCCCATGCTTGAATGATTGTGACCCCAAGTTAATGTCTTCATTTTACCTTGATTAGTTGCTCCTTTATTCAGCTCAAATTCGAGCTAGCTCCATAATTGAAGATGACTCCTTATTATTGCTAATGTAGCTGGCCTATGCTTAAGTAGGAGCTAGTATTCTTTAGTTGAGCTCTTTAGAACTTCCTTACTTGGATTGGTAGCTTCTTGATTCGGATCAGAACGTGATTGTGAATTTGTTTTTCAGAATAACAATCTATATTCCATTCATAAATATGAGTTCCACTGTAACTGTTATTAATATGATATTCTTGTTATTCATGAATAAGATCCATTGGTGAAGGTCTAGTATTATAATAAAGTGTATTGATTGGCTTATCAAACCATTTATTCTTTTTGATAACATTAATATTGTCACCATTTTCTGGATTTAACTCATCATCCAGGGTCTTGATACTGAGACTAGCAACTTTATCAGCTAAAGTACTGGTTATTTTTTCAGTCAATTCTTTTCCTTGATCTGTTTTGAATTTAAAATTCTTAATTTCAGGTGGATCCTGAATATTTGTCTGAATATTCAGAATTCTTGAAGATGAAGGTTTAAATTTTTCTATTTTTATCCTGAACAAGGTTATTAATTAGATTAATGACTTTGTCAGTTTTATTATGTAAATCCGCAATATGTTCACCAAGAATTTTTAAGTATAGATTGGCATAATTATTCTGTTGAATCAAGCTATTAAGATGATTAGTAGTAATTGTAGCAACATCGTTTTCAAATATTTTTGAAAGAGCCATATAGTTGCATCCATCAAGTTTAAGGATTGTAAAGGGGGTAAACTTCTTTGAGGTCTTCACCATTTAAAAGTTTGAAATTTCTTTCAAGGAGTGATAAATAATTAGATAAATAAGTAGCACAATACCAAGGAACAAAATGTATGATTTCATTTTTTAAAATACAAAAATCATAAATTTCGTCTTGAAGAACTTGTTGTTGGGTACTATTAAAATTATCAAAAAACCAATCTCTAAATTTGTCTGGCTTCTGAACCAGAAGTAAAGTCTAATAAAGGTAAAATTAAAACTCATTTGAGACATAGTCTCTGACTCCCTTTTGGGTTGTCTTTTTAAAATTTTGTCTGGATGAAGTCGTAAAATGTCTTCATCGGTTTCTATTACTTCATCATCGCTTATTTGATGAGAATCAAGATGGGGTAGGAATATCTAGATCATGGTCTAGAGCTGAAATAAAAGTCATATTAGAAATAGATCTGGTCAGTCTAGAAGTACTACTTCTTGGTCTAAAATGGTTGTCACCAAAATTTAAAGTAACAACTCCTTCTGGAGTTTGTTTAACATCAAATAAATTGGTTTGCATAATAGGTTGTGGGGGAATTGCCTTAGTAATCGTCCAGTTTTCAGGAAAAGATATTTCTTCCCATTTAATCGATTTTCTAGTCGTAATATTAGATCTATTACAATTAGTTTCGATGACAATAGTTTCATTAATATCCTTATCCGTCAATCTGCAGTGAGGATTTAATGTGTATAAAGGTTTAAAATAAATTCTATAACAAATGCATATTAGCTCGGATCCTTTAGCATAATTATAACCATGAGTTTTAACATTTAATGTCAAAGCATCAAGAATATTAGTATCTATTAAAGATAACTGTAAATTTGGGTAAACATCAAAATAAACTGGACCATGAGCTAAGCTAGACATAACTACTCCCATGATTGACTTTTGTCAATCTAAATTTCTACCGTATCTTAGAGCTGCTACAAAGCTCTCTGGTAATCCTTCAAGAGTTAAAGGTTTGAAATCCACTTGGACTAATCCTATGTGAATAAATTTATTATCAGATTTTCTATAAGGTTCTAAATCAAAATTATTTAATAATTTGATGTGCATTTCGTCATTATTTAAAGAAATAGATTCTTCAGTGGTTTTTACTACTTGTTTTAAACCTATCCTTTCAAACCATCCTAATTTATAAATGGTCCTAGTATTAACTTTAGGAATAGTCCATTTGTTTAATAGTTCCATATCTTGAGGTAAATCAGTCTCGTTGGTGGTACTGTTTTTAACGTATTTATTACTCGAACTGGCATGCTTAACGAATTTACTCATAACAGAGAACATGTTGAATTAACTTAACATACCTTAAACTCCCTATTGTCCATGTTATATGTGTGTACACACACACACACATATATATATACACACACATATACACATATATATATATATATGTATATGTGTGTGTGTGTGTATATATATATATAGAGGTTGGTTCAAATAAGGGTAACATGTTTCAGTAAGTGTATATTAAAGTTACAGATGACATACGATAAAGTTGCATTTGTTTAAAATTGATATGTAACTATAACATTCAGCTCTGAAGTGATGAAGTGCAACTTTATCACTCATCTCGTGTAACTTTAAGCACTTTTTGTGTAACTTTAACACTTGACCTTATGCCCTTAAAATAGTTATTGCCCTTATTTGAACCTACCTCTCTCTCTCTCTCTCTTTATATATATATATATACACACACACACACACATACACGTATACATATACATATATATACATACATATATATATATGTATGTATGTGTGTGTGTATGTATGTATGTATGTATGTATGTATGTGTCTATATATATGTATGTATGTATGTATGTATGTATGTATGTATGTATGTATATATATATATGTATGTATGTATGTATGTATCTATATATATATGTATATGTATATGTATATGTATATGTGTATATATATATATCAAAATGTTAGCCCTGATTTAATGTTAGGTTAATAGACAAGATTTGATTTCATAACTAAGGAAGTAACTAAAATATCTATCAAAATATATTTTCTTTCTCTCTCTTTCTTCAATTTCTACCGTCTCTCTGTCAAACCAACCTTTTAGTTTTACTTTTCACCGCTTACCTCACAACACGTTTCCTTTCAAGCAAAGTTCTTTCAATTTCTGAAACATTCCGGCCTTCATTACTCTCTTTATCGTCTTCCCATCTCCATTCAACTCAAAACATTACTATCATCTATGTCTTCTCTTCGCTCATATAGACTACAACTGATCTCTTTATCCATCAACGTCGCAGCTACACCATATTTGAACTCTAAACTTAAGGTAAATTAGGTTTTTTCTGTGGTTTTAATTACTGAATTAAATTTTTAGTTTATTTTACTTGGTTTGTGGTTATTAGGTCTGTTCGTATCCTTTAATCTGTTTCGCTGTATTCTGTAATGGGTTCCGTTGTTCGTGATGCTAATTACTTTTAATTGTTTTCGTTTTATTCCTTTCAATTTGTATATAGAAAAAGAGTAATGCCTTCTTTATTGAGTATTCCACAAATAAATAGAAAAAGAGTAACATCTGTAATTCGATCAACATTAAAAAAATGATATTCCGTGTTACTCTAACTCATTTATCACGTTACTCTAATGAATAATGTGTGTTATTTTTACTGAATCTTACTCTCGTAAAATATGATATCCTCCAAGGAATGAATATCTGCAATTCAATCAACGTTAAAAAAATGATAGTTTGTGTTACTCTAACTCATCTAGCACGTTACTCTAATGAATAATGTGTGTTACTTTAACTGAATCTTACTCTAGTAATATATATGATATTCTCCAAGGAATGAATATCTGTAATTCAATCAACTTTAAGAAAATTTGTTACTGTAATTCGTTCAATATGTTACTGTAAAGAATAAGCTACGTTACTCTAAAAACATATTTCCCTAATCAGAATACTGGTTCATCTTCTACATCCTCCTCGTCCTCATCTTCTTCTTCTGATTCTGATTCTGATTCTGATTCATCGTCAGATGGTTCGACAGTCGGTGGCGGCCGGGCTGCAAAGGGATCCGGGCAATTCCTCTTGTCGTGATGCTCCATCTGCTTACAATTGTTGCACATGTGCTTGGGCTTATTTGCAAGTGCAACGGATTTAGCTTTGCTCGATAATAACCTTTTGCCGCTTCCTTTTGTCTTGGAAATCTTCGCGTGAGTATTGTTATCTCTGCAGTTGATGTACATCCTAGCATCTCTTCCAATTCCTGGGTTTTATTCAATGTCTTGCTACCCCCAATCGACTTAAGCTTCATCCTAAATTCACGGATCAAAGCGCACATGCTCTCCACATCTGCTTTATTAGCGGACCGTAGAATACCCATCGTCTCATGAACTTCCGACCACAATTTAGACATCTCTATCTGCTTTCCGTCTATGATGTCAATGTCATCGCCATCCACACCGTCATCAACAATAAGAGCATTGCGCAGTGCATCCCTCGATCACCTTCTGACAACGTAGTTGTCGGGTATACTGTTCAGGCCCTTCGAGGAATATATCCAAATTATGTGTCGACACAGTATTCCCCTTGTCTCAAACAATTTACACGTGTACTTGACGTCCGACGTTTCTGCAGAAGGTTATTAAAGCATTAAGACAATCAGATCTACAACCTACAAACCGCGTTACTTTAACTCATACTGTGTGTTACTCTAATACATGCATTCTGTTACTTTAACTCATAAATCCCGTATGACAAAAGCATTATGTGCTGGATCTACAACCTACAACCCGCGTTACTTTAACTCATACTGCGTGTTACTCTAATACATGCATTCTATTACTTTAACTCATGAATCCCGTATAAATGAAGACAACAAGCAGTCCATTGCGTACCTTATTTGTAGTGGACTAGAAATTCTTTACCCCTAGTGGCATCCCTCACTGTAGTTACTTCAACCCCATCCCTTTCAGCAAATCGTCTCACACTGTAGGTCCCCACTGTACACCTTACCTCCTCTTGGAATTCATCAAACACCACGTGGGTGTAGATCCTTGTTGCGTGCTGTTCTATCAGCAGGTGGGTTATTGTCTTCGGCAGAGATTGTATATTCTCGTTGTCAAGCTTTTTCTGGGTATACATCTACTAATCCATGGCGCTCTCGAACCGCATCCAGAATTCAACCAACGTTCCGTGCTGGTTCTCAAACCGTTTGAAGAAACTGTTTTCACTCTCCGATCTCTGTGTTGTTCGCATTAAGCCACCCATCTTCAGATCCTGCAGTGTGCCATGACCCACTCCTTCCTAATCGAAAATGTAGTTGCGAACCACTAAACATCCCCCACATTGTGCTCCTCCATTATTTCTATCCACCGCTCGTCGAATTCCACTGCATCGATCTTGTCATCCCACACTATTGCATTCAATTTCTTCAAAAATTCCTGGTAGTCAGCTCTCGAGGCACCGTGTTTAGTGGGGACCTTATTCATTATATGCCAGATGCAAAATCGTTGCCACGCCGATTTAAACATCTTCGCGAACGATGAAATGATCCCGAGGTCCTGATCAGTGAGGATGTACTCAGGCTCCTTGCTGCCCATGGCCGTTAGGAACCGTTCGAACACCCTGTTGAACAATTCAAAGTCCTCGCGCGTGATGAGAGCGCCACCAAAAGTCACCGATCGTTTGTGGTGATCGACACCGGTGAACGGGGTGAATATCATCTTATCTTTGTTCGCCCCTATTGTGTGCTAAATTTAGACCATTTTCCCCTTCATTTAGACCCATTTTTCCATCATTTTGCGAGTTTAGAGTGCGAATATCGCCATATTTTGAGTACTTCTCGCATTAGCGTCCCTCTTGTGCATTTTACGTGTTTTTGGTAGTTTTTCTATCAATTTTGACAGGATTTGGCACCGAATTCACGATCGAGCTTCCACGAGCACAAGAGAAAGGAACACTGTCCAAAAGAGCAAAGCACACAACTTAAAGTTTAAAGCCATCCAATCAATCGACGATGAATGAGACAAGTAAAGAGGCCAGAAGAATGACCGGGTGAAATTTCACTCGATGAAATACCACCGGGCGAAATTTCACCTGACGGTAAAGTGCCTCCCTGAAGAATTTTCCGAGCTTCCTCACCGGGCGAAGTTGACCGGGCAAAATTTAGCCCACTGGGTGAAATTTTGCCCGATGGTGAATAGTGCCAGAAATCGCAAATAGTGAAGAAAATCTCACCGGGCGAAAATTTCACCCGGTGGAATTAGTCCATCAAGCCCCATGACGAAACTTCGCCCTGTGAAGATGCAAAGGTTGATTGTGTCACTAATGAAGCAAAAGTTGGATTTGGGCTTTAAGTTAAGAGACCCATTAAAGATTGGTATATATATGTTACCCTAATTTGTAGTCATAAGCAAGTAGTAATAGGCCTCCATTAGTGTAGTTACACCATCCTCTTAGTAGTAATTTAGTAGTGTAGACACCCGCATTTTGACTGCCAGGTGTCTATGGTAGTTTCCCAAAAAATACCCGATGATGATCGGACGCTAACGTGTTTCTACGCGCTCGGATATGGGCTCAAATCCATTAGTTGTTGGCTAAAGCACTTACGAAGTACAAACCTCACAAAGTCAACCTCAAATCCAGGCCCAACGGACCGTTCCGAGTCAAACAAGACTAATTTGGGCCAAAGCCGACACCGGAAATAAAACCGACTTTTTTACGATTGGGTCAACCCTAGTCAAAGTCGTCTCCGGGACATACAAAACAACCATCCACAACATCAAAAGTCCAAATCAAACACAAACTCATCAAAAAACCCAAGTCGTGGCCCAAAACAGTGGACCGGCGCGACCCAGCTGGGCCACTCGATCGAGTGCCCCACCCACTCGATCGAGTGGGCCTATTTCGAGCCCGACTGCTGGCACAACGGGCCACTCGACCGAGTCACCTGGTTACTCGGTCGAGTAACCCTAACCGGGTGCCCTTGCCTTTGCCTATATAAGCAACCCCATGCACAACCCTAAACACAACTTTTTGCCCTAATCAAACCCTAAACTTTACACACTTTACAACCCTAATCAAACCCTATTCTACACTAAGCAAACCCTAGCCCTAGTCTAGGAATCGAAACCCTAAACCTAGCTTTAGGAATCAAACACCCTAACCACCACAACTCAACCTCCATAAGCCTCGAAACTCCCGTGTTAAAGCCGCGACTACGAGTCCATACCGAGCACAAGAACATGTATGTTGAGGGTGCAAAACCCTTTCTTCCCTTCTTCTCTTCCTCTCGTCATCTTCTTCCTCTTTCTCTTCGTTTTTGTTTTTTTATTTATTTTATTTATCGCATTCTAATATCGATAGTATTATTAGTATAAAACATTAAAATACCCGTCGATTTGTGTCGAGTGCGAAGGATGTCAGGATAAGGAAACCCGAATATACAAGTGTACTGCACACAGGGTTGCCGGTCGCTTATCCTGACACCCTAGCATTTGAATATTGAAATGGGTCAATTTCAACAATAACTCGTATATTTTCGCTTGCATCGCATATTGCATTGACTTTCTAAAAAACCTTCTTCAAAACACATCTTTTTAAGGGTCGAAACCCGTTGATGCGGATCCGACATCACAATCCCTAGGGGTTTATTTTGATGTCGGAAAAGCCGAGGGAATCAAGTCTTTCAATTCTAGCATAACGTCAATCTCGTAGATTCGATACTAATTCCAATAATTAGACGTCGAATCTAACGATCTAGTCATACGAATTAGCTAACGCGATTTCTATTGATGCTAAGATAATTGTCATTCGATTCATCAGAATTACGACTTTATCAAACGCGGAGGAAATCTTCTCATATCGCGATAGCTAATTCAAGTGACTCAAAGTAATTCCTTTTTTATTTTCGCTCCAAGTATTCCATATCGATTCAGTAATTGAATATGGAATACAACGAGTACGTAATTTCAGAACTGAGTATAAATTCCTCAATATTATGCCCAATTCATCAAATCATCAAAAATCACAATTTCGAAATCGATAATTAAAATTGCAAACGAACCTGATTCGTACAGGTGCCACTCGACCGAGTGCCTACGCCACTCGATCGAGTGACATCACCGAAACCGAGACAGAACGTCTCTTACAACCTCCACTCGGTCGAGTCTCACAGTGACTCGGTCGAGTGGCAACGTACTCGGCCGAGTTGGTCAATAACTCGGTCGAGTAGGATCCATAACACGAAACAGAATGTCTCTACGACTTCCACTCGGTCGAGTCTCACAGTGACTCGGTCGAGTGGCGATGTACTCGATCGAGTTGGCCAATAACTCGGTCGAGTAGGGTCATAAAACCCGGAAAGAACCTTTTTCAGAGGTCCACTCGGTCGAGTCCCACAATGACTCGGTCGAGTGGCCCTTAATCACGTCAAACCGTGAATCCTACAATAGCATTCGAGTCTCGTTAATCGTTTTTCGTGACTTAAGTCAACACGTGCCTAATCTATCACGTGAAACATCTTTTTCAAAACCATGCATTAACTCATTTGCATCTTTCTATATCATTCATTATTTTCGTAAACCGTTATACCGTTACTAACGCGTTTATTGTTTCTCTTGTCAAATTTTGGTTGTTTGTTTTATCGTACTAAAATGAACCCACATGCTGAAATTCAACTTTGATGTTAGAATTAATTGCATTAAATTGACGTAGAAACCCTTTTCAATTTCTCGCATGCTTAGGAAAACAATCCTTGCATAAGCATTTTTTCCCGTTTAACTAACGCGCATATTTGAAAGTCAATCGATATCCTAATAGAGGCCGCTAGTGCGGGCGGGGTTGGGTGTCCTTTGTGGGCTTCCCAACACGTACCCTCACCCCTTACTCAGAACCTCGATTTCCGGATGCCCGAAACCGTTGGCGCATGAGAGTCATTCAATACACGATATCCGATAATGTCGGTATCGGTATCAAATGCTAAGGGACGAACCCAATAAACTCTGACATCGGAAATGGGCCGTATTTCGTACACGCCCACTACGACATAGAGTGGGTTCGAACGGGCCCGAACTCCCACAAAGTTCGGTGGCGACTCCACTTCGATTTAAATTTCCATTCGACCCGTTTCATACGGAGATTCATTCGCCTACCCAAACCCGCACGTGGCCGCGTCGGGGTGGACCTATGTCATGTCCACAATTTGGCGACTCCGCTGGGGATTAACTGATGCGTGACTTACCATCGGCATCCTCAGGGTAAGACTCGAATAGAAATTGTTTGACTAGTACAATATGCGTTTTAGTTTTACGGTTCATGCATAACCCATATTTTCTCGGGCCGGTACTGGTGACCGACGTCCCACTATACCATTGATGTACTCCAATATGGATATGTCAAAAGGTGTCCATAGTCGATTCGAGTTGGTTTCGCAGCATGTTCTAAGCTCAATTCGACTTAGAGAGTCTGTCCCGATCAACGTCTAGACTATGTACACTGGTATAGACCCTCTTAGACCGACCGAGACTTAGTGTAGAGCATACATGGCGTCGTTATAATGCTTGTGTGACTACGTGCTATTTGGTTTCCGTGTCGTTTTCAAAAACCGTCAACTTTTCAAAAATACATCTTTTTTTCAAAATATTCAATTTTCAAAACCCTATATGATTTTACTCAAAAGCCTATTTTCTAGACGGTATGCTGCCCAATTCAAAACTCGAAAATGTTTTCGAACTTTCGAAACCAAGGCCCGATACACCTTCCGATTTTCTCGAAAAATCGGGCCTTTCCCCGAGTTCTCTTGGACTTTCCAAAAACCATCAATTTTCAAAACTTTCCTCTTCTTAGGACTTCCCGTATTTAGCAGTGTCGGGTCATGTCGTAAGTTTTCAAGGTCTTTAGTGTCGAAACTCTGTCGATCTTACATCGCGAGTTTCTTCCCCATCCCAGTCCGCCTTATTAGACTAAGGCAAGGCCCACCTACGTAGGACAAACCCCTACAAAGGAGGGCCCGTCAACACAGTAGAGTCAAAAGTTAGGGGATGTCTCACGTGAACCTCCCTTCGAACAGGACTAGGCCCACTCGCTGAATCCTAAGGAAGGCCCACCCTTCACAAGTCACCCGTCTAGGTGTCTTTTCTCGAGTCATTTCCTTTTTAGTCTCGTTCGGGATGTACTTGCTATTCCAGGATTCGGGCTAGTTTCTGATTACGCGGTGTTCTTACAGACAGGCCACCCGAAACCCGGCATCAACGCAAAATGGACGCATTGAAGGAGGCCCTAGAGAAGATCGAGACTCAACTGGCCTCCATCCAAGCCAGCCAAGCAACATTAGACACCCGTTTGAGCGCCGTAGAAAAGACGGCCCCTGTTGACGGGTCCGGGACCACTGGACCCATAGCTGAGCTCATCAGCGTTGTTCGCAGACTCGAGGAACAAGTTCACCTGTCAACGAGCAACTCGATCCACTCCAAAATTGCTCGTTCCTATTCGCCCTTGAATGACGAACTACCTGCTAACCTCAACCTTACGGGAATTCCTATGTTTGAGGGTACCGAAGACCCGGTCCACCACATCCGGGCTTTCAAAGACTTTATGGCGGTCAAGGGGGTAAAGTCCCCCATGTTCACCCACCTTTTCCCTTCCTCTCTGGAGAAGCATCCTAAGGCCTGGTATTACAGGCTCGATTCCAAGAAATACAAAACTTGGGACGATGTGGCAACCGAATTCGCTCGGAATTACGCCGATAATACTGAAATCCAGACTACAATGTGTACTCTGGAGGTGATGGCCCAAGAGCCCAAAGAAGGGTTCACTAAATATCTACAAAGATGGCGGGCCGAGAGCGTAAAACTGGTCGACAAGCCCAGTGAGAAGGTCCTAGTAGAAGCTTTTGTCAAGAACCTTCTCCCATCCTACCGGGTCCATCTCCGGTATGCTGTTATCCCTAATTTTGCTACCCTAACTGAAATTGGTACAAGGATCGAGGACGACTTAAGGTTAGAGAGCCTGACTAAGGCCTCCACCAAGGGCTATCAAGAGGCAAGTTCATCTACGAGAAAGCCCACACCTGCAGCTGCAACTCGCAGCATCTTTGATGAGGTAAACCTGCTTGACACCTCATCCCAAAAGAATACACCAAATCGGGTATTCACAGATATAGGGACTACCTATACTTATGCCTTACAAAGGCTATCTTCAAAGGGTCTGATCCAACCGATAGGCCCGATGCCCGAGCTTCCAGTAGAAAAGAGGCCCAAAAGTTACAACGCCCAGGCCTACTGCCAATATCATCGTGGTAATGAGCATGATACCGAAAAGTGCTGGAAACTGAAGCATCTAATTGATGGCCGGATTTGCCGTGGGTCCTACCGATCAATATACAACCAACTAATCCTAACGGTAGCTAGGGTAAGTCGGGTCGTGTCCACGGAGACGGTTATAGGTGTCTAGACTATGGTCTACTCACAAACAAGGCTAAGTCACAAACAAACACAAAGAGAATAATGATTGACAATCTATGATGGGAGAAGAGGTAAGGACTAGGCTAATAACAAACTAGCTATAACAAGGCTAAATGAAATAACTAAATACCAACTAAACAATGAACTAGAGAAATGATCACTAACTAGAAGGATGAATCAAGTATGGAAGGGAGTAGGGTTAGGTCGGGTTCATAAGTGTAGTAGGATAATTGGGTAATCAAGGGTATAGGTGCCACTTAGTTACTAAGGTCGGTTTGCGCTCTCGCGCCAAAGCCAAAGTCCGCACTCTCGTGTCTAAGACTAGACCCAAACATTCATGCAAGATGCTACTCAAAACACAAACATTCAACCACAAATCGAATACACAATGAGAAGGAGAGAACAAGCATGAGAAGCATTGGCCACTACTACCCATACAAGCAATACAACAAACACATAGTGTGCCCAATAAGTGACTAGCAACAAATGAATCACCTTTACCCACAATCAAGCCCTAATCACCCATAATCCACACTTAATCCCCCTACTAACCCCACAAGGAATCTACTCACTCATTATCAAACTAACAATAACAATGATAAGAGAAATCAACATAAACAACCAAACATTCATTGTGAACAAACAAGAACAATAAAGAATACAGGGTTTTTCTACGTTGTACCCTTTTGTTTTTCAGTTTTCTACCATATACCCCTCCTATTTTCTAAATACCGAATTACAATTATTCTACTAAAAAAACCTAATTAATTTCCATCTCCGTCTCCTATATTTTCTCTAATTCTAATTTTGCATGCATGGTTTCCGATTTTTGTCTTCATTTTATCAAAATTCTTTCACTCTTTATTTTAAGTGCAACATCAATGTTTTGTTTGTTAATGTGATTAAATTAATTTCGTTAAAAATCAGTCAAATATCATTATTTTAAGCTAAAGAATAAGCTGGGGAGAAAGTGAAGGAAAATCAGTAAGGTAAAAAAGAATAAGAAGTTATGTATAAAATGAGGAAAATGGGAAAAATTAATGAAATGAAGGAAAAGTCGGGGAAAATGGAGAGAATACAAGCCAAGGTCATCAAAACTGGTTATGTCATAGCCTAGAATCACTGTCATGCCATCTAATTAACGGAGCATTAGATGGATAATTATCATTAGGTCACGTTTTATGAAGTTAATCAACTATAGGGGTATTAGTGGGGGTTTTAAAAATAGGAGGCGTACATGGTAGAAAACAGAAAAACAAGAGGGTACAACGTAGAAAAACCCAAGAATATATAAAGATTAAAACTTGGGAGATTAACAAAGATTAAGAGAAAAGAAATTATACCCACTACAATAGGATGAAAAAGATGAGAACTTGAATTAATAAGAAACCCAAACAAATCTCCAAGGTTGTCAAGCTTGGAAGAGTCTTCAAGATTCTTCTTAATACAAGACTAATTACTAGATTAAACTAAGATTAACTAAAGATTAACTAGAGATGATGAGAGGCTAATTAGCGTTTTGAATGCTTAAGAGAGGTCTAAAATAATCTAGGGTAAGGTAAGTTCCTTAAACAATACAAGGGAGGAGTATTTATAGGGTTACAAGAATGAAGGAGGAAGATAAAAGAAGTCACGCGCAGCAGCTGGGCCATCCCGTCCGGGACGAGATGGTCCCGTCCGGGACAGAGTGGTCCCGACCGGGACGGGTTGGTCCCGACCGGGACGGGTCCAAAACAGAACCATCGCATTTTGTGCACCTCATCCCGGACGGGATGAGGTCCTTCCCGACGGGGATGGGTCTTGTAGGCCTCCAATATGTTCTTTAAGGCCCCTCCTTGCTTCTCATGGGCTTCTCATCGACTCTCGGGTCTCGGGATCAAGTCTAAGGGGCTCGGGATCGAGTCCCAAGGTCTCGGGATTGAATCCAAAGCATCGAGTGATCCTTCCTTCACTTCGTTGGCTCCAAAAAGTGTATGAAACGAGTCGGAATCGTTTCAATTCTTCATGAATGGTCTCGGGAACCTGAAACGAACTAGAGGAAGCATAAGTAGCCCATGAACCACTCCCAAGGAGCGATTCCGCAAGGAAAATGGGACCAAAACACAACAAACTAGGCACTACAAACTACACTTATCACTAATCCAGGACTTGATCGAGAGCGGGAAGATCCCGTTGCCCGGAGACAAGCCGAGCAACAAAGAAAATCCGTTCAGTGCCCACGCAATATTCACCGGTGAGGTAATCGACTGTTCTCACCTCATCTCCCCCTATATCCCACAAATCAACGGGATATGGTTCGATGACGAGGATGATGTGTACTTAACCAAAGGGGAAGCTGTCCCCATCACCCTTGAAGAGGTCCGAAAGGCTAAGTCCAAAGCCTTAGCCACCAACCACCTCGCCGCAGGTGGGCGTTCTATTCCCACATCCGTCACTGAACCTGCCAGGACGGATCCCGCCCTAGAAGAACCAAAAAATGACACGGCTCTTGTTCAACAAATGAAGAGGGTTCGAGCCGATCTAACCATATGGCAATTACTGGTTAGCTCACAAGCTCATCGGGAAGCGCTGACTAAGGCTATCGATGAAATCAAGGTCGACTCACAGATTACACCTTCTGAAATGGTAGCCACTATTATGCCTTATCTCAAAGGCAAGTCCAAGGAAGAAGGCCCACTCATCACCTTCTCCGAGTCAGATCTGCCAGCGTTCGGGCCCAATCATAATCTGGCCCTATACATTACGGTCATTTGCCGAGGGAAGTACCTCCCGATGACCCTTATTGACGATGGATCCGCCGTGAACGTCCTTCCACTAAGAACCGCTAAAGCTCTTGGCATCACCGATGCTGACTACCTCCCGACAGCACAGACTATCCAGGCTTTCGATGGAAGCCCAAAACCGGTGGCCGGGGCCGTTAAGTTAACAATAATAACGGGCCCAATCGAGAAAGAGTTGGAGTTCCAGATGATTGATGTCACCTCGTCCTTTAACTTACTATTAGGGAGGCCTTGGATCTACGCAGTCAAGGCCGTATCCTCCACTCTCCACCGAAAAGTCAAGATGCCACTTCGGGACGGCATCATCACACTAGAGGCTACTCCAATTACCGTGGCAAGCTGCAATGCTACGGGCCAGACCGACCCACGAGGATTTGATTTCGTGGGCATGATCGAAGAAGAGTATCTCTTTAGGCCTTACTTCACAACTAGCATCGACACGATGCTACAGAACCTAGGATACTTACCGGGGGCTACCTCAAGGCCATATCTTCCAGCTGGAAAGATTATCGAGGTCCTAAACGACGGCGAGTCACATTTTGGATTGGGGTATGCTATAACCCCGGAAAACGTGGTTCGGGCCGGTATTCACAAGGCCATTAACATTCTCAAGGGTACTTACATAGGCCCTTATAGCCCGAAGTTAACTGATTAATTCGTCACTCCAGTCTTCGGAGCTATTCAAGTGGGCCTCTACCAACCCACAATCACATATCCCGAGGCCAAAACGGCTCGGGAATGCAATTTCATCCCCGATGACATATTTGCCCTCGTTCAAACCGAGTGCAAGGAAGGGGAAAGCAACGCCGAGTCCGTGCTGGGGCTCCTATTTGGAGAAGACAAAGCCGTTCCTGCTCCAAAGGATGACTTGGTCAATCTGATCCTCCGCAGCGATCGGTTCGACCCAACTAAGCTAATCACCGAAGTTGGTGCAGACACAGGAAAAAGAGCCTGGAGGAAGACCATCAAGTGGACCGACAGTCAAGGACGGGTCTACAAGCTGACCACCGGCGAGGGAGACATGCCGGATACCGTGTCTGAGTCAGAGTCAGAGTCGGAGGCTGAGTCCGAGTCTAGAGGATCTGGTGTTAGAGTCGAGTCTGTAACCCCTCTTCCCTTATCCACTGAGGTCTCGGGGCCTATCTGATGTGAGTTGATATGAACTTTGAAACAAGAATGTAAAGATGGATTAGTATTCTGAAATGGAACGTAAACAAGTAACCAAAACAGAATGAAAGGATAGTTTTGAGGAAGGATAAACCGTAACCAAGGATAGTATGCTAGGTGAAGTAGACCTATACTTCAACAAAGCGGTTGCTAGATCAAACACTCGATTGAAATAGCGAGTTTAGAGCTTGTAACGCGACTTACTCTAGACTTTGTCTTGTAAACAACAAGGACGTAAAAGAAAGCTTAGCTTTACTCAGGTTTTTGATATGCAAATTGGATGTCTTATTCCTTCAAAATGGCCGGCTATTTATAGCCTACAAGAGCCCTTAAACCGGTTGGTTTAGGGTGACAAAAACAAAGCTAAGACTATTGTGAACTAGGAGCTAATTACAAGGTTGGAGCTAATAACAAAGAGATGTAAACTTGGAGCTAATAACTATGCTAAGTGAAGAGTAATCAGCCGTGGTCTTCTTATGTGAACAAGGAGATGAAAACAAGGCTTGAGTGGGAGTAATGAGGCGCGGCAAAGGTGTGAGCATGGAGCCAAAAACAAGGCTAACAAGAGAGCCTTTGGACCGTGTAGACCATGAGAACACAACCAGCTCTAAGACCTTCTTAACTTTAGTCCATTACTCATGCTTGAATGAGTGTGACCCTAAGTTAATGTCTTCACTTTACCTTGACTAGTTGCTCCTTTATTCAGCTCAAATTCGAGCTAGCTCTATTATTGAAGATGGCTCCTGATTATTGCTAATGTAGCTGGCCTAAGCTTAAGTAGGAGCTAGTATTCTTTAGTTGAGCTCTTTAGGACTTCCTTACTAGGATTGGTAGCTCCTTGATTCGGATCACTATCCCAAGACCTCTCCCTATCCCGCCACTGACCAACGATCAGATGGCCGCTCTTTTCGAGCTTTTCACAAAATTCACCATTGATAATAATAACGAAAACCGTTCTGCTTACGACTTGTCTTATTTCCAAAATTTTCTTAATTTCAAAGATTTTATATGCAATGACATTGAGAAACCCGATGAATAGGTACCTCTACCTCCACATCTGATCGAACAGCTCGAACAAAGGGAGTCCCGAGATCCGGTAATCGAAAAAACCGAGTCCATCAACGTGGGAACCACTTTAGAGGCCCAGATGCTTAGGTTGGGCCTATCCTTAGATCCAGAGGAGAGAAAACAATTCGCAGACCTCCTCCAAGAGGTCAAGGATGTTTTTGCATGGTCCTACAAGGACATGCCGGGTATAGACCGGGAAATAGCTGAACACCGAATACCCATCAAAGATGGGTGCAAACCGGTAAAGCAAAAACTCCGAAGGATGAAGCCCGAATGGTCTCTCAAGGTCAAAGAAGAGGTAGACAAACAATTCAAAGCAGGCTTTATACAAGTGTTTGAATATCCAGACTGGGTTGCAAACATCGTGCCGGTACCCAAGAAGGACGGCAAGGTGCGGGTATGTGTAGACTTCCGGACCTTAACAAGGCTAGCCCAAAAGATGATTTCCCGTTACCACACATCGACATATTAGTGGATAACACGGCCGATCGTGCCCTTCTATCATTCATGGACGGGTATGACGGATACAATCAAATTAAAATGGCAGAAGAGGATATGAGTAAGACCACCTTCATTACACCTTGGGGTACTTACTGTTACATCGTTATGCCATTTTGGCTTATCAATGCCGGGGCCACTTATCAACGGACCGCCACTACTTTATTACATGACATGATGCACAAAGAAGTGGAGGTCTACGTGGACGATATGATCGTTAAGTCCAAAGTCCGGAGTGGGCACATTGCGGCCTTAAGAAAATTCTTCACCCGACTGCACAAGTACAACATGAGGCTAAACCCTCAAAAATGCAGTTTCGGGGTAACATCGGGCAAATTACTGGGCCATATCGTTAGCCAACGCGGCATCGAGGTCGACCCAGCTAAAATCAAAGCCATCACCGAGATGCAACCACCCAAGACCGAAAAAGAAATACGGGGGTTTCTCGGGAAAGTCCAATACATCAGCCGGTTCATTTCAAAATTAACCATGGTATGTGAGCCCATTTTCAAGAAACTGAAGATAGGGGAGCGGGTATTGTGGGACGACAAATGTCAAGCGGATTTCGATAAAATCAAGGAGATTCTATCTGCACCGCCGATATTAATGCCACCTCAACCCGGTTTGCCTCTGTCGTTATACCTAACAACGACCGAGAAAGCCATGGGGGCTATGCTGGCCCAGACAGTCGATTCAGAAGAACGAGCTATTTACTACATCAGTAAAAAGTTCCTTGAATATGAATGCAAATAGACAATGCTCGAAAAGACGTGCCTAGCTCTGGTTTGGGCCACTAAGAAGCTCCGACATTACATGTTTAGTCACGAGGTACACGTATTATCCAAAATGGATCCTATCAAGTACCTGTTTGATGTGAGTTGATATGAACTTTGAAACAAGAATGTAAAGATGGATTAGTATTCTGAAATGGAACGTGAATGAGTAACCAAAACAGAAAGAAAGGATAGTTTTATGGATGAATGAACCGTAACAAAGGATAGTATGCTAGGTGAAGTAGACCTATACTTCAACAAAGCGGTTTGCTAGATCAAACACTCGATTGAAATAGCGAGTTTAGAGCTTGTAACGCGACTCACTCTAGACTTTGTCTTGTAAACTACAAGGACGAAACAGAAAGCTCAGCTTTACTCAAGTTTTAATATGCAAATTGGATCTTCTATTCCTTCAAAATGACCGGCTATTTATAGCCTACAAGAGCCCTTAAACCGGTTGGTTTAGGGTGACAAAAACAAGGCTAAAACTATGTGAACATGGAGCTAATTACAAAGTAGGGAGCTAATAACAAAGCTAATGTAAACATGGAGCTAAAAACAATGTTTGATGAAGAGTAATCAGCCGTGGTCTTCTTGTGTGAACATGGAGATGAAAACAAAGCTTGAGTAGGAGTAATGAGGCGCGGCAAGGATGTGAACATGGAGCCAAAACAAAGCTAACAAAGGAGTCTTTTAGCCGTGTACAACATGAGAACACAACCAGCCTTAAAACCTTCTTAACTTCCGTCCATTTCCCGTGCTTGAATGATTGTGACCCCAAGTTAATGTCTTCATTTTACCTTGATTAGTTGCTCCTTTATTCAGCTCAAATTCGAACTAGCTTCATAATTGAAGATGACTCCTTATTATTGCTAATGTAGCTGGCCTATGCTTAAGTAGGAGCTAGTATTCTTTAGTTGAGCTCTTTAGAACTTCCTTACTTGAATTAGTGGCTTCTTGATTCGGATCATCTCCTCCCCCTTGACAAGGAATTGTCCTCAATTCTGAAACGTTATCTCTATCAATGTATAGAGAAAGATCTTCTATTAGGAATGTGTTTTGAACTCCATACTCATCCGGCAATTTCAACTTGTAAGCTCTGTGGTTACCCTTGCACGGAACTTCGAGTTGTGACTTCAACTTGTTCCTTCCTTGGTTTGGGAACCCCTCCATACTCACGTTAGCCAAAGACAAGTCATCCCTTAAGAAGAGCCTTGTACTTCTGTTTTTGTTGTGCTCTCCTTTGTAGGTCTTTCTCATTATGTATCCTGAATTAGAATGCCTTGGGGTGCAAAGGAGGTTTCCTTTAGAAGGAAGTCTTACCTGCAAAATAAGCTCATCAAAAGTACCAAAAGAGTTAGTCTTGTGTTTGGTAAGTACTTCAGTCTCCATGGAGTAGTAGTCCTTCCAATTCTCAATTCCAATGCTGGTTGAATGCGCGTTGTTACAAGACAACGTGTTAACCATGTCTTCGCCCTTACCCTCTACATACCTTAAGATCTCAGGATCTTTCCTAGGCATCATATAGGATGGTATTCCATTAGAGATAACAACACCTTGTTCCTTTTGCCACTCTTCAAATGGCGTCCCTTCACTGCTACTCTTATTCTCAATTGGTTCTTCTTTGGTGGCATCAAACTCCCCTTCGTCTAGAGTATGCACTTCCACAATTCTACTAGCAAACATTGAGAGGCTGGGTTTTCCGACTCTATTTGCTAACATGTTACACACGCTTTGAGGTGTCATGGGTTTGAGTATAATTTTCTTTCCCTTATCATTCAATTCATACTCATTCCTCCTCCCATGGTGAACTACGTCCCTATCAAACTGCCAAGGACGGCCTAATAGTATGTGACAAGCATCCATAGGAATCACATCACAAAAAACCTCATCAACGTAGGAACCCATGGTTAATCCAACCCTCACTTGTTTAGTGACCCTTACCTTGTTCCCGTTGTTTAACCAATGTAATGCATAAGGGTTAGGGTGATTAGTAGTAGCTAGACCTAGTTTGTCCACCATTTCAGTTGAGGCAACGTTGGTACAACTACCTCCATCGATGATTAGACTACACCATTTGTCTTTAACTTGACACTTAGTATGGAACAGTTGGTCTCTTTGTTCAGTGTCATGTTGAATTGGGTTAGCATGTAGAGTACGTAGTACTAGGAGTGTGTCATAAGCCGGGGGTTCATAAGCCTCACAGTCTTCTTCCTCTTCCTCCCCTTCCTCATTAACATTAAAAACAGCCCCTATACGTTGTTCCTCTTCCCATAACTCATCCCTAACAGTGATTACTTCCCTTAAGGTCACTACTCTTTTATTAGGACAAGCGTTTTTGTAATGACCAAACCCTTGACATTTGAAACAACGTACCTTAGATAGACTAGTTTCAGTGGTTGTTTTGGTGGTGGATTGAGGTGGGGGTGCTGGGTTATTCTTAACAATAAGGGGTTGATTAGAACTAGTAGGATTGACTCTATTGCTATCATCCATCCGAGACCAAGTATGACTCTTACTAGACTCACCCTCATGTCTTCCCTTCCCTTGTGCCTCAATTTTTAGACACAACCCACACAAGGTATCAAAATCAGAATAAGGACACAAATCAACCGTATTGGCTATACTACGATTTAACCCACGTAAGAACCTAGCCATTTTTATTTCTTCATTCTCCTCTACTTCTCCCATTAAAACCAAGTTCTCAAACTCGTCTATGTATTCACTAACACTCATTTTACCTTGCACAAGGTTAGCAATCTTTTTGTATAAGGATAACTTGTGCGTAGTTGGGACATACCTCTTACGTAGTTTGCGTTTTAAGGACTCCCAAGAAGTAATCTTACCCTTACCATTTCTGGTGCGTTGAACCTTAAGCCCTTCATACCAAAGGGAAGCCCCTTTGCTTAGCTTGAGGATGGCGTATTTGCACCTCTTTTCGTCCTCCAAATCCTTGAAGTCAAAGAGCTTCTCCATGTTTCTTTCCCACTCCAAGTAAACTTCAGGATCAGTACCACCATTAAACTCAGGGAGTTCATTTACCTTGATCCTGTCCACCAGTTCCCTCCTTGGTTGGAAGCGAGAATTCTTGGGCTGGAAGTTCTCCAATGCCTTCTTTAGTTGTTCCAGGAAGGTAGGATCTTCAAAGTTCAACACTCCTGCCATTCTTACGTTTGCTTGATGACCAAAGCTCTGATACCACTAATGATGTGAGTTGATATGAAGTTTGAAACAAGAATGTAAAGATGGATTAGTATTCTGAAATGGAACGTGAATGAGTAACCAAAACAGAAAGAAAGGATAGTTTTATGGATGAATGAACCGTAACAAAGGATAGTATGCTAGGTGAAGTAGACCTATACTTCAACAAAGCGGTTTGCTAGATCAAACACTCGATTGAAATAGCGAGTTTAGAGCTTGTAACGCGACTCACTCTAGACTTTGTCTTGTAAACTACAAGGACGAAACAGAAAGCTCAGCTTTACTCAAGTTTTAATATGCAAATTGGATCTTCTATTCCTTCAAAATGACCGGCTATTTATAGCCTACAAGAGCCCTTAAACCGGTTGGTTTAGGGTGACAAAAACAAAGCTAAAACTATGTGAACATGGAGCTAATTACAAAGTAGGGAGCTAATAACAAAGCTAATGTAAACATGGAGCTAAAAACAATGTTTGATGAAGAGTAATCAGCCGTGGTCTTCTTGTGTGAACATGGAGATGAAAACAAAGCTTGAGTAGGAGTAATGAGGCGCGGCAAGGATGTGAACATGGAGCCAAAACAAAGCTAACAAAGGAGTCTTTTAGCCGTGTACAACATGAGAACACAACCAGCCTTAAAACCTTCTTAACTTCCGTCCATTTCCCGTGCTTGAATGATTGTGACCCCAAGTTAATGTCTTCATTTTACCTTGATTAGTTGCTCCTTTATTCAGCTCAAATTCGAACTAGCTTCATAATTGAAGATGACTCCTTATTATTGCTAATGTAGCTGGCCTATGCTTAAGTAGGAGCTAGTATTCTTTAGTTGAGCTCTTTAGAACTTCCTTACTTGAATTAGTGGCTTCTTGATTCGGATCACTGTTCGAGAAGCCCATCCTCAATGGCAGAATGTCCAGATGGACTTTAATGTTAGCTGAGTTTGACCTCAAGTTTGTACCATTAAAAGCCATCAAAGGCCGGGTAGTAGCCGAGTTCCTCGCCGATAGCCCGATATCTTAAGAGGACCACACCGACACTTGGGCCTTTCCTGATGAAGACATATTCCATACTGACACCAAAACATGGGATTTTTATTTTGATGGAGAATCCAACTTTCGAGGATTCGGGGTCGGAATCCTGCTAATTTCACCACGAGGGGAACACACTCTCTTATCCATCAAATTGGACTTTGACGTGACCAATAACGCAGCCGAATATGAAGCATGCATTCACGGGTTGCAAGCCGCCGCTGATTTAGGGGTAACAAACCTCTGGGTCCACGGTGATTCGTCATTGGTCATCAATTAGGCTCTTCAAAAGTGGAAAACTCGGAACGCCAACCTCGTGGCTTACCAAGCACGGGTAAGGGTTCTAGAGAAACAATTCCAAAAGGTAGAATACATTTATCTCCCCCGGGAAGAAAATCAATTCGCAGATGCACTTTCCAAATTAGCATCTCTACTGAACATCCCGGATCACCTGACCAGCATGCTGATCTGTGTCGAAAGACGGTCTGAGCCGGCGTATGTACACGCCATCCAAGACATCGAGCTAGCCGACCCATAACCTTGGTATCAGTCGGTCCTAAACTACTTGGCAACGGGAGAGTATCCCCCGGGAACTGAAAACCGGGCCAAGAAAGCCCTGCGGAGATTGACAACCCAATTTGTTCGCACGGACGACGGGCAACTGTACAAAAAGACGGCACAGGGGGCTCTTCTCCTATGCATCGACAAAATACAGGCCGAGAAGGTTATGGCCGAAGTACACGATGGTGAAAACGGTCCGCATATGAACGCCCATATGCTAGCCCGCAAAATCATGAGGCTCGGGTATTATTGGAACACCATGGAAATAGACTGTCAGTTGTATGTCAAACACTGCCATAACTGTCAGATCTTTGCCAATGTACAACATATGCCATCTTCCCTCTTATATACCATGACATCACCGTGGCCATTTTCGACATGGGGTATAGACATAATTGGAAAGGTGCATCCTTCCGGGGCGGGAGGTCATTGCTTCATTTTGGTGGCCATCGACTACTTCACCAAATGGGTCGAAGCCGAGTCATACCGTGTCTTGAACGCCAAGCACGTGGCCAAGTTTATCCAGAATAAGATCATATGCCGGTATGGGATCCCTCACGAGTTCATCAGTGATCACGGGACCCACTTTCAAGCTGAAACAGCCGCATTGCTGGCAAAATATAAAATTCAAAGGCATACATCTTCGCCTTACCGACCTCAAACAAACGGAGCGGTAGAAGCGGCCAATAAGACAATTGTCACCATACTTAAAAAGATGGCTGAGAATTACCGGGACTGGCCCGACAAAATACCCTTTGCCCTATGGGGATATCGAACCTCGATCCGCACCGCAACCAGAGCAACCCCGTATTACTTGACATCTGGAATGGAAACGGTCCAACCGGTCGAGCTAGAAGTACCATCCCTCAGGATTTTACTTGAAAGCCAAGTACCTGAAGCAGATTGGGTCCAAGCCCGATACGATTCGCTAGTCCTTTTAGACGAACGGCGATCACGGGCCCTCAACAATATTCAGATATATCAAAAGAGGATCCAACGGGCTTTCAACAAAAGGGTTAGGCCCAGAAACATCAAAGAAGGGGATCTGGTCCTAAAATCGGTTCGTGCCTTACTACCGGTTGACCCAAGGGGTAAATTCAAACCCAATTGGGCTGGGCCGTACTTAGTCAAGAAGGTCCTATCAGGAGGAGCGGTGATGCTGACAGACTTGGACGAGAACGAAATCGTCAACCCAACCAACTTGGACCAGCTGAAGCGCTACTACCCCTAAACCCCATCTCAATGTCATTTGCAAAAAAAAAATTTAAAAATTTGTCTTTTTATAAATTTTCAAAAATTATAGACAAGTCAATAAGTCATAATTAATTATTCTACTGTCGCACATCTCGAATTAATAATCTTGATGTATTTCGAAAATTGCAAAAATCAATCAAATCAATTTTTGAACTACGTTTGGTTTGATTTCGTTAATCGTGGATACGTAGGCACCCCTCAAAAGGGTACAACCACTGCAATAAACGAAAAGGCGGGAACGGTATTCATTAATATGTCTTTTATTAAAATTTTGATAAATTCGGGAATTACAAAAAAAACAACCGCCAAAAACGGCAAACCACAAAAAATCACACTCAAAAAAAATAATAATAATATCTAAATAATAAAACAAGGAGACTAATATTCCGGCATCTTGCCCTTTCCCTTGTCCTTAGGGTCGCGCGGAGCCCGAGGTCGTCGGGGCGGGGACCAATGTTCCCGGATCACAAGGGGAACCTCCTTAGCTCGAACCCATTTGTTTGACAACGGGTCTTCGGCAACGGTCTCCGATCCAAGTCGAGCCCGCACGTGCTCGTGTAATCTATCACGTGGGCCAAGTCGGTCCTGCACGGGTAGTTTTGGGTCTAGTCTCCTTTCCAAGTCAGTCTGGGGGCTCACCTTCCCCCAAGCACCTTTAGTACTGGACCCTCCAGCTTGGGTCTTGGTCTTCTTCTTCTGCCCTGACATAAGACGGACAAGGGTAGCAGGAGTGTCTCCTTCGTCAAAAAAGCCCCTGTTGCTTGCTCCCTTCGCAGCAGGTCGAAAGCTTCATCAACCTTCAGAGCAGCTCGGGCTTTAGCATTCCCTGCTTTGGTCCACTTCGTGTAAGAGTCAGAAACCCAGATTGAGTGGCGAGATTTGGTGATGGGCCAGGTGTGCCGGGTGTACCATCTTTGCATCCAGGTATCACACATTACATCAGTTAGTTGGGTAGGGTCACTCACAACTGCTTCAACTTCAGGGATTGATCCGAATCAAGGAGCTACCAATCCAAGTAAGGAAGTACTAAAGAGCTCAACTAAAGAAAACTAGCTCCTACTTAAGCATAAGCCAGCTACATTAGCAATAATAAGGAGTCATTTTCAATTATGGAGCTAGCTCGAAATTGAGCTGAATAAAGGAGCAACTAATCAAGGTTAAATGAAGACATTAGCTTGGATTCACTATCATTCAAACATGGGAAGTGGACTGAAGTTATGAAGGTATTAAAGCTGGTTGTGTTCTCATGGTGTACACGGCTAAAAGGCTCCTTGTTAGCCTTTGTTTTTGGCTCCATGTTCACACCTTTGCCGCGCCTCATTACTCCTACTCAAGCTTTGTTTTCATCTCCTTGTTCACACAAAGAAGACCACGGCTGATTGCTCTCCATCAAACATTGTTTTTAACTCCATGTTTACACTAGCTTTGTTATTAGCTCCCTACTTTGTAATTAGCTCCATGTTCACATAGCTTTAGTCTTTGTTTTTGTCACCCTAAACCAACCGGTTTAAGGGCTCTTGTAGGCTATATATAGCCGGTCATTTGAAGGAATAAAAATCATTCAATTTGCATATTAAAAACTTGAGTAAAGCTGAGCTTTCTGTTTCGTCCTTGTAGTTTACAAGACAAAGTCTAGAGTGAGTCGCGTTACAAGCTCTAAACTCGCTATTTCAATCGAGTGTTTGATCTAGCAAACCGCTTTGTTGAAGTATAGGTCTACTTCACCTAGCATACTATCCTTGGTTACGGTTTATCCTTCCTCAAAACTATCCTTTCATTCTGTTTTGGTTACTTGTTTACGTTCCATTTTAGAATACTAATCCATCTTTACATTCTTGTTTCAAAGTTCATATCAAATCACATCATTAGTGGTATCAGAGCTTTGGTCATCCATTTAGACGTAAAAATGGCAGGAGTGTTGAACTTTGAAGATCCTACCTTCCTGGAACAACTAAAGAAGGCGTTGGAGAACTTCCAGCCCAAGAATTCTCGTTTCCAACCAAGGAGAGAACCGGTGGACAAGATCAAGGTAACTGAACTTCCTGAGTTTAACGGTGGTACTGATCCTGAAGCTTACTTGGAGTGGGAAAGAAGCATGGAGAAGCTCTTTGACTTCAAGGATTTGGAGGACGAAGAGAGGTGCAAATACGCCATCCTAAAGCTAAGCAAAGGAGCTTCCCTTTGGTATGAAGGGCTTAAGGTACAACGCACCAGAAGTGGAAAGGGTAAGATTACTTCTTGGGAGTCCTTAAAACGAAAACTACGTAAGAGGTATGTTCCAACCACGCACAAGTTGTCCTTATACAAAAAGATTGCTAACCTTGTTCAAGGAAAAATGAGTGTTAGTGAATATATAGAGGAATTTGAGAACCTGGTTCTAATGGGAGAAGTAGAAGAGAATGAAGAGATAAAAATGGCTAGGTTCTTACGTGGGTTAAATCGTAGTATAGCTAATACGGTTGATTTGTGTCCTTATTCTGATTTTGATACCTTATGTGGGTTGTGTCTAAAAATTGAGGCACAAGGGAAAGGAAGACATGAGGGTGAGTCTAGTAAGAGTCATACTTGGTCTCGGATGGATGATAGCAATAGAGTCAATCCTACTAGTTCTAATCAACCCCTTATTGTTAAGAGTAACCCAGCACCCCCACCTCAATCCACCACCAAAACAACCACTGAAACTAGTCTATCTAAGGTACGTTGTTTCAAATGTCAAGGGTTTGGTCATTACAAAAACGCATGTCCTAACAAAAGAGTCGTGACCTTAAGAGAGGTAATCACCATTAGGGATGAGATATGGGAGGAGGAACAACGTATAGGAGCTGTTTTTAATGTTAATGAGGAAGGGGAGGAAGAGGAAGGAGACTTTGAGGCTTATGAACCCCCGGCTTATGACACACTCCTAGTACTACGTACTCTACATGCTAACCCAATTCAACATGACACTGAACAGAGAGACCAACTGTTCCATACTAAGTGTCAAGTTAAAGACAAATGGTGTAGTCTAATCATTGATGGAGGTAGTTGTACCAACGTTGCCTCAACTGAAATGGTGGACAAACTAGGTCTAGCTACTACTAATCACCCTAACCCTTATGCATTACATTGGTTAAACAACGGGAACAAGGTAAGGGTCAATAAAAAAGTGAGGGTTGGTTTAACCATGGGATCCTACGTTGATGAGGTTCTATGTGATGTTATACCTATGGACGCTTGTCACATACTATTAGGCCGTCCTTGGCAGTTTGACAGGGACGTAGTTCACCATGGGAGGAGGAATGAGTATGAGTTGAATGATAAGGGAAAGAAAATTATACTCAATGTAACACCCCTGATTTTATAAATTAAATTAATTTAAAATTATGTTCGTACTTTTATATTTACGATTGAACTCGTAATTCTCAAAATTATTATAAAACGCGTTTACCGTTCAATCGTTTCAAACTCCTAAAATTCTATTTATCTCGGAAACATATTTTAATTCTTTTTCGATTTATTTTACACATTTAATTTAATTCTTATCGAAAATCTATTTCGACGATTTAAATTCTAAATTCTTTTATTTTTAAGCTCGATTTTCTATATTTATTTTCAAACTCCTAAAATTCTTTTATTTAGCTCGAAACTCATTTATTTTAAGTTTCGTCAAAATATTTATTTTCTTTCCTCGAGAAATCAATTTAATTCACTTTATCGAAAATTTATTATTTATCGGGAAATACTATTTGGTCGTCTAATTATTTATTTCAATCAGCTTCATTTTCGTCTCGAGTACTTTATTTACTCATTTTAAGTGACGGTCTGATGATTTATTTATTTTATTTTATTAACTCATTTTGATCCAATTCGTGGGTCAGTCAGCTTGTCGTTACGGAATTCGTTTAAATTGTATTTCCGAACTGATTCACTTAATTAGTTGTTTCATCCCACTTGTATTACTTCCAGCCCTATTCCAATTCTTTATTTTCAACGTTTTGTTTCCCATTCTCTTGGTTCAATGTATTCAACTCTCATTCACTCCCCCATACATTCCACCGCTTCACCTTTTGTGTTGATATTCATTCTTTCCACCATTTCAGCCTCATTCATTCATTCATTCATTTTCCCTTACACTTTCTCTAATACATTCCACCGTCTCAATTCATCATTCATTTCCTCAACCTGCGTCCTCTTCTCTTCATCCTATTCATCTCCTTTTCCTTACCCTTCATCGTCCCTTTCTTTTTTCTGTTTCCCCTGTCCTCTCGTTGCTGTCTCTGCGGTCTGTTGTTGTTTTTATTACGGCTGCTGCTGCTTCTATTTCTGCTGTACTTTGTGGTTGCGCTGCTGCTCTCTACCGCTGCTGCTGCTGCTGCTGCTGCTCTCTACCGCTACTGCTGCTGCTGCTGCTTTCTACCGCTGCTGCTGCTGCTGCTCGTGGATGTTGTTGATATGGTCGGTGTTGCTGCTGCGTTTGGCAATCGTCTTTTGCAGGAATCCATGGAGGTAATTCTCCTTCTTTTCTTCTTCTTCTCCCTCTGATTTCTTTCTTTTGCTGGCCTCGATGCCATTGTCGTTGTCATCCTGTTTTGTTGTCCGTATGTGCGGTTCTGCTGCTATGTTAGTACTGATGTTGATGCGGCTGCTTTGTTCCTCTCTTCCTTTCTTCTTTTCTCTTCTCACGCTGATTCTGCTGCTGCGTTTTGTTTACTCCGTCAGTGTCATTCTCTTTTCTTTTTTTCGTGCGCTAATTCGTTTGTCTTCTTAAGCTACACGATTTTCTTCACCTGATTGGTTGATACTACTGCTGTCCGTCCTGTCTCGGAGTTTGTCTGTCTTCTCCTGTCTGTCTTCTTCGCTCGTTTTCATTCTGTTTCGGTTTTCGTCATTCGTTGTTGTTTGTTGTTCGACTGCCGTTGTTTCCTGCGGATTTGTGGCTCGTTCATTTCTCTATTCTTTTATCGATCCTTAATCCGATTCCTTTATTTCTGTTTCCTTCCCGTTACCGTTGGAGTATGAAGCTTTTCTAGAACGAGTGTTCAAGACGACTTTGGAACTCGAGATTGGAGCTCGGGCTGTTTGACGATCTGAGGTTATCTTTTCGACACAAGGTAACTTTAGGACGTTACTCGATTTTATATCGTATGTTTGAGTAGTAGTATGTAGTAAATATTTTAACTTCGATTTTCTATTTTAGCTATATATTATTGCTAATTATATTAATTTTAAATCATACGCCTTTCTATATTTTTATAACTTTCGATATCGTTTTATAAATCGTTAATAATTTTATAAATTATGATCGTTATAATATTTTGTTGGTTATCGTGACATTAGTAACTAAATAATATCGATTTCATATTTTCGTCATATTTTTATTAATTTATAACTTTAACTCAAAATCGTATTTTTATACTATAATCGAGATTTGTATACTTGTTCAATAAATTAATTTCGTTTTACGAATTATATCAATAAATGAGAAAATAGTCGATTTTGTTTTAAATACATTTTTAGTCAAAAATATTTTCCCTAATATTTTCTCATTTGTCTATGATTGATTATTTTTAGTAAAATCAGTATTTTTAATGATAAAATCTATTTGCTAAAATTTAATTCGAAAGCTTCATAAAATCTCGCTTAATTTATAAAACTCGTCGACTCAATTAATTTTGATATCGTTTTTCTTAAAATATCTCTTTTCTAAAATTTATTATTTTAACTCGATTTTGTAATTAGTTATAAAATTCTATATATTGACTTATTATATTTTATTTATATCTTGAGTAACGAATTTCGAAATATAATAATGTTACGAAAACGACGATAATAATAAAATGTTAATTTCGTTAGATATGCTATTTTTATACATTTCACTTATTTTAATAACTTACGTATTTTCTATAACAATATTTCTATTTTAAGTAAGTTTCTAAAATTAGTAAGTTTCTATTTATAGAAAGTTTTCCTTTTAATATAAAATGGTTATTCCTTTTATCCATATCATTTATATTGATTATAATTAATTTTGAATATCGATAATGGCTGTTTTGGGTTATGGAATAAAGAGAAGTGTGGGGTTAGAGTAATATAGTCTGGGATGTACATTTTTGCCATCAACTGTAAGGCTGGTGTGTCTTTATGGGGCACATTGGTTGTTGAACTGAGCATGGTTTGTGCTCAGGAGTGTGTATATTTTGACCTTAAACTTAGATATCGCATCGTGTAACTCGCCGTCGGGTTGAACTGGATTACGGTTGGTGTCCAGGAGGGGTGTACATTACTTAAGCCAGGACCTCGCTGCACGCAGTCCTGTTATAGTTGAGTTGCCTGGTTAGAGACTGGATTCTGTTATGAGTTAAGTCTACAGTTCTCGAAGCTAGTTTCCAGTATTATCCTAGTGAAAGTCTAGCCTTGTGCACACTGAACGAATTTCCATAACGCCATTTTTGAATATTATATTATCGATTGAATTTTTGACTTGCAGGTTTGCAAATGTTTTAAGTTTCCTCCGAGAACTTATTTTATTATATCGTTTTTAATGTTTTCTCATTTTAAGTATTTTGATATAATAATACTATTATTTTTCCATATGACATAATATGGCTGGGAGAACGTCCGAGTTACTCCCCACTGATGTGGCTGTTATGTTTATAACATGACAGGTATTTGCTGCTGGGTTTTGGGTGTGAGCTAGCGAGTAGCGTGGATCCTACTCTTTCTTTATTCACGTTTATTTATGGATTTGTATAACCCTGTTTGAAGAATTTCTATTTAGCCCTTTTGTAAAAAGTGGCCTTTGTATTGACTTACCATTTCTTTTAATAAGATATAGTTTGTCAGTGTGTTTTAATCCCAACTCTACAGTGTTTCCGCCACTGTATTGCGTTAGATTTTCTAGGGGATTACACTCAAACCCATGACCCCTCAAAGTGTGTGTAACATGTTAGCTAACAAAGTCGGAAAACCCAGCCTTTCCATGTTTGCTAGTAAAGAGTTGGGAGGACTTGCTGTAGAAGAGGGGGAGTTGGAAGCCGCCAAGAAGGAACCCATTAAGATTAAGAGTGTTAGTGAAGAAGAGTGGCAAAAGGAACAAAGTGCTATTATCTCTAACGGAATACCATCCCGTTTAATACCTAGTAAAGATCCTGAGATCTTAAGGTATGAAGAGGGTAAGGTCAAAGACATGGATAACACATTATCTTGTAACAACACACATTCAACCACCTTAGAGGCAGGCACAATTGGAATTGAGAATTGGAAGGACTACTACTCCATGGAGGCTGAAGCACTTGCCAAGCACAAGACTAACTCTTTTGGTACTTTTGATGAGCTTATTTTGCAGGTAAGACTTCCTTCTAAAGGAAACCTCCTTTGCACCCCAAGGCATTCTAATTCAAGATACATAATGAGAACGGCCTACAAAGGAGAGCACAACAAAAACAGAAGTACTCTTCATAAGGGATGACTTGTCTTTGGCTAACGTAAGTATGGAGGAGTTCCCAAACCAAGGAAGGAACAAACGGAAGTCACAACCAGAAGTTCCGCACAAGGGTAACCACAGAACTTACAAGTCGAAGTTGCCGGATGAGTATGGGGATCAAGCCACCCTCCTAATAGAAGATCTTCTTCTATACCTTGATAAAGATAACATTTCAGAATTGAGGACAATTCCTTGTCAAGGGGGAGGAGATGATCCGAATCAAGGAGCTACCAATCCAAGTAAGGAAGTACTAAAGAGCTCAACTAAAGAAAACTAGCTCCTACTTAAGCATAGGCCAGCTACATTAGCAATAATAAGGAGTCATTTTCAATTATGGAGCTAGCTCGAAATTGAGCTGAATAAAGGAGCAACTAATCAAGGTTAAATGAAGACATTAGCTTGGATTCACTATCATTCAAACATGGGAAGTGGACTGAAGTTATGAAGGTATTAAAGCTGGTTGTGTTCTCATGGTGTACACGGCTAAAAGGCTCCTTGTTAGCCTTTGTTTTTGGCTCCATGTTCACACCTTTGCCGCGCCTCATTACTCCTACTCAAGCTTTGTTTTCATCTCCTTGTTCACACAAAGAAGACCACGGCTGATTGCTCTCCATCAAACATTGTTTTTAACTCCATGTTTACACTAGCTTTGTTATTAGCTCCCTACTTTGTAATTAGCTCCATGTTCACATAGCTTTAGTCTTTGTTTTTGTCACCCTAAACCAACCGGTTTAAGGGCTCTTGTAGGCTATATATAGCCGGTCATTTGAAGGAATAAAAATCATCCAATTTGCATATTAAAAACTTGAGTAAAGCTGAGCTTTCTGTTTCGTCCTTGTAGTTTACAAGACAAAGTCTAGAGTGAGTCGCGTTACAAGCTCTAAACTCGCTATTTCAATCGAGTGTTTGATCTAGCAAACCGCTTTGTTGAAGTATAGGTCTACTTCACCTAGCATACTATCCTTGGTTACGGTTTATCCTTCCTCAAAACTATCCTTTCATTCTGTTTTGGTTACTTGTTTACGTTCCATTTCAGAATACTAATCCATCTTTACATTCTTGTTTCAAAGTTCATATCAAATCACATCAGGGATTCGCTGGGTCCATCCATATTGCCTTAGTATGCGATCTGGGTAGAGATGAACCGTCTGCCTGAAAGATAGGATCACCTGATAGCGGTCTCTGTCCCTCGGGTCCAAGCCACTCCAAAGGTAGATGGGCCACCACGGAACTACCCATCGAATTAACGGGCCACCATGGAAAGGAAAAACCTCGTCCCAATACTTTTGCGTAATCTGACGAGAAAAATCAATGGCCCGCCGCCTCGTCATCACTTGGTTATGACGATAGTTGCTCGCATCAAGGGGAGGATCTATCACTGATAGCCTCTCATATAGCCAAATCTGAAGAAAAAAAAAGAGAAACAAAAACATGAGTTCCCAAGGCAAAATAGACGCCCGCCTAAGGCCACTCGATCGAGTACCTAGGACACTCGATCGAGTGGTACCCCTGAACACAAACAAGGGGCTTTTACGAGGGCACTCGATCGAGTGCCAGGGCCACTCGATCGAGTGGTACCTCTGAGAACAGATCAGGAGCTTTCTACGAGGGCACTCGGTCAAGTGCCAGGGTGACTCGATCGAGTGCCCACTGCAGCAGGCAGTCCGCGGAAAAAATCAAAAAAATCAAAAAGTTGAGAAATTGGAAAAATAATAAAAAGCCGACATACTTACAGCAACCGGGTGCTCCTGGTAAGACGAACGGATGAGTCCCTTTTGCGGTTGTCCAACCCTTGGATAATCTCGCCCGTGATCAGCCAAGCCGGGCTGTGTTCAGCCTCCATCAGGTCCACTACGGTCAAAAGACGGGTGTTTCCCATGTAGGATAGCAAATCCATGTGACCCTAGAAAGCATATACGTGGAGCATGCAGAAAGAAAAAGCCCTACGGCTGTAAGCCGGTCTGACCCGAACATCAAGAGGATTCATAAATTTCTCAGCCAAGTCGATCAGAGAAATATTATCACCTTCCATCATACGGGATACCTCGTTATCGGAGAGCCCCAAAAATTCTCTCAGCTTCCTCCTCGAGTCATAGATCGAGTACGGGATGGCTGGACGAAGTATCGGGTTCCATCCTCCTATGGCTGCAATCTCCTCAGGTAAAGGGCAGACTTCGCCCCGAGGAAAGGCAAAGACATGATATATGTCGTCCCAGTAAGCCAAGCATGCATCCAAGAAATAACGATCAACCACCATCTGACGGAACGGGTATAGCTGAGTTATACCCGTCTGGTTGAGAGCTACCCTATCTGTGTCCCTGAAGCGTCGGGACCATTCTTGCAGCATCACAGTTAATCTATCAATTCTCATGGCTAGTCTCTTGAAAGGATTGAAAAAGTTTTCTTTCTAAGAAGGGAGTGAATTGTAATGGGATTGTGAGGAAAATCAATGATAAGAGGGGCTATATATAGCAATCAACCTTACACCCTCTTTCCATATCCCTCCTTACACCATAGTTTCCTAATCCTAATTGGAATCAAGCCACAAGCCTAGTCTCGATACTAGCACAGAGATATTCATCCCGAACTTTCCTAATTTCTTTAGGAGTCAAAATTTCAAACAAATTTCAAAATTTCAAAATTTTCAAAACTTTCAAAATTTTCAAAAATCATTTTCCCCAGCGCAAGTCATTTTACTACCTACGTGTTGCATGCATTTTATGTGACTTATACAGGTAAGACTCAAACAGGGACGTGCAACCCACTATATCTCCCCAGCGGAAGCCAACGACGGCATTTCACGGGATGGGCCTACATACAGGCGCACCCAAGACTTATACGACAAGTCAAATTCCCCACGGAGTTATCGTCATTAGCTCAGGTATGACTTCTAGCTTGTGGCTGGCGAGCCCTTCACGCGAGTCTAATGGACTATAAACGACCCGGCCGGAAGTCCGCCAGGTTCCAATCCTCAATTGGCCTGGTGGCTACTCTGACTTTTGCCTTGTCCAAGCCTCAGTCAGAGTGGGGGCTCTGTAGACACCCGCATTTTGACTGCCAGGTGTCTATGGTAGTTTCCCAAAAAACACCCGATGATGATCGGACGCTAACGTGTTTCTACGCGCTCGGATATGGGCTCAAATCCATTAGTTGTTGGCTAAAGCACTTACGGAGTACAAACCTCACAAAATCAACCTCAAATCCAGGCCCAGCGGACCGTTCCGAGTCAAACAAGACTAATTTGGGCCAAAACCGACAACGGAAATAAAACTGACTTTTTTTACGATTGGGTCAACCCTACTCAAAGTCGTCTCTGGGACATACAAAACCACCATCCACAACATCAAAAGTCCAAGTCAAACACAAACTCATCAAAAAACCCAAGTCGTGGCCCAAATTCGTGGACCCGCGCGACCCAGCTGGGCCACTCGATCGAGTGCCCCACCCACTCGATCGAGTGGGCCTATTTCGAGCCCGACTGCTGGCACAACGGGCCACTCGACCGAGTCAGCTGGTTACTCGGTCGAGTAACCCTAACCGGGTGCCCTTGCCTTTGCCTATATAAGCAACCCCATGCACAACCCTAAACACAACTTTTTGCCCTAATCAAACCCTAAACTTTACACACTTTACAACCCTAATCAAACCCAATTCTACACTAAGCAAACCCTAGCCCTAGTCTAGGAATCGAAACCATAAACCTAGATTTAGGAATCAAATACCCTAACCACCACAACTCAACCTCCATAAGCCTTGAAACTCCCGTGTTAAAGCCGCGACTACGAGTCCATACCGAGCACAAGAACGTGTAGGTTGAGGGTGCAAAACCCTTTCTTCCCTTCTTCTCTTCCTCTCGTCATCTTCTTCCTCTTTCTCTTCGTTTTTGTTTTATTTATTTATTTTATTTATCGCATTCTAATATCGATAGTATTATTAGTATAAAACATTAAAATACCCGTCGATTTGTGTCGAGTGCGAAGGATGTCAGAATAAGGAAACCCGAATATACAAGTGTACTGCACACAGCGTTGCCGGTCGCTTATCCTGACACCCTATCATTTGATTATTGAAACGGGTCAATTTCAACAATAATTCGTTTATTTTTGTTTGCATCGCATATTGCATTGACTTTCTAAAAAACCTTCTTCAAAACACATCTATTTAAGGGTCGAAACCCGTTGACACGGATCCGGCATCACAATCCCTAGGGATTTATTTCGATGTCGGAAAAGCCGAGGGAATCAAGTCTTTCAATTCTAGCATAACGTCAATCTCGCAGATTCGATACTAATTCCAATAATTAGACGTCGAATCTAACGATCTAGTCATACGAATTAGCTAACGCGATTTCTATTGATGCTAAGATAATTGTCATTCGATTCATCAGAATTACGACATTATCAAACGCGGAGGAAATCTTCTCATATCGCGATAGCTAATTCAAGTGACTCAAAGCAATTCCTTTTTTATTTTCGCTCTAAGTATTCCATATCGATTCAGTAATCGAATATGGAATACAACTAGTACGTAATTTCAGAACTGAGTATAAATTCCTCAATATTTATGCCCAATTCATCAAATCATCAAAAAATCAAAAGCAATTTCAAAATCGATAATTAAAATTGCAAACAAACATGATTCGTACAGGTGCCACTCGACCGAGTGCCTACGCCACTCGATCGAGTGACATCACCGAAACCGAGACAGAACGTCTCTTACAACCTCCACTCGGTCGAGTCTCACAGTGACTCGGTCGAGTGGCAACGTACTCGGCCGAGTTGGTCAATAACTCGGTCGAGTAGGGTCCATAACACGAAACAAAATGTCTCTACGACTTCCACTCGGTCGAGTCTCACAGTGACTCGGTCGAGTGGCGATGTACTCGATCGAGTTGGCCAATAACTCGGTCGAGTAGGGTCATAAAACCCGGACAGAACCTTTTTCAGAGGTCCACTCGGTCGAGTCCCACAATGACTCGGTCGAGTGGCCCTTAATCACATCAAACCGTGAGTCCTACAATAGCATTCGAGTCTCGTTAATCGTTTTTCGTGACTTAAGTCAACACGTGCCTAATCTATCACGTGAAACATCTTTTTCAAAACCATGCATTAACTCATTTGCATCTTTCTATATCATTCATTATTTTCGTAAACCATTATATCGTTACTAACGCGTTTATTGTTTCTCTTGTCAAATTTTGGTTGTTTGTTTTATCGTACTAAAATGAACCTACATGCTAAAATTCAACTTTGACGTTAGAATTAATTGCATTAAATTGACGTAGAAACCCTTTTTCAATTTCTCGCATGCTTAGGAAAACAATCCTTGCATAAGCATTTTTTCCCGTTTAACTAACGCGCGTATTTGAAAGTCAATCGATATCCTAGTAGAGGCCGCTAGTGCGGGCGGGGTTGGGTGTCCTTTGTGGGCTTCCCAACACGTATCCTCACCCCTTACTTAGAACCTCGATTTCCGGATGCCCGAAACCGTTGGCGCACGAGAGTCATTCAATACACGATATCCGATAATGTCGGTATCGGTATCAAATGCTAAGGGACGAACCCAATAAACTCTGATATCGAAAATGGGCCGTATTTCGTACACGGCCCACTACGACATAGAGTGGGTTCGAACGGGCCCGAACTCAAACAAAGTTCGGTGGCGACTCCACTTCGATTTAAATTTCCATTCGACCCGTTTCATATGGAGATTCATTCGCCTACCCAAATCCGCGCGTGGCCGCGTCGGGGTGGACCTATGTCATGTCCACAAGTAGTATTCTAGTAGTAGTTCTCTATAATTCTAGTACTTTACATAGTAATTAGTAGTAGATCTACTTAGTTTCATCAACAATTCTCTACATTTCAAGTTTGTAGAAGATTATTTCAAGTTTTATTTGAAGATTTGTGGGTTTATTGAAGAATTAGTGACAAGTTCTTCATTCTCTAGCCTTCCTCCTAACGCCTTTCCCTAGATTGATCATCTCTAGCTATTTTTATCGTTATTTCTCTAGCATAGACTTGACCCTTAGAAACCCCCCTTCTAGACATCAAACATGCTGCTTTAAACTTGTCAACACACTCCGTTCCGTTCCCTGTGGACCGACCTCGACTTACCACGATTACTCTAGTAGTTTTTGTGTTATTCCGAGTCTATAAATATTGTTTGACCCCCCGTCCTTCGCTAAACGACCGATCCGATTGGGGTGCACGTGAAAATGGCGCCGATGCCGGGGACCGGCGAGTAATTGTTGTGTTTTTAGTTGTTGTGTTTGATTCTTTTCTCTTCTCCCTTTTCCCTAGTACCGTTAGGTGCTAGGAGTCTCACCGTTTAATTGAGTTTTATGCCCAGGAACACGTCATCGCCCTTGTGGTTCGATCCGGAGCCGGAAAGGACTTTTGGAGCATTGCGTTTTCGGGGAAATAACTCAACCACCATCATTCCACATCCTTCATTATCACCTCCTAACCTTAATCCCATCCTACCACATACACCTTCTACACCCTCTACATCACATAATCCCACTCCAAATAATCCTTCCATACCTTCCACTTCACAAAATTCACCACCATCACCAAAAACACCACCACCAAATCAAAATCCATCCCCTCCAAATAATCCAAATTCAAATCCACCACCACCACCAATCCAACAAATGGCAACCTTAGGCTCTTATTCCCAACTCACACATGAAGAAACACCTTCTCCCATCGATTTCGGAGAGATTCCCGAGAATCATGAATTAAAAGCCTCTTTGACAAATGCGGTTCAACAAGATACTTTTCATGGTTTTTCCCAAGAAGATGCTCAAGAGCAGATTGCTTCATTTAAAGAAAAATTAGTAGGAGCCCGTCTCAATGGATTAACTTCATGCCAATTGCATCGTTTACTATTTCCAAAGACCTTGAGAGATGGAGCTCGTAGATGGCTTCAAGGCCATCCCACTAATACATTTACAACATGGGCTCAACTATCTAATGCCTTCTCGGAGAAATATTTTCCGCCGTCAAAGACTAACCAATATCGCATGGAGATACAAACATTCAAACAAGATGAATTTGAAAGCCTAAGTAAGGCTTGGGAAAGATTTAGAGATTTGTTGCGCAAGTGTCCACACCATGGAATACCCGATTGGCTAACTACCCAAACGTTTTATAACACCCTTTCATCGAGAACCAAGGAGAACCTCAATTCGGCCGCCGGAGGAGACTTCTCTTCCCTTACCGATGAGGCATCTAAGAATCTTATTGAGAAGATGGCAAGGAGTGTTTCTAGAATGGGTCAATCGAGGGATTCTAGAAAGAAAGTCGAAGTGAACTCAACTCAGAGTTCTAATGAATTGAAACTTCAAGCGGAAGTTGAAGAATTGAAAAAGAGAATGGATGCCATGAGTTCAAAGCCTACTCCTAGAGGTATGTACCAAATTCAAGGGAGTGTTCCACCAAGGCAACCATCTCCTCCAAAGCAATTAACATGGGAAGTTCAGTGTGATCATTGTGGCAATTATGACCATGATTCTAGCTCTTGCATTCCTAATGAAGAAGTTTATATTGTAGAGCCAAATGAAGTCCAAGCTATACAAGTGTATGGGCAAAGACCTCAATTTGATCCCTTTTCTAATACTTACAATGCCGGCATAAGATTTCATCCTAATTTCTCTTAAGTTGCGTTTGGGTACTCGAAATTGATTTGAATATCAAGAATTCAATTCCTGCATTTGACTTTCTGGAATTCAAATCTAAATCCAAATCCAAAATGGTGTTTGGGTACCTTTGGATTTGGATTTCGGGCGGGTGAAATCGGGTCAAGTTCCCCGATTTTTTTTTTTTAAAAAAATCATTAGAAAAATGTAAATGTTCAAAAACGGAAAAATAAATAAATAAAGAAAAACAAATACTACGACAAAATTATGCGAAAAAACAAAGAAACAACAAGTGACGTAATTGAAATGACTACCCATGTACTAGAAATTTGAGAAAACCAAATTTGAACTAGGTTGGATTTGGTTAAAATTTCAAATCCAAATCTCAAGGTTTTCCAAACGCTTAAAATATTTCAAATTCGGAATTCAAATCCAAATTCAAGTTGCCAAACAAGCCATTATGGAAATCAAAATGTTCAAAATCCGATGCCGTGTGCCCAAGGGAGTCAACCGAGGCCATTCAATCAAAGTCAACAAGGGCCCTTTAACCAAGGTCCTCCAAGGATGCCCCCATATATGCCTCCTCGTCAAAGGAGTAACATCAATCAACAAGGTAGCAACTTCCATGTTTCTAACAATTACAACAATTACCAAAATCAACATGGTAATCATTTCAATCATGGATACAATCAAGGGTTCCAAGGTAATTTTCAAGGAAATCAAGGTTACAATCAACAACCATTTAATCAACCCTCTCATTCTTATGGCCAATCAAGCAATTTTAAATTTGGTCAAGGAGGAGTTCCATGGGATAACATCAATGATTTGCAAAGAGTCGTTGGGCAACTATGGAATGAACATCAAGATACAAAGGCAAGGCTAAAGGTTTGGGAATCACAAGAAGCAACAAAAGCCTTAGCCGCACCAATCCATCCACCCCATGGTTTGCTCGGGCAACCCCAAAACCCAAGAGACCCTCCACACCAAGCAAATGCCGTCATTTTGAGAGGTGGCAAAGAACTTGAGGACCCATATAAGAATTTGAACTTGAACACCAAAAGCACCCCATCCAAAGTCAATCAACCAAGTGCACCTCAATCTTCATCTCCCACTTCCCCCAAACAAAACCGGGGAATACAAGAGCAGTTTGACATCCTCCAAAATGCGGAGATTGAACTAAGAGAACAAAGAAAGAAGAAAGAGCAAATGGAAGCGGAAGAAGCAAAAAGGAAAGAGGCGGAGCGATTAGCCGAAGAAGAAGAAGAATCCAATGTTCCACTGCCTCCCGCTTTTGTCCCACCACTGCCTTTTCCCGAACGAGCTAAGCCACATAAGGAGAATGCCCAATTTAGCCGTTTTGTGGATATGTTGAAAAAGGTGGAGGTGGCTTTACCCTTCACCGAGGTAATTTCTCAAATGCCCCTTTATTCTAAGTTTTTGAAAGATGTCTTGACTAAAAAGAGAACGATAGAAGACAAAGAATGCGTCTCTCTCACGGCACAATGTAGTGCCATTCTCATGAATCAAATGCCAAAGAAACTAGAGGATCCCGGTAGTTTTCCATCCCTTGTCGGGTTGGAAATGTTGTTGTTAATCAAGCTTTATGTGACCTAGGGGCTAGTGTTAGTTTGTTATCCTATTCTATTGCTAAGAGACTTAGTGTGGGGGAGATGAGACCCACTAGTATGTCGATTCAACTTGCGGATAGGTCCGTTAAGTACCCACTTGGGATACTTGAGGATGTACCCGTTCAAGTTGGTAAGTTTTTCATCCCTCCGACTTTGTTGTCATGGATATGCCCGAAGACATTATTACCCCCATTATTTTAGGTCGACCTTTTATGGCTACCGGAGGTACTACAGTTGATGTCAAGAATGGTAAGTTGTCTTTTAACATAGGAAACGAATCGGTAGAGTTTTCCTTTTCTCAAGCTCTTAAACAACCAATGATTGAACAAATGCATTCCATTGAAGTTATCGATAGTTTGGTTGAGTATAGATTGATAGATGATGATAAGCAAGTAGATGAACCATTTGACTCTCCACCTTTTGAAGATGAATGCTTACATGAAGAAAAGGTAGAACCACTACCGGTGGGTAAGAGTATGATATCTTCTCCTCCTAATCTTGAACTTAAACCACTCCCCTCTTCCCTCAAATATGCTTTTCTTGAAGGAACTAATTATCCCGTTATCGTCAATGCCACACTTGATGGTCCTCAATTGGAAAAACTTTTGATTGTTTTGAGAAAATACAAAAGGGCCATCGGGTATAGCATTGCTGACCTCCAAGGCATAAGCCCAAACGTTTGTATGCATAGGATCATCCTTGATGATGACCACCGTCCTTCGGTTGAGGGTCAACGTAGGTTGAACCCCACTATGAAAGAGGTTGTCATGAAGGAAGTCCTCAAGTTGTATGAGGCTAACATTATATACCCAATAACCGGAAGTAAATAGGTTAGCCCCGTGCAAGTTGTGCCGAAATAAGGAGGAATGACGGTTGTCAAAGGAGAAAAGGGTGAGTCTATTTCTACTAGGACCATTACCGGTTGGCTCATGTGTATAGACTATCGAAAATTGAACACGACCACCATAAAAGATCATTTCCCCCTTCCCTTCATTGATCAAATGCTTGAAAGATTGGCGCATCATTCTTATTTTTGTTTCCTTGACGGTCGTTCCGGATTTCTTCAAATTCCCATTCATCCCGATGACCAAGAGAAGACCAATTTCACATGTCCCTATGGCACCTATACTTTTAGAAGGATGCCATTTGGATTGTATAATGCGCCGGGAACGTTTCAAAGATGTATGATGGCTATTTTTTCCGATTTCATTGAAAAATCTATGGAAGTTTTAATGGATGACTTTAGTGTCCATGGTACATCTTTTGATTCTTGTCTTGAAAATCTCGATGTGAAGAGTATAGACTTATTTTAAATTGGGAAAAGTGTCATCTTATGGTTGAACAAGGTGTTGTCCTAAGTCATATTGTTTCTAATAGAGGAGTCGAAGTTGATAAGGCAAAAGTCTCCGTGATTGAGAACTTGTCACCACCTACAAATGTTAAAGGGGTGAGGAGTTTTGTAGGTCACGCTGGTTTTTATAGACGATTTATTAAAGACTTTTCCAAGATTGCCAAGCCTTTGACTTCTTTGCTTATGAAAGATGCACCTTTTGTTTTTGATGGCTCGTGTCTTGAGGCATTTTGCAGAATAAAGACCGCTCTCACTACCACACCAATTATCAAAGCTCCCGATTGGAATCTTCCATTTGAGATCATGTGCGATGCATCCGATTTCGCCGTTGGTGCCGTTCTAGGACAATGAGTAGATAAGAAGCTACATGTGATATACTACGCAAGCAAGACCCTAGATGAAGCTTAATCGAGGTATACAACAACCGAGAAAGAGATGCTTTTCGTTGTCTATGCCATGGACAAATTCCGAAAATTACGTTACCGGTTCCAAAGTCATTATTCATATCGATCATGCGGCGATTCGATACATCATGTCTAAAAAGGAGACCAAGTCCCGACTCTTTCGGTGGGTCCTCCTTCTACAAGAATTTAATATTGAGATTAAAGACAAAGCCGGATTGGAGAACTTGGCAGCGGATCATCTTAGTAGACTAACGGTTAGTAAAGGTAGCAATGAAGAAGGTGGTATTCCCGTCAATGAAGCTATGAGAGATGAGGCCTTGATGGCCGTTGAAACTATTTCACCTTGGTATGCCGATATCGTCAATTTCTTAATATCTCAATTTATTCCGGACGATTATTCCAAGCAAGAGAGGAAGAAACTACGTTATGAAGCCCAACACTATTATTGGGACGAGCCTTATTCATTCCGCCGTTGTGTTGATGGAATTTACCGACGATGTGTTACGGCCGATGAAGGATATAATATTGTGAAGCACCTTCACTCGACATCTTATGGTGGGCACTTGGCCAACCAAAAGACAATTGCCAAGGTTCTCCAAAGCGGGTTTTGGTGGCCTTCCATGTTCAAGGACATTCGAGCTTTCATTCTCACATGCGATGCTTGTCAAAGAAGTGGGAATATTACAAGAAGAAATGAGATGCCCCTTCAACCCATCTTAGAAATTGAATTGTTCGATGTTTGGGGCATTGATTTCATGGGTCCGTTCACATCATCTTTTGGTAACAAATACATCCTAGTAGCGGTTGATTATGTCTCAAAATGGATCGAGGCCGTAGCTTCCCCCACCAATGACTCCAAGGTTGTAATCAAGCTTTTCAAGAATGTCATTTTCCCAAGATTCGGTATGCCTAGAGCCATAATTAGTGATGGAGGCTCTCATTTTAGGAAAGATACCTTTGAACACCTTCTTAGGAAATATGTTATCACTCACAAGATGTCCCTAGCCTACCACCCTCAATCAAATGGGCAAGCCGAGATCTGCAACCGTCAAATTAAGGGAATTTTAGAGAAAGTTGTAAATACACACCGAAAGAATTGATCATTGAAGTTAAATGACGCCCTTTGGGCATTGAGAACGGATTACAAAGCGCCGATTGAAACCACTCCTTAACGTCTTGTGTATGATAAAGCTTGTCATTTACCGGTGGAATTAGAACACAAAGCCGAATGGGCAATCAAAGAGTTAAACTTCAATGAGAGTATTGTAGGAGATAACCGCCTTCTCCAACTACAAGAATTGGAAGAATTAAGACTTGAAGCCTACGAAAATTCGAAGATCTACAAAGAACAAACTCACCAATGGCACGATTCTCGAATACTTCGTAAGGACTTCTCCGTTGGTGATAAGGTATTGCTCTTCAACTCTCGCTTTAAGCTCTTCCCCGGTAAGTTGAAATCAAAATGGTCGGGTCCATTCGAAGTGACCAAGGTTCAACCATATGGTTCAATGGAGATATCTAGCCCCAAAACCGGGAAATTTATGGTTAATGGTCAACGTTTGAAGATTTATCATCCCGGTCACGTTTGTGAGACCTTTGCTACCGTGAAGTTTGGTGATCTCCCGTTGGGGAGCGTTGTTTAACCCCCTCTCGAAATTGAAGTAGGTTAGGTGGTATCCTCAACAACCACCTTGTATATATGTATCATATTTCTTTGGGTTTGTTAGTTTTGTTAGCTTGAGAAGAGTGGTTGAACTTGGATTTCGCCATGGAGCATCTATTTGGGTGAAGATCAAGCTTTTGGAGAAAGTTATGGAGCCTAATTGAAGACCACAAGCATGTTTGTGGGAGATACTGATTATGTAATGTGAGTCGAGTCAATATTTGAATCTTTAGGTGATTATTGAAGAGCCATGAAATGGCAAGGCGGAAAAACGAAGAAAACAAGACCGCCGGGCGAAACTTCGCCCGGTGAGACTTGACCGGGCAAAATTTTGCCCTACGGAAATGTTGCCAGATTTGCCGGAATTAACGAAGACACCACCGGACGAAATTTCGCCCGGTGAGATTTTGACTGGGTGAAATTTCACCCTGTGGAAAAAAGTGGCAAAAATGATTTTCACGACCAAAAGTCCGTCGGGTGAAATTTCACCCGATGGTGCTTGACCGGGTGTAATTTCACCCGGCGGCATGAGCTTGAATGAATCACCTATACCTTATTTTCTCACTACAATTTCAATTCCCTCCTTCACATTTACACCAAAAATTTTACCACCCACTTTAAAACTTTCACTTTCCCTCCTCAATCACCTTTATATATATCACCTTTACCCCACAATTCACTCCACATTTTCACCCTTCATAAAAATATCAAACCACCTTCCATACCCAACCACATTCAAACCTCCATTCATAATTCCATTTCCATCCTTGGTGATTTATTTTGGGGTTTTGAAGAAGGAAAAGAAGTTTTGGGATCATTCTTGCAAATTATTATCATGGAGACAAGAACCCAACGAGCCGCGCGAAAACATGGTATGGCTTCAACTTCTAAAACTTTTAAGTCTCATAAGCCTAAACTTTCACCTTGTCCTAATACACCCTTAGCTCAAACCTTCTCCGAAAAGACCTTTCGGAGCACAAGGTGGCCTTGTCCGTTCACAATGGAAATTCTAGGAATAGAGGACGATATTAGAGAGTTATCATCTAGGACCGGAACTAGCGGACTACTTAGTTTCGTAGCTTGCTCGTATAAAGACCTTGCATGTGAGTTCATAGGTACCTTTACTATCGATAACCCGACCACACCAAGAGAGCTTAGATTTAGAGTATTCGGTAAAACCATTGTTTGACTATTTCCGAGTTTGGCTTAGCTTTAGGCTTACCCTCATCGGGTACCGGACTTAATAAACCTTTGAGTGATGTACAAGCTAGTGCGTCTAGAAGAGACCTTTGGAGGTGCATAGCACGTGGTCAACGAGATTTTGAACCTAATTCAAACTTTACCTCAGAAATCCGTAACCCCGCTATTCGTTACTTCGCGGAGATACTCTCCCATTGCTTGATACCATCTACCAATAATATTTTTAATCTTAATGTGTGTGTCTTACAATTGACTTCTGACTCCTTAATTGGTAACCCTAACCCCCTAGACCTACCACTTGGTGTAGCGTTGCATTTTCACAAGATTATCGTTGCTCAACGCCCTTTCATAGACTGTATGTGGAGGTCTTGTGACCTTAATCGCTAAAAACTTGGGTTATGCGACCAACCACCTTATCCCACTAGATAATCGAGTCTGGCTTGACGAGGCCTATCTCCCATCTTGGATCTTTAATGCACCCGATCATCGCCTCGTCTCCATTTGCCATGACCGTGCTTTAATAGTCCCCAACATACACCGAACCAATATTTATAATTGCCACAATTGGGACCTACCCTTAGGTCCCGATGAATTCCGACTAAACCAATCGGGGGGAATGGAAATTTGGGAGTATGCGAACTATAGGTTACCCGAGGGTCGTACATTATTCGACCTTTCTGAGTTAGAACCCACTGAGGGCATACAACCCTTACCCGGGTCTCCGACGGTTTCTTTTGCGTCAAATGATTATCCAAATTAAACTATCCCCAGAGTCGGTCGGTGATGTGTATGTTTTGTGTGTGCGTGGATTAGGTCGGTGAGTCTTTAATCAGTCCTTGAATTGAATTCGTTCCTTGTTCCTTGCTTCATCATTTTACGATCATTATGATTGTTTCTACCTCTAACAAAATTGCAAGCTGTCCCACTGTCCCATCGGTTTTTGTAGCCGAAGCGGCCTTGGTTTTGCTCCTGGTCTTTAGGCAACGTGATTACGCCATTGATTTTTTTGAAAAATCTAAATTTTAATCGATTTCTCTGAATTTTTCTTAATCTAGGCTAGGTGACGTGACTACACCTATGCCCAATTTTTCACCCTTTCGTTTTAATTTTCTTTTCTTCTCCGTTTATTCCATTTTCAATTTCTTAGCCACTTGGCTAGGGTTTAGGTGATGTGATTTCACCTAGGCCCGCCACTATTTTATCGCTTTCCTTATTTTCTTTTCTCAAAAATTTTGAAAAATCCAAAAACATTTGAAAAATCATAAAAATCCAAAAAGATTTTTCTTATTTTTCTTTTCCGTCTTTTTCGTCCTTCCCCTACTTGTCCATTGAGAACAATGTACAGTTTTAGTGTGGGGGAGGAGTCTATTATCTTTTATTTTTCAAAAATCTTTTCAAAATCCATATAAATTTGAAAAATTGGAAAAATCAAAAAGATTTTTCTTTTCTTTTTCTTTTCTTTTCTTGTTTCTCGTTATGTTTCGTGTCCCGTGTATGGTCTTGTTCGCTACTCTTACAGGTAACCACGACCTTGATAGCGTGAATTGAAGATATTATGAAAGCACTCCGCTTGGTAACTTCCTTCCTTCTTTCTTCTTTACATTTGTAGAGGAGTTAGGTTGTTGCTATTGGAGGCTCTCGAGTTGAGCATTTGGGTGTTGTTGTTGATTGTGTGCTTAAATGTCGATGGAGTATGAAGTACATGATCTTACTTGTGTTTTCTTTTATTTGCCATTTCCTTTTCGTGTGTTTCCTTTTGTTTTTGTATAGAGTGTCTAGGACAAAACTTTTCGAAAACCCGATTACGAACTTATTACAAGAGTTTACATTCCATTGTAGAAACCTATCGTAGATTTTGGACCTTACTCTAGTAAAATGACTCTTAATCAATGAATTTGTTGATCCTTTAGCTTGAGTCCACCTTTTCTACTAGAGATTTACTTCGGGGTTTGCATTTGACCACCTTGACTACCCATGGAGGAGTTAGGCCTTGGTTCCCGCATTCCGTTTTCTAGGTGACCTTGCTCGAATGACCATTGCACCTTTAGTCCAAATTCTTTCTGCCTTTTTGTGGGTAATCCGGGAATGGCGCGCGTTCTCGATTACCTATTTTCCTTCCATCTATACATCACCACAATAAGTTTACACAAAAATAACCTCCAAGCTTGGTTTCGAACCACATAAAAAAGACAAGGGCAAACCAAAGCAAAAAAAAAGGGCACAAAAATATGAAAAACAAGGAGAGAAAAGGAGCTTCAAATGAAATCATATCATCAAAAACGTCTCAAAAAAAAAAGCCCTCTGATCGATTCATCGCCGTGAAGTGCCAACTAGAGGACCGAGTCCCGAGGTAGGAAGATAGGGGTGAATAGTCGATCCACCCCAATAATTGTAAACACTCCACCTTTTTGTTTGGGCTAATTTAGGAAATTCGAGTTTGGAACGACCCTCTTGGCTTCGCCAAAGAGAGCGGGACTGCACCTACCGACAGTGTCGAACGAATCCATGGTTCACTTTTTCCACTCCGTTATACGCCCCGTCGTACCCCTTTAGAAGACTAGGAGGACCTAGGCTAAGTTATCAACACTTATATTGCTTAATTGTCATGGTATTAGGCTTTGGTCCTTATTTACGTGGGTCATTTATCTTGGAAGTTTATTGTTGTTTTCGGTAAGTAATCGGTGTCTTCCCCGCCATCTCGATGAGGGATTCAGTGTTTTATTTTTGCTTTGGATACGTCTATTCTTTCGTGTTATGTGTTTTTGTGTGTTTAGTCGCATCCACCATTTTGAGCAAGCCCCAACTTGCCTTGCATGGGAGTACTCTACCTCATGAGTATTCCGATGTGAGTTGAAGGGACGGAGCGGGCCCGTTAATTGCCCCGTATCGGCTTAGCATAGTCTAGCTAGTAGTAGTAGTAATTTCGTATTGGGTCTTTGCTCGAGGACGAGCAACGGTTTAGTGTGGAGGAATTGTTGTGTGCTAAATTTAGACCGTTTTTCCCTTCATTTAGACCCGTTTTTCCCTCGTTTTGCGAGTTTAGAGTGTGAATATCACCATATTTTGAATACTTCTCGCATTAGCGTCCCTCTTGTGCGTTTTACGTATTTTTGGTAGTTTTTCTATCAATTTTGATAGGATTTGGCACCGAATTCACGATCGAGCTTCCACGAGCACAAGAGAAAGGAACACCGTCCAAAAGAGCAAAGCACACAACTTAAAGTTCAAAGCCATCCAATCAATCGACGAAGAATGAGACAAGGAAAGAGGCCAGAAGAATGACCGGGTGAAATTTCACCCGATGAAATACCACTGGGCGAAATTTCACCCGACGGTAAAGTGCCTCCCCGAAGAATTTTCCGAGCTTCCTCACCGGGCGAAGTTGACCGGGCGAAATTTCGCCCACCGGGTGAAATTTTGCCCGATGGTGAATAGTGCCAGAAATCGCAAATAGTGAAGAAAATCTCACCGGACAAAAAATTCACCCGGTGGGATTAGTCAATCAAGCCGCAGGACGAAACTTCGCCCTGTGAAGATGCAAAGGATGATTGTCTCACTAATGAAGCAAAAGTTGGATTTGGGCTTTTGGTTAAGAGACCCATTAAGGATTACTATATATATGTTACCCTAATTTGTAGTCATAAGCAAGTAGTAATAGGCCTCCATTTGTGTAGTTACACCATCCTCTTAGTAGTAATTTAGTAGTATTCAGTAGTAGTTCTCTATAATTCTAATACTTTACATAGTAATTAGTAGTAGATCTACTTAGTTTCCATCAACAGTTCTCTAGATTTCAAGTTTGTAGAAGATTATTTCAAGTTTTATTTGAAGATTTGTGGGTTTATTGAAGAATTAATGACAAGTTCTTCATTCTCTCCATCAAAGATTCAATCTTTATTTATGCAATCTTCATATTTCTTCTAGATCTTCATAGTTGATACATTTCTTTCCACTCTCTAATCTCTAGTTTAGATTTATTTTAGTTTTCTCATTATTCTCTTGTTTAGATCATCTTAGTTTTGTTAGTTTCTCTAGATATTATTTATGTTGTTCTAGCTTATTCTCTAGTTTATTTCGTTAAATCTTATCTCTTCCATAGTTTAGTGGGTAATTGTTAGATCGCCGTTTTCTCATTATTTTGTAGTTATTTTTCTTACATCTAGTTAATATGCATGCTTTAGTTAGTTTCTACTTAGTTAATGTTTTGTTGTTTTCCATTATGATTAGTGAGTAGATTTCTTTTTGGGGGGTTTAGGGATGAGGGCTTGGATTATTTGAATTTAGGGGTATTGGTGGGTTGCTTGCTTGTTGGTTCATCTTGTTTGTGGTTGTTGTGTCTTTGTTGTTTTAGTCCGGCCAACTACACCAACCTTGACTCATTTCTATCAATATGGGGAAACTCGGGGTAGAAATTACCACAACTAGAGACTTACCCTTCTTCGCCGCGAAAGCGGGTTTTTAGGTGGGTTGGGTGAAGAAACCGAAAGGTGGCATTCTCCCTATATCAATGTCGCGACAAAAACTCGAACTCGACCTTCTTAGACCCCATGTTCCGAATCCCGACTTCCCCCTAACGCCTTTCCCTAGATTGATCATCTCTAGCTATTTTTATCGTTATTTCTCTAGCATAGACTCGACCATTAGAAACCCCCCTTCTAGACATACATCAAACATGCTGCTTCAAACTTGTCAACACACTCCGTTCCGTTCCCTGTGGACCGACCTCGACTTACCACGATTACTCTAGTAGTTTTTGTGTTATTCCGAGTCTATAAATATTGTTTGACCCCCGTCCTTCGCTAAACGACCGATCCGATTAGGGTGCACGTTTGTCCCGTATGTTGGGTCGAAAGAAACTGCATCACCAAACAACCTGTAGTTTCACCTAGCAACACCGTCAGCCCAAAAGACCCGGCTCAAACTACCATCGTCATCCAGTTCGTAATAAACAAAAAAAACCTGCCGATTGTCCGCCATGTCCCTGAAACGATAGATGAATAACTGACCGTCCCTCTCATGGACGAAGCACTTTATATCTCTGCCAAAGTTCTTGAAGTCTGTAATCCCCTAGAAATTCTAATGCAAAATAGTGGCGGAATCACTGTCGATGGGATTGAAACACATTGATGTCTAATAGATTATTGTATGATCAAAAGGTAAATCTGAAACAAATGTCACTTTTTCTAAAAAGGGCGAAAATGAAACTTCCAAAACCCGGTAAAACAATCCATAAAACGAAACAACATTAATAATAATAATAATAATACAAATGAGTAGGATCATGACTACTCGCTAGCTTAAACCCGATCCCGCAAAACAGACAACCTGCCATGTTAAACATAACAGCCACAATTCAGTGGGGAGCAACTCAGGCAGTTTTCTCAGCCATATTATATAATATATAAGCAATAGAAGCATAATATAAGAAAATAGATTAAAACTGAAAACATTATATATTAAAATAAATTCAAAATCAGAAAATAATTCAGCAGCCTAACGGCGTCAAAACGAATAATGGAATATAAAACCGATGATCAGTACAGCTTTTACTACTAGGGATATGTCAAAAAAACACCGAAGTGTCACTAGATAAGGAACTCAGTGCCCACGAAGCGACTCCGAAGCCTCACTAGTTAAGGAACTCAGTGCCCACAAAGCGACTCATAAGCCCTCTCACCAAACAACTCAAACTATAATAGGACTGCGTCCAGTGAGGTCTTAGCCTAAGTACATGCGCATGACTTCTGAGCATAAACGATACCCAGTTCGACAATCAATGTATCCCTGACGCAGATACACTGACCATATAGCTGATGGTAACAACCAACATATCCTAGACTTATATACTGTAACATCTCATTTCCAACATTATTCCACATTCAAACCATTATAAGTATTTTTTCCGAAAATATCTTAAATATTCCCAAAATAGTAACCTTCCAAAGATAAAAACTTTCTTCAAATAGTAACTTTCCCAAAATAGGTGTTATTATAATTAGAAATCGTTTAACATATGAGTTATATAAAATATTTAATATTAGGCCTTGAGACATAAACATTATATTTATTAGACAAATGTATAATTAATGATTAAAAGCCAAAGAAAGTAAAAATCATAATTATTTCTCAAAAGGTTGGAGTTTAAGTAATTAAAAGTAATAAATTACAAATTTACAGATTTTTCAGATTTGCTCTGTCTTACTATAAAATTCATAGTTAAGTCATTAAAAATCAAAACGATATAAGATCAGTGAGGTTGAAAACTTCAAAAGCTTAACTAAAACTTTTGTTTCTGGAGAAAATCGAAATTCCTAATTTATCAGGGGTTTTATTCGTAGTTTTCTAAATTGTCAGAATCCGACACCCGATAGTATTTCTTTAATAAAACACGTTTAAAATTTTATTTTAAAACAAATCCAATTAGAAACGTTAACTAGACTCTTTAAAGTTAATTTACGTAAATTATAAAAATTAAATTCAAAGTTTATCATAGGTTTTAAATTAGGTTTTACAACAACTGACAGATTTGCGAACTAATCCGTCACAGTTTCATAAACGATTTGTTGTGATGAAACAACTTGGAATTAATTTATAAACATTTAACAGAAGTATAATACACTTAAAATAAACATTAGTCTTATTTCAAACTTTGTGAAAATAAGATCTGTAAACATGAGTAATAAATCATACAAAAACACTAATCGATTCTGAAACATGTTGTAATTATGTTAAAAACAATAAAACTTTCAATTTGGTAATTTACACTAAAATTTCACGAAATATAATAAATAACTTATTATTTGTACGTTTTAGTCTCAACCTTATAATAATTTAGTAGATTCGATGCACGACAAATTATAGCATGCAAATTGTAACATTAAAAACGATAGAAACAACATGTGAGAAATTGATTAAAACTATTATCATAATAATATACGTCGTAGTAAAACAGGTCTAATAGTAAAAATATGATTTTTAATATTACTACAAGCAACTACAACATATATATCACGCAATACCAAGTCGTGCCATCATTGTTACCTTGTTAGTCTTCGAGATCTGAATCGACCATATACTCGTCCGCCTCAGGATCCTCCAAATAGCCTACAAAACGGTATACATATATGGTGTTACGACCATATAAAAGCTACTCTAAACAAAACTAAGAATGACGCGGATTAAGAGTAATTAAATTACCCTGAGTTTAGAACGGAAGATGATGAATTAATAGCAAGAACGAGCAAGAACGGAGGATGATTTTGTGAGGTAGATTTGAGATGGTACATGGTTGAAAACAAAAGAGGAAGAAGAACGTTCATATGCTTCCTTTATGAAGCACAAGCGAACAAATAAGATGGGAAGTTGAGAGTTTGCATACAAACTCACTTCTAAGCTAATCTTACGTAGCAGCAATTAAAGTAGGAGTAGGAGAGTAGGAATAAGATAGGAATAGGAATAGGAGGTTAGTTAAGTAGTGTAGATCATAAAATAATATAAGTGATAATGTAACATGTGTTATAATTACTATTTTAATGCTTAGACCAATATAAGTGAAAATATCGGTTGAGCAATAAGTTGGGAAATGAATTGTTTTGAGTTTAAGGATATTTTATGGACTATCGAAATTGACGGAATAGAGTATAGAGTTACGATATAATCGTAACAAAAGTCGGTTTTATTAAAAAAATAGCGGGTGTTACAACCTTCCCCACTAAAAAAAGTTTCGTCCCCGAAACTTGTAGGAACGAAAAGAGAGCGGAAAGGAAATGAGTATACATACCTTACTCAAACAATTGGGGATGTTTGGTTAACATTGAATATTCGGTCTCCCAAGTCTCCTCCTCAAATCGATTACACCTCCATAGAACTTTCACCAAGGGAACAACCTTATTTCTTAGTCGTTTCTCCTTTCTATCGGTGATACGAATAGGTCTCTCCTCGTAAGTCAGATCTGGTTCTAACTCGAGGACCTCAGGTTTTAGCACATGTTCAGGATCACTAACATATCCACGCAAGTGAGAGATCAGACATGGAACACATCATGCACCTTACCCATCGAAGCAAGCAATTCCAGCTTATATGCCACCACACCGATTTTCTCTACTATGGGATATGGTCCAACAAACTTAGGGCTAAGCCTACCCTTTATCCCAAATCTCTTCACACCTTTCATCGGCGAGACTTTCAAAAATACTAGGTCACCAACTTCAAACTCAAGGGGTCTTCAACGCACATCAACATAAGACTTCTGACGATCTTGAGCAGCCCTCATCCCGAAACGAATTAACTGCACCGCATCCACAGTCTCGGCTAAGAAATCAGGTCCTAAAGTCTTCACTTCTCGAGGTTCATCCCAACACACAGGACTACGACACTTTCAACCATAAAGTGCCTCAAACGGAGCCATCTTGATAGAACCATGATAACTGTTGTTATAGGAGAACTCAACCAACGGTAATTGTCGGTCCCAACTACCTTGAAAATCTAAGGCACAAGCACGGAGCATATCCCCCGAAGTCTGAATAGTTCTCTTAGATTGACCGTCAGCCGCAGCATGAAAAACAGTACTCATCAACAACTGACTTCCCAAAGCACTTTGCAAAGCCTTCTAGAACTTAGAACAGAATCTCGGGTCTCGATTAGACCACCATGATGTCAAACCACCTCAGCAACATATACTTCAGCAAGCCTTTCTAAACTCCACTACTCCAGGTATCACGAATAGGAACAAAGCGTGCACACTTGGTCAAACGATCAACTATTACCCAAATACCGTTTCTTCCATTTACAGTTCTAGGCATTGCCATAACAAAGTCCATCGCAATACACTGCCATTTCCATTCAGGCACAGGTAATGGTTGTAGCAAACCACCAGGTCTCTATGCTCGAACTTCACCTGTTGACAAGTCAAGCATTTACTTACATAAGCAGCAATATCGTCTCTCATATATGGCCACCAAAACTACAGCTTCAGGTCTTTGTACATCTTATCACCTCCAGGATGCACCGAATAGGGAGTCTTATGAGCTTCATCTAGAATCTGCTTCCTTAATTCCTCATCAGCAGGAATGACCCAACGTTCCTTGAACTTCAAAGCACCATTTGAATCTTCAGCGAAGTCAACGACCTTACCTAAACCTATCTTGGTTCGATTACCAGCAATAAATTAATCCGACAACTGCTTCTCACGGATCTCTCGGAATAAAGCAGGTTCAGCAACCAGGGCACTAACACACTCATCATCACCGTCCATCTCCACACCTATTGTGAGCTTGTCAAACTTACGAGCCAACTCTTCAGGTAGACAAGGACGAGAAACAAGGGCATGAATATTCTTTCTGCTTAACACATCTGCCACAACATTAGCCTTCCCCTTGTAGTACACCAGTTCCAAATCATAGTCACTGGCCAATTCAACCCAACGTCTCTCTGCCGCATTTAAATCTTTCAGTGTAAAGTGATATCGTAGGCTCTTATGGTCGGTATGTACCTTGCACTTCACTCCATATAGGTAATGTCTCCAAATCTTGAGAGCATGAACAACAGCAGCCAACTCCAAATCGTGAGTAGGGTAATTCACCTCATGAACTTTCAATTGTCTGGAGGCATAAGCGATCACCTTACCACCCTGCATAAGGACACAACCCAAACCAAACTTGGAAGCATCACAGAATACTTCAAAACCAACACCTTCGTCAGGCAGGGTCAAAACTGGAGCAGAAGTGAGTCTCTTTTTAAGCTCGAGAAAAGCATCTTCACAGGCTTCAGACCAAATAAACTTGGATTCCTTGTTTAATAACTGAGTCATTGAACGAGCTATCTTAGAGAAATCTTACACAAATCTTCTGTAATAGCCTGCAAGGCCCAAGAAACTACGGATCTCACCGACATCAAAGGGGCTATTCCAATCAGCAATGGACGAAATCTTAGCTGGATCAACCTTGATACCGTGTTTCGTGACTACATGACCCAAAAAGGCAACCTCAGGTAGCCAGAACTCGCACTTAGAGAATTTAGGATACCACTTTTCACTTCTTAGGATGCCTAGGACGATTCTTAAATGCTCAACGTGTTCATCCTCAGACTTGGAATAAATCAGGATGTCATCAATAAAGACAACGACACACTTATCAAAATACTTACGGAGTGTGCGATTCATCTGATCCATAAAGACAGCAGGGGCATTAGTTAGTCCAAACGGCATCACTTTGAATTCGTAGTACCTCGAACTAAAAGCGGTTTTAGGAATATCCGACTCTCGAATTGGGATCCGATGATAACCCGACCTTAAATCGATTTTGGAAAACACAGAAGCACCTTTCAACTGGTCGAGTAAATCATCAATTCTAGGTAAAGGATACTTGTTCTTGACTGTAACCCGATTGAGCTCTCGGTAGTGAATACATAGCCTCATAGTACCGTCTTTCTTCTTTACAAACAGTACAGGAGCACCCCACGGGGAAGAAATAGGACGAATAAAGTCCTTCTCAATCATTTCATCGAGCTGTTTGCGCAATTCTTGCAATTCAGCAGGGGCCATTCTATAGGGAGCTTTAGCAATTGGTCCAGTACCTGGTACGATTTCGATGGTGAATTCAACTTCTCGCTTCGGGGGAATACCGGGTAATTATTCAGGAAATACATCGGGGTACTCACTTACTATGCGTACCTCTTCAAGTTTAGGTAGCTCCAGAGTTAAGAATACTTGACAACCCTTCCTCTGTAAACTCAGCATCTTCATAGCGGATATAATATTAATACCCTCTTGATGTCTACCACCTCGATATGTGACACGAGCACCATCAGGACCTTTCAAAGATATTTTCTGGTCTCGACATAGGATTCTTGCATCATAATGAGACAACCAATCCATACCGAGGATATCGTCGAATTCAGCAGAAGGAAATTCGAGTAATGTAGTAGGGAATACCACATTAGAAAACAAGAGAGGGACATCCACATATGCCTTGGCAGATTAAAGGATTTCCCCAAAAGGTAAAAATATAGAGATAGATTCAGCTAGGCTGAATACTAAAGAAGCTTTGACAGCAAGAGTAGGAGATATAACAGACACGGATGCACCAGTATTGAACAGGATAGAAGCTCGAAAACCAGAAATCAAAAACATACCCGTAACAACATCGGGATTTGCCTCAGCTTCAGCTCGACTCTTCAGAAACAAACGGCCTTTACGACGGGGAGTAACCACAGCACCAAAGGCAGTAGCATTAGCAGTAGTTTCGGTTGTCTTCTTAGGACACTGGTTTGCCTTGCGTCAAACCTCCTTGCAGACATAGCATGTGATCACCGATCCATCACAGTTCTTTCCTGGGTGGAAAGCCTTCTTGCACCGATAGCAGGTCATATCCTTCTTCTCAAAACGTCCCAGGGTAAACAGTTTCTTAGAACCAGCACCTGTGAGAGATAGTTAGCAACAAATACTAACACAAAAGAGGGGAGAGAAGAAGGATTAAGAAGAAAAGATGTGGACAGACCTACACTTGGTTTGAACCGCTTAGCAGAACCAGCATTAGAAGAATAGGCAGAAGTGAAAGGCCTTTTATAGCCAGAAGAAATAGGAGCAGCAGCGTCCTTCATTCGTTCTAGGGACTTCTCAGCCCATAGTGCAGCATTGTATATCTTCTCTACTGTATCAGCATCGCGAGGAATAGTATGAGAAATGTCTTGTCTCAAACCTTTCCTAAAGAAGAACACTCTTTGAGCCTCGTTTGGTAGCAAATATGTGGCACAGTGGCTTAGCTCATGAAATAGGTCTGTATACTCTTGCACCTTCAACTTTGAACCTTGCTCAAGTGATGTGAAATCCAACAGCTTCCTGTGCTTCAGCTCCTCAGGATAGAATCTTGTTTCCAGCAAGGTTTTGAATTGTTGCCACCCAAATCTAGGAGTAAGGAGAGCATTGGGTCCAACTAAAGTCCACCAGCGGTCGGCCTTAGCCTCCAAGTAATGAACTGCCAAGCCTACCTTGTGTTGCGCCGGTACCTCGTGAGTCTCGAACTGGCATTCCATCTGACGTGTCCAGAGCGTCATCTTCTCGGGATCAACGACACCATTATAGAAGGTCAGCTTGCTCTTAGCCATCTCCGTTGCCGCCTTAGAGAAACTGAAAGGACGTTGCCCAGGGCCCAAGTGTTGGGTCCTCTCCATCAACGTGTTCAGCAAGTTGAGAACAGCGAGGTTAATCTCATCCTGGTTTGCAGCCTCACGTCCACGTCCACGTCCAACCATCTTCTTCGGGGACAAAACAAGTAACCATTTAATCAATGCTAGTCATTGAGTTATCAAGAACAAACAAGCTACCAAACAAGTCCTTATTTGGTTTCTATCCTTCTATTACTTAAGTGGTTTATTATTTTCTCATCTATTTATTAATATTTTGCTAAGATCAAGTGTAAGCGTCGGGAGCAGTGATGCTATGATACCAACTGTAATCCCCTAGAAATTCTAATGCAAAACAATGGCAGAATCACTGTCGATGGGATTGAAACACATTGATGTCTAATAGATTATTGTATGATCAAAAGGTAAGTCTGAAACAAATGCCACTTTTCCTAAAAAGGGCAAAAATAAAACTTCCAAAATCCGGTAAAACAATCCATAAAACGAAACAACATTAATAATAATAATATAAATGAGTAGGATCATGACTACTCGCTAGCTTAAACCCGATCCCACAAAACAGATAACCTGCCATGTTAAACATAACAGCCACAATTCAGTGGGGAGCAACTCAAGCAGTTCTCCCAGGCATATTACATAATATATAAGCAATATAAGCACAATATAAGAAAATAAATTAAAACTGAAAACATTATATATTAAAATAGATTCAAAACCAGTAAATAATTCAACAGCCTAACGGCGTCAAAACGAATAATGGAATATAAAATCGATGATCAGTACAACTTTTACTACTAGAGATATGTCAAAACAACACCGAAGTGTCACTATACAAGGAAGTCAGTGCCCACGAAGCGACTCCTAAGCCTCACTAGTTAAGGAACTCAGTGCCCACGAAGCGACTCCTAAGTTCTCTCACCAAACAACTCAAACTATAATAGGACTACGTCCAGTGAGGTCCTAGCCTAAGTACATGCGCATGACTCCTGAGCATAAACGATACCCAGTTCGACAATCATGTATCCCTGACGCAGATACACTGACCATATAGCTGATGGTAACAACCAACATATCGTAGACTTATATACTGTAACTTCTCATTTCCAACATTATTCCACATTCAAACCATTATAAGTATTTTATCCGAAAATATCTTAAATATTCCCAAAATAGTAACCTTCCAAAGATAAAAACTTTCTTCAAATAGTAACTTTCCCAAAATAGGTGTTATTATAATTAGAAATCGTTTAACATATGAGTTATATAAAATATTAATATTAGGCCTTGACACATAAACATTATATTTTTTATTTAAATGTATAATTAATGATTAAAAGTCAAATAAAGTAAAAATCATAATTATTTCTCAAAAGGTTGGAGTTTAAGTAATTAAAAGTAATAAATTACAAATTTAAAAATTTTTCAGATTTGCACTGTCTTACTATAAAATTCATAATTAAATCATAAAAAATCAAAACGATATAAGATCAGTGAGGTTCAGAACACGAAAAGCTTAACTACAACTTTTGTTTCTGGAGAAAATCGAAATTCCTAAATTAACAGGGGCTTTATTCGTAGTTTTCTAAACTGTCAGAATCCGACACCCGATAGTATTTCGTTAATAAAACACGCTTAAAGTTTTATTTTAAAACAAATCCAATTAGAAACATTAATTAGAGTATTTAAAGTTAATGTACGTAAATTACCAAAATTAAATTAAAAGTTTACCATAGGTTTTAAATTAGGTTTTACAACAACTGACAGATTCACGAACTAATCCGTCACAGTTTAATAAATGATTTGTTGTGACGAAACTACTTGGAATTAATTTACGACATTTATTAGACGTATAATAGACTTAAAATAAATGTTAGTCTATGTTCAAACTTTCTGAAAATAAGATCTGTAAACATGAGTAATAAATCGTACAAAAATACTAATCGATTCTGAAACATGCTGTAATTATGTTAAAAACAATAAAACTTCCAATTTGGTAATTTATACTAAACTTTCACGAAATATAATAAATAACATATTATTTGTACGTTTTAGTCTCGGCCTTATAATAATTTAGTAGATTCGATACACGATAAATTATAGCATGCAAATTGTAACATCAAAAACGATAGAAACAACATGTGAGAAATCAATTAAAACTATTACCATAATAATATACTTCATAGTAAAACATGTCTAATAGTAAAAATACAATTTTTAACATTACTACAAGCAACTACGACATATATATCACACAATACCGAGTCGTGCCATCATTGTTACCTTGTTAGTCTTCGAGATCTGAATCGATTATATACTCGTCTGCCTCGGGATCCTACAAATAGCCTATAAAACGGTATATACATATATGGTGTTACGACCATATAAAAGCTACTCTAAAAAAACTAAGAATGACGCGGATTAAGAGTAATTAAATTACCCTGAGTTTAGAACGGAAGATGATGAATTAAGAGCAAGAACGAGCAGGAACGGAGGATGATTGTGTGAGGTAGATTAGAGATGGTACACGGTTGAAAACATAAGAGGAAGAAGAACGTTCATACGCTTCCTTTATGAAGCACAAGCAAATTAAACAAATAAGATGGGAAGCTGAGTGTTTGCATACTGTTCGGGTCAAAAGTCGCATCCATGGAATACGACGTGGCATATTACGAATGGTAGGTCAAAAGGTCAAAGGTTGGAAGGTCAAAGATGATAGTCAAAAACCGAGGGTCAAAGGTCAAAAGTCAAAGGTCGAAGGTCAAAGCTCAAAGGACGAAAATCGACGTTATTGGAGTCATTGGGTCAGACGGAACCCGAAACAACAAAAGACAATGGGCCAAACAAGGCAAATAAGCGTCATGTAGCCCATTTGAAGAATGCAACCCACCAGAGAAAAGGTCAAGGAATATCCCCTAAAACCATAAGATTCCTCCTGCAAACCAGGAGAAAAATCAGAAGGAGAATGTAACTGCTGAGGAAGGGAGTAATTGCCAAGATGTCAAGCAATAAAGGGGATTGAATGCCAAGATTCCCAACAATAAGTAAGGATACCGGCCAACAGAAGTATAAAAGGAAAGAGAGGAAGAAGGAAAGGCATCATCCAAGCACACCGACTCCAAGCGTACATCACACCAAAATTCTAGCAATCAACCATAGATAAAATACCCATATTTGTATTCTTTTCTTCATTATTTTCCGTTCATAGTGAAATCTTGGCGGGATTCCGACTCCCCTGCAGTTTTTCCCACACCGGGTTTCCGCGTCACCAAAACATTGTGTGTCGTTCATTTTCCTTCGTTGTTCTTTGTTCATTAGACCCGTCTCAATTTCGTCAACCCATAATTATAGGACGATCGCTTTAACCCGCGACCGAAATCGTAACCCCGGTAAATTTTTACCAAAACAATTTGGCGCCCACCGTGGGGCTAAGTGATAATTTTCTATAAGCCAAATCCTACCATGAAACAATCTTGTGCCGTCATAATCGGATCCGGCCAAAGTCCTTCTAGCAGTCAAGGAGCATCCACTCAGCCCATTGGAGGAGGATCATCCCCAGGATCAGCGGAGCCAGTTTTCACGCCTCTTACCCTGGCAATTCCCACCAGCCACATGGTGAAACCCACGTTATCGGCGTCTAGGGCTCCTCCGACGCCTAAAACCTCTGGGGTCACTAGTTCCTCTAAGGCCGGGAAGGAGAGCATACCAACCAGAACCTCGACTCCAGGAGGATTCGTGGGAGAAGATTCCAGTGGCGCGGGGTCACCAAACCTAATGCAAAGCATGCTTCAAGGAATCAATGCTCTGCGCCAGGCAGTAGAAACCTTGCAGAAAAACAACCAAGACATCAGGGCTCGGATCTCGGCAGCAGACAAGACACCAGCTGCATCGGTCCAGCCGTCACCAGAGATGCTGCCCTTGATGCCTAGGGGAGAGCCCAGCACCCGCAGGGAATCAACGACTTGCAGGAAGACCACAAGAGAAATCCTCCCAGAATTGGTCACCAGACTGGAGCTAGGATTGGCTCCACCAGACCCAGTCATTGAACCCCAAGGGTTGGGTTACCTGACCTATGGCTCCACACCCGGCAAATCTCGTACCACAGGTAACCTTCTCTCCAGCATCGAAAGTCGAGAAACTAACTAATTATCTTTCGCAGGTACCCCTGTCCATCAGACACCAGAGTGGCGACCCGCGACCCAACCAGAGATGACCACCTTGTCCAACAATCAGTCCTCAGGAGGAGTGTGGGCAACGCCTACCCCCAACCAGCAAGCATTTGGAAGGCAGCAAGGAGCCCGAGTCAATATGGTGACCCCCGACAACAGCCCATATCCACGAGGAACCTGGCCACCTGGAGTCCCACTCCAGTATGCATCAGGATGGCAGCCCGAATCCGCGACAACAGCAATACCTTTACCTCCTCCTCCTAGTAGTCAACACCCTGGAGGACCTCGTACAGGGAGTACGCCTTTCAACTTTTTTCTCCTTTTTCTAACCCTCTTGCAGGAGCAGTCAGCACAACGGATCAGCAGTATCAGGAACTGAAGAAATTGAGGGACCTGATCAACAAGATTCCTGGAATGCTGCGCCCCCTGGAAAGAGCAGCCAGGGACAGCTACGCAGATTCACCCTTCATCGATGACCTAGCCTGTGTTGCTGTACCCAAGAGCTTCGTGCCACCAGCCATGACGCTTTATGATGGCACTGCAGACCCCATAGATCGCATCAACCAGTACAAACAGAAGATGATGGTGGTGACCGCTACGGGGCCCCTGAAGAAAGCCTGCGCAAGGGGTTTGGTTCCACTCTGTCAGGAGCATCCCTCACATGGTTCGTCGGTCTGCCTAACCGAAGCATTGCCTCCTTCGTTGACCTGGTCAATGCCTTCAACCAGCAGTTCGCCAGCAGCAGAAAACCAGAGAAGCAGACCAACGATTTGTATCGGGTGGTGCAGAAGTCCGAGGAATCCACACGCGACTTCCTCAACAGATTTAACAAGGAGAAAGTAACCATCCCCAGATGTGATATACCCACCGCCATAGAAGCCTTTCGCCAAGGGCTCCACCAGGACTCAGATCTGTACAAGGATCTCACAAAGTACCCATGTGTCACGTTTGAGGATGTGCAGACCAAGGCAATGGCAACCATCAGGCTGGAAAAAGATTCAGGCCCCTGAAGGGCTGCGTATGGTTTTGAGCACGTCACCAGAAAGGCGCCAGCAGAAAAGAGGGGTGAGAGATGAAAGCCCTACGCCAGGAACGTGAGCAAGGTTTCCAAGGAGAAAGACTGGAAGGACAATCGGGATTGCCACCCAAAGTGAGTGAGTATGGGTTCTCTACCAACCTTGTCGGGGTACTCAAGGCTCTGAGGGAGTTAGGACGCAAAGTAAGGTGGCCCAGGAGACAAGAGTACACCAATGACTGAAGGGATGCCAGCAAGAACTGCAAATTCCACGATGACATTGGACACCACACCGATGAGTGCGTCCAGCTCAGGAGAGAGGTTAAGTTCCAGTATGATCAGGGGAACCTGGACCACCTCGTGTCCAGAAACTCCAGCAGGACAAATGCAGCAGACCAAATGTTGCCTTCTCCACCTCCAGTATGTACCAGAATTGTCAATGTAGTCACAGGAGGGTCAGAATTATGTGGGCTAACTTACTCAGCAGCCAAGAGACACGCCTCTCACGTTAGAGGAGACAAGCCAGAGCACTCCTGCTGAATCAGTTAGAAAGACCTCCTAACCGTCACCTTTGATGAAACTGATGCAGGATCTACTCCAGAAATGTACCATGATGCCTTGATAATCACTCTCTCCATAGGGAATTGCACCGTGAAGAAGATTCTGGTGGACACCGGGAGTTCAGTCAACCTCATCATGTTGGAAACCCTCCAAAACATGGGGTTCAGCGAGAAGGATCTAACTAGGAAGGCGGTTACCTTGATAGGTTTCAGTGGTGAAACCAAGCACTCTCTAGGATAGATCACCATTTCTACTTGAGCTAGAGGAGTGAATAAGCAAGTGCGGAACCTAGTCATCGATGGGCCCTCCATCTAAAACGTGATTCTAGAAAGGCCTTGGATCCATGAAATGAAGGCAATCACCTCCACCTACCACCAGTGTCTAAAGTTCCCTACACCCTGGGGAGTGCAGAAGATCAGTGGAGACCAGGGAGAGGCCAAGGACTGCTACAGGATAGCCCTTAAGAAGACGGCGAGTCCCCCAGCATAGCAATTATAGAGCCTTCATCTACCTCTGCAGGGGTACGTCGAACCTCCTCAGGCGGAGATAGATGAAGTCAACTTGGACAAGCAACACCCAGAGCGAAAAGTGTTAATCGGATCAGAGTGTACAGGCAGTATCCGCCAAAACCTCATTAAATTATTAAGAACTAACATGGATTGTTTTGCTTGGTCACATGATGATATGGTAGGTATAGACCCAAGCATCATAACCCACAGGTTAAGTGTGGATCCCAGCTATAAACCAGTCCAGTAGAAAAGAAGGAAATTTGCCCTAGAGAGAAATCAGGTCATAAATCAGGAGGTAGAAAATCTGCCGGCTGCTGGAAAAATCAGGGAGGTAAAGTACCCAGAATGTCTGTCTAACGTGGTGGTGGTCCCAAAGAAGAGTGGCAAGTGGATGGTATGCGTTGATTTTACCGACTTGAACAAAGAATGCCCGAAACATCCATTCCCCCTGCCACATATAGATGCCATGGTAGATGCTACAGCAGGTCATGAGATGCAAACTTTCCTTGATGCATGAAGTGGGTACAACCAGATCAAGATGCATCTAGCAGACCAGGAGGAAACAACGTTAAGGTCTGAGAGAGGTATCTATTGTTACAATGTTATGCCTTTTGGTTTAAAGAATGCAGGTTCCACCTACCAGAGACTAGTCAATAAGATGTTCAAAAGGCAGATTGGGGACACGATGGAGGTATATATTGACGACATGGTCGTCAAGTTAAAGCAAGCTTCACAACATACAACGCACTGAGAAGACACCTTCAACACCTTGAGGGAATACAAGATGAAGTTGAATCCTTCAAAGTACACGTTTGGAGTATCGTGTGGGAAGTTTCTGGGGTACATGGTCATCCAAAGAGGAATCGAAGCCAGCACGGAGCAGATCAAAGACATCCTCCAGCTGGAATCCCCGCAGAAACCTAAAGACGTACAACGCCTGACCGAGAGAATCGCTGCTCTAAACAGATTCATATCTAGGTCATCAGATAGGTGCAAACTGTTCTATGATGTACTGAAGAAGGCCCAAAGGTTTGATTGGACAGCAGAGCACGAGAAGGCGTTCAACGACCTGAAGCACTACCTCAGCACTCCACCTCTGCTGTCAAAACAAGATTCTGGAGAACAACTCCTCCTGTATCTATCAGTAATAGAGGTAGCAGTTAGCGCGGTACTAGTGCGAGAACACGAAGGAGCACAACACCCGGTATATTATGTCAGTAAATCTTTGCTTCCTGCGGAGACCAGGTACACGTGATCCGAATCAAGAAGCTACTAAGGAGTTCAACAAAGTCACTTTTTCTTCTAATGGTCCTAGTTCAGCTACACGAACACCTAGTGATCCGAATGAAGGAGATACCAAAGAATTCAATGAAATAACTGATCCGAATCAAGAAACTACTGATCCGAATAAGGAAGTTACTAAAGAGCTCAATGAAAGAATACTAACTCCTAAATAAACCTAGTCCAGCTACATTAGCACTAATAAGGAGTCGTCTTCAATTATGGAGCTAGCTCGAGTTTGAGCTGAATAAAAGAGCAAATAATCAAGGTAAAATGAAGACATTAACTTGGGTTCACACTCATTCAAACATTGGAAGTGTACTGAAGTTATGAGGATGATTATGGGCTGATTGCTAACTTCGTGTTTAGCTCCATGTTCACATGGTGTGCACACTCAAGCTTTGTTTTTGGCTCCATGTTCACACAAGGTGCCACGGCTGGTTGCTCTTTGTTAAGAGCTTTGTTATTTGCTCCTAGTTCACTTAGCCTTGTTATTAGCTCCTAGTTTACATTACTTTGTTATTAGCTCCTAGCTTAGTTATTAGCTCCATGTTCACATGGTTGTAACTTTGTTTTTGTCACCCTAAACCAGCCGGTTTAAGGGCTCTTGTAGGCTATATATAGCCAGCCATTTGAAGGCTTAAGATATCCAATTTGCATATTAAAACTTGAGTAAAGCTGAGCTTTCTGTTTCGTCCTTGTAGTTTACAAGACAAAGTCTAGAGTGAGTCGCGTTACAAGCTCTAAACTCGCTATTTCAATCGAGTGTTTGATCTAGCAAACCGCTTTGTTGAAGTATAGGTCTACTTCACCTAGCATACTATCCTTGGTTACGGTTTATCCTTCCTTAAAGCTATCCTTTCTTTCTGTTTTGGTTACTCATTCACGTTCCATTTCAGAATACTAATCCATCTTTACATTCTTGTTTCAAAGTTCATATCAACTCACATCAACACGTCTCTTAAAAAACATGTACTAGCACTTGTTACTGCTTCCTATAAAGTAAGACCTTATTTCTAGTCCCATGCTATTTCTGTAATAACAAACTATCCACTAAAAACTATTATGAGAAAACCTGAGTTATCGGAAAGGATGGCCAAGTGGTCCATCCACCTAAGTGGCTTCGACCTGAAGTTCGTCCCCAGAACAACAATAAAGTCGCAGGTGCTAGCAGACTTCGTGTCCGACTTCAGCCCAACGCTGCAGTCCCAGGCAGAGAAAGACATCCTTATCCTGGAAGAGGACAAGGATGAACAGGTGTGGGAGCTGAAGGTAGATGGCGCCTCCAACATGAGAGGATCTGGAGCAGGACTGGTTCTTAAGTCACCTCACACTACTACAAATTCCCTACTTTCCCGACACTTAAAAAGCATGTTCTCGACGCTTTAAGGCGTCGCAAATTTTATTCTCGACGCTTTCCTAAAGCGTCGAGTTTTGGGGCGTCAGGAATTCGTGACGCTTTTTTGTGTCACTATTCTTGACACATTGTAGTGTCATATATAATTTCTGACGCTTCATTGCGTCAACACGATTATACAGCTCGACGCTTTTCTTTGTCGCCATATTTTCTTGCCGCCAAAAACACTTCACATCTAAAAGTGTCGAGAATATTACATGAAAAAAATGTCGATAATTTAGCTATAGAAATTATTATGATACACATCTGTAAAATCTGTAGACCTTGCAATTAAATTTGTATGCAATAATAGTATGCCATGACGTATAAAAGATTCAATAATGTGTCATAATATACAATGGAATGACAAAAAAGTAAGTTACAATGAAGTCGATTTATGAGAATATTTTCCATATGATGACGATCAAATGCTTACAAGTATTGCCTCATCTATGAAACGATTTGTTACAAGACGTAATTGAATGCTAGAACTAAGTAACCATTGTTTTTTGAGCTTTGGGGTGAGCAGCTTTATTATGAATAACTTCTCTAAGCTTGTCCATTAACAATTGATGCTTCATCTGGTGCCATTCCGTTCATGCCTTTTAATTTCTACTCGGCAGTCCATTTCTTCCAATAATTTTTTTTCATCTACAAGCAAAACCCATTTGTTATATACGTCCATCTCATCTACCACAGCCCTAGTCATGAGTGGATGATGAGATGATCTGCTACTGCGTTGGCCTCAGTTGTGTTGAAGAATAATTTAGCCCAAAGAGAATAGAACATAAACGAAGTCATTTACACGTTCTTCAACATTGTGGTCAAAAAATTCAGGGTCTTCCTTTAGAATAAAGAAGAGCATGCTAAAAAATATTTGATGTTGAAGCAGAAGGTGTCTTTTGCTTCCCGAAAATGACAAAGGACTATAGTGAAGGTATGTATAAGAGTAGAATATTGTACCTGAACTATTGGGGAGTCATCATTGAGTTGAAAATAAAGTCCACTATGAGGCTCATAGTTGCCTTTCCACACGAGTAAACATCTATAAGAGATATTAAGTTGAAATTTCTAAGCTTTGATAAGCTAGTTGGGGTAAGAGTAGATGAACGAGGAAAATAACATGTTAGTTACAAACCTGAGCAAATGAGCGTAGATTTTTTTATCTCTACCAAACAACATCAAGAGGCCTATCATTCACGCGTTGCTATCTGTTCTGATAATCTATTATTGCAAAGAACAGGGAATCAAATCCAACCTACACTAGCACAAAAAAAGATCATATGACATCAAGCCTTTCACACAACAATACATATTTTGATATTTGACGTTGTGGGGGTTAATATGATTTCAAGCAAGCGTTATCATAACGTGCCTACAGTACATTCTGAACACACGCTCCCTGCACAAACTCATGCCTCACCCTCAAAAAATTCAAAATCAACAGCAACATTAATCAACATAGCAGAATTACAATCAAAGATTAAATCATTGACAAAAGAATAGCACATATCAAACCTGAATAGAGTTGATAGCGGCGACATAGTACTGACAATGGTCTTAAGCCAACCCGCATCACCATTAGTATGCTAAAATAAATAAAAGTTCAACTTCCCTAGAAATAATTTAGCCATCGTGCTATTGATAATAGAGTTTTTACCTATGCTGTGAAAATGTGAAATAGATAAACTAAGCATAAAGTTGCCAAATTTGAGTAATTACACCAAAAAATTGAAGGGTTAGCCCTCCATTATTAATTACCCAAATACTAATATTATTAAATCTAGGGTTCTTGAGAGAGAAAAGTGAGAAAGGGAAAGAAAAAATAAAAATAAAAATATGTAGAATCATGTGACTGCTAAAGAAGATATGTTACGTAAATTTTTATAATGGGAAAATAAGTGTGAGTGATCGATGACAAATTGGGTGTATTAGTGGATTAATAAAATAGCACGTGATCATGTTCCATGGTCATAAGATGAGGAGCCTAAAACTTAGCATAAAGGCACTAAGCACCGACAAAAACAAAGGCAATTGGGTATATCTACAATTGAGTGATCATAAAACATTGGTCCTGAAATAACTAGTGGACTTTATTGAGTTAGGATTTGCTCCATATGGATCTTTTCATCAATAAAATCTTCTTGCCTAAATTGAAAGACCTACAGCCACGCAATACCACTAAAACAGCCTTCCCTTGTACCAAATGTAAAGATTAAACCTCGCACTACTTAACTAGGAAAGTATCCTGCAATTAGCACTAGACGAAGGTCTGAAATGGAGAAGGATATGCTCTAGCATTCCTCGTTCAAAACATGGTACATCTAGCCATTTGCATAGCCTTATGTGCGACTTGTAATGAACCACCAAACAGCCTATAACTAGATGAATGCTAAAGTGCTAAACTGGCCAGCCAGAAGTTTGATGAACAGATGGGCTAGTAGCCATTTATAACTAATATACATTCAGTTTGCATTACGAAGCACTGCAACCTAGTAATATATTTGGAGTGGACTTCACAAAGTATTTTAGTGATTTGAATGTACCCTCCTTACATTCGTTTAAACCCGACTCTCAATGCTTTCTTCGTTTCTTCTTTTAATTCTTTCATTCCCCTCTTCTTTTGCCTTCATATTCACAAAATTGAGTCTAAAATTCAATATTACGAGCTTATAACAAATCTGACATATAACATTAAATGCACCCACATAAAAGCAGGGGTGGAGTTTTTTGTACTAGAGACGAGATATGGGAGTGAGAAGCACCGACATCAAAGCAGCAAGATTAGCCATGGGAGACTCTACTGATCTATCCTCTATTTATAGATTCACAAAAACACTACAAGTAACATAAGATAAGAAGGAAAAAAAGAATTTAAGAAGCAAAGGTCGAAGATGATACTTGTCTCTAGCAAAGACAATGTCATAATTTATGAACCTGTAAGCTTTACATAATATTATTAACAAGATCAGTAGAGGTTATGCATAAATCAACACTACAAACTTAAACTGAAATATACGGAGTAGTATATTTGCCTTTTCAAATGATGAAAACCATAGCTCTGAATGAAGAGCCAATTCATACCCATACTTCCAAAGCAACCCAAACGAGGTACGAACAACACTAGCAACAAATTTAACCTGCAATTCAAATAATACCCTCCTTGTCATGAATCTTAGTTTTAACATTGTCAGCTGTGATAAAACTCTCGACATGGAGAGTGATTTTTTTTTGCCAGTTAGCGTCTTAATGAAGATTTTCATCATCTACACAAAAATAATAACACCATTACAAATCAAACTCATGCCCTAAATCAAAACATATTAATCACCACCTCATCATTCATCATGTTCATCTTAAGATAACAGGGAAAAAAAATCATGAATCACTACTTAGACTCTCTATTCAGATAAAATCAATGTGTTTAACAACAAAATTATTAAGACGAAAAATTATAGAGCCTGTATAACATCAGAATTCGGGATACGGAGATAATCAAGCAATTAGTCAATTACTCAAGATTTAATAGAATTATGTAACAATTTTTATAATAATCTAGGGTTTTATGACGAAATCAAAGCAATAACTGAATTGATAAAATTTACTTAAATTAACAGAAATAAGCAAAATAAATAGAGTCGTTAGAGGACAAACAATTGACCGATTCAGAAACTAGAAATCGTAAGAGATATTTGAAGGGATTAGTACAACTTGATAGAGAATTGCAATGGAGAGTCGATAAGATGAGGAACTCACACCGTTGTAGAAGACAGAGGAGTTAACGATTCAATAGAGCAAAAATCGATCAGTAGGACAAAGACATAAAGAAATCAGGACAGATGAACATGATAAATCACCGAGGAAATTGAAAAGGGGATCGAAAGTAACGAAAATTGATCACAAATTTGCTAATCGAGCGGTTTATGATTAGGGTTAGAATATTTAGTTAGAGCCCAGAGGAAAGGAAAAATGGTGTAGAGCACTGGATTGAAATTTTGAGAAGGCGTATTTAGCGGTTTCTTACCCTTTGGTTAATAAATGGTAATAAAATATTATATTATAAGGTGAATTTGGATAGGAAACAGCCGACGCTTCTAAAAGTGTCAATGTTGAAGCGTCGAGAAAGTAAGGGATTTGTAGTAGTGTCGGGGGATCTCATAGTGCAGGCGGTACAATGCGAGTTCCGGACTACAAACAACGAGGCAGAGTATGAGGCTCTGATTCTAGGCCTCCATCTGGCCTTAGATCTAAAAATTAAGCGCCTGGAAATGTACAGTGGCTCCCAGCTAATAGTCAACCACATGAACGGCTCGTATGCAGCAAAGGACTCAAAAATGATGGCATACCATGAAGTAGCAAGAGACTTGTCCCTCAGATTTGTAGCCTTTTCAGTCAGCCAGATCCCAAGGGACCAGAATGCAGAAGCAGACGCCCTAGCCACCCTGGGGGCAACATTCAAGCCTGGGACGGTCTCCACCATACCCATTGTCCACATCCTGGAGCCAGCAATCCAGAAAAATCAAGAAGATTCTGGAGGAGGCAAGGACATGACCCGATGGCTGCAAGAGGCAGGAGTATTTAGTACTACAACAGATCGGGGGACAATCCAGACTGGAGGAAGCCCTACCAGGAATGGCTACAGGACGACATCCTGCCAGCAGATAAGAAGGAAGTCAGGAGCTTTAAAATGAAGGCATCAAAGTACACCCTCATTGATGGCATCATGTTCAAAAGATCGACTGCTGGACCATACTTAAGGTACTTGGGTCAGGAAGAGGCAGAAGTTGTTATGCATGACCTCCACAATGGTGAATGTGTAAATCATGCAGGGGGCAGGAGTCTATCCAACAAGGCACTCCGCCAGGGCTACTATTGGTGATGCGAGTTCATTTTGCAGCGTTGTTTTGATCAGTCCATATCTCGAGTTATACTTGAAATTTCGTAGTCATTCAAAATGGAGGAGATAGATTTCGAGCTTATCTTTCCAATGACTATTCATGAAGGCTCATTGAACAAGTATTGACAAAGTTATGGTCCGAACAAGTCAGTCGTGCATGTGATGCAAGTTCATTTTGCAGCGTTGTTTTGATCAGTCCATATCTCGAGTTATACTTGGAATTTCGTAGTCATTCAAAATGGAGGAGATAGATTTCGAGCTTATCTTTCCAATGACTATTCATGAAGGCTCATTGAACAAGTATTGACAAAGTTATGGTCCGAACAAGTCAGTTGTGCATGGGAATTTCGCAGAAGTTATTTGACGAGACTGTTTCTTTTGTATCAACTTTCAATAAAAGAGCTAGTGGATACTTTGCTCTAATCTGATTTACAAGTCAAATAATCAAGACCATATGGATGCAATAACTTGGGTTCACACTCATTCAAGCAAGGGATGTGCACATGAGTTAGGAGGCTGATTGTAGCTTTGTTTGTATCACCCTAACTTTGTTTGTATCACCCTAGCTTTGTTTGTATCACCCTTGACCATTCTGGTTTGGGGACGATTTGTAGGCTATAAATAGCCATCAACTTGAATGAATAAGATACACAAGATTTATACACAAAAACTGAGTAAAGCACTGCTTTCTTTTACGTCCTTGTTGCTTACAAGACAAAGTCTAGAGTTAGTCGCGTTACAAGCTCTAAACTTGCTACTTCAATCGCGTGTTTGATTTAGCACCCGCTTTGTTGAAGTATAGGTCTACTTCACTAAGCATACTATCCCTTGGTTACGGTTCTATCATCCTCACAAACCTTCTTTACAATCTATTTTGTTATTTTGTTTACGTTCATTTCAGAATACTATCAACCTTCACGTTTTCGTTTCAAAGTTCATATTAACTCACATCATTAGTGGTATCAGAGCTACAACTCTTGATTTTTCTTAAAATCAAGACGGTCGAAGCCAAGTTATTAGTTGAATTTCTGATTGCGATTGGAATTCAAAGGTTAAACTCGTGCGGGTAGTTCGAGGGTTAATCGGTTTTGATTATCTCGTGGTTTTTGTTGAAGTTCCGATACATTTGTTTCTTACTATTCACGTGTGTACTGTTCACCAAAAAAAAATGTCAGCAATTTTCTCGTTTGAAAACACTTACGAGGAAAGTTTGGTGTTTGATCCAACGTTACCACCTGTTTTTGACGAGTATCATCTTCAACCAAACAGGTTGTGCAAGAAGAAACAAATTCTGATCTTAGCCAAAACAAACATGGAGAGTAAAGGGATTGTGCTTGCGGAATACTTTGAGGAGCAACAAAAGATACTTGATTCATCCCTTTTCACAACAAGCAAAGTAGAGTTCACAAGCATTCAAAACTGCACCTATTTGAAAAGGAGTCGAGCTTGTAGTCTAGCCATAATACCAACGTTACCCACACTTATGTCTATTTGGGGTGAGGATGTGTTAATCCTAACAAATTTTGTATTTAATCCAGGTGGGATACTTGTTCAAGAATTGAGGACAATTCTTTTTGAAAGAAGGAGAGATGATGCGAGTTCATTTTGCAGCGTTGTTTTGATCAGTCCATATCTCGAGTTATACTTGGAATTTCGTAGTCATTCAAAATGGAGGAGATAGATTTCGAGCTTTTCTTTCCAATGACTATTCATGAAGGCTCATTGAACAAGTATTGACAAAGTTATGGTCCGAACAAGTCAGTCGTGCATGTGATGCGAGTTCATTTTGCAGCGTTGTTTTGATCAGTCCATATCTCGAGTTATACTTGGAATTTCGTAGTCATTCAAAATGGAGGAGATAGATTTCGAGCTTATCGTTCCAATGACTATTCATGAAGGCTCATTGAACAGGTATTGAGAAAGTTATGGTTCGAACAAGTCAGTTGTGCATGGGAATTTCGCAGAAGTTATTTGACGAGACTGTTTCTTTTGTATCAACTTTCAATAAAAGAGCTAGTGGATACTTTGCTCTAATCTGATTTACAAGTCAAATAATCAAGACCATATGGATGCAATAACTTGGGTTCACACTCATTCAAGCAAGGGATGTGCACATGAGTTAGTAGGCTGATTGTAGCTTTGTTTGTATCACCCTAGCTTTGTTTGTATCACCCTTGACCATTCTGGTTTGGGGACGATTTGTAGGCTATAAATAGCCATCAACTTGAATGAATAAGATACACAAGATTTATACACAAAAACTGAGTAAAGCATTGCTTTCTTTTACGTCCTTGTTGCTTACAAGACAAAGTCTAGAGTTAGTCGCGTTACAAGCTCTAAACTCGCTACTTCAATCGCGTGTTTGATTTAGCACCCGCTTTGTTGAAGTATAGGTCTACTTCACTAAGCATACTATCCCTTGGTTACGGTTCTATCATCCTCACAAACCATCTTTACAATCTATTTTGTTATTTTGTTTACGTTCATTTCAGAATACTATCAACCTTCACGTTTTCGTTTCAAAGTTCATATTACCTAATGATGTGAGTTAATTATGAACTTTGAAACGAAAACGTGAAGGTTGATAATACTTTGAAACGAAACAGTCTCGTCAAATAACTTCTGCGAAATTCCCATGCACAACTGACTTGTTCGGACCATAACTTTGTCAATACTTGTTCAATGAGCCTTCATGAATAGTCATTGGAAAGATAAGCTCGAAATCTATCTCCTCCATTTTGAATGACTACAAAATTCCAAGTATAACTCGAGATATGGACTGATCAAAACAACGCTGCAAAATGAACTCGCATCACATGCACGACTGACTTGTTCGGACCATAACTTTGTCAATACTTGTTCAATGAGCCTTCATGAATAGTCATTGGAAAGATAAGCTCGAATTCTATCTCCTCCATTTTGAATGACTACGAAATTCCAAGTATAACTCGAGATATGGACTGATCAAAACAACGCTGCAAAATGAACTCGCATCAATTGGCCAACAATGCGTAAAGATACTATAGAGTACGTCAGGAAATGTGACGCCTGCCAGAGACACGCACCATTCAATCACCAGCCGGCAGACCCATTGCATCCAGTAATCTCTCCTTGGCCTTTCATGAAGTGGGGAATGGATATTGTTGGCAAGTTACCAAGAGCTCCGGGAAACAAATTCTTCATGTTGGCCACGACGGGCTACTTCTCCAAGTGGATAGAAGCAGAAGCATTCCCTCAGGTGACTGAGAAACAGGTTATATCCTTCATAAAACGTTACATTATCTGCAGGTTTGGCATTCCTTCAGAAATCATATGCGACAATGGATCCCTGTTTATTGGAAACAAGATGAAGGCCTACTGCGCCAAGTAGAACATCACACTAAGCAAGTCTTCCCCCAGAAACCCTCAGTCTAATGGTCAGGCAGAGTCTACCAACAAAATTGTGATAGACAACCTGAAAAGAATGCTGGAGGAGGCAGGAGGCAGATGGGCAGAGGAACTCCCCTTGCTGCTATGGTCTGACAGAACCACACCCAAAGTGGCTACAGGGCAAACGCCTTTTAGCTTGGTCTTTGGTGCTGAGGCGGTCATCCCTTCAGAAGTGAGAGTGCCTACCCACAGATACTGCTGTATAACAGAAGACAGGAACCAGGTGGAGATGGCAAACAACTTGGATACTATAGACGAGCTCAGGACAGATGCTCAGATAAGGATGGCCTCCTACAGACAAACAGTCGCCAGAAGTTACAACAAGAATATCAAAGTCAGGGTTCTGCAAGAGGGAGACCTAGTTCTCAGAAAAGTCTTCCAGAACACCAGGAACCAGCGAGCAGGAAAGTTCGCCTACAACTGGGAAGGACCCTACCAAGAGGAGAAGGTGGTTGGGAACGGAGCCTACCGACTTATGACCATGGAGGGGAGAATCATCCAAAAGCCATGGAACATTATACACTTGAAAAGACACTTCTTTTAAATGGTCCAACATCGCCAGAAACATGAGCCAACGTCGCCAGAAACATGGCATCTATTCTGCCAGATAGACCTCCACCAGAACCCAGGTTTAATCTTACCGAACCTTGCAAACATATATTTAAACTTTCCTTTCGTCCTACTTTGCTTTATTTTCGCGAAATTTAAAAGTCAGGTGTTTCATCTTCAAGTATGCCTCTCTCCTTTCATATCATCAAAATTTGATTTTCTTTTGCATCAAAATTTGGTTTTCCTTTTTGCGTACATTTTCAAAATTTGATTTTCTTCTTTCATATGATTTCGAAATTTAACTTCCTCCTGCACATATCTTCAAACGTTGCATCTTCCAAATTTCATTAGTTTTTCCAAACTAAAGAGCTGGTAACTAATCTGGTGGATTGTGTAATTTCTACAGAGGGCGTGCGTCTGTGACTAAGTGCCTACAACCGGGGCATTACAGTCCCCCGTGCCACTTAGTACCCACGCAAAGCGTGGAACCTCCGACTGAGTGGGCGAACTAAATCCCAGGCCACCACTATATCAAATGTCGACCATACAAACATAAGGCATGCATACAACAGAAGGTAGTAAGATAAAACTACAACAAACAATTACGATCGAATTCAGGCATAACATACAGCCGCACATCGAAAAAATGACATTACGAAAGCTACTTTGATTTCACACAACGAAAGTTAAGGCACGAAGTGCCACAAAACACTAACACACTTCGCTCCCCTGAGCAAAGGCAAAGCCACTACAGAAAATATTTTGTAGACATTAACAGAAGTTTACATCACGCAGGGTTCACAAGCCGAAAACAGAGTACAACAAGAGAGGAGTAGCATCACTCCAGCAGAGCTTGGTCCACAACTTGGACATTCTCCTCTGGTGGAGGCGGAACTGTAGCAGATCCTCCTGCAGGAACCTTGGTCTCTGATGAACAACAGCAGAACCTCTCCCAGGATCATCAGCGACATCCTTCTGGTCCACACTCTCTTGCCCATCAGCCTCCTGGTCAGCAATAGGAGAAGCAATAGACTTCTGATCCGAATCAAGAAGCTACTGATCCAAATAAAGAAGTACTAAAGAACTCCATGAAAGAATACTAGCTCCTAAATAAACATAGTCCAGGTACATTAGCACTAATAAGAAGTCATCTTCAATTATGGAGCTAGCTCGAGTTTGGGCTGAATAAAGGAGCAAATAATCAAGGTAAAATGAAAACTTTAACATGGGTTCACACTCATTCAAGCATGGGAAGTGTACTGAAGTTGTGAAGGTGTTTAAGGCTGATTATGTTCACTTGGTGCACACGACTAAAGGCTCCCTTGTTAGCTTTGTTTTTGGCTCCATGTTCACATAGATGCCGCGCCTCATTACTCCTTGTTCAAGCTTTGTTTTCAGCTCCATGTTCACATGGTGTGCCACGGCTGAATGCTCTTGTTCAAGCTTTGTTAGTAGCTCCATGTTTACATTACTTTGTTATTAGCTCCTAGCCTTGTTTTTAGCTCCATGTTCACATAGTTGTAACCTTGTTTTTGTCACCCTAACCAGCCGGTTTAAGGGTCTCTTGTAGGCTATATATAGCCACCCATTTGAATGAATAAGGCATCCAATTTGCATATCAAAAAAACTGAGTAAAGCTAAGCTTTCTTTTACGTCCTTGTTGTTTACAAGACAAAGTCTAGAGTAAGTCGCATTACAAGCTCTAAACTCGCTATTTCAATCGAGTGTTTGATCTAGCAACCGCTTTGTTGAAGTATAGGTCTACTTCACCTAGCATACTATCCTTGGTTACGGTTTATTCAACCTTAAAACCATCCTTTCATTCTGTTTTGGTTACTTGTTTACGTTCCATTTCAGAATACTAATCATACTTCATATTCTTGTTTCAAAGTTCATATCAACTCACATCATTAGTGGTATCAGAGCTTTGGTCATCAAGTAAACGTAAGAATGGCAGGAGTGTTGAACTTTGAAGATCCTACCTTCCTGGAACAACTAAAGAAGGCATTGGAGAACTTCCAGCCCAAAAATTCTCGCTTCCAACCAAGGAGGGAACCGGTGGACAAGATCAAGGTAACTGAACTTCCTGAGTTTAACGGTGGTACTGATCCTGAAGCTTACTTGGAGTGGGAAAGAAGCATGGAGAAGCTCTTTGACTTCAAGGATTTAGAGGACGAAGAAAGGTGCAAATACGCCATCCTAAAGTTAAGCAAAGGGGTATCCCTTTGGTATGAAGGGCACAAGGTACAACGCACCAGAAGTGGAAAGGGTAAGATTACTTCTTGGGAGTCCTTAAAACGCAAACTACGTAAGAGGTATGTCCCAACTACGCACAAGCTATCCTTATACAAAAAGATTGCTAACCTTGTACAAGGAAAAATGAGTGTTAGTGAATATATAGAAGAATTTGAGAACTTGGTTCTGATGGGAGAAGTAGAAGAGAATGAAGAGATAAAAATGGCTAGGTTCTTACGTGGGTTAAATCGTAGTATAGCTAATACGGTTGATTTGTGTCCTTATTCTGATTTTGATACCTTGTGTGGGTTGTGTCTAAAAATTGAGGCACAAGGGAAGGGAAGACATGAGGGTGAGTCTAGTAAGAGTCATACTTGGTCTCGAACGGATGATGGTAATAGAGTCAATCCTACTAATACTAATCAACCCCTTATTGTTAAGAGTAACCCCGCACCCCCACCTCAATCTACCACCAAAACAACTACTGAAACTAGCCTATCTAAAGTACGCTGTTTCAAATGTCAAGGGTTTGGTCACTACAAAAACGCTTGCCCTAACAAAAGAGTTGTGACCTTAAGGGAAGTGATCACTGTTAGGGATGAGTTATGGGAAGAGGAGCAACGTATAGGGGTTGTTTTCAATGTTAATGAGGAAGAGGAAGGGGAAGAGGAGGACTTTGAGGCTTATGAACCCCCAGCTTATGATACACTATTAGTACTACGTACTCTACATGCTAACCCCATTCAACATGACACCGAACAAAGAGACCAATTATTCCATACTAAGTGTCAAGTTAAGGACAAATGGTGTAGTTTAATCATTGATGGAGGTAGTTGTACCAACGTTGCCTCAACTGAAATGGTAGACAAACTAGGTCTAGCTACTACTAATCACCCTAACCCTTATGCATTACATTGGTTAAACAACAGGAACAAAGTAAGGGTCACTAAACAAGTGAGGGTTGGCTTGACCATGGGTTCCTACGTTGATGAGGTTCTGTGTGATGTTATACCTATGGATGCTTGTCACAAACTATTAGGCCGTCCTTGGCAGTTTGATAGGGACGTAGTTCGCCATGGGAGGAGGAATGAGTATGAATTGAGTGATAAGGGAAGGAAAATTATACTCAAACCCATGACACCTCAAAGCGTGTGTAACATGTTAGCAAATAAAGTCGGAAAACCCAGCCTCTCAATGTTTGCTAGTAAAATTGTGGAAGTGCATACTATAGACGAAGGGGAGTTTGATGCCCCCAGAGAAGAACCAATTAAGATTAAGAGTGGTAGTGAAGGGAAGCCATTTGAAGAGTGTCAAAAGGAACAAAGTATTGTTATCTCTAATGGAATACCATCCTGTTTGATGCCTAGGAAAGACCCTGAGATCTTAAGGTATGAAGAGGGTAAGGTAGAAGACATGGTTAGCACTTTGTCTTGTAACAACACGCATTCAACCACCCTAGATGCAGGCACACTTGGAATTGAGAATTGGAAGGACTACTACTCCATGGAGGCTGAAGTACTTACCAAGCACAAGACTAACTCTCTTGGTACTTTTGATGAGTTTGCTTTGCAGGTAGAACTTCCCTTTAAAGGAAACCTCCTTTGCGTCCCAGGACATTCTATTTCAGAGTACATAACGAGAGAAAACTACAAAGGAGAGCCCAACAAAAACAGAAGTACGAAACTCTTCCTAAGGGGTGACTTGGCTTTGGTTAACTTGAGAAACGAGGGGTCTCCAAACCAAGGGAAGAACAAGTTGAAGCCACAACCAGGAGTACCATACAAGGGGAACAACAACGCTTGCAAGATAGAGTTGCCGGATGATTATGGAATTCAAGCCACGTTCAAAATGGAAGATCTTTCTCTTTACCTTGATAAAGATAGCATTTCAGAATTGAGGACAATTCCTTTTCAAGGGGGAGGAGATGATCCGAATCAAGAAGCTACTGATCCGAATAAAGAAGTACTAAAGAGCTCCATGAAAGAATACTAGCTCCTAAATAAACATAGTCCAGGTACATTAGCACTAATAAGAAGTCATCTTCAATTATGGAGCTAGCTCGAGTTTGGGCTGAATAAAGGAGCAAATAATCAAGGTAAAATGAAGACTTTAACATGGGTTCACACTCATTCAAGCATGGGAAGTGTACTGAAGTTGTGAAGGTGTTTAAGGCTGATTATGTTCACTTGGTGCACACGACTAAAGGCTCCCTTGTTAGCTTTGTTTTTGGCTCCATGTTCACATAGATGCCGCGCCTCATTACTCCTTGTTCAAGCTTTGTTTTCAGCTCCATGTTCACATGGTGTGCCACGGCTGAATGCTCTTGTTCAAGCTTTGTTAGTAGCTCCATGTTTACATTACTTTGTTATTAGCTCCTAGCCTTGTTTTTAGCTCCATGTTCACATAGTTGTAACCTTGTTTTTGTCACCCTAACCAGCCGGTTTAAGGGTCTCTTGTAGGCTATATATAGCCACCCATTTGAATGAATAAGGCATCCAATTTGCATATCAAAAAAACTGAGTAAAGCTAAGCTTTCTTTTACGTCCTTGTTGTTTACAAGACAAAGTCTAGAGTAAGTCGCGTTACAAGCTCTAAACTCGCTATTTCAATCGAGTGTTTGATCTAGCAACCGCTTTGTTGAAGTATAGGTCTACTTCACCTAGCATACTATCCTTGGTTACGGTTTATTCAACCTTAAAACCATCCTTTCATTCTGTTTTGGTTACTTGTTTACGTTCCATTTCAGAATACTAATCATACTTCATATTCTTGTTTCAAAGTTCATATCAACTCACATCAACTTCTCCAGATCCTCCGCCTCCACGTCAGAGAGAGCATCCGAGATAGGCGCCACAGGAAATTCCTCATACAGTCTCTTCTTCTCTACAACCAGGTCCCAATCTTTGTGCTTCTCCTCCAAGATATTCCTTGATCATCTCAACCTTGGTATACTGGTCCGACCAAGCAAGAGCATCCGTCAGACTCTTCTTCACCTCAGCATTCTTCCCCTACAGGGAAGAATTGGCATCTAGGGCCTGGGCAAGCTCACTCCTTGCCTCCACCAGATCTGCACTAAGCTTTTTGCCAGATTCCTCTGCCAGCAGTCCGCGAACCAAATCCAACTCCTCCAGAGAACTATTCTCTAGCACAGACCTGAGACCAGGACGTAGCATCTGGTCCAGAAGAGCCATGTCCTCTGCAAACTTGGACGAAGCGAAGCCTACAGAAAATTTGAGCACCACTCCAGCAGGAACACCCTCAACGAATCTGGGGGCAGAATAAAAGTGAGGCTCAGAAAGATCTACCACAGGGGGTTCACTTTTTGCAGGAGTAATTTCTGAGAGAGGGAACGAGTTACGCCTTCTCCTAGAACCAGAAGGGCCAGCAAAAGCAGAACCAACTTTCCTCTTGGAGGCCACCCTAGTAGCAACGGCCCGCCCTCTAGCAACCACAACTTGCTCTAGGGTCACACGAGGCTTAGCGGATCCTGAAGGAGGGAGCAAGCGAAAATAAGTACCATGAAAATCTGAGGTCAAGTAAACCTAACCAAGCATGAAGGTATCTTGCCCGAAGACATGTTCTCACCAGACTCTTCTTTTTTCTCCTTCTGGGGGAGGAGAGGAAGAACCACTTGTGGAAGGATAGAGCAAATTGCGAAATGTCATCTACTCCGGGTTTAGGCCGAATGGTCGGGTTAAAGGATCAATCACCACGCAAACAGTCTACAATCCAAGCGAACGGAAATTCCCGCCTAAGATGAGCTTAGTCGTAAATTTGGGGCAATTGTTCGGGTCAAAATTTGCATCCATGGAATACGAAGTGGCGTATTACGAATGGTAGGTCAAAAGGTCAAAGGTCGGAAGGTCAAAGACGATAGTAAAAAACCGAGGGTCAAAGGTCAAAAAGTCAAAGATCGAAGGTCAAAGCTCAAAGGACGAAAGTCGACGTTATTCGAGTCATTGGGTCAGACGGAACCCGATACAACAAAAGACAATGGGCCAACCAAGGCAAATAAGCGTCGTGTAGCCCATTTGAAGAATGCAGCCCACCAGAGAAAAGGTCAAGGAATATCCCCTAAAACCATAAGATTCCTTCTGCAGACCAGGAGAAAAATCAAGAGGAGAATGTAACTGCTGAGGAAGGGAGTAAATGCCAAGATGTCAAGCAATAAAGGGGATTGAATGCCAAGATTCCCAACGATAAGTAAGGATAACGGCCAACAGCAGTATAAAAGGAAAGAGAGGAAGAAGGAAAGGTATCATCCAAGCACACCGACTCCAAGCGTACATCACACCAAAATTCTAGCAATCAACCATAGATAAAATACCCATATTTGTATTCTTTTCTTCATTCTTTTCCGTTCATAGTGAAATCTTGGCGGGATTCCGACTCCCCCGCAGTTTTTCCCACACCGGGTTTCCGCGTCACCAAAACATTGTGTGTCGTTCATTTTCCTTCGTTGTTCTTTGTTCATTAGACCCGTCTCAATTTCGTCAACGCGTAGTTATAGGACGATCGCTTTAACCCGCAACCGAAATCGTAAACCCGGTAAATTTTTACCAAAACACATACAAATCTCTGATGGTATTCATTAAAGTAACGGAGCTTATGAACCACAGTAACATATCATGTGCATTAGAGTAACCACATATTTCTTCTGGTGCAGTGAACTCATATAGTGATCAGAATTTAAATAATTGAACCTGCAAGAAGCTACTCAACACATACCTGTGAATTGTTTAGGATCATTTGCTTGTGGAACTTCGTGAGGTTTCTCGATATCTTATGGAATTATCTGTCCTTTGGCGAAATTTGCTCGTGGTTGTGCCCACTGTGAAAAATATCAATTTTTAGAGGCCCAACTTTGTTGTACAACCTAATTCCTGCCTTACAGCCAACACGACAGACCTTTGTCTTCCTTTTTGGTTCCTTCACAGTGACTCCCTCGGCCGTCTCCTTCACTGCTTCCTCCTTCGATGTCGACTCCTTGGCCGCCGCATCTCCGCTGACATTTTTTTTGTTAAAATCCTGCCTGATACATACGAGCAGCTTTGATTTAATCTCACCACCCCTCCATCTTTTCGTTGTGTACCTCCTCACATCGAACCCGCAGGCCAATGCATATATTTTATAAAAGTTTACCGCCTCTTCCACGTCTTTGAATATCTGTCCCACGTATGGTGTGAAACTCTCGCCCACATCTCTGCATCATTCCAGTGCCTTTGCGTCAGCTGAAAAACAAAACCAGTGCATTAAAGTAATTAAAGTAACAAACTAAGTGCATTGAAGTAACAGTTGATATTAATTAAAGTAACAAACCAAGTGCACTGAAGTAACTCTGTACTCAATTAACAGAAGATGGGTATTAAATAGACAAAAAGTAACAGATGACGGTCTCTAAAGTAACGGATAGTGTGCATTAAAGTAAAGAATATTGTGCTCTAAAATAACTCCAGGTATATTTCATTCACGTATTTTAAAATAATGAGATAATATGAAATGTTCATACAATGAACGTAAAATCTAATAATATAGAGAATTTTAATTGCTTCCATGGTGTCTACAGTATAAATTACAAACCAAAAACTTACAGTTTGTTTGTTTGACAAGTTGAATATCAACCATAGAAGGAGAAGTTGTAGCGGCACAAGGAAGAAGATGAATGACCTAACGTGTATTATAATTCGTTTACTGAACTCGTGTATTTTGGTTGTTGGTTATTTTGACTGAAAGTCGTGGACGATATTAAATCATTATATTTCTCTGAATGGGGCGTTACTCTTTAAATTTGTTTCCTATTTTGTAGGCAATCACGTTCCATTATTATAGGAAACAATATCTTTTTTTTTAATATGGCGGTTTCATATATCCCTACGACACTCTGATGCGATAAAATAACAGATCTTAAGCACTAAAGTAACGACTTCAATGAATTAAAGTAACAGATCACAAAAGTAACAGATGATTGTCATTAAAATAACAGATACTCTACACTAAAGTAACACAGTATGTGAACTAAAATAACTCAATATCTTTTGTGTGCGCAAATTTCGTATGATGAATATGCAGTTCAACGTAGAAAAATAGAAACTAATAATTGAGTATCATCTTAATGACTCTCATGGCCTTTTCAGTATAAACTACAATGCATATACTCACCGTTTGTGTGTTATACGATTTGCATATCAGCCATTGAATGAAAAGTTTAACCCGGATTGATCGAACGTAGAATGCAGCAGCGCGAAGAAGACGATGAATGACTGAATGTGGTCTTGATTGTGTCGTTTTGAAGTAAATGGCAGCGGCGAGAATAAGAATAATGAACAAGAGAATGAATGAATGAATGAATGAATGAATGAATGAATGAATGAGAGAACGATGAAAACGAGAGTGATGGACGACAAAATGATGAATGAGAGAATGAATGAGTAAATGAGAATGATACGTTACTGATATATTCTCCTTCCCATTTTGATGGTAGCAGTATCTTCTACTTTATTTTTTATTTTTTATTTTTAATTAGTGATTGATCTCGTCCCTTCATCCATCTCCCATCCAACGGATGGGATGAGGACTTAGGGACTCAATATAGATGAGAGACTCATTAGAACCTCTCTCTCTCTCTCTCTATATATATATATATATATGGAAGAATGAAAAGAAAAGAAAAAAGGAACTAGAAAAAGAAGAAAAATTCTAAGAAAAGAAAATATATATATATATATATGCTTCTTATTTACACTTCGGAGAATGGTCGAGATACTGTAGCTAAAAATTGATCATTATTATGAGGATGACAAAATTCTCTCTTATGCAGTTATGCTCCTATGAGCTTTATTTCTAGTTGGTGACCGGAATTCATAAGTGAGATTTTTGATGGATAGTTTTTATTGTGCAGCTGCAACTACTGGTTTTACCCTCACATTTTCATACGTGCTTTAAGGACAATCCATTTTATTCCCACACATATAAGCCACCCTTTGTAAGTCCTTGGCATGTACTATGATCTTGATTGGTGGAACGCATATTAGATTGGGGAGATTGATTTCATATTCGATTGCATGCATTTTTCATAAGTCGAGTGAGTGTCCTTATTTTTTCCTACCTTCACATATACACTTACCCATTCTCTTATTATTGTCGAGCGACAACCGTACGCGTAAGGAAGTCAGAGATCATTGGTCTTGAAAGATTGAAAATTTGGCAAGCAATTGTTTGATTATGACATGATTATTAATCTCGTTGTATTCTTGAGCATTACATGTTTTCTCGTCGGATTTAGTCGATTTTAGGGGAATGATTGTAATTTAGCTATGAGCCGTGTTTCACATCACTCACTACTACAAAAATGCTCAAAAAGACCACCCCTAACACACCTGTTAGATTGTCTAACCGGTCTCTTAATAATAAGAAACCATTTATTTTTTGTGACTGGTCTCTTAAAATCATTGATAATGCACCGGTTGGATAACCTAATCGGTCTCTTAATTTAAGAGACCATTTATCTAATATACACAGTTTCTTAAAATTATGTTTAACACACCAGTCAACTTATATAATCAGTTTCATAGATTAAAAAACCTTAATTACAAATAACCGGTCTCTTAACTACAACCAATTTCCCACTTAACGCGCTAAAACCGTCCTACATACTCCCGCTATTTCGTTCTCCCACGCAGCACGTTGTTCATCCCCACCCTAATCCCTATTTCGTTCACCTAAATTAGTTTACCCTAATTTAACTACAAGCAAATTAATTCACCTAAATTAATTCTGTTCCCTAATCCCTATCTCGTTCCCACTCAAATTTCACCTAAACTAATTCATCTAATTTACATATGTATGTTCAGATGTCGAAGATCAAGCTACCAAGACTTCCGTCGAAGAACAAATGCAAGTCACTATGATTCATACTCTTGAACGCGATCTCAATTCCGGTTTGTTTCATCATCATCTTTGTTACGCATCCAGGCGGATCATCATTTTCCTAATTTCATTGCTCTACTCTTTATTTTTTATTTGTTCAGAATGAGTGGACAAAAATGCGTTATGTTGCTTGCGATAATGTTATTTGTATGGAACTATTCAATATTCAGGAGCATGATGTCGATATTCTGGCTTTAATTTGAAGAACTCGGTCTTGGCATTGATGTTCAAGCTCTGTTGTTGATATTTTGTCACCCTTTGCATGAGACGTTGTTAGACTGTGTTAGACGTTTTTCCCTAATCCCTATTCAGCAAACCAACTCGATCACCGTTTTCTTCAAAATTCGATCACCAAGTTTCAGGTTTGTTTTTTTTCCTCCCAATTTTATTTCTGCGTGGATGGTTGCTATTCTTTGGTATCTGATATCGAATTGTTGCTATTGTTGCGTGAATTTTGAACTAGATTGTTGATATGATATGATACTCTTGTGAATTGGATTGTTGATATGATATGGAGTTCGAATTGTGGGATTAGAAATGATACTCTTATGAATTTGATTTTTCTCTTTTTTCTGTTGTCAGATTAGCAATGACTCTAATATTGATCGAGAAATAGGTGAACGGTGATAGGAATACATTTTCCCTGGTGGATGTCTACCCTGCTTGAGTAGTGTAACCTCAGCCATGACTACAACTGACCCGATTGTGTAGCTCGAAAGGGTAGTAAACGGACTAAAAGAGTCAACCAACCACGGACTTGGATTAATCAATCTCAAGTTACTACGGATAGGCGTGTCGTGGCTCATACACGTCCAGGTTCATGCAATTACACAAAGGATCACGCTGGAGAATATTGTCTATCCTAGGAAGATATGGAGGATCTCGTGGGGATGGCATAATATCCACGATAGTAATGCGAAAATAAAGGGAGATATGGATGATATCTCTCATGATAGGCTAATTGTGAATAAAAGACAACAAGAGGGTCTTCATATATTTAATATATCAATCAAGGATTTCGTAATCTCCAATATATGGAGAATAGATCATGTGGATTGTTGCCAACTAAGTGAAAGTGTTGGTGATCTATCCGAGAAGTGGGTGTCCAGATTCATTCCACCACCTAGCCACATTCACACGTCATTTGCAATCACAATCAACCAAGAAAATCATACTTATTTTAAGGTGATATGGAGAATCAAATCCAATGAAATAAAATCAAGTGGATAATCCTTAAAGGTGGCGTGATCTCATGGAAGTGGAAAGAGTATCAAACATCTCACATCTTTGGCAAGAATTACTCAATAGATATTAGTTTATTATTTTATACTAGATTGTTTCCAAATATCGTAAGAATATTGTAGGGTAGAATATCACTCGTGATCACGAGTTGATTTCTTGCAGGTAGGCTATATAAGCCATAGTCGTTAATTCAATAAAATCATCGAATATTTATGAATTTACAAATAACTTGTCAAACTCTGGATTAATTTGTTAATCTCGTGTTTAAACTTCGAGAAGGTGCTTCGAAGTGTTTAGAGGGTTGGTGCTCCAAACTCTGAGCTATTAATTCCGGGTTCAAGGTCGAACTACGGGTTAAATATCCTTTGGTTACTCACCGATTAACATCGGATCACAAAATACAAAAAAACGAAGCGTCTGCTTCCCAAAAAAATAGCCGAGCCACAAAACTCAAAATCCTCACAGACCTTAACCACGAACCAGGGTTACATTAACCTTAGTTCAATTTCACTCCAAAATCCACGTCATTAACCAAGGTTACATTAACCTTCGACCCAATCTTCATTTCTTATTTTAAACCGCTTCCGCATTCGCATCAACAGCTTCCGGACTTTGGTCAGTACAACTGGATGCTCCAAAATTCAATTCTTAGTTTTTTCTATCAAATATGATTTGAAACTGACCGGGTTATTTACCGCTTGAAACATGTGAGAAACATTGGGATACATTACTACAAAACGTTGAGACAGTGGAGGAAAAACTTTTCTAGATCACCGAAGGTAAAATTGATATGTGACTATAACATTTGTGAACTATAACATGCGTGAAAAATTTGCATTTGTTTAAAATTGATATGTAACTATAACATTCAGCTCTTTTTTCACTTCAAGTGATAAAGTGCAAATTTATCACTCATCTCGTGTAACTTTAAGCACTTTTTGTGTAACTTTAACACTAGAACTTATGACCTTAAAATAGTTGTTGACCTTATTTGAACCTACCTCTCTCTCTATATATATATGCTAGCTGTGTTATTTTTTTTGTAGTATTTTTCCGGAAATCAGGACTCATATGAACAAGAAAATATTGACGAGGTTAGAAATACTTCGGCGACATATTTATTAGACTAAATTGAAGACGAGGATATCGAAGACAATGACAATATGGATGTTAACGAAGCCTGATTTAACCGTACTCATTATTAGAATATTTTTGTATTGCCAACTCATTTTAGAAATCAATGTTTTTTTTTCCGCACCTTTGTCTATTTTTTAAAAACACCGATTATATTAGCATTAGCATGAACATTTGTAGTTTAAATTTCATATATTTGAAAACGGCTTTTAATTATTACTACCGTGTACTTTTTTTCAATATATACGATGGTATATTATTGTCGCACGTTTATATATGATATAAATTATCTCGGAATTGAATAATAAACATTTTGATAGTGTGCTCATGTGAATGAAAACTAATTATTGTAAGAGATCGGTTCCTTTGCAAACCGGTCTTTTAATACAACTCAAAGAGACCACTTTTTTTAATGCTGGTCTCCTTGCCCTCCTCAAAGAGACCATTTTCTTTGTAAAACTGGTCTCTTAGACAACTCAAAGAGACCGGTTATAACTAACCTCCGGTCTTTTAAGTATATAGAAAAGAGACCATTTCTAGGCAATATTAAGTCTATTAACTTCACCAATGAGACCACATTATTCAACCGGTTTCATTTTTTACAAAAGGGCTAAAAAGAAATTTCCTTAAAAGGGTTCATACAAATCCAGAATTGACATAAATAGATAAAGTAGGATCCACGCTACTCGCTAGCTCACACCCAACACCCAGCGGCAAATACTTGTCATGTTATAAACATAACAGCCACATCAGTGGGGAGTAACTCGGACGTTCTCCCAGCCATATTATATCATATGGAAAATAATAGTATTATTATATCATAATATTTAAAAAGAGAAGACAGTAAAATGATATACTAAAAATAAGTTTTCAGCGAAACTTAAAACACTTGCCAGCCTGCAAGTCAAAATCAACCGATAATAATAATATTCAAAAATGGCGTTATGGAAATTCGATCAGTGTGCACAAGGCTAAACTTTCACTAGGGATAATACCGGAAACTAGCTTTAGACTTTCGTAGTTCATAATATGTAAGTAATTTTGCTTTAGACTCGTTATGCCGATTATCATCTGAAATGTTTTGAGTGTTTTGCATGGACTTTCACCCTAGTTTAAGAACTAAGGCGAAGTGGTCTGGTGTGACCCCTTGAAAGTGACAATTATCGAGATACCGCGTTTTAGGTCGGGGCGACTGGCTTGAATCGTTTTTGTAACACCCCTAATTTTATAAATTAAATTAAATTAAATTAAAGTTATGTTTGTATTTTTATTTTGTTTACGATTTAACTCGTAATTCTTAAAATTATTAAAAAACGAATCTATCGTTTAATCATTTCAAACTCCTAAAATTCTATTTGTCTCGGAAACTCTTCTTATATTTGAAACATATTTTTATTTTTGTTTCAATTTATTTTATACATTTACTTTAATTCTTATCGAAAGTCTATTTCGGCGACTTAAATTCTAAATTCTTTTTATTTATTTATATTTAAGCTCGAATTTCTATTTTTGGCTCGAAGTTTGTTTATTTTAATTTTCGTCAAAACATCTATTTTCTTTCCTCGAGAAATCAATTTAATTCACTTTATCGAAGATTTATTATTTATCGGGAAATAATATTTCATCGTCTAATTATTTATTTCTATAAACTTTATTTTCGTCTCAAATAATTATTTATATCTTGGAAAACGTTTATTTTACTCATTTTATTAGTCGGCGTAATTATTTTTATTAGTTCGATTTTAATTAGATTCCGTGGGTCAGTCAACTTATCGTTACGGAATTCGTCTCCTACCCGATTAATTTAATTAATCCGTATACTATGTATACTTATTGTCTCGGAATCCGTACACTTTTTTCTGGTTGAGTTGAATTCATCCCACTATTAACGTACATTTCCTTCTTTTTTTTCTTTTGAGTTCCACCTCTTCGTTCCACTAATTCCCTTGGTTTCCCCACTTGTATTCGACGTACTCCTCCCTTGGCCTTTCTTTCTGCTCCCCCGCTCCCTCTTTACGTACTACCCTCTTCGTTCCTCCTTCTCTCTTCTTTATTTTGTTTTACCTGCCATCATCTTCCTCCGTGTATCTGAAACTGCAGCCACCACCATCATCGTTTTTTAACCATATCATCTATCACCATCGATCGTCACCCCTGGTTTTCATCTGTGTATGTCCCTGTGATGGTAATTTTCTTTCTTCTTCTTCTTCTTCTTCTTCTTCTTCTTCTTCTTTTCTTATTGTTCTTCTGCGTTTATGCGTCCTTGTTGTTGTTGTTCGTTGTTTCTTCTCGTCTGTCCTCTTCTCCGTTTTATTCTTCTTCTTCTTTTTCATTCTGTACGTTGCTAGTGTTCTTATGTTTATGCTATTGCTACTGTCTGTTCTGTTCGCTGCTGCTTTTTTCATTCCTTTTGCTGTGCGCTGCTACTACTAGTTGTCCATCTGTGTCTTCTTTATCTTCGGTTCGTTTCGTCTTTTTTCTGTTTTCCATGTCGTTCGATCACTATTTTGAGATGTTGTTGTTCAGTGTTGCTTATTACTGCTTCTGCTCCATGTCCTCCTTCTTCTTCCTCCTATGTTTGTTGTTGCGTACTTCTGCTGCTACTGTCGTGGGTTGCTGCTGTTAGTCTCTCGATTATTCTTCTTTCCTTATTCGTCTCCTTTGTCTTACTTCTTTGTCTGTTGCTCACTGAGTTACGGGTACTGCTACTATCAATTTCTTGTTGTTGATGTCCATGTTTCATTCTATTGCTGATGCTATTATTGCTGTTGTAGCTATGTTGTGGATGCTATTTTCGTTGTTGTCATTTTTTTTGGTGAAGGTAAATTATATATATGACTTAACCAAATATCAAGGGAAAAAATCCCCTTACAGGCTCAGAGTATCTAACCAGAGTCTATTCTTTTGATGGATAGCTCCTTTACAACAACTCTCAATCCTTACTTTTATATCATTTTGTATACATTTCAGCACATGATTAGGACTAAGAATACTATTCTCCATTCTAGCTCTATTCCTCTGAATCCAGATGTAATAAATCATAGCATTGATAAGACCATTTAAAATCCCTCTCCTCAGCTTGGATCCTCTTCTAGCCAATCTCCAGCAGTTGACATTGGTCGTAGGTATATTAATACCGACCCAACTACTAACAAGTTGCACAAGACGAAAACTGTACGGACAAGAAAAGAATAAATGAGTTGCGTCTTCCTCGTCTGCACCACAAATACAACAGGCCGCGTCAATGGCGGCACCATAAGAGAGCAGTTTCTTCTTTGTTTTGAATGCATCGTGTTGATATAGCCAATTAACAAATCTGTGCTTTGGAACAGTCCAATCATTCCAAATCAGGTGACTCCAGGTAACCTTGGTGTTGCCCCCCTGATCCACTCATAACCGGCGCTGATATTATACTGCTGTCCGGGTGAAGTACGCCACAGCTGAGCATCATAAGCAGGGCGGAACACATCACGCACCCTGCATATCTTTTTCCAGGTCCATGAGCAATCGGATGGCGGATTATACTCCAACCAATCAGCATCTTTAATATAAATATGATTCACCCATTGGACCCATAAAGAATCAGCCTTAGAATAAATCCACCAAGCAAGCTTTCCAATGGCGGCCTTGTTCCAAATAATGTCGTCTTTGATTCCAAGTCCGCCTTCCTTAGGGGGTTTGCAGATTTTATCCCAAGCTACCGGAGGTGCTCTCTTATACTCAGTTCCACCCTCCTAAAGAAAGTTTCTACAGAGACTCTCAATATTATGAATAATACTAAAACGGAGAATAAAAATTGACGCCCAATAAGTATAAAGAGTCTTTAGGACCGACTTGATAAGGACTAATCTGCCCACGTATGACAATTTCCTAGTGCCGAGGGATCTGATTCTTTCCATTATCCTGTTGATTAACAGGGTTGTTGTCATTTTGGTGTTGCTCTTTCTTCTTCTTCTTCTTCTTCTTCTTCCTATCATTCTTCTCCTTCTTCTCATGTTTTCTTGCTGCTGCTACTGTCGTCTACTGTTGTTGTAACACCCGCTATTTTTCCTAGCGTTTTTTTCTTTACCGTTATGACCCTGTCATAACTCTGTCACATTTCGGCCTTGCATTTCATCTTTTTCCAAGCTCTATTTTCATTTTTGAGTTTCAAGATATTTATTTTTATTTTTTAAAGATTTTAATTCCCTTATTCGGTTTTCTTCGTAAATTAATTATTTTTCCGCGAGAAATTCTATTTTTCTTTGAATTAACATTTTTAAGCTCGGATTTAAGTTATTCCTTTTCCTAAAAATGTTTAAATACATTTATATAATATTTTCAACTAAGAAATATTTTTATTTACGAAAATTTAGCCTTTAATGATTTTATTACGAAGTTTCGTAAATAATTATTTTCGAACGCGCGGTTTATTAGAATTGCTTTGAAATTCTTTTGATAATTTTACGATTCTTATTTTTAACCAACCTACAATAAAAAGAAACACTTTTTACTCCATTTTGGACCGTGACACCCTTGGTCACACACTTTCACATTTTTTTTAACACTTGGTTTTATAACTTGTTTACGGCCTTAGATATTTTATTTTCCTACAATTATTTTTGGACTTATTGCAAGACTCTTCACACTTTCTCTTTATTCATTTTGGCTGGTGGTTTTGGATGGATTTAACATATTTTTTTTATCATTTTTAAAAGTCCACATTTATTCTCTCATCTCATCATTTTCTTTCATTCATTTTCATTCAACCACATTAAACAAAAATACTCTTCATTTCCTCCATATTGGCTGTGAGTTTCAGCCATATTTTCCAGCCAAACTTTGTCTCAAATCGAGTCTTGATCGTTTCATTTTCATCTCCGAATTAATCGTCTATCTTTTCCCTTCGTTAAAGTAATAATCGATGTTATTTTCGATCGTTATTTACCTTGATTCTTTTAATGTTTTCTCATGGTATTTTTGTACCATGTCTGTCGTGTATTGAAGGATCCTTGGACGACCCCAAAGCCGATGAATTTATCGTAGACTCGGATTTGGATTTGAGGTAACGTCGATGTTACTCGGTATTTCATGATTTTAATTGTGTATTTGCATGTATATATTTTTATGCTTTATTTTGACGATATATGTATGTCATATAATCTGGAAATTTTTTAAAATTTGAATATTTGCATGCTTCGGTATTTTTATCGCTTTTACGAGATTAACGATTAAATCGTCATATTAATTTGTAAAATCGTAATATTCGGCCTAAACATGTAATATATGTTTATATTCTGTAAAAATGATGTTTTTGATAATTTTTAATAATTTAGTATTTTTCTGATATTTTAGTTATCGATTATTGAAGTATTACCGTTTACGGACAAGAACGATTAAAAGTCAATTTTAAGTTCTATTACCTAAACATTTTATTTTAATCTGCTTTTTGACGTGGTGAAACTTTCTGTTGAAATAGAATTTTCAGAATTTTTTCATAATTTTTCGGAATTCTTATGTGGATGAATTAATTAATCACTTTAAATCATCGTTTATCGTTAAAACCGTGTTTGTCGTTTAAATTCTCGGTTTCTGATCTTTTGTTTAAATCTGGAAAAAGTATGATTATAATGATTTCATAATAAAATGTAATTTTATGATTTTTAGTGCTTTAATAAAATGTTGGGAACGATAAGTTTTATTAATGGAATCGTTAATTCTGAAAACGGGTTTAAAAGACGGTTTTAGCGGGATTTATTAAATCTTGAATTTTTGGAAATCTGGAAAAATAGTAGTTTTGGAAAATCATGATTTTTAGGTTTAATAATAATTTTTGGATATTAATACTTAAATCGTTTTGTAATTACTATTTTTATTAATCGTTATTGTCGAGATTAGGCGATTAATGAGAAAACGCTTTAAAAACCGAGTTTTAGGATTCTGGAAAATTTTCTAATCTGGACAGAATGTCCATAAATATATTTTAACTATTTTACGTAATTTTTGTACTATTTATTAAAGTCTTTAATTAATAAGTATTGATTTTTGGACAAATTATGATTTATTGTTAAAATGCTTCGTCTTACCAAAAAAATATATTTTTCCAGCCATTTTGAAAGTATTTAAATCTGAAACTTGGTGAGTTAAATCTTCCCTTAACATACTCTTAATGTATTCAATGGTTTAATTAAATAAAAGACGTTAAAGTATTTAATTTGGCATTTGCCGTAAAATCCTATTTATGTTCGTTTTGTCGAAACAATTAATAATTAGGGAATTTTAATTTTATAAACTTTGAAAACACCCAGATTAGTAGTATTAAAATGTTTAAGACATTTTTATTCATTTTATAAACACTTGGAAGATATTTTAAAAAGTTCATAAACTCAAATGTTCCCACTTTAACAATTGATATCGTTAAGGCCGAAAGTATTAGTTTTATAAATCTATATCGTTTACTAAAAATGTTGTGTTAGTATGAATTAATATTTTCGATATTTTTATATGATGCCATTTTTAGTAAAGTTTCTAAAAATAGAAGTTTCCTAAAATAGAAAGTTCCCTCTTTAAGAATATAATGATTACTCTTTTGTTCTCTTATTATTTATAATGATTATATCTTTTGAATATCGATAATGGCTTTCTTTTGGAGTTATGGAATAAGGATAAGTGTGGGGTTAGAGTAATATACAGTCTAGGATGTACTATTTTGTCATCAACTATAAGGCTGGTGTTTCCATTTGGGATGCATTGGTTGTTGAACTGGATACATTTGGTGTCCAGAAGTATATGTGCATTGTGCCCTTAAGCTAGATATCGCATCGTGTTAGTCGCTGTCAGTTGAACTGGATACATTTGGTATCCAGGAGGGGTGTATATTACTTAAGCTAGGACCTCGCATGATAAGTCGACGTCCTATTATGGTTGAGTTGCCTAGTTAGAGACCTTGGATCTTCGCTGCGCGTGAAGTTGGTGTTTGAGTTCTCGAAGCTAGTTTTTAGTATGTCCCAAGTGAAAGTCTAGCCTTGTGCACACTAATCGAATATCCATAACGCCATTTTGACTATTTTATTATTATCGATATAATTTGGTTGCAGGTTGGCAAATGTTTTATGTTTTCATTGGAAAACTCGTTTTTATCATATTGTTTCGATACGTGAAGTTTTTCACTGAAAACTTATTTTCATTATAATGTTTTACTGTTTTCCATTTTCTTACTATTTTTTCTATAATAGTAATTACTGTTTTAAAATCCTGTTATACGGCTGGGAGAACGTTGGCGTTGCTCCCCACTGATTGTGGCTGTTATGTTTTAACATGGCAGGTATACGTGTTCCGGGTTTGGGCTAGCGAGCAGTGTCGATCCTGCTTATTTATTTTGATAATTATGTCTTACGGATTGTTCAAACCCCTTTTGTGGATTGTTTTAAATTTTGGCCATTTTATTTAAGGCTTATTGTTTGAATTTAACATTTTAATTTTACTAAGACATAGTTACAGTGTGTTTTTTTCCCGACTCTACAGTGTTTCCGCCACTGTATCGCGTTAGATTTTCTAGGGGATTACAGTTGGTATCAGAGCATCACTGCTCCCAACGCTTACATCTGAAAATAGGGAAAATACCAGTAAATTATTTAAACAGTAAATAAAAATATTATTAGAGATGGGTAGAAACAAGGACTTATTTGTTTAGCTTTCCTGTTCCTGAAACTCAATGATTAACATTGAATATTTGTTTTATATGTCAAAGAAGATGATGAGTGGACAAGATGTTGACATAATGCTGCTCCGAATTGGGACATGACCTACATAGCACTCTCAACGCCTGCTGACTCGAGTGGACAACTTGGTGCTCCAAGAAAGATGTCGATGGTGACTTTTAGCTCCGATTCAGCTTACGTAAGCTTCAGGCTAGATGATCAAGAGTAGATCCTAGTTCCATCACGGTGCAGCAGACTCAGATGTGAAATAACTTTGGATCCCTCGTGAACTCTGGAGGCCCGAAAATTTTCCTCTGGTTCAAGAACTTAGTAATATAGTATCATCAACTAATTCTTCTCTTTTCTTCCTTCCTATACTTCTTCTAATTCTTCTCTTTTATATTCTCTTCTTCATCCGCTTGGTGAATCCTTGTTATATTCTTCTACTCTACCATCTTTCTCTTGAGATTCTTTGGTTAGACCGGATTCTGTCTTAGCGAACCCGTGTTTGTGAGAGTCGTGCTAAATCTCGAGATGGTTAACTTCTTCTATAATCCTTGAGGGCACTTTCTGACTCTCAACTCCATCTTCCTTTCTGCTTCTATTGAATTATGTTACCGCATCTCCTGCTAATCCATTCGACCTTTATCGATTTTGAAAGCTCTTATTTTTAATTTTTTATTTATTTTATCCTTGTTCTATTTACCCGTTAACCTTTTTTTTTTGAACTCCCTATTTTATAAAAAAGTTTGACTAGTTTAAAAAAAATGGATTATCATATAATTTTAACATTTTGAGTTATAATTTCTAATTGTGAAATTGCCCGTTTTGTAAAACGTTTGACTGACTTAAACTTTTCGGATATCGTGAAATTTAACATTTTTGAATTATATTTAAGAAGTTTATACTTCACTTTTGTTTTATCTTTGGTTGATATTTATATTTAGATCTATTTCAAAATGCCTTGATAATTTATTTTAAATTATTTCGAAATTATTTCAATTGTTGATTTTTTTTAGGCGACCGGAATTTTATGAAGACTTTCATATTTCCAAATACTTCAATTTCTAAAAGATTATTATGTAAAACATTTTAACATTGTCGAAATTATTTTGAATGTTCGGGTTTGATAACATTTTTGAAAACTTTCATAATTACTTTTATAACATTTTCAAAATTTTAATATTTTGAAATTAGCTTTCGTTTTATTGTTGGTGGACTTTTGAATCTGTTATTGAAAATGTTTGACGGTTGGTTCAATTTTTAATAACAACAAAATTTGATTTCTCCAAACTAAATTTTGTTTTGTCATAAAACGAAATGTTACCGAATTATTCTTAATCAAATTGTTTTACTTTTATTTTGAAAATGTTTTGGTTACCCTGTTTCCTTCGAGTTTGTTTACTAATGTTATTTGACGTCGTTATTTTATCAAATAACTTTACTTTACGATTTCATTAATTAAAAGATTTTTAAACTTCGGGTGGCTTAGCCCAATTCCTCTTGGAATAAATATTTGCATTCGATTTCGTATCACTTTGAAAGTTGTAAAGTTTTCTTTTAAAGTAAAATTTTTATGCGAACTTTGTATCCTCATCTTTTCCAGTGAGGTAATTTCTATTACTTTCTACTTATCCTTAGTTTCGAGGACGAAACTTTCTTTTAGTGGGGAGGATTGTAACACCCGCTATTTTTCCTAGCGTTTTTTTCTTTACCGTTATGACTCTGTCATAACTCTGTCACATTTCGGCCTTGCATTTCATCTTTTTCCAAGCTCTATTTTCATTTTTGAGTTTAATGATATTTATTTTTATTTTTTAAAGATTTTAATTCCCTTAAATTCATTTATTTGGTTTTCTTCGTAAATTAAATATTTTTCCGCGAGGAATTCTATTTTTCTTTGAATTAACATTTTTAAGCTCGGATTTAAGTTATTCCTTTTTCCTAAAAATGTTTAAATACATTTATATAATATTTTCAACAAAGAAATATTTTTATTTACGAAAATTTAGCCTTTAATGATTTTATTACGAAGTTTTGTAAATAATTATTTTCGAACGCGCGGTTTATTCGAATTGCTTTGAAATTCTTTTGATAATTTTACGATTCTTATTTTTAAGCAACCTACAATTAAAAGAAACACTTTTTACTCATTTTTGGACCGTGACACTGATAAGTGTAGTTTGTAGTGCCAAATTTGTTGTGTTTTGGTCTCATTTTCCTTGTGGAATCGCTCCTTGGGAGCGGTTTATGGGTTACTTATGCTTCCTTTAGTTCGTTTTAGGTTCCCGAGACCATTCATGAAGAGTTGGAGCGATTTCGACTCAATACATACACTTTTCGAAGCCAACGAAGAGAAGGAACGATCACTCGATGCCTTGGATTCGATCCCGAGACCTTGGGACCCGATCCCGAGCCCCTAGGACTCGATCCCGAGCCCCGAGAATCGATGATAAACCCATGAGAAGCAAGGAGGGACCTTAAAGATCATATTGGAGGCCTACAAGACCCATCCCCGTCGGGAAGGACCTCATCCCGTCCGGGATGAGGTGCACAAAATGCACTGCGCCTGTTTTGGGTCCGTCCCCGACGGGACCATTTCGTCCCCGACGGGACCATTTCGTCCCGGACGGGACCATTTCATCCCGGACGGGATGAGGCAGCTGTAGCCCGCATTTGCTTCTTTTCTTCTCCTTTGTTCTTGTAACCCTATATATACCCCCCCTCTTGTAATCTTATGTTATGTTCTTCATTACCCACTAAACCCTAGACTACTTTAGCATAGATTAGCATAGATTAGAGTAGATTAGTCGGTAATTAGTCCTTAATCTAGTTAGCTAATCTTGTATTAAGGAATTCTTGAAGATCTCCACCAAGATTGACAACCTTGGAAGATTTTTTTGGGTTTTCTCTTTTATACAAGTTTTCATTCTTGCTTTCATCTTCTAGTATGGTATAATCTCTTTTCCTTTCTCTTAATCTCTGTTTTATCATTCAAGTTTTCATCTTTATACCTTGTTTATTGTTTTGTTCATCATCTTTGTTAGTTTTACATATGTATGCTCTTGTTCTTGTTTTGGTTCCTCTTGTTAGTGTTAGTTTTCCTTAAGATATGGTTGAGTAGACTCTTCCTACTTCCTAGGGTTATTAGGGTGATTGGTTGTGATTGTGGATGATTAGGGTGAGATGGGTGGTGCTAAATGTTGTTTTTGTTGTTTCCCATTTACCTTGCACTCCACATGTTTGATGAAATGCTTGTGAGACTAGAGACGATCAATCCTTGTTTTTCTTGCCTATTCTCTTGTATGTGTGTGTTTGGTTGGTTGGTTTGGTTCCCTGATGTGAGTTGATATGAACTTTGAAACAAGAATGTGAAGTAGGATTAGTATTCTGAAATGGGACGTAAACAAGTAACCAAAACAGATTGAAAGGATAGTTTTAAGGATGAATAAACCGTAACCAAGGATAGTATGCTAGGTGAAGTAGACCTATACTCCACAAAGCTGGTGCTAAATCAAACACGCGATTGAAGTAGCGAGTTTAGAGCTTGTAACGCGACTTACTCTAGACTTTGTCTTGTAAACAACAAGGACGTAAAAGAAAGCTTCAGCTTTACTCAGGTTTTTGATATGCAAATTGGATGTTTTATTCATTCAAATGGATGGCTATATATAGCCTACAAGAGACCCTTAAACCGGCTGGTTAGGGTGACAAAAACAAAGTTACAACTATGTGAACATGGAGCTAATAACAAGGCTAGGAGCTAATAACAAAGTAATGTAAACATGGAGCTAATAACAAAGCTTGAACAAGGAGTAATGAGGCGCGGCATCCATGTGAACAAGGAGCCACAAACAAAGCTTAACAAGGGAGCCTTTTAGCCGTGTACACCATGTGAACACAATCAGCCTCAACACCTTCATAACTTCAGTACACTTCCCATGCTTGAATGAGTGTGAACCCAAGTTAATGCCTTCAAATTTCCTTGACTATTTGCTCCTTTATTCAGTCCATACTCGAGCTAGCTCACCAATTGAAGTAGGACAACTACTAAGCTGGTACTAGGAGCTCGTGTAGCTGAACCAGGATCATTAGGAGCTAAAGTGACTTCATTGAGCTCCTTAGTAGCTTCTTGATTCGGATCATTCCCTCATTACGTAGCGAGAGCCCGATCGGCGTTACCTAGGCTACGAAAGCATGCTAGTAACCCCGTTTTTCCCCTTTTTGTCTTCTTTGCACCTATGAACCCGACCTAACCCTAGTTTTCTTCCTTATTGTCACCTTTGCTTCCCTTAGTCGCTAGTTAGTTGTTTTGCCTTCCTTTTCCGTGTTTTAGACTCTAGCTTAGTCATTAGCCATCACCCTAGTTTAGCTTGTCTCGGACCGAGTCTTGGACCATAGCACCCATTAGTCTAAACCCATTTTCCGTCCCTGTGGATTCGACCCGACTTGCCCTATCTACCCAGTTAGGTTAGTTGGATTTTATTTGACAGCGGGATCCGCGGCAAATCCCCCCCCATCAAATTGGCGCCGTTGCCGGGGACGGCGTAGTTTAGACTTTTGAGTGCTTAGTTTTAGACTTTGTTCTTGATTTTTGTGTTTTCTTCTCCCTGTGTATCTCCGTTTTCTCTTCTTGTGTGCTATTCTCTCCTCCTAGTGCCTCAAGAGCACTAGGCTACTAACGTTTGCTCAAGTGCTTCTAGTTCATCCTAGGTATCAAAGCAACGTTATGGTAATGGCACGTCCTAGTCCCAAAATTTCACCAACCATAACAACCTCATCAACAATCTTACGAACGCCCTCCATATGGTTACCACGAAAGTTGTCAAGGATCATTCCAACATCCTAACAACTACCAAATACCCCCACATGACCCACAACCAAAAATCCCCAACTTTGAGACTTATCAAATGATGATTCAATTGCTAAAGGGTCAACAAGAGGCGATATCTCTAATGCAAAAGAGTCAACAAGAGATGATGGTTCAATTACAAGGGGTTAGGGAGGAGTTTAGGGCCCAAAAAGCGGTGCAAGATGCTCGAATCGATGCACTCATGGCTCGCATCACGATGTCGGCCACTCGAACTCCACAAATTGTTGGGGAAGGTTCATTTGGGCAACAAGGTCGGGTGTCTCCACAAGAAAGTCAACCCGACCATGAAGCCACGAATGAAGAAAAGAGGGTAAATCAAGAGACCATTGTTGAGTGTTGCTTGGATGGTGAAGATATGGGAAGAATGGAGGAAGTTGAAGCTTCAAGGGTCGACAATGCGGAGGGGTGTGAACATGATTCTCAAGGTAACTCTTGGGGAGCCGATGTATTGGCTATCAAATTGGATTTGTACGATTTTCTTCGTGATGAACCGGATCTTGACAATCCAAAGCCAAGTGAAGACATACCTCCTCTAGGCCATATAGACAAGGTGAGTGAAAAGGAACGCAATACTTGGTAAAAAGAGGTAGATGCCTTAGAACTCGCCTTGAATGGGAAATTGGAGGATCCTAAAGCCTCCAATGAAGAAAACTTGATGCCTTCACCTCCTTTATCGCACTCGATTCCAAGTCCCTTGTCTTGTGAGATGGTTGATGGAGAGGATCCTTGTCGGGCGGTGGAAGAGAACTCTACTCTCGACCCCGTAGAAGAAGCAACCCCCTTAGGGTGTGATCTCCCAACTCATAATGCCGAGCTTGACTCTAGACCACTATACCTACCGGATGGTCATAAGAGTCGTTGCTATCATAGTTTGGAAGACCCGGAAGATCACGAGAACCCCGAGCATAATGAAGATGATCGCTTCTCTCCTCCGACTTGGAAGCTCTTGAAAGTAGCTAGGCTCGGCCATGTGAGCTTAAATGAAGATGTTGCTAGGGCATTTGACTTACTCCTTCGAGCACTTGATGGCTATGGAGGTGTAGTTGGTGAGAGTACCTTATTGTAAATATCTCTTTTTCTTTTCCTTTGAGCTTTTGTTTGTATATATGTTTGTTTGGATCATTTGGTTTTTTAGGATTACTAGTTTTTGTGGAAATCTAGTAATTTGGTATTTTTGATGACGGATGTGAGGGAGGGATTTTGACGAATGTTTTTGAGCTTATTTGATAGGTGAGAAGTGAAGGTGAAGCTTAAAGATGAGTGGTTATTGATAAAGCTTGGGTTGTGAGCAAGGGAGTCGGTTTTTGAAGCTTTGGACAAGCTTTTGGGGTTATAGAGGGTTAGAGGACTCTTCCCGGCCGAGAAGAGTGCATCCCGACCGGGAAGGATGAACCATCCCGATCGGGAAGGATGTCATCCCGATCGGGATGAGTGTACCAAAAATAAGGTTTTCTGGAGTGTCATCCCGACCGGGATGGGTGTGTCATCCCGACCGGGACCATCCATCCCGACCGGGATGATGCCGTGCTCCTTCTTTTGGCCTCTTCTTTGTCATTCGAGCCCACCCAACCATTTCATGCCCCCTCCCAACCTCCCTACCTATCCTTGCCCTTATCATGTGACCCCTACACTTCATATACACATATTCACCTCATTTTCTCTTCACTTTACACCGACCTTCACATCAAAACCCACCTCCTTATACCTTTGTACTTTAACCATGCGGCCTTATTGAGAAGGAAGAGGAATAGCAATGACAAAGACAAGCTATGTGCCATTATCGACCTATGAGACGATGGAGCGAGTGAGTTGCTAACCGCATGGTACGACAACTATCCTTTCTTTTCCGTCTTTTATTGCTTGTCTTCTTTTGTTAGTTCCCCTTCCCCTTATCATTTGTGTCATGGTGGCCCTCGGGGCCTTGGTAATTATTGCTCCCGACTCTGACGTGACTACATCGAGAGTTGTTTGAAAAATCCAAATTTCCAAGATTTTCACCCTTTTTGTAGGATTTAGCCGGATTTGGGCGGAATCCGGGCTAGGTGACTTGATCACACCTAGTCCTCCCCTCCCATTTCCTTTTCTTTTTCTTTTTATTTCTCCCCCCATCCATATCTTTTCTCGTCTCGGTCCATGGTGACTTGACTACACCCCGGCCGGACGCATTATACCCTTTTCTCCACTTTATTTTTGATTTTTAGCTTTATTTTCGTAGTTTCTTTTCTTTTCCTTAGTGTCTCCACACACTACGATCGAGCATGAGGACATTGCTCGGTTTAAGTGTGGGGGAGCGATATTCTATCATAGTAGGGATTTGCCGCGGATCCCGCCGTCAGACACCCTTGGTTTCACACTTTCACATTTTTTTAACACTTGGTTTTATAACTTGTTTAAGGCCTTAGATATTTTATTTTTCTACAATTATTTTTGGACTTATTGCAAGACTCTTCACACTTTCTCCTTATTCATTTTGGGTGGTGGTTTTGGATGGATTTAACATTTTTTTTTTATCATTTTTAAAAGTCCACATTTATTCTCTCATCTCATCATTTTCTTTCATTCATTTTCATTCAACCACATTAAACAAAAATACTCTTCATTTCCTCCATATTGGCTGTGAGTTTCAGCCATATTTTCCAGCCAAACTTTGTCTCAAATCGAGTCTTGATCGTTTCATTTTCATCCCCGATTTAATCGTCTATCTTTTCCCTTCGTTAAGGTAATAATCGATGTTATTTCCGATCGTTATTTACCTTGATTCTTTTAATGTTTTCTCATGGTATTTTTGTACCATGTCTGTCCTGTATTGAAGGATCTTTGGACGACCCCAAAGCCGATGAATTTATCGTAGACTCGGATTTGGATTTGAGGTAACGTCGACGTTACTCGGTATTTCATGATTTTAATTGTGTATTTGCATGTATATATTTTTATGCTTTATTTTGACGATATATGTATGTCATATAATCTGGAAATGTTTTAAAATTTGAATATTTGCATGCTTCGGTATTTTTATCGCTTTTACGAGATTAACGATTAAATCGTCATATTAATTTGTAAAATCGTAATATTCGGCCTAAACATGTAATATATGTTTATATTCTGTAAAAATGATGTTTTTGATTAATTTTAATAATTTAGTATTTTTCTGATATTTTAGTTATCGATTATTGAATTATTACCGTTTACGGACACTAACGATTAAAAGTCAATTTTAAGTTCTAGTACCTAAACATTTTATTTTAACCTGCTTTTTGACGTGGTGAAACTTTCTGTTGAAATAGAATTTTCAGAATGTTTTCATAATTTTTTGGAAATGTTATGTGGATGAATTAATTAATCACTTTAAATCATCGTTTATCGTTAAAACCGAGTTTGTCGTTTAAATTCTCGGTTTCTGGTCTTTTGTTTAAATATGGAAAAAGTATGATTATAATGATTTCATAATAAAATATAATTTTATGATTTTTAGTGATTTAATAAAATGTTGGGAACGATAAGTTTTATTAATGGAATCGTTAATTCTGAAAACGGGTTTAAAAGTCGGTTTTAGCGGTATTTATTAAATCTTGAATTTTTGGAAATCTGGAAAAAAAGTAGTTTCTGGAAAATCATGATTTTTTGGTTTAATAATAATTTTTGGATATTAATACTTAAATCGTTTTGTAATTACTAATTTTATTAATCGTTATTGTCGAGATTAGGCGATTAATGAGAAAACGCTTTAAAAACCGAGTTTTAGGATTCTGGAAAAGTTTCTAATCAGGACAGAATGTCCATAAATATATTTTAACTATTTTACGTAGTTTTTGTACTATTTATTAAAGTCTTTAATTAATAAGTATTGATTTTTGAACAAATTGTGATTTTGTTAAAATGCTTCGTCTTACCAAAAAAAATATTTTTCCAGCCATTTTGAAAGTATTTAAATCTGAAACTTGGTGAGTTAAATCTTCCCTTAACATACTCTTAATGTATTCAATGATTTAATTAAATAAAAGAAGTTAAAGTATTTAATTTGGCAATTGCCGTAAAATCCTTTTTATGTTCGTTTTGTCGACACTATTAATAATTAGGGAATTTTAATTTTATAAACTTTGAAAACACCCTGATTAGTAGTATTAAAATGTTTAAGACATTTTTATTCATTTTATAAACACTTGGAAGATATTTTAAAAAGTTCATAAACTCAAATGTTCCCACTTTAACAATTGATATCGTTAAGGCCGAAAGTATTAGTTTTATAAATCTATATCGTTTACTAAAAATGTTGTGTTAGTATGAATTAATATTTTCGATATTTTTATATGATGCTATTTTTAGTAAAGTTTCTAAAAATAGAAGTTTCCTAAAATAGAAAGTTCCCTCTTTAAGAATATAATGATTACTCTTTTGTTCTCTTATTATTTATAATGATTATATCTTTTTTAATATCGATAATGGCTTTGTTTTGGAGTTATAGAATAAGGATAAGTGTGGGGTTAGAGTAATACAGTCTAGGATGTACTGTTTTGCCATCAACTATATGATGTGAGTTAAGATGAACTTTGAAACAAGAACGTGAAGATGGATTAGTATGCTGAAATGAACGCAAACAAAGTAACCAAAACAGAATGTAAGGATAGTTTTAAGGATGAATGAACCGTAACCAAGGATAGTATGCTTAGTGAAGTAGACCTATACTCCAACAAAGCGGGTGCTAAATCAAACACGCGATTGAAGTAGCGAGTTTAGAGCTTGTAACGTGACTTACTCTAGACTTTGTCTTGTAAACAACAAGGACGTAAAAGAAAGCTTAGCTTTACTCAGGTTTTTAGTATGAAAATTGGATGTCTTATTCATTCCAAATGATGGCTATATATAGCCTAGAATAAGACCCTTAAACCGGCTGGTTAGGGTGACAAAAACAAAGTTTACACCTATGTGAACTAGGAGCTAATAACAAAGCTTATGTAAACTAGGAGCTAATAACAAAGCTATGTAAACTAGGAGCTAATAACAAAGCTAAGAGAGCATTAAGGCGCGGCTTGTGTGAACATGGAGCTAAAAACAAAGCTAACTATGAGAACGCAATCAGCCCATAATCATCCTCATAACTTCAGTACACTCCCCATGCTTGAATGAGTGTGAACCCAAGTTAATGTCTTCAAATTACCTTGACTATTTGCTCCTTTATTCAGCCCACACACGAGCTAGCTCCAAAATTGAAGTAGGCACACCACTAAGCTGGTAGGAGGTGCTAGTGTAGCTGAACTAAGACCATTAGGAGCTAAGGTGACTTCATTGAACTCTTTAGTAGCTTCTTGATTCGGATCATCTCCTCCCCCTTGAAAAGGAATTGTCCTCAATTCTGAAATGCCATCTTCATCAAGATAAGGGGCAAGAACTCCCACTTTGAACGTGCCATGAACTCCATAATCATCCGGCAACTCCCCCTTGCAAGCATTGTTGTTTCCCTTGTATGGAACTTCTGTTTGTGGCTTCCACTTGTTCTTCCTTTTGCTTGAAAACCTCTCCTTTCTCAAGTGAACCAAAACCAAGTCACCCTCTTGGAAGAGTCTCGGTTTTCTGTTTTTGTTGGACCTTCTTTTGTAGGCTTCTTTGATCCTTTCCCGAATCACTTCTCTAAAGTACAAGTCAGGGCTTTTGCTAGCATCATCCGTTGTGTAACAAATACTGAAGTGAGTCATTTTGGAGAATGGCAAGTACTCTCTTGGTTTGAGAGGACTCTTTGAGACATGACTTGTTAAGCTCTTGCCCACAATGTTTTGAGTACTCCCTTGTATCTTTAGCCAGAAGAAGTGTTCTTTCAACATCTTTAAGGTCCTGGTCATGCCAAAATGCCCAGCTGGGTCTCCTCCACGAGCTTCTCTAACTAGAGACTCTGAAATAGGACGCTTTGGGACACAAAGATGGTTCCCTTTAAGAAGAAGATCTCCCTGCAAAACAAACTCATCAAAAGCACCAAGAGCACTAGCTTTGTACCCGGTGATTGCACTAGTATCCATAGCGGAGTAATCCTTCAAAGTCTTGAATCCAAGTGCTCTTACATCTAGGGTGGATGAGTATGTGTAGTGACAAGATAAGGTATCAGCTACGACATTGTTCTTACCATCCTTATACCTGGAAGAGAAATGGAAGGGTTGCGAGAGTTCCATCCATTTGGTATGTTATGGGATCAGCTTTTGCGAGTCATAGATATACTCTAAGAGTTCATGATCTCTACTAGGTGTCAAGTCAGCCGGTAATTCATTAGAAATGGCAACACCTAGTTTCTTTATCCCCTCCTCAAATCGTTTCTCTCCCAACCTGTTATCAACCCTAATTGGTTCCTCTTTAGTAACCATGACAACATCACACTCTTCCTCTTCTATGGCATGTTCTCTCACATTTTTACTAGCACATATGGAGAGGTTGGGTTTTTTGACTCGATTCGCTAACATGGTACACACATCTTGAGGTGTCATGGGTTTTAGAACGATTTTCTTTCCCTTATCTCTTAACTCGTATTCATTTTTCCTCCCATGGTGTACTACATCCCTATCAAACTGCCAAGGACGTCCCAAAAGTATATGACAAGCATCCATAGGAATAACATCACAAAGAACTTCATCGACATAAGACCCCATGGTTAAACCTATTCTTACTTGTGTTGTGACCCTTATTTTGTTTCCATCATCTAACCAATGTAATGCATACGGTTTAGGGTGATTAGTAGTGGTTAGGCCTAACTTAGTTACCATTTCAGTAGAGGCAACATTCGTACAACTACCTCCATCAATGATCAAACTACACCATTTGCTATTAACTAGACACTTAGTGTGAAAGAGTTGATTTCTTTGTTCGGTGTTGTGTGGGATGGGGTTAGCATGAAGTGTACGTAGTACTAAAACATTACCATACGTTGGGAGTTCATAGTCCTTTCCTTCTTCCTCCTTTTCTCCCAAGTAGACTTCAGGACCAGTTTCACCATTGGACTTAGAAAGCTCGTTCACTTTGTCCACCGGTTCTCTCCTTAGGTTTTTCGAGAAGCTAGAGTCTTCAAAGCTCACAACTCCTGCCATGCTTTTCGTCTAATGGATGACCAAAGCTCTGGTACCACTAATGATGTGAGTTAAGATGAACTTTGAAACAAGAACGTGAAGATGGATTAGTATGCTGAAATGAACGCAAACAAAGTAACCAAAACAGAATGTAGGGATAGTTTTAAGGATGAATGAACCGTAACCAAGGATAGTTTGCTTAGTGAAGTAGACCTATACTCCAACTGTAATACCCGTGTTTTATAGTGAGTCAAATCGAGTCAAGACGGTATAGGTCAACTGGAACCTTTAGTTATATTTCGGTCAACACGTAATAAATCATTTGTTTTAAAACCCGAGTCAAGTAATATGGCCCGAGCCCACTTAATACCGTGCGTGACCTACTTATCCCACGTCCCATTCCTTATTTAAATAACCTACCAAACACCTCCCTTCACACACACTATTAGCACGACAAAACAAAGAAGGAAATTAGGGTCAGGCAAATTGCCGCACGAACAAGAAAGAAAAGCAAGAGGAGGAACTTAGGAGTCGGATCGGACCGTCGATAGACTAGACTCGATCGTGCACACCGTTTAGGTTTGTCACACTACTTCATTTTCGTTTATTGCACCGTTATAGAATTCGAATGTCGATACATCGTGTCGGGGTTGACATTGTCGGATTTTTGTGTCACTATTGTAGTTGGGTCGTAGGTTGGTGTCGTTATTGGCATAGTGATGGAGTAGTGTAGACGGGAGGCGTATTGATGTATTGGTGTAGTGTTGTTATAGTTGCGTGTGAAGTCATGGTCGATCGGTTCCCATCGTCATATAGCTCTGTCATTACTGTCACTGTGTTCGTTGTCTCGTCTTGTTATTCTGGAGTCTCGGTCATGGTTGTACTGCCGTGAGAGAATTGAATTGTTGAGGTGTAGTGTATTATTGTCGGTCGTGGTTGTAAAAGGAGGGAGGTTTGCCGCAACCATTGTTATGACTTCAGCGGCTTGTAGGTTTTTACTTTTATGCCTAGGGTAGTATTGTACTTATAATAATCATATAATAACAAGGTAGTGTACATTATTATAAGGTATGCAATTTTATAATGTAGTAGTAAGTCTAGTAACGTGATATGTATGCATAGTAATGTAAGAATAGTGATAACGTATGAAGATAATTATAGGAAGGTCACGGTACAACAATAGTCAGAATAATAATAATATGTAGCTATATTATAGTAATAAGTTGTTGTAGTCACTACTTTAATTAGCACAGTATTGGGTTGCTTTATAAAATCAAATACGTTATGATCGATATTAATTTAGATGTATAATATTTTATTAGGATCGGACTTCGTAGAATCTCCGTGGTGAATTGTACTACCGACGCTGTGGTGATCTACGTGCTAATTAGGTAAGGTTTTCCTTACTTGGGATGTGTTAACACTATAATGTCGTTCGAGCTATGTATCTATGATATAAGATTGATATGGACGAGATTGAGTAGCGTAGCGAAATCCTGACCGGGAGGTCCATTGAGTAGTGTAGCGAAATCCTGACCGGGAGGTCCACTGAGTAGTATAGCGAAATGTTGGTCGGGAGGTCCATTGAGTGGTGTAGCGGAAGTTATTGGTACCGATGATGAGACTGGATGTTTTATATTCCGTACTTGTATTTTAATGTTATCATGTTCTAACCGTTTTCTCTGTCTAAATTGTCACCCTATTTTATTGGGGGCCTGCGACGATCCAATTGACATTTACGGTCTTTTGGGGAGCAGAGTATTGATGCAGATATGAATCATTGATGTGTGCTTAACTGAAGGGAATTGCTGTGCGGGAAGGGAGTGCGTAGTCATCGTTGCTATACTCTTAGCATGTCTCCGTCGTTAGTACTTAATAGACCTTTTATTCATGTAGTCGTTTTGGGTTTTTGTAACCATACTTAATTCTCGAACTTGGTTTGCATCCTTTGAATAATCTATTTAAACTCGGTTGTGTTTCAGTATTGTTTTGTGATGAGACTACGACCTCGATTAACCCGGGATGGTAACACTCTCATTTATCCGAGAAGGTCTAGTTAAGGCTTTTGGATAAACGAGGGTGTTACACCAACAAAGCCGGTGCTAAATCAAACACGCGATTGAAGTAGCGAGTTTAGAGCTTGTAACACGACTTACTCTAGACTTTGTCTTGTAAACAACAAGGACGTAAAAGAAAGCTTAGCTTTACTCAGGTTTTTAGTATGAAAATTGGATGTCTTATTCATTCCAAATGATGGCTATATATAGCCTACAATAAGACCCTTAAACCGGCTGGTTAGGGTGACAAAAACAAAGTTTACACCTATGTGAACTAGGAGCTAATAACAAAGCTTATGTAAACTAGGAGCTAATAACAAAGCTATGTAAACTAGGAGCTAATAACAAAGCTAAGAGAGCATTAAGGCGCGGCTTGTGTGAACATGGAGCTAAAAACAAAGCTAACTATGAGAACGCAATCAGCCCATAATCATCCTCATAACTTCAGTACACTCCCCATGCTTGAATGAGTGTGAACCCAAGTTAATGCCTTCAAATTACCTTGACTATTTGCTCCTTTATTCAGCCCACACACGAGCTAGCTCCAAAATTGAAGTAGGCACACCACTAAGCTGGTAGGAGGTGCTAGTGTAGCTGAACTAAGACCATTAGGAGCTAAGGTGACTTCATTGAACTCTTTAGTAGCTTCTTGATTCGGATCACTATAAGGCTGGTGTATCCATTTGGGATGCATTGGTTGTTGAACCGGATACATTTGGTGTCCAGAAGTATATGTGCATTGTGCCCTTAAGCTAGATATTGCATCGTGTTAGTCGCCGTCAGTTGCACTGGATACATTTGGTATCCAGGAGGGGTGTATATTACTTAAGCTAGGACCTCGCATGATAAGTCGACGTCCTATTATGGTTGAGTTGCCTAGTTGGAGACCTTGGATCTTCGCTGCGTGTGAAGTTGGTGTCTGAGTTCTCGAAGCAAGTTTTTAGTATGTCCCAAGTGAAAATCTAGCCTTGTGCACACTAATCGAATATCCATAACGCCATTTTGACTATTTTATTATTATCGATATAATTTGGTTGCAGGTTGGCAAATGTTTTATGTTTTCTTTGGAAAACTCGTTTTTATCAAATTGTTTCGATACGTGAAGTTTTTCACTGAAAACTTATTTTCATTATAATGTTTTACTGTTTTCCGTTTTCTTACTATTTTTTCTATAATAGTAATTACCGTTTTAAAATCCTGTTATACTGCTGGGAGAACGTTGGCGTTGCTCCCCACTGATTGTGGCTGTTATGTTTTAACATGGCAGGTATACGTGTTCCGGGTTTGGGCTAGCGAGCAGTGTCGATCCTGCTTGTTTATTTTGATAATTATGTCTTACGGATTGTTCAAACCCCTTTTGTGGATTGTTTTAAATTTTGGCCATTTTATTTAAGGCCTATTGTTTGACTTTACCATTTTAATTTTACTAAGACATAGTTACAGTGTGTTTTTTTCCCGACTCTACAGTGTTTCCGCCACTGTATTGCGTTAGATTTTCTAGGGGATTACAGTTGGTATCAGAGCATCACTGCTCCCAACGCTTACACCTGAAAATAGGGAAAATACCAGTAAATAAAAATATTATTAGAGATGGGTAGAAACAAGGAATTATTTGTTTAGCTTTCCTGTTCCTGAAACTCAATTATTAGCATTGAATATTTGTTTTATATGTCAAAGAAGATGATGAGTGGACAAGATGTTGACATAATGCTGCTCCGAATTTGGACAGGACCTACATAGCACTCTCAACGCCTGCTGACTCGAGTAGACAACTTGGTGCTCCAAGAAAGATGTCGATGGTGACTTTTAGCTCCGATTCAGTTTACTTAAGCTTCAGGCTAGATGATCAAGAGTAGATCCTAGTTCCATCACGGTGCAGCAGACTCAGATGTGAAATAACTTTGGATCCCTCGTGAACTCTGGAGGCCCGAAGATTTTCCTCTGGTTCAAGAACTTAGTAATATAGGATCATTGACTAATTCTTCTCTTTTCTTCCTTCCTATACTTCTTCTAATTCTTCTCTTTTATATTCTCTTCTTCATCCGCTTGGTGAATCCTTGTTATATTCTTCTACTCTACCATCTTTCTCTTGAGATTCTTTGATTAAACCGGATTCTGTCTTAGCGAACCCGTGTTTGTGAGAGTCGTGCTAGATCTCGAGATGGTTAACTTCTTCTATAATCCTTGAGGGCTCTTTCTGACTCTCAACTCCATCTTCCTTTCTGCTTCTATTGAATTATGTTACTGCATCTGCTGCTAATCCATTCGACCTTTATCGATTTTGAAAGCTCTTATTTTTAATTTTTTATTTATTTTATCCTTGTTCTATTTACCCGTTAACCATTTTTTTGAACTCCCTATTTTATAAAAAAGTTTGACTAGTTTAAAAAAAATAGATTATCATATAATTTTAACATTTTGAGTTATAATTTCTAATTGTGAAATTGCCCGTTTTGTAAAACGTTTGACTGACTTAATCTTTTCGGATATCGTGAAATTTAACATTTTTGAATTATATTTAAGAAGTTTATACTTAACTTTTGTTTTATCTTTGGTTGATATTTATATTTAGATCTATTTCAAAATGCCTTGATAATTTATTTTAAATTATTTCGAAATTATTTCAATTCTTGAATTTTTTTAGGCGACCGGAATTTTATGAAGACTTTCATATTTCCAAATACTTCAATTTCTAAAAGATTATTATGTAAGACATTTTAACATTGTCGAAATTATTTTGAATGTTCGGGTTTGATAACATTTTTGAAAACTTTCATAATTACTTTAATAACATTTTCAAAATTTTAATATTTTGAAATTAGCTTTCGTTTTATTGTTGGTGGACTTTTGAATCTGTTATTGAAAATGTTTGACGGTTGGTTCAATTTTTAATAACAACAAAATTTGATTTCTCCAAACTAAATTTTGTTTTGTCATAAAACGAAATGTTACCGAATTATTCTTAATCAAATTGTTTTACTTTTATTTTGAAAATGTTTTGGTTACCCTGTTTCCTTCGAGTTTGTTTACTAATGTTATTTGACGTCGTTATTTTATCAAATAACTTTACTTTACGATTTCATTAATTAAAAGATTTTTAAACTTCGGGTGGCTTAGCCCAATTCCTCTTGGAATAAATATTTGCATTCGATTTCGTATCACTTTGAAAGTTGTAAAGTTTTCTTTTAAAGTAAAATTTTTATGCGAACTTTGTATCCTCATCTTTTCCAGTGAGGTAATTTCTATTACTTTCTACTTATCCTTAGTTTCGAGGACGAAACTTTCTTTTAGTGGGGAGGATTGTAACACCCGCTATTTTTCCTAGCGTTTTTTTCTTTACCGTTATGACTCTGTCATAACTCTGTCACATTTCGGCCTTGCATTTCACCTTTTTCCAAGCTCTATTTTCATTTTTGAGTTTAATGATATTTATTTTTATTTTTTAAAGATTTTAATTCCCTTAAATTCATTTATTTGGTTTTCTTCGTAAATTAATCATTTTTCCGCGAGGAATTCTATTTTTCTTTGAATTAACATTTTTAAGCTCGGATTTAAGTTATTCCTTTTTCCTAAAAATGTTTAAATACATTTATATAATATTTTCAACAAAGAAATATTTTTATTTACGAAAATTTAGCCTTTAATGATTTTATTACGAAGTTTCGTAAATAATTATTTTCGAACGCGCGGTTTATTCGAGTTGCTTTGAAATTCTTTTGATAATTTTACGATTCTTATTTTTAAGCAACCTACAATTAAAAGAAACACTTTTTACTCATTTTTGGACCGTGACACTGATAAGTGTAGTTTGTAGTGCCAAATTTGTTGTGTTTTGGTCTCATTTTCCTTGTGGAATCGCTCCTTGGGAGCGGTTTATGGGTTACTTATGCTTTCTTTAGTTCGTTTTAGGTTCCCGAGACCATTCATGAAGAGTTGGAGCGATTTCGACTCAATACATACACTTTTCGAAGCCAACGAAGAGAAGGAACGATCACTCGATGCCTTGGATTCGATCCCGAGACCTTGGGACCCGATCCCGAGCCCCGAGAATCGATGAGAAAACCATGAGAAGCAAGGAGGGACCTTAAAGATCATATTGGAGGCCTACAAGACCCATCCCCGTCGGGAAGGACCTCATCCCGTCCGGGATGAGGTGCACAAAATGCACTGCGCCTGTTTTGGGTCCATCCCCGACGGGACCATTTCGTCCCCGACGGGACCATTTCGTCCCCGACGGGACCATTTCATCCCGGACGGGATGAGGCAGCTGTAGCCCGCATTTGCTTCTTTTCTTCTCCTTTGTTCTTGTAACCCTATATATACCCCCCCTCTTGTAATCTTATGTTATGTTCTTCATTACCCACTAAACCCTAGACTACTTTAGCATAGATTAGCATAGATTAGAGTAGATTAGTCGGTAATTAGTCCTTAATCTAGTTAGCTAATCTTGTATTAAGGAATTCTTGAAGATCTCCACCAAGATTGACAACCTTGGAAGATTTTTTTGGGTTTTCTCTTTTATACAAGTTTTCATTCTTGCTTTCATCTTCTAGTATGGTATAATCTCTTTTCCTTTCTCTTAATCTTTGTTTTATCATTCAAGTTTTCATCTTTATACCTTGTTTATTGTTTTGTTCATCATCTTTGTTAGTTTTACATATGTATGCTCTTGTTCTTGTTTTGGTTCCTCTTGTTAGTGTTAGTTTTCCTTAAGATATGGTTGAGTAGACTCTTCCTAGGGTTATTAGGGTGATTGGTTGTGATTGTGGATGATTAGGGTGAGATGCGTGGTGCTAGATGTTGTTTTTGTTGTTTCCCATTTACCTTGCACTCCACATGTTTGATGAAATGCTTGTGAGACTAGAGACGATCAATCCTTGTTTTTCTTGCCTATTCTCTTGTATGTGTGTGTTTGGTTGGTTGGTTTGGTTCCCTCATTACGTAGCGAGAGCCTGATCGGCGTTACCTAGGCTACGAAAGCATGCTAGTAACCCCGTTTTTCCCCTTTTTGTCTTCTTTGCACCCATGAACCCGACCTAACCCTAGTTTTCTTCCTTATTGTCACCTTTGCTTCCCTTAGTCGCTAGTTAGTTGTTTTGCCTTCCTTTTCCGTGTTTTAGACTCTAGCTTAGTCATTAGCCATCACCCTAGTTTAGCTTGTCTCGGACCGAGTCTTGGACCATAGCACCCATTAGTCTAAACCCATTTTCCATCCCTGTGGATTCGACCCGACTTGCCCTATCTACCCAGTTAGGTTAGTTGGATTTTATTTGACAGCGGGATCCGCGGCAAATCCCCCCATCAAATTGGCGCCGTTGCCGGGGACGGCGTAGTTTAGACTTTTGAGTGCTTAGTTTTAGACTTTGTTCTTGATTTTTGTGTTTTCTTCTCCCTGTGTATCTCCGTTTTCTCTTCTTGTGTGCTATTATCTCCTCCTAGTGCCTCAAGAGTACTAGGCTACTAACGTTTGCTCAAGTGCTTCTAGTTCATCCTAGGTATCAAAGCAACGTTATGGAAATGGCACGTCCTAGCTTCTATCAATCGTCATGGGACAACTACGGGGCAAATGGCCAAGTCCCAAAATTTCACCAACCATAACAACCTCATCAACAATCTTACGAACGCCCTCCATATGGTTACCACGAAAGTTGTCAAGGATCATTCCAACATCCTATCAACTACCAAATACCCCCACATGACCCACAACCAAAAATCCCCAACTTTGAGACTTATCAAATGATGATTAAATTGCTAAAGAGTCAACAAGAGGCGATATCTCCAATGCAAAAGAGTCAACAAGAGATGATGGTTCAATTACAAGGGGTTAGGGAGGAGTTTAGGGCCCAAAAAGCGGTGCAAGATGCTCGAATCGATGCACTCATGGCTCGCATCACGATGTCGGCCACTCGAACTCCACAAATTGTTGGGGAAGGTTCATTTGGGCAACAAGGTCGGGTGTCTCCACAAGAAAGTCAACCCGATCATGAAGCCACGAATGAAGAAGAGAGGGTAAATCAAGACACCATTGTTGAGTGTTGCTTGGATGGCGAAGATATGGGAAGAATGGAGGAAGATGAAGCTTCAAGGGTCGACAATGCGGAGGGGTGTGAACATGATTCTCAAGGTAACTCTTGGGGAGCCGATGTATTGGCTATCAAATTGGATTTGTACGATTTTCTTCGTGATGAACCGGATCTTGACAATCCAAAGCCAAGTGAAGACATACCTCCTCTAGGCCATATAGACAAGGTGAGTGAAAAGGAACGCAATACTTGGGAAAAAGAGGTAGATGCCTTAGAACTCGTCTTGAATGGGAAATTGGAGGATCCTAAAGCCTCCAATGAAGAAAACTTAATGCCTTCACCTCCTTTATCGCACTTGATTCCAAGTCCCTTGTCTTGTGAGACGGTTGACGGAGAGGATCCTTGTCGGGCGGTGGAAGAGAACTCTACTCTCGACCCCGTAGAAGAAGCAACCCCCTTAGGGTGTGATCTCCCAACTCATAATGTCGAGCTTGACTCTAGACCACTACACCTACCGGATGGTCATAAGAGTCGTTGCTATCATAGTTTGGAAGACCCGGAAGATCACGAGAACCCCGAGCATAATGAAGATGATCGCTTCTCTCCTCCGACTTGGAAGCTCTTGAAAGTAGCTAGGCTCGGCCATGTGAGCTTAAATGAAGATGTTGCTAGGGCATTTGACTTACTCCTTCGAGCTCTTGATGGCTATGGAGGTGTAGTTGGTGAGAGTACCTTATTGTAAATATCTCTTTTTCTTTTCCTTTGAGCTTTTATTTGTATATATGTTTGTTTGGATCATTTGGTTTTTTAGGATTGCTAGTTTTTGTGGAAATCTAGTAATTTGGTATTTTTGATGAGCGATGTGAGGGAGGGATTTTGACGAATGTTTTTGAGCTTATTTGATAGGTGAGAAGTGTAGGTGAAGCTTAAAGAGGAGTGGTTATTGATAAAGCTTGGGTTGTGAGCAAGGGAGTCGGTTTTTGAAGCTTTGGACAAGCTTTTGGGGTTATAGAGGGTTAGAGGACTCTTCCCGGCCGAGAAGAGTGCATCCCAACCGGGAAGGACGAACCATCCCGACCGGGAAGGATGTCATCCCGATCGGGATGTGTGTACCAAAAATTAGGTTTTCTGGAGTGTCATCCCGACCGGGACGGGAGCTTCCCGACCGGGACGGGTGTGTCATCCCGACCGGGACCATCCATCCCGACCGGGATGATGCCGTGCTCCTTCTTTTGGCCTCTTCTTTGTCATTCGAGCCCACCCAACCATTTTATGCCCCCTCCCAACCTCCCTACCTATCCTTGCCCTTATCATGTGACCCCTACACTTCATATACACATATTCACCTCATTTTCTCTTCACTTTACACCGACCTTCACATCAAAACCCACCTCCTTATACCTTTGTACTTTAACCATGCGGCCTTATTGAGAAGGAAGAGGAATAACAATGACAAAGACAAGCTATGTGCCATTATCGACCTATGAGACGATGGAGCGAGTGAGTTGCTAACCGCATGGTACGGCAACTATCCTTTCTTTTCCGTCTTTTATTGCTTGTCTTCTTTTGTTAGTTCCCCTTCCTTTTATCATTTGTGTCATGGTGGCCCTCTGGGCCTTGGTAATTATTGCTCCCGACTCTCAATGACGTGACTACATTAAGAGTTGTTTGAAAATCCAAATTTCCAAGATTTTCACCCTTTTTGTAGGATTTAGCCGGATTTGGGCGGAATCCGGGCTAGGTGACTTGATCACACCTAGTCCTTCCCTCCCATTTCCTTTTCTTTTTCTTTTTATTTCTCCCCCATCCATATCTTTTATCGTCTCAGCCCATGGTGACTTGACTACACCCCGGCCGGACGCATTATACACTTTTCTCCACTTTATTTTTGATTTTTAGCTTTATTTTCGTAGTTTCTTTTCTTTTCCTTAGTGTCTCCACACACTATGATCGAGCATGAGGACATTGCTCGGTTTAAGTGTGGGGGAGCGATATTCTATCATAGTAGGGATTTGCCGCGGATCCCGCCGTCAGACACCCTTGGTTTCACACTTTCACATTTTTTTTAACACTTGGTTTTATAACTTGTTTAAGGCCTTAGATATTTTATTTTTCTACAATTATTTTTGGACTTATTGCAAGACTCTTCCCACTTTCTCCTTATTCATTTTGGGTGGTGGTTTTGGATGGATTTAACATTTTTTTTTTATCATTTTTAAAAGTCCACATTTATTCTCTCATCTCATCATTTTCTTTCATTCATTTTCATTCAACCACATTAAACAAAAATACTCTTCATTTCCTCCATATTGGCTGTGAGTTTCAGCCATATTTTCCAGCCAAACTTTGTCTCAAATCGAGTCTTGATCGTTTCATTTTCATCTTCGAATTAATCGTCTATCTTTAATTAATAAGTATTGATTTTTGGACAAATTGTGATTTATTGTTAAAATGCTTCGTCTTACCAAAAAAAATATTTTTCCAGCCATTTTGAAAGTATTTAAATCTGAAACTTGGTGAGTTATATCTTCCCGTAACATACTCTTAATGTATTCAATGGTTTAATTAAATAAAAGAAGTTAAAGTATTTAATTTGGCATTTGCCGTAAAATCCTTTTTATGTTCGTTTTGTCGAAACTATTAATAATTAGGGAATTTTAATTTTATAAACTTTGAAAACACCCTGATTAGTAGTATTAAAATGTTTAAGACATTTTTATTCATTTTATAAACACTTGGAAGATATTTTAAAAAGTTCATAAAGTCAAATGTTCCCACTTTAACAATTGATATCGTTAAGGCCAAAAGTATTAGTTTTATAAATCTATATCGTTTACTAAAAATGTTGTGTTAGTATGAATTAATATTTTCGATATTTTTATATGATGCTATTTTTAGTAAAGTTTCTAAAAATAGAAGTTTCCTAAAATAGAAAGTTCCCTCTTTAAGAATATAATGATTACTCTTTTGTTCTCTTATTATTTATAATGATTATATCGTTTGAATATCGATAATGGCTTTGTTTTGGAGTTATGGAATAAGGATAAGTGTGGGGTTAGAGTAATACAGTCTAGGATGTACTGTTTTGCCATCAACTATAAGGCTGGTGTATCCATTTGGGATGCATTGGTGATGAACTGGATACATTTGGTGTCCAGAAGTTTATGTGCATTGTGCCCTTAAGCTAGATATCGCATCGTGTTAGTCGCCGTCAGTTGAACTGGATACATTTGGTATCCAGGAGGGGTGTATATTACTTAAGCTAGGACCTCGCATGATAAGTCGACGTCCTATTATGGTTGAGTTGCCTAGTTAGAGACCTTGGATCTTTGCTGCGTGTGAAGTTGGTGTCTGAGTTCTCGAACCTAGTTTTTAGTATGTCCCAAGTGAAAGTCTAGCCTTGTGCACACTAATCGAATATCCATAACGCCATTTTGACTATTTTATTATTATCGATATAATTTTGTTGCAGGTTGGCAAATGTTTTATTTTTTCTCTGGAAAACTCGTTTTTATCATATTGTTTCGATACGTGAAGTTTTTCACTGAAAACTTATTTTCATTATAATGTTTTACTGTTTTCCGTTTTCTTACTATTTTTTCTATAATAGTAATTACTGTTTTAAAATTCTGTTATACGGCTGGGAGAACGTTGGCGTTGCTCCCCACTGATTGTGGCTGTTATGTTTTAACATGGCAGGTATACGTGTTACGGGTTTGGGTTAGCGAGCAGTGTCGATCCTGCTTGTTTATTTTGATAATTATGTCTTACGGATTGTTCAAACCCCTTTTGTGGATTGTTTTAAATTTTGGCCATTTTATTTAAGGCCTATTATTTGACTTTACCATTTTAATTTTACTAAGACATAGTTACAGTGTGTTTTAATCTCGACTCTACAGTGTTTCCGCCACTCTATCGCGTTAGATTTTCTAGGGGATTACAGTTGGTATCAGAGCATCACTGCTCCCAATGCTTACTCTTGAAAATAGGCAAAATACCAGTAAATTATTTAAACAGTAAATAAAAATATTATTAGAGATGGGTAGTGTGGACATGACGTAGGTCCACCCCGACGCGGCCACGCGCGGGTTTGGGTAGGCGAATGAATCTCGTGGTGAGATTGTTCTCGGGTTCGAAATTTAAGTCAAAATGGAGTCGCCACCGAATATTGTGGTTATTCGGAACCATACGAGCCCACTCTATATCGTCATGGGCTATACACCAAGTACGGCCCACTTCGATTTCAGAGTTTATTGGGCTCGTCCCTTTGCATTGCAATACCGATACCGTTTAAACCGGCTTTCGTATATAGAATGACTCTCGTGCGCCAATGGTTTCGGGCATCCGGAAATCAAGGTTCTGAGTAAGGGGTGAGGGTACGTGTTGGGAAGCCCACTAAGGACACCCAACCCCGCCCGCACATGGCGGCCTCTACTAAGACATCGTTCGTGTTCGTGTACGCGCGCTAGTAAAACGATTAAATGATATGCAAACAGCGTTTTCGGGCTAAGCATGCGAGTTGTTGATTAACTACGTCATTTAATGCATCTTGATTCACGTCAAAGTGATTTAGCATGCGATGTTCATTTAAATAAATAAATGGCAAACATCAAATAATAGAAAACTCGTAAATAAATTACAAATTACACGGGCGGAATACAACCCGGAATTCACAATACAACGAGCAATAAAATAGAATAATTGAATTATAAGTGGCAAATGTTAACTAGAAATGGACCCGTATAATATAAACTAGACCGTAAGTTGTGCAAATGGACGAACTTCGATTAATTACGCATTATATTGCGTATTAAGCAAAGGGCGGAGATATGGAACCTAGGCGTGGTGCTAGCCTGATCCCGAATCCCGATGCCTTGTCCCGACTTATCACATCGAGGAATAGAGTCTAAATTAATCATGTGTCGGATACGACTAAAGAGTCGTCGACACAAGATTAATAGTGCGAGACCGTCGATCAAAGTCGTTTTAAGTGATAGTGATATGCATGGGTTTTGAAGATTAGAATTACGTGATCGACTTTACACGTGTCGACTAAAAGTCGTAAAAAAAGACGAGCCTCAAAATATGGAAATATGTCACGAAAGTCGCCTATTAATGTAAGAATCGAAGAGGATAGAAAGGCGAGAAAACAAGAAAGAGGAGCTCGGCCAATCAGGCCTCCCCACGAGTCGCCTGACCGGCGCGCGACTCGCATGGGGGTCTGACCGCTTTTTTTTTATTTGTCGAAAAATCGTCAGTTTTTATAAATCGCGTGCCAAAGTGGGTTAATTTACTTGATTTATGTTTTCGCTAGATTAGAAATTTTGAATTAGTGACGAAATGACGTCCCTCTACGTCACGACATCGAAACTAATCCTTCCGGATTATGTGATGTCGGTTTTCGTGTCAACGGGTTTCGTACTAATTGAAATGGGATCAAATGCGTTCAACTATGACCGATTGCGATCACGTCACGCCCTTGAGTACATTGGGGGGGGCTCCTCGAAAGGGCTCCACCTCCGTCGTTGCTCGTAAAGGGATTAGGCGGACCTTAGGCGATCATCATAGTTAAACGTATTCAAAACCAAAAATTAATACTAGTATATATACGCGGTATTTATAACGTTAATGACGATAATTAAATGTTAGAAGTTAGATACAATAAATAATAAAAAAAGTTAGATTGCGATAAATGAAATTGTAGACACCCACATTTTGACCGCCAGGTGTCTATAGTAGTTTCCGACAAACACCCGATGATGATCGGACGCTAACGTGCTTTAACGTACTCGGAAATGAGCTCGTAATGATGGACATTTGGCCTAGGCATTTTAAGGAGTACAAGTCTCACAAAACCAACCTCAAATTCAGGCCCAGTGGGCCGTTTCGAGTCAAATAACACTAATTTGGGTCGAAACCGTCACCAGGGGTAAAACCGTCTTTTAGCGACCGAGTCAAAACCCGGTCAAAGATATTTCTCGAAACTTGTAGGCTGACCGTGAGGTCTCACACGTCCTATTCGGACTCCAACTCCACAAAAATCAGCTTCACAAAATAATAAACAATTCCGTTTAAGGTAGAATTCGATCCCGAGTAGGAATCCTATCCGAGAACCGACTCAAACACTCAACCAAGTTGAAACACTCGGCCAAGTACACAACCAGCCGGTTTTTTCCTCTTTTCTTCCCTTACAAGAAAACGGAATTCTCGTTCTCCTCAGCTTCTTACTCAAGCGGTAATTCTAGCTCAAACAGGAATCCTATTCAAAAACCGATTCGAACATCCGACCGAGTGTAAAACACTCGGCCGAAACAGCCTAAAAACAGCCGGTTTCCCTTTCTTCCTTCACAAGAAAGCGGAATTCTTATTTCCCTCAAATTCCTACGTTTCCTATCCTAAGCGGTAGTCAAACTCTCCTAAGTCAAGGTCGGGAATTTCCTATAAATAGCCCCTTGCATCCAACATAATAAAAAAAAAAAAAATTTTACAGACAACCATACACCAAAAAAATACAATTCACGCACACACACGCGATCTTTTCAGCAATAGTTTTCTAGTATCCCGACACATATAAATCCTTAGCATCGAGAAACCGATATTACGTCACAAACCCGAAGGAAAACCGACCCAATACCCGAAACCTTCACCCATCCGAACCGACCTCCTAGCCGAACCAAAACTCGACGCTCCCGTGCCTAACCACATTCCGACGAGCTCCGATCCGAGTCATTAAGAGCATGTAGGTTGAGGGTGCAACAAAACCCGATTTCTTCCTTTCTCTCCCTTTCTCCTCTTCGTCCGTTTTGTTTTATTACGGGTCTAGAGTCGTTTTTTTTTATTTTCCTAATATCGGTATTAACGAAAAACTATTTTCATAACGTATATTCTGAAAAATATGATATCGATTCTTCCATAATCGAACATCATATCGAAAGGAATTATATTAAGATTTTCGACGATACCAAAAATCGTTACATCTTTTTCATTCAAAAATTCTTTTCTTTTCTCGTCCAAAACGACTTATTTTACAAAGCTTTTTCAAAACTCATTCTAAATATCCAATATCGATTTCATAATCGAATATTGGGTACGACGAATACCGAAAACATGGATCGGTTACAAGTTAATTCATAGCTTGTACGCGATTCATCAAAATAACAATTTTCGAACAAAAAATAAAAACCGGACAGACCCGTACGCGAGTCGCGAGTCGCGCACGAGCCTGAATCCCGGACTGTTTTTTTAACTTTTTCGTTCGTTTATTATTTATTCTTCGATCGATTTCTAAAATTTACATTTTTTCTAAAACTATTCTAAGTATTCGATATTGATTTCGTAGTCAACTATCGAATATAAAAAATATCGAAAATATTAAGTCGAGTACGAATCATGCAATATTCATACACGATTTAATAAGAACTTCGAGTTTTCGAACACCGGACCCGAAACAGGCCACCACGCGACCCGCCGGCGTCCCGGGCGAGTCGCGCGGCCGGCTGTTTGCCGCGGCCTTTTCCTTCTTTTTTATTTCTTTTCGAGCTTCGTTTTTTATACAAAACAACGTTCTTTTCAACGATATTTTTCAGATTTCGATTAATATTTATTTTCTCGATTTCGTATATTTTATTTGCTATATTATTATTTACAAATCGATACTAACTCGTTTATTTGTTTTGTAGCAAATTCATTTCATCCTTTTATTTCATTTGTTTTATTATACTAAAACGAATCTCACATGCCAAATTCAACTTTGACGTTAATCGATTTTCATCCATTAAATTGACTTAGCAACCCATTCAATTTTTCACATGCTTAGAAAACAATGTTTGCATATCATTCATCGTTCAACTAACGCGCGCATTAAAACGTCATTCGATATCCTAGTAGAGGCCGCTAATGTGCGGGCGGGGTTGGGTGTTCTTAGTGAACTTCCCAACACGTACCCTCACCCCTTACTCAGAACCGTGGTTTCCGGATGTCCGAAACCATTGGCAACGAGAGTCATTCAATATACGATTAACCGCTCAAGTCGGCATCTATATCGATATGCAAAAGGGACGAGCCCAATAAACTCTGACATCGGAAATGGGCCGTATTTTGTACACGGCCCACTACGACATAGAGTGGGCTCGAACGGTTCCGAATAACCATAAAATTCGGTGGCGACTCCGACTTCGATTTAAATTTCCATTTGACCATCTCATGGAGATTCATTCGCCTCCCCAAACCCGCGCGTGGCCGCGTCGGGGTGGACCTTTGTCATGTCCACAATTTGGCGACTCCGCTGGGGATTTTCTGATGAGTTAATAACCTTCAGTGTCCTCAGGGTGAGACTCGAATAGAAATCGTTTGACTAGTACAATGCGCGTTTTAGTTTTACGGTTCATGCATAACCCCACTTTTCCGGGCCGGTACTCGTGACCGACGTCCCACTATACCGTTGATATAGTCCAAACTGGTTATGTCAAAGGTGTCCATTAGCCGATTCATATGGGTTTTACGGCATGTCCTAATCTCAACTCGAGTTAGGGAGTCCGCCTCGATTCTTGATAGGCTATGTACACTGGTATAGACCCTTACAGACTGACCGAGACTTAGATTAAGAGCATACATGGTGTCGTTATACTGTTTCCATGACTACGTGCTACTTGATCCACATCTTTTTCAAAACCGTCATTTTTCAAAATTTGCATCCTTTTTTCAAAATATCCAATTTACAAAACCCGGGTCATACACCGAACTTAGGACTTATGATTTTACTCAAAATAGCCTTTTTCTAGCCGGTATTATGCCCAATTCAAAACTCGAAAACATTTTCGGAACTTTCAAAACCCGTCATTCGGCCCACTCCTTTTTCTTTTTTCGAAAAAGGGCCGAATTTCTCCACCCGATTCATTTCGGGCTTTTCAAAAATTCATGTTTTAAAACTTCCTCTTCTTAGACTTCCCGTATTTAGCAGTGTCGGGTCGTGTCGTAAGTCGTTGAAGTCTCTAGCATCGAAACTCCGTCGATCCTACATCACGGGTTTCCCCCTCATCCTAGTCCGCCTTACCTAACTAAGGCAAAGCCCACCTACGTAGGATATACTCCTACAAAGGTCGGCCCGTTTACACAATCGAGTCTAAAAGTCTGGGAATGTCTCACGTGAACCTTCCTTCGGACAGGGCCCAACCCACAGCGTTGGATCCTGAGGAAGGCCCACCTCTTCACAAGTCACCCGTCTAGGTGTCTTTTCCGAGTCATTTACCGTCTTTTTAGTCTTCTTCCTTTTTTTTCCCTTGCTCGGGATGTACTTTCCTTAGGATTCGGGTTAAGTTGCTAATTACATGGTGCTCTTACAGACAGGCCACCCTTCACTCGAACCATGACGCAAAAAGCCATAGATGAGTTGAACACCACGTTGGCCCAAATCCAGACCCAATTGAGGCAAATGAGGGAAGACCAGATCGCCATTGTCACTCGGGTTAGTGCCGTAGAACAGGGAACCCCTAACGCCTCGATCGAAGATGACGGACCCCTGGCCGCACTAGCCGGCGCAGTCCAAAAGCTGCAGGAACAGGTCCACTCGACCACCAGAAACACCATTCTCACGGAAAATGCCCGTACCTATTCGACCCTAACTGATGAATTGCCCGCTAACCTTAACTTAACGGGCTTACCAATGTTCGATGGGACCGAAGATCCGGTACTTCATATTCGGGCTTTCAAAGACTTCATGGCTGTCAAGGGGGTCAAATCGACCATGTTCAAGCATCTCTTTGCTTCCTCTCTGGAGAAACACCCAAAAGCCTGGTACTACAGGCTCGACCCCAAGAAATTCAAAAGTTGGGACGATGTTGCCATGGAATTCGCACGGAACTATGCGGATAATGCTGAAATCCAGACTACCATGCGTACTCTGGAGGTTATGGCCCAAGAACCAAAGGAGGGTTTCACCAAATATCTCCAAAGGTGGCGAACCGAAAGCGTTAAGCTGGTTGACAAGCCCGGCGAAAAAGTTCTAGTGGAGGCCTTTGTCAAAAACCTCCTCCCTGCTTACCGAGTCCATCTCAGGTACGCCATCATACCCGACTTCGCCACTTTGACCGAAATGGGTACTAGAATCGAAGACGATCTAAGGTTAGAGAGCCTTACTAAGGCCTCCACCAAAGGGTATCAAGGATCCAGTTCCTCCTCCAGCAAGCCCGCCACCACAACGGCGGCCCGAAGCATTTTTGACGAGGTAAACTCACTTGACACCTCAACCAAGAAGAATACTCCAAATCGGGTATTCACTGACATTGGGACAACTTATGCTAATGCCTTACAAAGGCTATCTTCGAAAGGCCTAATCCAACCGATAGGCCCAACTCCGGAAGTTCCCGTGGAAAAACGATCCAAAAGTTACAACATTCAGGCCTATTGCCACTATCACCAAGGCAATGGGCATGACACGGAGAAATGTTGGAAATTGAAGCATCTTATCCAAGATCTGATCGAAAATGGGAAGATACCGCTACCCAGTGACAAGCCAAGTAACAAAAACAATCCTCTTGCTACTCATGCCATTTTTACTGGAGAGATAGTTGACTGCACTCATCTCATTTCACCTTTCATTTCCCAAATCAACGGGATATGGAATGACGATGAAGATGATATTTACCTGGCTAAAGGGGAGGCCGTCCCCGTCACTATCGAGGAAGTCCGGAGGGCTAAAGCCAAAGCTCTGGCCGGTACACACACTATCACAGCCACCCCGGAAACCGTCATTGAACTTTCCAGGACGGAACTCACTCCTGAAGAACCAAACGCCGACACGGCCCTAGTCAGACAATTGAAGAGGGTCCGAACCGATATTACTATATGGCAGCTTTTGGTTAGTTCACAAGAGCATCGAGCGGCGCTTACTAAGGCCCTTGATGAAATCAAGATCGACTCATCGGTTACCCCCACTGAAATGGTAGCCACGATCATGCCATATCTCAAGGACAAGCCCAAAGGAGAAGGCCCACTCATCACCTTCTCCGAGTCCGACCTTCCACCATTCGGGACCACGCATAACTTGGCCCTGTACATTACGGTGATTTGTCGAAACAAATATCTCCCTATGACCCTGATTGACGACGGGTCCGCAGTTAACGTCCTTCCCTTAAGGACAGCCAAAGCCCTCGGCATTACCGAGGCTGACTACCTTCCGACTGCAAAGACTATCCAGGCTTTTGATGGGAGCCCAAAATCAGTTGCTGGGGCCGTTAAACTAACCATCATAACGGGCCCGATCGAAAAGGAGTTAGAATTCCAAGTGATCGATGTTACTTCATCCTTCAATCTGCTACTTGGAAGACCATGGATTCACGCGGTCAAAGCTGTGTCCTCCACTCTTCATAGGAAGGTCAAACTACCTCTACAGGACGGGATCATCACTCTCGAAGCCACTCCCATAACCGTGTCAAGCTGTAACACGACGGGCTCAGCCGACCCACGAGGGTTCAACTTTGTGGGAATGATCGAAGAAGAGTACCTTTTTCAGCCATACTTCACCGTTAGCATCTATACGATGCTACAGAACCTAGGTTGCCTACCGGGAGTCACATCAAGGCCATATCTTCCACCGGGAAAGATCATCGAAACCCTGAACAACGGGCAATCTCACCTCGGTCTAGGCTATACTATGGCGTCCGGCTACACGAACCAAACCAAGGCGGTCACGTTCGTCACCCCGGTGTTCGAAACTGTTCAAACGGGCCTCTATCGGCCCACCATCTCATATCCCGGGACCAAACTGGCTCGGGAATGCAATTTCATCCCGGATGACATATTCGCCCTTGTCCAGGCCGAATCAAAGGAGGGCACAAGCAACACTGAGCCCATTCTAGGACTACTCTTTGGGGAAGACAAGATCATCCCGACCCCTAAGCAGGAGCTAGTCAGCCTGATCCTTCGCAGCAGCAGGTTCGATCCAACTAAGCTGATCTCGGAACTTGGTGCCAACACTGGGAAGAGAGCTTGGAGGAAGACAACCAAATGGACCGACAGCCAGGGTCGAGTTTACAAGCTAACTACTGGTGAAGGAGACATGCATGCTATCGAGTCTGAATCTGAGTCCGAGTCTGAGTCAGAGTCAGAGTCGGAGTCTGAGTCAAAGTCTAGAGGGTCCAGTACTAGGATCGAGTCTGTAACCCCTCTCCCTTCTTTAGCCTCACCATCGAGAGCCCCGGAGTCTGTTCCGAGGGCTCTCCCTATCCCGCCTCTGACCAACGATCAGATGGCAGCTCTCTTCGAGCTCTTCTCAAAATTTACTATCAATAATAACGATAACCGTTCCGCTTACGACTTGGCTTATTTTCAAAATGTTTTCAAAAATCTTACTTGCAATGACATTGAGAAACCCGACGAACAGGTACCATTGCCTCCGCATCTAGTCGAGCAACTTGAACAAAGGGAGTCCCGAAATCCGGTAATCGAAGAAACCGATTCCATCAACGTAGGAACCCCTTTAGAGCCTCAGATGCTTAGGTTGGGCCTATCTTTAGATCCCGAGGAAAGACAACAATTCACGGATCTCCTCCAGGAATTCAAAGACGTCTTCGCATGGTCCTACAAGGACATGCCGGGAATAGACCGGGAAATAGCTGAACACCGAATACCCATCAAAGACGGGTACAAGCCGGTAAAACAGAAACTCCGAAGAATGAGGCCCGAATGGTCTCTCAAAGTCAAAGAAGAAGTTGATAAACAATTCAAAGCGGGCTTTATCCAAGTGTCTGAATATCCAGACTGGGTTGCAAACATAGTACCAGTACCCAAAAAGGATGGCGAAATCCGAGTATGTGTAGATTTCCGAGACCTTAATAAGGCCAGCCTAAAAGACGATTTTCCGTTGCCACATATCGACATACTGGTGGATAACATGGCCGATCATGCCCTTCTATCATTTATGGACGGGTATGCCGGATACAATCAGATCAAAATGGCGGAAGAAGACATGAGTAAGACCACCTTCATCACACCTTGGGGGACTTACTGCTATACCGTGATGCCATTTGGGCTTATTAACGCTGGTGCCACTTATCAACGGACCGCTACTACTTTATTACATGACATGATGCATAAGGAAGTGGAGGTCTACGTCGACGATATGATTGTCAAGTCCAAGGACCGAAACGGGCACATTGCAGCCCTAAGGAAGTTCTTTACCAGACTACGCAAGTACAACATGAGGTTAAACCCTCAAAAATGCAGTTTCGGGGTAACATCGGGCAAGTTACTGGGCCACTTTGTTAGCCAACGTGGCATCGAAGTTGACCCAGCAAAGACCAAAGCCATAACCGAGATGCAACCGCCTAAAACCGAAAAGGAGATAAGGGGATTTCTCAGAAAAGTCCAATATATAAGCCGATTCATTTCAAAGCTAACCATGGTATGTGAACCCATTTTCAAGAAACTGAAGATTGGAGAACGAACACTATGGGACGAAAAATGTCAAATGGCTTTCGACAAGATCAAGGAGATTTTATCCTCTCCACCGGTGCTAATGCCACCTCAGCATGGTTTGCCTCTATCACTATACTTGACAACAACCGAGACTGCCATGGGAGCTATGCTAGCCCAGACGGTTAATTCTGAAGAGTGGGCTATTTACTACATCAGTAAGAAGTTCTTGGAATACGAATGCAAATACACTATGCTCGAGAAGACGTGTCTAGCATTAGTATGGGCCACTAAAAAGCTCCGACACTACATGCTTAGTCACGAAGTACATGTGCTATCCAAGGTGGATCCAATTAAGTATCTATTCGAGAAGCCCATCCTTAACGGTCGTATATCCAAATGGACTTTAATGCTAGCTGAGTTTGACCTCAAGTTCGTACCTTTAAAAGCCATCAAGGTCCGGGTAGTAGCAGAAGTCCTCGCCGATAGCCCGATATCCGAGGAAGGCCACACCGATACTTGGGCCTTCCCAGATGAAGACATATTCCATACCGACACCGACACATGGGATTTGTACTTTGACGGAGCATCCAACTTTCGAGGATTTGGTGTCGGGATCTTGCTAATCTCACCACAAGGTGAACATACCCCGTTATCCATCAAGCTAGATTTTGACGTGACTAATAACGCAGCCGAGTACGAAGCATGCATTCACGGGTTGCAAGCCGCCGCCGATTTAGGAGTAACAAACCTCTGGGTTCACGGTGACTCGTCACTAGTCATAAATCAAACCCTACAAAAATGGAAGACTCGGAACGCAAATCTCGTGGCTTACCAAGCACGAGTAAGGGTTCTCGAAAAACAATTTCAAAAAGTGGAATACATTTATTTGCCTCGGGAAGAAAACCAGTTTGCAGATGCTCTTTCAAAATTAGCATCTTTACTGAATATCCCAGCACATCTAACCAGCATGCCCATTTGTGTCGAAAGACGGTCTGAGCCGGCATACATCCACGCTATCTCAGATATTGAAATAACTGATCCAGAACCTTGGTATCAGGCTATTCTAACCTTCTTGACGTCAGGGGAATGTCCTCCGGGAACTGAAAACCGGGCCAAGAAAGCTCTGCGAAGATGGGCAACCCAGTTCATCTGCACAGACGATGAACAGTTATACAAGAAGACAGCACAGGGGGCTTTACTTCTATGCATTGACAAAACTCGAGCCGAAAGAGTTATGGCCGAGGTGCACGATGGCGAAAACGGACCACACATGAATGCCCATATGTTGGCCCGGAAAATCGCGAGACTCGGTTACTATTGGAATAGCATGGAAACTGACTGTCAGTTGTATGTCAAACACTGTCACAACTGTCAGATTTTCGCTAACGTTCAGCATATGCCTTCATCCCTACTATATACAATGACATCGCCATGGCCATTCTCAACATGGGGAATTGATATAATCGGGAAAGTGAATCCTTCCGGGACAGGAGGTCACTGTTTCATCCTAGTGGCTATCGACTATTTTACTAAATGGGTCGAAGCCGAGTCATACCGGATCTTGAATGCCAAACATGTGGCCAAGTTCATCCAAAACAAAATTATATGCCGATACGGGATTCCACACGAGTTCATCAGCGATCACGGGACCCATTTCCAAGCTGAAACCGCCACTTTGCTGGAAAAGTACAAGATCCAAAGGCATACATCGTCACCTTACCGTCCTCAAACAAATGGAGCGGTGGAGGCAGCCAATAAGACAATTGTCACCATTCTTAAAAAGATGGCTGAGAATTACCGAGACTGGCCCGACAAGATACCCTTTGCCTTATGGGGATATCGAACATCAATTCGAACTGCAACTGGAGCAACTCCATACTATCTAACATATGGAATGGAAGCAGTCCAGCCGGTCGAACTAGAAGTACCATCCCTTAGGATTCTGCTCGAAAGTCAGGTACCTGAGGCGGACTGGGTCCAAGCCCGATATGACTCGCTAATCCTCTTAGACGAACGGCGATCCCGGGCTCTGAATAATATTCAGATATATCAGAAAAGGATCCAACGGGCTTTTAACAAAAGGGTTAGGCCCAGGAATATCAAAGAGGGCGATCTAGTCCTAAAATCTGTTCGAGCTTTGCTACCAGTTGACCCAAGGGGAAAATTCAAACCTAATTGGGCTGGGCCATATTTAGTGAAGAAGATTCTTTCAGGAGGGGCGGTAATGCTAACTGACTTGGACGGGAACGAGTTCGTCAATCCAACAAACTTGGACCAACTGAAGCGTTACTACCCATAAACCCTGTCTCAATGTCATTTGCAAGAGTTTATAAAAATGTCTTTTTTTTATGAATTTTCAAAATTTTAAGCAAGTCAATAAGTTAGGATCATTTATCCTACCGTTGCACATCTCGAATTAATAATCTTGATGTATTTCGAAAATTGCAAAAGTACTTCTGAACTACGGAAGGTTTGATTCCATTAATTTTGGATACGTAGGCAACCCCTCAAAAGGGTACAACCATTGCAATAAACGAAGAGACGGGAACGGTTTTCACTAATATGTCTTTTTATTATTTCAAAAAATACATCACAAAAAAAAAGAGCAACAAAATCACACCACAAAAAAATAGTAGTAATACTTAAATAATAAATTAAGGAGACTACTCGTACATTTTACCCTTTCCCTTATCTTTCGGGTCGCGCGGAGCCCGAGGCCGACGGGGCGGGGGCGAACGTTCTCTAATCACAAGGGGAACTTCCTTTGCTCGAACCCGTTCCTTCGATTTTGGGTTTTCCATCCTTTGCACCGGCCCAAGCCGAGCCCTAACCGGCTCGGGAAGCCTGTCTCGAGGACCAAGTCGGTCCTTAGCAGCCAGTCTTGGCCCTAGTCTCCTTTCTAAGTCCGCCTGGGGACTCACTCTCCCCCGTGCACCCTTATTACTGGACCCTTCAGTCTGAGTCCTAGTTTTTCTTTTCTGACCTGTCGAAGTAGCTCCCTCAGTAAAGAAGCTCCTATTGTCCTTAGCATGCTCTCGACGTAACAGGTCATAGGCCTCGTCAATTTTCAGGGCAGCCTGGGTCTTAGCTGAATCAGCCCGGGTCCATCTTACATAGGAATCAGTTACCCAGATTGAATGAGAATTTTTTAGAACAGGCCAAGTAGCTCGTGTATACCACCTTTGCATCCAGGTGTCACACATTACATCCGTCAGCTGAGTAGATTCACTCACAACGGCCTCAATTTCTGGGATTCTTTATGCCCGACCATATTGCCTAAGTATGCGATCAGGAAAGAGGTGAATTGTTTGCCTAAAAGATAGGATTACCTGATATCTAGCCCTATCTCGAGATTCTAGACCAGTCCAAAGGTAAATTGGCCACCATGGCACGGCCCAACGGATCAACAGGCCTCCATGGAAAGATAGCACCTCATCCCAATATTGTTGGGTATTAAAGCGAGAAAAGGCAATAGCTCGTCTCCTTGACATAACTTGCCTGGGTTGATATCGGCTCACATTTAAGGGAGGATCCAAGATCGATAATCTCTCGAATAGCCACAGCTGAAAATCCGAAAAAAATCAAAATCGCAAAAATCGTCAAAATCACGAAAAAAAAAACGTGAAAAGGCGTGAAAACCGAGAAAACCGTAGAAGCCGGGAAATCGGGAAAACCGCACAGAAAACCGGAAAAATGGGAGAAGCCGGAAATTCAAAAAAATTCAAAAAATCAGCATACCTGTAGAAGCCGAGTACTCCCAGTTAGCCGAATTGACGGATCTCTTTTACGATTATCCAAACCCTGGATAATCTCCCCTGTAATCAGCCAAGCTGGGCTGTGCTCCGTCTCCATTAGGTCAGCCACAGTGAAAAGTCTGACATGACCCATACAAGATAACAAGTCCATATGCCCTTCAAAGGCGTAAACATGGAGCATGCAAAAAGTAAAGGCCCTACGGCTATGAACCGGCCTGACCCGGACATCATCCGGGTTCATGAATTTTTCAGCTAGATCAATCAAGGAAACGGTATCTCCTTCTAGCATACGGGATACCTCCATATGGGAAAGCCCTAAAAATTCCCTTAACTTCCTCCTTGGGTCAGAAACTGAAAAAGGGATAGCAGGGCGAAGTATAGGATTCCATCCTCCTGCAGCAGCAATTTCCTCAGGAATAGGGCAAATCTCTCCTCGAGGAAAACCAAATATATGATAGGTATCATCCCAATAGGATAGGCAAGCATCCAAGAAGTGGCAGTCTACTTGCATCTGACGGATCACGGACAATTGGGTAACGCCATTCTGATTCAGGATAGCCCTATCGGCATCCTTAAAATATTTGGACCACTCGTGCAACATTCCGACTAATCGATCGATTCCCATATTTGATTTGCTAAAAGAAAAGAATAAATTTTTCAGGGCTTATTCTTTTCTCTAAGTAATTAAGGAATTGTGGAATTATGAAATTTATGGAGCAAGAAGGGGTATTTATAGCATAAAAACAAGTTCTTCTCCTCACCTTAGGATTCCCAATCCTAGAGCATTTAGCATACGAGCCATTGTCCTAAGGCTTAGCTAAGTCATCCCGAGCATTCCTACTCCTTTTCAAAGTCAAAACAAAAATTCTCTAATTTTTTTCAAAGACTTTTTCAAACTCAAAAATTCAAACCTTTTCTCAAATTTTTATTCCCCAGCACGAGTCACTTTTCCTACGAATATTACATGCAAAATTTTGCAGCTTTGCATAAATATGTACAGGACGACTCAAGCAGGACCATGCAATTTGCATAACTCCCCAGCGGCATTTAACAAGATGAGCCCACATACAGGCCCATTTTAAGTCTCATGCGACGAATTCCCCCACGGAGTTATCATCAATTCAGGTACATTTCTAGCCCATGGCCGGCGGGCCCTTCACGCAGGTCTAATGGACCTTAAACGACCCGACCGGAAGCTGCCAGGTTTTAATCCTTGATTGACCTGGTGGCTACTCTGACTTTCGCCCTGTCCAAGCCTCAGTCAGAGTGGGGGCTCTGTAGACACCCACATTTTGACCGCCAGGTGTCTATAGTAGTTTCCGACAAACACCCGATGATGATCGGACGCTAACGTGCTTTAACGTACTCGGAAATGGGCTCGTAATGATGGACATTTGGCCTAGGCATTTTAAGGAGTACAAGTCTCATAAAACCAACCTCAAATTCAGGCCCAGTGGGCCGTTTCGAGTCAAATAACACTAATTTGGGTCGAAACCGTCACCAGGGGTAAAACCGTCTTTTAGCGACCGAGTCAAAACCTGGTCAAAGATATTTCTCGAAACTTGTAGGCTGACCGTGAGGTCTCACACGTCCTATTCGGACTCCAACTCCACAAAAATCAGCTTCACAAAATAATAAACAATTCCGTTTAAGGTAGAATTCGATCCCGAGTAGGAATCCTATCCGAGAACCGACTCAAACACTCAACCAAGTTGAAACACTCGGCCAAGTACACAACCAGCCGGTTTTTTCCTCTTTTCTTCCCTTACAAGAAAACGGAATTCTCGTTCTCCTCAGCTTCTTACTCAAGCGGTAATTCTAGCTCAAACAGGAATCCTATTCAAAAACCGATTCGAACATCCGACCGAGTGTAAAACACTCGGCCAAAACAGCCTAAAAACAGCCGGTTTCCCTTTCTTCCTTCACAAGAAAGCGGAATTCTTATTTCCCTCAAATTCCTACGTTTCCTATCCTAAGCGGTAGTCAAACTCTCCTAAGTCAAGGTCGGGAATTTCCTACAAATAGCCCCTTGCATCCAACATAATAAAAAAAAAAAAATTTTACAGACAACCATACACCAAAAAAATACAATTCACGCACACACACACGATCTTTTCAGCAATAGTTTTCTAGTATCCCGACACATATAAATCCTTAGCATCGAGAAACCGATATTACGTCACAAACCCGAAGGAAAACCGGCCCAATACCCGAAACCTTCACTCATCCGAACCGACCTCCTAGCCGAACCAAAACTCGACGCTCCCGTGCCTAGCCACATTCCGACGAGCTCCGATCCGAGTCATTAAGAGCATGTAGGTTGAGGGTGCAACAAAACCCGATTTCTTCCTTTCTCTCCCTTTCTCCTCTTCGTCCGTTTTGTTTTATTACGGGTCTAGAGTCGTTTTTTTTTTTATTTTCCTAATATCGGTATTAACGAAAAACTATTTTCATAACGTATATTCTGAAAAATATGATATCGATTCTTCCATAATCGAACATCATATCGAAAGGAATTATATTAAGATTTTCGACGATACCAAAAATCGTTACATCTTTTTCATTCAAAAATTCTTTTCTTTTCTCGTCCAAAACGACTTATTTTACAAAGCTTTTTCAAAACTCATTCTAAATATCCAATATCGATTTCATAATCGAATATTGGGTACGACGAATACCGAAAACATGGATCGGTTACAAGTTAATTCATAGCTTGTACGCGATTCATCAAAATAACAATTTTCGAACAAAAAATAAAAACCGGACACACCCGTACGCGAGTCGCGACTCGCGCACGAGCCTGAATCCCGGACTGTTTTTTTAACTTTTTCGTTCGTTTATTATTTATTCTTCGATCGATTTCTAAAATTTACATTTTTTCTAAAACTATTCTAAGTATTCGATATTGATTTCGTAGTCAACTATCGAATATAAAAAATATCGAAAATATTAAGTCGAGTACGAATCATGCAATATTCATACACGATTTAATACGAACTTCGAGTTTTCGAACACCGGACCCGAAACAGGCCACCACGCGACCCGCCGGCGTCCCGGGCGAGTCGCGCGGCCGGCTGTTTGCCGCGGCCTTTTCCTTCTTTTTTATTTCTTTTCGAGCTTCGTTTTTTATACAAAACAACGTTCTTTTCAACGATATTTTTCAGATTTTGATTAATATTTATTTTCTCGATTTCGTATATTTTATTTGCTATATTATTATTTACAAATCGATACTAACTCGTTTATTTGTTTTGTAGCAAATTCATTTCATCCTTTTATTTCATTTGTTTTATTATACTAAAACGAATCTCACATGCTAAATTCAACTTTGACGTTAATCAATTTTCATGCATTAAATTGACTTAGCAACCCATTCAATTTTTCACATGCTTAGAAAACAATGTTTGCATATCATTCATCGTTCAACTAACGCGCGCATTAAAACGTCATTCGATATCCTAGTAGAGGCCGCTAATGTGCGGGCGGGGTTGGGTGTTCTTAGTGAACTTCCCAACACGTACCCTCACCCCTTACTCAGAACCGTGGTTTCCGGATGTCCGAAACCATTGGCAACGAGAGTCATTCAATATACGATTAACCGCTCAAGTCGGTATCTATATCGATATGCAAAAGGGACGAGCCCAATAAACTCTGACATCGGAAATGGGCCGTATTTTGTACACGGCCCACTACGACATAGAGTGGGCTCGAACGGTTCCGAATAACCATAAAATTCGGTGGCGACTCCGACTTCGATTTAAATTTCCATTTGACCATCACATGAAGATTCATTCGCCTCCCCAAACCCGCGCGTGGCCGCGTCGGGGTGGACCTATGTCGTGTCCACAGAAATGTTAGTAGCAAAATTAAAATAATGTTAGTAACTGAAATAAAATGTTAGTGTTAGTATGTTAATAATAATAATAATAATACATAATATATATATATATATATATATATAAATGGTATAAAGATAAGGGAAAAAGGAACGGGGTTTGATGACACCCTCAACCTACATGCTTAAACGATCTCGGAAACGGACTCGTAGTGGCGACGTGAGCGCGGGAGTGTCGAGATATGTAAGTAGAGTTATGGTGTATGTCTTTGACGAGTTTTGATCTCGGGATTTTGAATATGTATGTGTGTGTGTATGAATGCCTAGAACTCAAGGGTGATGAATGTTTGAAGGTTGAAGATGTAGTGTAAAATGTGACTGATTTTGGGTTGCCAAAATGTTGTAAGTGTAAGGTGATTAGGGTTGGAAAAGGTTGAAAAGAGTTGTGTAACGTGTTGGGGTGATGGGGTATTTATAGGGAAATACCCCGGTTTAGGGTCACTCGATCGAGTGGCGCGGGTGCACTCGATCGAGTGCCCGGTTTGGGTCTGGATCGGCCGGTTTATGGCCTTACTCGACCGAGTAGATGTGAGCCACTCGATCGAGTGGATCAGGAAGGAAGGAGTGTAAATAGGGCATGATTTGTTGCCTATTTTTGAAAGGATTTGGTTGTTGTGACCTGATTCATTTTGTGTATTTGGACATAATGTGAGGCTGGTTCGTCTCGAGATTCGACTTTGACCGGGTTTTGACTCGGTCGCTAAAAGATGGTTTTATTTCCGGTGACGGTTTTGACCCAAATTAGTCTCATTTTATTGGAAACGGCCCATTGGGCCTGAATTTGAGGTCAGTTTTGAGAGATTTGCACTCCGCTAAATGCCCACGTCGGATACTATTGATTCTGAGTCCGTATTCGAGCGTATTAAGTCACGTTTACGTCCGATCATCATCGGGTGTTTTGTCGGGAACTGCTATAGACACTAGCAGGCAAAATGCGGGTGTCTACAGAGCCCCCACTCTGACTGAGGCTTGGACAAGGCGAAAGTCAGAGTAGCTACCAGGCCAATCGAGGATTACGACCTGGTAGCCTTCCGGTCGGGTCGTTTATAGTCCATTAGACTTGCGTGAAGGGCTCGTCAGCCATAAGCAGAGGGTCATACCTGTCCTGATGATGATAGCTCCATGGGGAGTCGAACTTGTCTTTGAAGTCATAGGTGTACCCGTATGCCGACATATCACATTTTGGATGTAGCATTCCAGGAGAAACACCGACTCACGCTGGGGAGTAAAGTAGTTGCACGTGACTTGCTTCTAAAGTCTTGGGTGTACCCGTATGCCGACACATGACAAATTGCATGTGGCATTCCAGGAGAAACACCGCCTTTGATGTTCCGTTGGGAAGCACTAGCTGGTACCTTAAATGTTAGATACATAGACAGAAATAGCAGGCATAGCAGATAGCACTACTAAAAACAGCGGAAATAGCGTCGGATAAGTTGCGTCGGATTTACAATCCGACGCAACTGGCGTAACTGTGTCGATTTGCATCGGCTAATCCGATGCAATTACATTGCGTGGGACTAGCCGACGCTATCCGACTCCATGATACAGGCGCCAATAATTTTGGGTTGGCGCCACTATGTGAAAGGTTTTGCGTGGGATTAGCCGACGCAACCAGACGCAAAAAACAAATTTGCGTCGGCTACTCCGATGCAGCCTGCGTCAAAATAAAAAAATTTAGTCAACAAAATTAATAGCTTTGCATCGGATTAGCCGACGCAAATTTTAATATTGCGTCTGATTGCGTCGGCTAATCCGATGCAGGGTGCGTCAAAATTAAAAAAATTTAGTCAACAGAATTAATAGCTTTGCATCGGATTAGCCGACGCAAATTTTAATATTGCGTCTGATTGCGTCGGCTAATCCGATGCAGGGTGCGTCAAAATTAAAAAAATCTAGTCAACCGAATTACTAGTGTTGCATCGGATTAGCCGACGCAAATTATAATATTGCGTCTGATTGCGTCGGCTACTCCGATGCAGTATGCGTCAAAGTAAAAACAGAACTAATAGCTTTGCATCGGATTAGCCGACGCAATGTTTAATATTGCGTCTGATTGCGTCGGCTAATCCGATGCAGCATGTGTTTAAATAAAAAAAAACCAGAATTAAATGTTTTGCATCGGATTAGCCGACGCAGACTTGAATATTGCGTTGGTCTGCGTCGGTTAATCCCACGCAACGTTTTTAATGTAAAAAAAATATCGAGGTCTGCATCGGAATAGCCGACGCAAACTTGAAACCTGCGTCGGTCTGCGTCGGCTATTCCGATGCAGCACCTGTTAATATAAAAAAAAATAACGCAATTTATGTTCAGAACATAAACCCGCTCCCCCAACTCCCCCAAAAAGACGACGACGAAGAAGACAACGACGAAGAAGACGACGACGGCAAACGACGACCACACCGGCGACGCAGAAATCTCCGGCGACCCCCGTCCTACCCAGATCCGGCACCATCACCCTAGTTCGATCCCAAAACAAAATCGAAACCCTAAGTCCCATAAACCCAGATCCGGCGAACCCTGCCGGCGGCGACCCATAATCCGGCGAACGAACCCTGAACCCCCGACAGACTTCGCCGGCGCACCCCCACCCCCACGCGCGACGAAATTGCCGGCGAACCCCCCCCCCCCCCCCCCCCCCACGCGCGACCCTTCCGGCGAAGGCTGCCCCGACCCCCCGGCGTACTCTAACCCGACCCAGCCCCGAAAAACCCTAACCCGACCCCCCAAATCTCCCCAAATCTCAGGTATGTTGTTGTTTACTGTTAGTTCAATTAGGTTAATGTTTTTATTAGTTTAATTTTACGTAATTAGTTCAATTAGTTTACGGTTTAATCGTTAGTTTTCGGTTTACTGTTTAATTTTTACTCAATTAGTTTACTAAACTGTTTTGATTAAGTTAGATTAATAATTAATATAATAACTATGGTGATTAGATTATATGATGATTATGTATGGTTAATTAGTTAAATAGATTGTAGGGTGATTATGTTAATTAGGTTAGTTAGTTTAGTAATTAGGTTAATTAGGTTAATTAGTATATTAATTAGGTTAATTAGTATGTGAATTAGGTTAATTAGTATGTGAATTAGGTTAGATTTCGTTTTATTGTTAGACGGTAATTGTAGTATGTTAATTAGGTTTGTTAGTATGTTAATTAGGTATTAGTGATTATTGTATTAGGTTAGAAATTGTGTTATTAGATTAGTAGTAGTAGTATGTACTAGTATAATGAATTAGATCTGTTGAGATAGATGGTTAGTAGTATTAGTAGTAGATTAATTAGTAGTGTTAGTAGTACTACATTAGTAGTGCTAGTAGTAGTATTACTAATCTACTACTAATATTACATTAAAATACTTCATTACTACTACTAATGCTACTACTAATATTACTAATACTAATAACCTACTACTAATACTATGTACTACTAATACTACTACTAATCTAGTACAACAAATCTACTAACACTACTACTACTAATCTAGCTAATACTTTACTAATTTACTACTATTCTACTATACTACTACACAACTACCAATCTTCTTCTACTTCACAACTACTAATCTATTACTAATACTAATTTTCTACTACTACTACTACTAATTTCCTACTTCTACTTTTACTACTACCACTACTACTAATTTTCTACCACTACCACTAATACTAATTTTGTACTACTACTACTACTAATTTCCTACTTCTACTTTTACTACTACCACTACTACTAATTTTCTACTACTACCACTACTACTAATTTTCTACTACTACTACTACTAATTTTCTACTACTACCACTAATACTAATTTTCTACTACTACTACTACTACTAGTAATTTCCTACTTCTACTTCTACTTCTACTACTACCACTACTACTAATTTTCTACTACTACCACTACTACTAATTTTCTACTTTTACTACTACTACTACTACTACTAATTTTCTACTACTACCACTACTACTAATTTTCTACTTTTACTACTACTACTACTACTACTAATTTTCTACGATGATGAAGATGACGGTGATGAGGTGAATACTGACTGGGACGATGATGATGAAGACGGGGACGAGGGGTTCATTGAACCACACACTTTTGCGGACAGTGACGGTGACAGTGACGATAATTAGCAATTATGTAGTTGTTTGTATCTTATTCGCATAAGTTGTAATTTATTTATTTGTAATTGAAGACTATTTTGGTACTTAATGAAATTCCTGCTTTACCCTAAACGAACTGACTCTACAGTTTAACTTTGCGCAAACATATTTTGTAGACGTGATTATGGCAGGTAGCAGTGAGATGCTGACGGGGGCCAGCAGCCATGGTGACCATATGGAGGAGGACGTGCCTAGGACTCCTGTCATGCTAGGTGTGGACGCTGTCCAGGAAGTCGGGGCGACGGTCTACGTTGCCACGCCTGGGAAATCGTACCTATCACGGCAGAAAGTGCCTTCCGCTACTTGGTGAGTTTTAGTTGTTGTAACCAGTTCTTTTCTAAATTTTCACTCATTTATTTGCTTCACATTATCATAATTGACTTGTGTAGGTGGGACGACAAGAAGTACTCTGAGTATATGCGGGATTCCGTAGTCATGATGTATGCGTCCACCCCTGGCGCCTACTGTAGCTGGACGGAGGCGCCACCGGAAGCTCGGGAAGCGATGTATATGCACTTCGCGGTAATTACCTCGTCTGTGTTTCTAAGGTTTTCGTTGCACGATTTATACATTCAATTGTAGCTAACGAATCTTTTTTTTGACAAACAGAAGAGAGTGCGTATAGACCTGGGGTACGACCTCAGGTCGGATTATGAGAGTCGGATTAAGAAGAAGATAACCGACTTATTCCAGCGAGCTGTCCCGAGGGTCGAGAAGGCGGAATGGATTCCGCAAGAGAAGTGGGAGATATTGAAGAAGAACGCTGCCGACCCAAGCTTCAAGAAGAAATCGGCGATTAAGTCGTCGAACAGGAGAGGTGGGCAGGTGGACGGGGTGGCCAAACCCACTAGCTACCTTGGAAGTAGGAGTGCAGCAACTTTCTTCGCGCAGTTGGTAAGTGCTTACAACACAAGTAAAAAATTTGAGTATAATTCAATATATACTATTGGTAAATAAATGCTGAAAATTTTAACACTGTTATATGAAGGGCCCATCTGCAACCTCGATCCAGCTCTTGGAGAAGACGAAGAAGGGGAAAGACGGCAAGTGGATTGACCCTAGAGGACCGGAGATCGTTGTGAGTAGTAGTAATGTTTTTAAAAAATATACTAGGCATGAAAATTACGATGTGATAGTATGTGTTCCTAAAGTTATAACACTGTTTCATGTTGCTGTTTCAGGAGAGCTACGAGAAAGCGGTGGAGGAGGCACGCGCCTCTGATCAAGCACCCAACACCTTGAAGATCTTCCACGATGTGTCAGGTGGCTACAACTCGAAGAAAAGGTTTTGGGGGATAGGTAACGTGGCGAAAGAGCTCTTTCGCCCATGCTTGAACCGTGGTAAGGAGGTATCTGCGGACACATACCTCCCCACCGCCACCTCGCAGGAACGCACACTCAACGACCGTATGGAAGATAAATTCGAAAGACAAGAAGAGTGCCTGAAGACATTGGAGAAGAGGTGCGAAGAGCAGGACCAGTTTATTCAGTTCATGAGGGAACGGTTCGCCATGGGGAACGAGGGATGCGGTGGAGGACCACGCATGACTAGGCGCGACGATGACGACAACAACGATGGTCATCCCTTTGGGTCGGAGCAGATTGAGTCCCTTTCGTAGGTAGTTCCGCTCTCTTATGTTACTTGTTTAGATTCTGGTTGCATTGTGTGTATATATTTTACCAACTCCTAGATAGAATTCTGAACCTAGCGCTGGTTGTCTTTGTAATATTTTCATTTTCTATAACAGTATACTAGTTTATGTTTGTTTCGTTTTGTGGAGTTTTGTGAAGAAGACATGTACGAGAGCTTTGATTGGAGTTATTGATGAACTTTTGTTTGGGATGTGGTGCTGTTGTCGTTTGTTGTAGGAGTGGGTTGGTTAATTGCAGCTTGTTTTATTTCGCGCATACGGGGAGCTGAAAACAAAGAAACGGTTTTTTTGTTAATAGGCTTTGCGTGGGATTAGCCGACGCAAAGTCAACAAAATGTTTGACTTTGCGTCGGCTAATCCCACGCAAAGCCCATTGACAGGGGTGTTGACCTCCATTTCTTCGTGTCGTAATAGCCGACGCAAAGGCGACGCAAATTCCATGAGTCGGATTAGCCGATGCAAAAAAAAAATTGCATCAAAATATAACGGCGGCCGATTGCGTCGGTTAATCCCACGCAATCTTCTATTTGCGTCGGATTTTGTTCATTTGCGTCGGATTTGTCCGACGCAATTCCGGCTCGTTTTTTGTAGTGTAGCAAGATAGCACATAGGAAATGCAGTTAGCAACTATAGACTGACTTGCGCTAGGGAAAATGGTTTTTGCTTCATTTTGAAATCGAAGTCCTAAAAGCAACTCACGTGCTAGGAGATAGGTTTTCAAAATTGAAAGGGGTAGAAAAGAAATTTGCAGTTTAAATAGACTGAAATTTGACCTTGTCGAAAAGGATTTTATCAAATGGATAAGTTTTGCAAACTTTGAAGTGAAAATTTGAGAAGGGAGGTACCGATAGACTCGACTCTGGACGTGACAGGACGACGAGTTGACAAACACGACTTGGACTCTCGAGGGGTTGGACTGTGACTCGGTAGGGGGGTGGGCCATCTAAGATGAAAAGACTCTTAAGTTGCGCTATTCTGTAGCCTAGGCGAGTGGCAACACGGTCAAACATACATCGAAATGGGAAGGATATGTCATAGTCTGTAATGAGACTACTTCTGCAAGACTCAGCAGTGGCAATGTTGTAGTCTAGTGTTCTTTGAATGTTTTGTTTTGGGGTACATTCCCAAAGTGGGTGTCGCTTCGAGTCCCTGACGGATTCTCGTCTTTGACTGAGCCGAGTACTATGACACTCTATAGAAAGGAGGCTAGATTTTGAAAGTCTTTGGATTTTGTGAGTGGATGGAGATCTTCTGTTTAAGAGAAGCCTCCTGGACGACAAAGCTCACTGTTGAGAACATGACAGTGTCGTGACCGGAATGATGGTGCTTTCTGAATTTGTGTCAATATGGGTGGTTGTGCCCTTGTTGAAAGGCTGCTTACGTATTCACGTGTAGTGAAATCAAATCAAGCCGTAGTTCAGTGGATTGGAAGATATATTATGGTGCCTAGTTTATTAGGACTTTGTGTATAACTAGCCATAACGATGGTGTAGGCTAGGTGAATTCCCAATGATGTCTTGATCAAAGGGCTAGAACAGTTAGGATGTTGATCCCGTGACTGTGAGCGTTCTCCGAGGTAGCCCCCAGAGGTGGTGTGAACTATTTGGGCATGTTCTATGCCGACCGCAGGTTCAGTTCCCGTGTTTGGGGTTGGTAACTGGTTTGGATGTTTTTAGAAATGTGGTGCCAGGTAGAAAGTGGCTTTGATGTTTTGAAATCTGGAGCTCGATTTTGTGGAGCTAAAGCTTCGAGGGTAAGGTATTGTAATGTGGTAGGAAAGGGGGAAGTCGAGTAAAAATGACTCGAACTTCAATCGCGGAAGGTTGATAATGCGGGATCTGATTTCCATGTCTGGCCCTAATGGTTAGGGGTATCCAATGGAGCTTGAATCCTCAAAATTACGGGCTGTCTCTTAGCCTAGGTCTCGGGAAGGCCTTGAGGGTTGTAATGTGGGAAGGCTAAATGTGGTGTTAGCTAACCAACTTGATTGTCTCTCCCCTTTTTGATGGTATAGGTATCGATAATTTTTGAATTGACCGTACCCCGGTCAAGGAGTTTTCACTTGAGTTGACCGTTAAACACGGTCATGGGTATTTGAATTTTTTGTTTTTGTTTTTTTTTGGGTTGACCTCTTAGCCCCGGTCGTGGGATCCTTCACTTGAGTTGACTGTGTCCCGGTCAAGGGATTGATCGTATCTGGTCGAGGGATGTTGAGAGTTCTTTTTTGGTCATGGCCAGCTCTTTTGTTTCGGCCTTTTGCTTTTTTTCTTTGGACTTTTGATTTTTTTTTGTCCAACTCTTTTTCTTTTTTCTTTTTTTTTTTCACGGTAATCCCCTCATATGGTGTTGTGGGTGGATTCGGGGTTGGGCCTATCAGTTGGATTAGGCTTTTGAAGTTAGACCTTTGTAAGGTGTAAGCATAGTTGGTGTTTGTGTGAGTGCAACTCGCGGTGGAGTACTCTACGGTAAGCATGGTGGTTTGGATCTTGGTATTGTCATCATAATTCCGAGCAGGCTGGTGGGAGCATCGTCCCGAGTTGGGTTTTTTTTGGCATCATGTCTACGACGTTTCTTTTTCCTTCTGGTCAGACTAAAACCTAAGGTAGGGATTGGTCGGTCTTATTAGAGGGGTGTTTATTGTGGAAAATGGGCTTGCCTCCCGTCTTGAACCCAAACTAGGAGACTACCTAGATTTGTCACAAGATTCGATACCGCTCCTGCTAAGGGTAGTTTTGTGGCTTTCTATACCAGACATGGAACAGGTAAAGGAAATCGCGGGCCTCGGTTCCTGCAGTCATTATAGATGTGCCTATAATAGTCACGTGCATGTGCTCACAGTGTATGACGGTGTTCATCATGTTCTCGGAAACACATAAGGGAAGCATATATGAGAAATTGAAAAAGTTGATTTTATTGAATTTTGGAAAGAGGACAGAATACAGTTGACTCTGACTCTGACTTTGAAAAGAGGATGTAGGATATCCTAGACTCGGACTCAGACTTAGACTCGAATCGAATCCAGACTTTCGGATACTTGGTTGGTCGTTTCTTTTTGGTAAGGTCCTTGATTGGAGGAAACGACAGGTGCCACGACTCGCCTAAACTCGACTTTGCGCAAATGCAAGAGAGGGAGTCAAACTAGACAAGGCCCGGGGTGACGGGTCGACAAAGACTCTTGGACCGGGATACTCGAACGTTGACCTAGACGAGGTAACGACCCTGGCTTGGACTCGACGATGAGACTTCAAGCTGCACGAGGGTGAGTCCGAAAATGGGACGACCGTGTTTGACCGCATCACGTGTTCGGTCCAACCGTGGCAACCTAAACCTAGGTGACTCGAGTATTCGTAGCATAGTTACGACTCGAAGAAAAGCATCATAAGGACGCTGGTGTATGATGAACGTAAGGTACCCCTTAGGGTGACCGTGGTCGACTGCTCGGGTGGAGGACAACCCCCAAGTGAGACTGAAGACTCTGATAGGACTCAGATGGTGCGACATCTGAATGACTCGAAAGTGACACACGTGAGACACCACGTGTAGGACATGACCCTTAGAGCAACCGTGATTGATCTCTCTGCTGAAGGGTAGCCCCCGAGTGAGATTGTAGGTTTTGCTAAGACTCGAGTGTCGGACGAGTGACCCTTAGATGTAAGGACCACAAACCTTTTGTTACAGGGTTATGCCTTGTAAAAGGTTGACTCGGCCTCGAGGAAAGGTAGACGGGGTAAGGGAAGAAACTCGCGATGTAAGATCGGCAGAGTTTCGACGCTAGAGACCCTTGACTTGACTTGAATAAGGATAGACCCTGTGATTAGGGTAGACCCTAAAGTTAAAGGACTTAAATTGGGATGACTCGACTAACGGATTGAAAGACGGGCAAAATTCCCCTAGGAAAGGTCGTGGGGACCGTCCTGTCAGAGGGAAAGATCGCGTGTGACTTTCTAGTTAGGACTCGTGTGTTCAGACGAACCTTCCATTTACGAGTGTATAACTCTTGTTGGTCGGTTATGCCTTTAGGATAAGGCGGACTAGGATGGGGAAGAAACCCGTGATGTAGGATCGACGGAGTTTCGACGCTACAGACCTTCGACAAATCATGAAAAGACCCGACACACGGATTACGGTAGGTCCTATAATAAGGAAGGTTTTTGAAAAATGACTGAATTTTGAAAATTGAGAGGACAGTCCTGAAATTGGCAGTGGGCCAATAGGACCGGGCATTTTGAAATATTAGAATGGTTGCGAGTAATTTCGCGTTTTGAAAATTAAGGAGGCGATCCCGTCTTTTGAAATTTGTAGCATGCCGACAAGACCGAGTTTTTTGAAAAGTTGAATATCGAAAATAAATTTTCGAAATTTTGAAAATCGAAAATAGGATCCCGAAGATTTGAAAATCGAAAACGGCATCTCGGAGATTTGAAAATCGCGGATGCCATCTCGAGGATTTGAAAAAAAATTGAAATGGAATTTTGAAATTTGAAATCGAAATGGAATTTGAAAATTCGAAAATCGAATGGTGGATGAAATTCGAATTTTGAAATGGACAGCATGCCGGCTAGAAAATAGGCTATTTTGAGTCAAATCATCAGTCTAAATTTTGGCAGCATTCCGAGTTTTGAAATTGGATATTTTTTAAAGATGGGTCCCGAAACGGACAGTATTTTGGGTTTTTCAAAATTTGGTATTTTGGTAAGATGCATTTTTTGAAATGACGGTTTTTGAAAAAAATGACACGGAAACCAAGTAGCACGTAGTCAAGCAAGCATTACAACGACGCTTATGTATGCTTTACACTAAGTCTCGGTCGGTCAAAATAGGGTCTATACCAACGACGATAGTATTCTCGTAGTCAGGACGGACTCCCTCAACCGATTTGGTCTTAGGACATGCCGCAAAACCCTTACGAGTTCCACCATCGAAGTCTTTAGCGCACCCATGTAGGAATGCACCGCGGTATAGTGGGACGTCGGTCACAAGTAACCGACCCGGGCAAAAATGGGTTATGCATGAATCATTAAACTAATGCGCGCACACTAATATTCGAACGATTTCTCTTTGAGTCTCACCCTAGGAACCCCGATGACATGTGGTACATCAGGTATCCCCAGCGGAGTCGCCAAATTGTGGACATGACGTAGGTCCACCCCGACGCGGCCACGCGCGGGTTTGGGTAGGCGAATGAATCTCGTGGTGAGATTGTTCTCGGGTTCGAAATTTAAGTCAAAATGGAGTCGCCACCGAATTTTGTGGTTATTCGGAACCATACGAGCCCACTCTATATCGTCATGGGCTATACACCAAGTACGGCCCACTTTGATTTCAGAGTTTATTGGGCTCGTCCCTTTGCATTGCAATACCGATACCGTTTAAACCGACTTTCGTATATAGAATGACTCTCGTGCGCCAATGATTTCGGGCATCCGGAAACCAAGGTTCTGAGTAAGGGGTGAGGGTACGTGTTGGGAAGCCCACTAAGGACACCCAACCCCGCCCGCACATGGCGGCCTCTACTAAGACATCGTTCGTGTTCGTGTGCGCGCGCTAGTAAAACGATTAAATGATATGCAAACAGCGTTTTCGGGCTAAGCATACGAGTTGTTGATTAACTACGTCATTTAATGCATCTTGATTCATGTCAAAGTGATTTAGCATGCGATGTTCATTTAAATAAATAAATGGCAAACATCAAATAATAGAAAACTCGTAAATAAATTACAAATTACACGGGCGGAATACAACCCGGAATTCACAATACAACGAGCAATAAAATAGAATAATTGAATTATAAGCGGCAAATGTTAACTAGAAACGGACCCGTATAATATAAACTAGACCGTAAGTTGTGCAAATGGACGAACTTCGATTAATTACGCATTATATTGCGTATTAAGCAAAGGGCGGAGATATGGAACCTAGGCGTGGTGCTAGCCGGATCCCGAATCCCGATGCCTTGTCCCGACTTATCACATCGAGGAATAGAGTCTAAATTAATCATGTGTCGGATACGACTAAAGAGTCGTCGACACAAGATTAATAGTGCGAGACCGTCGATCAAAGTCGTTTTAAGTGATAGTGATATGCATGGGTTTTGAAGATTAGAATTACGTGATTGACTTTACACGTGTCGACTAAAAGTCGTAAAAAAAGACGAGCCTCAAAATATGGAAATATGTCGCGAAATTCGCCTATTAATGTAAGAATCGAAGAGGATAGAAAGGCGAGAAAACAAGAAAGAGGAGCTCGGCCAATCAGGCCTCCCCGCGAGTCGCCTGACCGGCGCGCGACTCGCATGGGGGTCTGGCCGTTTTTTTTATTTGTCGAAAAATCGTCAGTTTTTATAAATCGCGTGCCAAAGTGGGTCAATTTACTTGATTTATGTTTTCGCTAGATTAGAAATTTTGAATTAGTGACGAAATGACGTCCCTCTACGTCACGACATCGAAACTAATCCTTCCGGATTATGTGATGTCGGTTTTCGTGTCAACGGGTTTCGTACTAATTGAAATGGGATCAAATGCTTTCAACTATGACCGATTGCGATCACGTCACGCCCTTGAGTACATTGGGGCGGGGCTCCTCGAAAGGGCTCCACCTCCGTCGTTGCTCGTAAAGGGATTAGACGGACCTTAGGCGATCATCATAGTTAAACGTATTCAAAACCGAAAATTAATACTAGTATATATACGCGGTATTTATAACGTTAATGACGATAATTAAATGTTAGAAGTTAGATACAATATATAATAAAAAAAGTTAGATTGCGATAAATGAAATGTTAGTAGCAAAATTAAAATAATGTTAGTAACTGAATTAAAATGTTAGTGTTAGTATGTTAATAATAATAATAATAATAGTACATAATATATATATATATATATATATATATATATAAAACGGTAAAAAGATAAGGGAAAAAGGAACGGGGTTTGATGACACCCTCAACCTACATGCTTAAACGATCTCGGAAACGGACTCGTAGTGGCGACGTGAGCGCGGGAGTGTCGAGATATGTAAGTAGAGTTATGGTGTTTGTCTTTGACGAGTTTTGATCTCGGGATTTTGAATATGTATGTGTGTGTGTGTATGAGTGCCTAGAACTCAAGGGTGATGAATGTTTGAAGGTTGAAGATGTAGTGTAAAATGTGACTGATTTTGGGTTGCCAAAATGTTGTAAGTGTAAGGTGATTAGGGTTGGAAAAGGTTGAAAAGAGTTGTGTAATGTGTTGGGGTGATGGGGTATTTATAAGGAAATACCCCGGTTTAGGGTCACTCGATCGAGTGGCGCGGGTGCACTCGATCGAGTGCCCGGTTTGGGTCTGGATTGGCCGGTTTATGGCCTTACTCGACCGAGTGGATGTGAGCCACTCGATCGAGTGGATCAGGAAGGAAGGAGTGTAAATAGGGCATGATTTGTTGCCTATTTTTGAAAGGATTTGGTTGTTGTGACCTGATTCATTTTGTGTATTTGGACATAATGTGAGGCTGGTTCGTCTCAGGATTCGACTTTGACCGGGTTTTGACTCGGTCGCTAAAAGAATGATTTTATTTCCGGTGACGGTTTTGACCCAAATTAGTCTCATTTTATTGGAAACGGCCCATTGGGCCTGAATTTGAGGTCGGTTTTGAGAGATTTGCACTCCGCTAAATGCCCACGTCGGATACTATTGATTCTGAGTCCGTATTCGAGCGTATTAAGTCACGTTTACGTCCGATCATCATCGGGTGTTTTGTCGGGAACTGCTATAGACACTAGCAGGCAAAATGCGGGTGTCTACAGGTAGAAACAAGGACTTATTTGTCTAGCTTTCCTGTTCCTGAAACTCAATGATTAGCATTGAATATTTGTTTTATATGTCAAAGAAGATGATGAGTGGACAAGATGTTGACATAATGCTGCTACGAATTGGGACAGGACCTACATAGCACTCTCAACGCCTGCTGACTCGAGTGGACAACTTGGTGCTCCAAGAAAGATATCGATGGTGACTTTTAGCTCCGATTCAGTTTACTTAAGCTTCAGGCTAGATGATCAAGAGTAGATCCTAGTTCCATCACGGTGCAGCAGACTCAGATGTGAAATAACTTTGGATCCCTCGTGAACTCTGGAGGCCCGAAGATTTTCTTCTGGTTCAAGAACTTAGTAATATAGGATCATCGACTCTTTTTTTCATTCCTCTACTTCTTCTACTTCTTCTCTTTTATATTCTCTTCTTCATCCGCTTGGTGAATCCTTGTTATATTCTTCTACTCTACCATCTTTCTCTTGAGATTCTTTGGTTAGACCAGATTCTGTCTTAGCGAACCCGTGTTTGTGAGAGTCGTGCTAAATCTCGAGATGGTTAAGTTCTTCTATAATCCTTGAGAGCTCTTTCTGACTCTCAACTCCATCTTCCTTTCTGCTTCTATTGAATTCTGTTACCGCATCTGCTGCTAATCCATTCGACCTTTATCGATTTTGAAAGCTCTTATTTTTAATTTTTAATTTTATTTTATCCATGTTCTATTTACCCGTTAACCTTTTTTTTGAACTCCCTATTTTATAAAAACGTTTGACTAGTTTAAAAAAAATAGATTATCATATAATTTTAACATTTTGAGTTATAATTTCAAATTGTGAAATCGCCCGTTTTGTAAAACGTTTGACTGACTTAAACTTTTTGGATATCGTGAAATTTAACATTTTTGAATTATATTTAAGAAGTTTATACTTCACTTTTGTTTTATCTTTGGTTGATATTTATATTTAGATCTATTTCAAAATGCCTTGATAATTTATTTTAAATTATTTCGAAATTATTTCAGTTTTTGATTTTTTTTAGGCGACCGGAATTTTATGAAGACTTTCATATTTCCAAATACTTCAATTTCTAAAAGATTATTATGTAAAATATTTTAACATTGTCGAAATTATTTTGAATGTTCGGGTTTGATAACATTTTTGAAAACTTTCATAATTACTTTGATAACATTTTCAAAATTTTAATATTTTGAAATTAGTTTTCGTTTTATTGTTGGTGGACTTTTGAATCTATTATTGAAAATGTTTGACGGTTGGTTCGATTTTTAATAACAACAAAATTTGATTTCTCCAAACTAAATTTTGTTTTGTCATAAAACGAAATGTTACCGAATTATTCTTAATCAAATTGTTTTACTTTTATTTTGAAAATATTTTGGTTACCCTGTTTCCTTCGTGTTTGTTTACTAATGTTATTTGACGTCGTTATTTTATCAAATAACTTTACTTTACGATTTCATTAATTAAAAGATTTTTAAACTTCGGGTAGCTTAGCCCAATTCCTCTTGGAATAAATATTTGCATTCGATTTCGTATCACTTTGAAAGTTGTAAAGTTTTCTTTTAAAGTAAAATTTTTATGCAAACTTTGTATCTCATCTTTTCCAGTGAGGTAATTTCTATTACTTTCTACTTATCCTTAGTTTCGAGGACGAAACTTTCTTTTAGTGGGGAGGATTGGAACACCCGCTATTTTTCCTAGCGTTTTTTTCTTTACCGTTATTACTCTGTCACATTTCGCCCTTGCATTTCATCTTTTTCCAAGCTCTATTTTCATTTTTGAGTTTAATGATATTTATTTTTATTTTTTAAAGATTTTAATTCCCTTAAATTCATTTATTTGGTTTTCTTCGTAAATTAATTATTTTTCCGCGAGAAATTCTATTTTTCTTTGAATTAACATTTTTAAGCTCGAATTTAAGTTATTCCTTTTCCTAAAAATGTTTAAATACATTTATATAATATTTTCAACTAAGAAATATTTTTATTTATTAAAATTTAGCCTTTAATGATTATATTACGAAGTTTCGTAAATAATTATTTTCGAACGCGCGGTTTTTTCGAATTGCTTTGAAATTCTTTTGATAATTTTACGATTCTTATTTTTAAGCAACCTACAATTAAAATAAACACTTTTTACTCATTTTTGGACCGTGACACCCTCGGTCACACACTTTCACATTTTTTTTAACACTTGGTTTTATAACTTGTTTAAGGCCATAGATATTTTATTTTCCTACAATTATTTTTGGACTTATTGCAAGACTCTTCACACTTCCTCCTTATTCATTTTGGCTGGTGGTTTTGGATGGATTTAACATATTTTTTATCATTTTTAAAAGTCCACATTTATTCTCTCATCTCATCATTTTCTTTCATTCATTTTCATTCAACCACATTAAACAAAAAATACTCTTCATTTCCTCCATATTGGCTGTGAGTTTCAGCCATATTTTCCAGCCAAACTTTGTCTCAAATCGAGTCTTGATCGTCTCATTTTCATCTCCGAATTAATCGTCTATCTTTTCCCTTCGTTAAGGTAATAATCGATGTTATTTCCGATCGTTATTTACCTTGATTCTTTTAAGTTTTCTCATGGTATTTTTGTACCATGTATGTCGTGTGTTGAAGGATCCTTGGACGACCCCAAAGCCGATGAATTTATCGTAGACTCGGATTTGGATTTGAGGTAACGTCGATGTTACTCGGTATTTCATGATTTTAATTGTGTATTTGCATGTATAAATTTTTATGTTTTATTTTGACGATATATGTATGTCATATAATCTGGAAAATTTTTAAAAGTTGAAAATTTGCATGCTTCGGTATTTTTATCGCTTTTACGAGATTAACGATTAAATCGTCATATTAATTTGTAAAATCGTAATTTTCGGCCTAATCATGTAATATATGTTTATATTCTGTAAAAATGATGTTTTTGATAATTTTTAATAATTTAGTATTTTTCTGATATTTTAGTTATCGGTTATTGAATTATTACCGTTTACGGACAAGAACGATTAAAAGTCAATTTTAAGTTCTAGTACCTAAACATTTTATTTTAATTTGATTTTTGACGTGGTGAAACTCTCTGATGAAATAGAAGTTTCTGAATTTTTTTCATAATTTTTCGGAATTGTTAAGTGGATGAATTAATTAATCACTTTAAATCATCGTTTATCGTTAAAACCGTGTTTGTCATTTAAATTCTCGATTTCTGGTCTTTTGTTTAAATCTGGAAAAAGAATGATTATAATGAATTCATAATAAAATGTAGTTTTATGATTTTTAGTGCTTTAATAAAATGTTGGGAACGATAAGTTTTATTAATGGAATCGTTAATTCTGAAAACGGGTTTAAAAGACGGTTTTAGCGGGATTTATTAAATCTGGAATTTTTGAAAATCTGGAAAATAGTAGTTTCTGGAAAATCATGATTTTTAGGTTTAATAATAATTTTTGGATATTAATACTTAAATCATTTTGTAATTACTATTTTTATTAATCGTTATTGTCGAGATTAGACGATTAATGAGAAAACGCTTTAAAAACCGAGTTTTAGGATTCTGGAAAATTTTCTTTTCTGGACAGAATGTCCATAAATTTATTTTAACTATTTTACGTAATTTTTGTACTATTTATTAAAGTCTTTAATTAATAAGTATTGATTTATGGACAAATTGTGATTTATTGTTAAAATGCTTCGTCTTACCAAAAAAATTTATTTTTCCAGCCATTTTGAAAGTATTTAAATCTGAAACTTGGTGAGTTAAATCATCCCTTAACATACTATTAATGTATTCAATGGTTTAATTAAATAAAAGACGTTAAAGTATTTAATTTGGCATTTGCCGTAAAATCTTTTTTATGTTCGTTTTGTCGAAACTATTAATAATTAGGGAATTTTAATTTTATAAACTTTGAAAACACCCTGATTAGTAGTATTAAAATGTTTAAGACATTTTTATTCATTTTATAAACACTTGGAAGATATTTTAATAAGTTCATAAACTAAAATGTTCCCACTTTAACAATTAATATCGTTAAGGCCGAAAGTATTAATTTTATAAATCTATATCGTGTACTAAAAATGTTGTGTTAGTATGAACTAATATTTTCGATATTTTTATATGATGCTATTTTAGTAAAGTTTCTAAAAATAGAAGTTTCCTAAAATAGAAAGTTTCCTCTTTAAGAATATAATGAATACTCTTTTGTTCTCTTATTATTTATAATGATTATATCTTTTGAATATCGATAATGACTTTGTTTGGGAGTTATGGAATAAGGATAAGTGTGGGGTTAGAGTAATACAGTTTAGGATGTACTGTTTTGCCATCAACTATAAGGCTGGTGTATCCATTCGGAATGCATTGGTTGTTGAACTTGATACATTTGGTGTCCAGAAGTATATGTGCATTGTGCCCTTAAGCTAGATATCGCATCGTGTTAGTCGTCGTCAGTTGAACTGGATACATTTGGTATCCAGGAGGGGTGTATATTACTTAAGCTAGGACCTCGCATGATAAGTCGACGTCCTATTATGGTTGAGTTGCCTAGTTAGAGACCTTGGATCTTCGCTGCGTGTGAAGTTGGTGTCTGAGTTCTCGAAGCTAGTTTTTAGTATGTCCCTAGTGAAAGTCTAGCCTTGTGCACACTAATCGAATATCCATAACGCCATTTTGACTATTTTATTATTATCGATATAATTTGGTTGCAGGTTGGCAAATGTTTTATGTTTTCTTTGGAAAACTCGTTTTTATCATATTGTTTCGATACGTGAAGTTTTTCACTGAAAACTTATTTTCATTATAATGTTTTACTGTTTTCCGTTTTCTTACTATTTTTTCTATAATAGTAATTACAGTTTTAAAATCCTGTTATACGGCTGGGAGAACGTTGGCGTTGCTCCCCACTGATTGTGGCTGTTATGTTTTAACATGGCAGGTATACGTGTTCTGGGTTTGGGCTAGCGAGCAGTGTCGATCCTGCTTGTTTATTTTGATAATTATGTCTTATGGATTGTTCAAACCCCTTTTGTGGATTGTTTTAAATTTTGGCCATTTTATTTAAGGCCTATTGTTTGACTTTACCATTTTAATTTTACTAAGACATAGTTACAGTGTGTTTTAATCCCGACTCTACAGTGTTTCCGCCACTGTATCGCGTTAGATTTTCTAGGGGATTACAGTTGTTCCTTTTGGTGTTGATGTACTGATACGACTCATACCTGATGTTCATTCTTGTCGCTACTATCGTCAAGTTTCTGGTCTTATACACGACTCTTGATGCTCTTTTGGTCTTTCTTGATACGAATCGTTGTGCCTGGTAGCATCGTTGTTACGATCTTCTTTCGTTGCTCCATTTTCTTACTCTAGTCTTTTCCAACTTTTTCTAATTCTGACCCCTTGGTTTTCCGTGTCTTCGTGTTTCGATTTTTCGTTGAAGTCTCAAGCTATTCGATAGAACAAGTGTCAAGACGACTTTCAAGTTTGTGACTACAGCTTGGACTATTAGACGAGCAATTACTTTGGAGTTATCGTTCCGACTCAAGGTAACTTTAGGACGTTACTCGATTTTTTATCGTATGTTTGAGTAGTAGTATGTAGTAGATATTTTAACTTTGGTTTTTTAAATTTTAGCTATTTATTATTTGCTAAAAATATATCTTTAAATCGTGCATTTTATAAATATTTTACAAGTTTTCGATATCGTTTTATAAATCGTTAGTAAATTTTATTATTAATGATCATTATAATATTTTAGTGTTTATCGTGACACTAGTAACTTAATAATAACGAGTTCTTATTTTCTTCATATTTCATCAATTTATAATTTTAACTCAAAATCATATTTTTATATTATAATCTTGATTTATATACTTGTTTAAATAAATTAATTTTCATTTTACGATTTATACTAATAAACTAGAAGATAGTCGTTTTGTTTGAAATACATTTTTATTCAAGATTATTTTCACTAATAATCTCTTATTTGTTTTCGATTGACTATTTTTAGTAAGATCCGTATTATTTATTTATAAAAGCTATTTGTTAAAAATAATTTAAAATCTTTGTAAATCTCATTCATTTATAAAACTCGTTCACTCAATTAATTTTGATATCGTTTTTATTAAAACATCTCTTTTCTAAAATTTAAGTTTTAACTCGATTTCCTAATTATTTATAAAATACTATATAATGACTTATATATTTTATTTATATTTTGTGTAACGAATTTAGAAATATATTAAAGTTACGATAACGACGATAATAATAAAATGTTAATTTCGTTAGAAATGCTATTTTTAATACATTTCACTAATTTTAATAACTTACATATTTTCTATAAGACTATTTTTATATTAAGTAAGTTTCTAAAATTAATAAGTTTCTATTTATAGAAAGTTTTCTTCCAATATAAAATGTTTATTCCTTTTTATCTCATATTATTGATAATAATTATATCTTTTATATATACCGATTATGCCTTGTTTTGGAGTTATGAAATAACGACAAGTGTGGGTTTAGAGTACTATAGTCTGGGATGTACATTTTTGCCATCAGCTATAAAGTCGGTGTGCCTATTTGGGGCACAATTGGTCGTTGAACTGGGCGTAGTTTCGCCCAGGAGAGTGTATGTTTTGACCTTAAGCTACATATCGCATCGTGTTAGTCGCCGTCAGCTGAACTAGACATAATTTTTGTCTAGGGCGGATATGCACAACTTAAACTAGGACCTCGCTGCACGCAGTCCTGTTATAGTTGAGTTGCCTAGTTAGAGATTGGATTCTGTTATGAGTTAACTCTACAGTTCTCGAAGCTAGTTTCTAGTATTATCCGAGTGAAAGTCTAGCTTTTACACTAACCCTATCCATAACGCCATTTTTGAATATTAGTATTATCGGTTGATTTTGACTTGCAAGTTGGCAAGTGCTTTAAGTTTCGCCGAAAACTTATTTTTATTATATCGTTTTAATGTTTTCTCTTTTTAAATATTTTGATATAATAATACTATTATTTTTCCATATGATATAATATGGCTGGAAGAACGTCTGAGTTACTCCCTACTGATGTGGCTGTTATGTTTATAACATGACAAGTATTTGCTGTTGGGTTTTGGGTGTGAGCTAGCGAGTAGCGTGGTAACTAATCTTTCTTCATTTCCGATTAATGGATTTGTATAAACCTGTTTAATTAGACAATTTTCTTTTTAGCCCTTTTGTAAAAAGAGGCCTTTGTATTGACTTACCATTTCTTTTAATAAGATATAGTTTGTCAGTGTGTTTTAATCTCAACTCTACAGTGTTTCCGCCACTATATCGCGTTAGATTTTTTATGGGATTACAGTTTTGGAATGTGGAGCTAGGTAGTGGGTGACTTTGATGAATCAAAATCTGGAGCTTGATTTTTGTGGAGTTAAGGCTATGGGGTTACGGTTTCGTGATGTGGTAGGAAAGGGGAAGCCGAAAGCTAAGTAAAAATGACACAGACTTCAATCGGGCGGGATGTAAATTACGTGGGATCTGATTTCCATGTCCGGCCCTAATGATTGGGATTATCCTATTGAGATTTAATCCTCAGAATTCTGGACTTTCTCCTAACAAGTTTCTCGGGAAGGTCTTAAGGGTTGTAACGTAGGGAGGCTAATATTTGGTGCTAGTTGACCGGTCTGTTCACTTTTACTCTTTTTTTTTTGCTTTTTGTTCAAACTTTTATTGGGTGAGTGGATTTCCACTCCGACCTCTGAACTTGGCCTTGGTCGTTTATGTATTGATGGATATGGCCGTTTTGGTTGGCCTTGGTTTAGTTTTCCCTTGGTTCCCTTTTCGCCATTTCAGACTTTTTTTTTGTCGAACTAGCACCTATGGTAAGAATTGGTCGGTCTTTATCCGAGTGATGTTTATTGTGGGAAATGGGTTTGCCTTCCGTCTTTAATCAGAAGCTAAAAGACTATCTAAATTTGCCATAGGATTCAGTAATGCTCGTTCTAAGGGATGTCTTCGTGGCTTTCTATACCAGGCATGGAGTAGATAAAAGAGAACACGAGATCTCGGTTCTTGTATTTCCTCATTGTTTCGAGGAGTCGATAATTGCGTGGCATGATATTCAAAGTAACGAGTCACAAGCGAAAGTATTTGCATTATTGTTTAAATCAAGCATTGGTCGAGGCTCGTAATAGAGAAGAAAGAATTACTTCTATTGATAGACTCCGAAAAGAGTGATGTTTAGACAGGACTAGGGAGGTCGGGACATGTCCCCGTACCTCAGAGTCAACATAACAATGACTCTAGAAGGGAAATAACAATGCTATGACTTGACCCTACCATGACATTGACCTAGGCTCGGGGCCTTATTCTTAGGCTTAGATCCTTATGAAGTTTTCTGGGGAATGCAACCCTTGATGGTGTTTTGGACTTATTTCTGTTGATGGACTGTCGAGGGGTTTGAAAAAGCTCGTGACAACCACGAATGTGATTATCTCTCCCGAGGTGTTCCTAATTAAAGGTGAAATCTACTTTTTCTTGTTTCGAGGGAGGGAATGTTCCTTGATCATGTTTTGGATCGTGTGCTTCAATGCAAAACACGCTTCGGTATCGTGTCCGTTGCCTTGGTGATATAGGCAATAGGCATTATAACTCAATGTTTTGGATCGTCTGTTGATGTAACACTCGTTATTTTTCCTAACCCTTTTATATTTTCCGTTATGACTTCGTCATAACTCTGTCACGTTTCAGCCTTCTGTTTCATCATTTTTCCAAGCTTTATTTTTATTTTCGGGTCAAATAATATTTATTTTTATTATAAAAGATTTTAATTCTTTTGAACCTATTTATTTGATTTTCATCGTAAGCTATTTATTTTTCTGCGAGAAATTCTATTTCTTTACAAATTAACGTTTTAAGCTCGGATTTAAGTTATTTCTTTCCCTAAAAAGTCTAAACACATTTATATAATATTTCCAACAAAAAAAAAGATTTTTATTTATGAAAATTACCCTTTAATAATTTTATTACGAAGTTTCGTAAATAATTATTTTCTAACGCGAGGTTTGCTCAAATTGCTTCGAAATACTTTTAATAATTTTACGATTCTTATTTTTAAGCAACCTACAACTAAAAGAAACAATTTTGACTTCTTTTTGGACCGTGACACCCTTGGTCACACACTTTCACATTTTTTTTAACACTTGGTTTTATAATTTGATTAATACCTTAGATATTTTCTTTTTTTTCAATCAATTTAGTGGATTATTACAAAACTATTCATACTCCGTTCTTATTCATTTGGCCGGTTGGTTAAGTGTAGCTAGCACTATTTTTATCATTTTTTTTAAAGTCTACATGCATCCTAACTCTTCAAATTTTTCTTATTCATTCATGTGCGTAAACCTTTCATTTTGCATTCATTCTTTAACACAAATTAATCTAGCAAAACCCTCTTCTTCTTCCTCCTTGTTCACGTGAATATCAGGAGAAGTAGCCATTTTGGCCCTAAAATCGTGTTCAAGCGTCCATTTCGGTCTCTTATTTTTCTCTTGTTTCGATCATCTTTCCGTCTCCTTCGTTAAGGTATTAATCAATTTCATTTCCAATCGTTTTACACCTTGATTTTTCAGCGATCTTATGGTATTTTTATTCCATGGATTTAATATTTTTGTAGGCTTCTTGGTCGATCCCGAAGCGGACGAATATATTATCGATTAGGACTTGGATTAAAGGTAACGACGATGTTACTCAGTATTGCTTGATTATATTGTTGTAATTGCATGTATAAAATTATAATTTTATTTTTGACAAGATATTTATGTATTGTATTCTGGAAAAAAATTTAAAAGTCATAAATTTGCATGTTTCGGTATTTTTATCGCTTTCACGAGATTAACGGTTAGATTGATGTATTGTTTTATAAAAGCGTAATATTCGGCCTAAACATGTAAAATACGAATATATTCTGTAAAAATGATGTTTTTTAATAATTTTCTATTTTTATGATATTTTAAGTATCGATTATCGAATTATTACCGCTTTCGGACAAAAACGTTTAAAAACCAATTTTTAGTTCTTATACGTAAACATGTTATTTTAATCTGAAACATGGCGTGGATGACTATTCTGGTGAAAAATAATTTTCTTAATTTTTTTTCATAATTTTTCAAAAAATTTAGGTGGGTGAATTAATTAATCACTTTAAATCCACGTTCTTCGTTAAAACCGTGTTTGTCATTTTAATTCCCGATTTCTGATTTTATTTTGAATTTGAAAATAATGTGTTCCTGATGTACTCTTATGAAATATGTATTTTAATGATTTTAGTTTTTTTAATAAAGAATATTAGGAACAACAATTTTATTAAAAAGATCGTTAATTGTGAAAACGGGCTTGAAAGACGGTTTTACCTAATTTTATGAATTCTGGAATTTTGAAGTTATGAAAAATTTTAAGGTTCTGAAAAATATCAATTTTTAGGTTTAATAATAATTTTTGGATATTAATACATAAATCGTTTTGTAATTACTATTTGAATTAATCGTTATTGTCGAGAGTAGACGATTAACGAGAAAACCCTTTAAAAAGCGAGTTTACAGATTCTGATTTTTTTTTATGGAAAAAATCTCCAAAAATACATTTTAGCTATTTTACATAAATTTTATACTATTTATTGAAGGCATAAAATGATAGTATTGATTTTTTGACAAAATTACGATTTATCATTATTACTTCGTTTCAGCTAAATTAATTATTTTTCCAGCAATTTTGAAAATATTGAAATCTGAAACATTATAAGTTAAATCAGCCCTTATCATTTTCTAAATTTTTTTAATTGTTTAATGAAATAAAAGTCGTTAAATGACTTATTTTGACATTTGCCGTAAAAACATATTTATTTACGCTTGTTTTGTCGAAATTATTAATAATTAAGGAATTTAAGTTTTATAAGTTTTGGAAAACACCCTAATTAGTAGTAATAATGTATTTAAGATATTTTAATAATTTAACAAACACTTGTGTGATATTCAATTATTTCATATACACATTTATCTTTAGTTTAGAAACTAGTATCGTTATGGCCGAAAGCATTAGTTTTATAAATCTATATCCTTTACAAAAAATGTTGTATTAGTGTGAACTAATATTTTCGATATTTTGATATGATGCTATTTTTAGTAAATTTTCTAAAAATAGAAGTTTCCTAAAATATAAAGTTTTCTCTTTTAGAATACAATGATTCATCCTTTTATCTCCAGATTATTTATAATGATATATCTTTTGTATATATCGATAATGACTTTGTTCCGGAGTTATGGAATAAGGACAAGTGTGGGGTTTAGAATAATATAGTCTGGGATGTACGTTTTTGCCATCAACTGTAAGGCTGGTGTGTCTTTGTGAGGCACATTGGTTGTTGAACTGAGCATGGTTTGTATTCAGGAGAGTGTATGTTGACCTTAAACTTAGATATCGCATTGTTTAAGTTCCCTCGGGTTGAACTGGACATGGTTTGAGTCCAGGAGGGTTGTGCACTACTTAAATTAGGACCTCGCTGCACGCAGTCCTGTTATGATTGAGTTGCCTAGTTAGGGACTGAAGTCCGATATGTGTTAAGACTAATGTTCTCAAATCTAGTTTCAAATATTATCCTGGTGAAAGTCTAGCCGTCTACACTACTTCTATCCATAACACCATTTTGAATATTTAATTATTATCGATATAATTTGATTTGCAGGTTGGCAAATGTTTAATGCTTTCTCCGAAAAACTCATTTTTATTATGTTGTTTTGATGTGAGATGTTTTTCATTGAAAACTTGTTTTTATTATGATGTTTTAATGTTTTTCGCTTTTACTATTTTCATATAATAGTAATTACAAGAGAAAACCCTAATGTGACTCTAGGGCGATTTTCGGCGATTTCAAGCGATTTCTGAGGCGTCACCATGGCCAGAAATTCCGCCTTGAAAACTAAGAACAAGAATTCAAGGAGCCAATCTAATGGCTCTACAGGAGGATCTAATACACAGAAGAGAGTGGATGGAAATGGAACTAAGGAAGTCAGGGACCCAGATGTTGATATAGTAGGGCGCACGCGACCAATGCATGAAATCCAGAGTATACCTGGACTGAACTTTGATGATGATGATGATGATACGAATGAGATTGAGGCTACCACTGGATTATGGATTACCTAGCATGGCCATAATGCAATACCTTTGCTACAGATCACTACGGATGAAACTAAAGAGGAGAAGTCATACTGGACTATTGCGATTTATTGTTACATCCTTGGGGCTAATCCCCCATGGGAGGTCATTAAGGGATATGTCCAGAGAGTGTGGGGTAAACTTGGGATAAACAAAATTTCATTTAACCCTAATGGCATATTCTTGGTTAGGTTCAACAGGTGGAAGCAAAGAACACTGTCCTACAGGCTGGTTTCCACATGTTTGACAACAAGCCAATTATATGTCAAACCGTGGCATCCTGCTGTTGAATTGCACAAAGAGGACATAAAATCTGTGCCAACTTGGGTACGGCTACATGACTTACCATTGAAATATTTGGGAAGCTGTCTACCAAAGTTGGCAGGCTTGGCGAGGAAGTTTGTACAGTTAGACTCTGCTACGATTGACAAGACTCAACTAGGATATGAAAGGGGTATAGTGGAGGTCTATGTGGGGCAGAAGTTTGATGAGAACATAAAGTTCCTCAATGCTGAAGGAGATACTGAGGTTATTATGATTGAATACGAATGGAAGCCCATTCTCTGCTCGAAATACAAGTGTCTGGGACATGAGGCGAAAAACTGTCGCAAAAACAAGCCAGGTCTTGTACCTGGTCAGATTAAAATCTGGAGGAAGAAGACAGAGGGGATACAAATAAAACCACACAGTGCAGCAAAATGTAATACGCACTTCTGTTCCCAACATCGCTAATGGGAGTGGATATGGAAGTTAGTCTTATGCTAATGTGGTGAAAAATGTACCTGAATCTCCTATGGAAATAAGACAGCCTGAGAGGGAAGTTTTGCAAATAAAGGATGGTTTAAATATAGGTACTCCTACTATTCTTTTGTCCAATGAATATCAGATTCTGGAATGTTAGGGGCCTTAATAGTTTTAATAAACAATGAGAGGTGAAGTGTTTTATACATAATAAAAGGGTGGGTCTGTTCGGCCTACTTGAAACTAAAATAAATGTTAGTAGTAACAATAGAATTATGAATAATATGCTTGATGGATGGAGTGTCTTCACTAATACGCACTCACCCTGGAGGTAGGGTGTGGATGCTATGGCAACCTTCACTTTATGATGTTACACCGCTGGAGTATTGATAAGTGTAGTTTGTAGTGCCTAAATCGTAGTGTTTTGGTCCCATTTTCCTTGTGGAATCGCTCCTTGGGAGCGATTTATGGGCTACTTATGCTTCTTCTAGTTCGTTTCAGGTTCCCGAGACCATTCATGACGAGTTGGAGCGATTCCGACTCAATACATACACTTTTCGGAGCCAACGAAGCGGAGGAACGATCACTCGATGCCTTGGATTCGACCCCGAGACCTTGGGACCCAATCCCGAGCCTCCGAGACCCGAACCCGAGTCCCGAGAATCGATGAGAAGTCCATGTGAAGCAAGGGGGAACCTTAAAGATCATATTGGAGGCCTACAAGACTCATCCCCGACGGGTATGGCCTCATCCCGTCCGGGATGAAGTGCACAAATGAGGGGTCTCCTGTTTTGGGTCCGTCCCGGTCGGGACCAGACCTTCCCGGTCGAGACCACTCCCTTCCCGGTCAGGACCGGTCCTTCCCGGTCGGGACCGGTGTGCTGTAGCCGGAACTCTTCTTTCCTTCCTCCTTCATTCTTGTAACCCTAGAAATACTTCCCTCTTGTATTGTTTATGCATCTTACCTTACTCTACCTTACCCTAGATTGTTTTTAGGCCTCTCTTAAAATTTGTAAACCCTAATTAATCTCTCTTAATCTTTAGTTAATCCTTAGTTAATCCTAGTTTAATCTAGTTGTAATTAGTTCTTGTATTGAGAAGATTCTTGAAGACTCATCCGAGATTGACAACCTTGGAGACTATTTGGGTTTCTTATTAATGCAAGTTTGCATCTTTTTCTTCCTCTTGTTGTTGGTATAATCTCCCTTACTCTTGTTCTTGTTTGTTTATTCAAGTTTGAATCTTTATTTAGTGTTCCTTGTTATTGTTCATATTGTTCTTGTTAATGGATGTTAGGGTTATGATGTTGTTTCCCCTTATTGTTGTTTGTTTCTTCTTGATTATGAGTGAGTAGATTACTTGTGGGTTAGTAGGGGGATTAAGGGTAGATTTTGGGTGATTAGGGTTTGATTAGGGGTAAAGAGTGAATCTTTGTTGTTAGTTACATATTGGGCACTCTATTTGTTTGTTGATATGCTTGTATGAGTAGTAGTGGCCATGCTTCCCATACTTGTGCTCATCTTATCATTGTTTGTCTAGTATGTGATCATGTTGAGGATTGTCGTAGTCACGAGAGTGCGGATTAGGGTCTACGTAGCGAGAGCCCGGACCCACCTCGGCATCGGTCTAAGTAGCGAGAGCCCGGACCGACTCTAGCACTAGGAGACACTCATACCCATGATCAACCCGATTACCCTACTATTCTTATGAACCCGACCTAACCCACTTCCTTCCATATTTGATTCAACTTCTTGTTTAGTCATCGTTTATTCTAGTTTACTTGTTATTTCAATCATTAGCATCGTTTAGCATTGTTTAGCCTCGTTCATTGTTAGTCCACTTCCTTCTTCTCCTCTCATCATATTTCATCAATTAGTAGTTCTTTGTGTTTGTTGTGATTTGGTCTCGTTTTAGGCCGACCTAGTCTAAACCTTGCAACACCGTCTCCGTGGACACGACCCGACTTACCCTAACTACCGTTAGGTTAGTTGGTTATATTATTTGATCGGCGGGATCCACGATAAATCCCACCATCAATTTGGCGCCGTTGCCGGGGACGGTGCATTGTTTAGACTTAGTTTGCTTATAGCTAGACTTAGTTACCCTTCTTTGTGCTCTTCTATCATCTCTTATGCATATTCTTTAGATTTTTCTTGTTTCATTAGTTTTATTCTCCCTCTTTTCTCTTTGTCTTTCGATTGTGCTTGTTTATTGTCGTTACCTAGTGCCCATAAAGCACTAGGTGTTCTCACGTTTGTTCTAGTGCGTAGTGTATGCCTAGGCGGGGAGGCGAATTCTTTCTCTTTAATCCAGAGCCGGAAAGACTTTTTCGAGCCTTTCGCCAACGGACGATTAACCGGGTTAGAATCTCTCAACCAAGTGCAAGCAATACCCATCAAGACCAAGCTCAAGGAAGCGATTTTGAGGAAGCATCTCGAGAGACGGCCGAAGGGAATTTCACCAATCCCTTTGGATATTCTAGTCCTAGTTCCCCCTCTACATCTACTTCAACTCCGTCTTCACCACCATCTCTCTTACATCCAATAATGCCGAAGTTTTCGTCCCACTCTACATTTACGGAAGATGTCTTGCCGGGACCGAATGCTCTACCGGCCGCTTATGCCGGAAATTTTATGGCCAAGACTCACTTCATCCAACTTGTGGAAAGGAATCAATTTAGTGGTTTGCCCACCGAAGACCCGCACCAACACATGGAGACTTTCTCCGATTATTGCGATGCTATCTCTCAACCCGGGGTTACACAAGATCAAATCCGATGGGTATTATTTCCATTCTCATTAATTGGAAAAGCGAAGCAATGGATCAAAAGTCTTGAAGAAGCTTGCATTGGCGTTCTACCAAACATTCTACCCTCCGGAAAAGACTAATTTGCTTAGGGCCTCCATCACCGGTTTCCAACAACGGGATGAAGAGAGCCTTTATGAAGATTGGGAGAGGTTTAAATCTTTGGTGAGATCGTGCCCCCACCATGGACTTTCACAATGGTTCTTAGTCCAACAATTTTGGAACGGTCTTTATGAGGACTCAAGAACTATACTCAACATGGGCTCCAATGGTAGGTTCACCGAGGTCGATGATGACCAAACATGGGCAAGAATCGAGGAAATGGCGGTTCATAATTCTCAATACTCAAGGCCTAGGAAGGCAAATCGAGGAGGTAGGCACGAGGTTGATGCTATTACTCAATTAAGCATTGACCTTGGAGCTCAATTGAAGACACACATGGAGACCATTGACAAGAAGCTCCAAGGCCACCTCACTCAAGTTCAAAGCATTAGTTCCTCCAATCAACACTCAATTCAAGAAGTGAATGCTTTGAGTTTTGCACCTCCTTTGCCTTATTATGGGATGTGTGACACTTGTGGAGTCGTTGGTCATGATCCTATGCATTGTCAAGGGAGTATTGAGCAAGTGAATGTCTTTCAAGCGTTCAAGCAAGATGCCTCCTATTCCAACCAATACCAAGCTTCCAATCAAGTCCCTCAACAACAAGCTATGCAACCTCGTCCCTATGTACCACCTCCCTTAAGGGACAACAATCAAGGCTATCAAGGTTATGTGGGTAATCCAAGACCCTTCAACAACTTCAAGCAAAATAACCAAGGTACCTTCCACAACAACAATCAAGGGTTCCAACAAGGGAACTTCAATCAAGGTGGTTTCCAAGGAAACCAAAACTTCCAAAGGCAACAAAACCACAACAATGGCCTTAATCAAAGCAATTCTCATGGGTTCCAAGGGAACCATCAACAACAAGCAACTCAAGCTAACCGTCAAGAAAGCAAGCCTAGGAGCCGGTCTCCTATTCATGATTACGGTGCTCCATTAGCCCTCACCGATACTTCGCACAATCCACAATCTCCAACTCGTGACTTCGACGTTCAAAAATCCTTGTTGGAGATGCAAAGGGGTCAAATGGAGATGTCAAAAAACCAACAAGAGTTTTATGCTTTTATTCAAAGGGACAACATGGCGAGAGATGCTCATATGAAGATGCTTGAGACCCAAATAGCTCAACTTGCTTCGGGTAGCTCTTCAAGGCAAAAGGGGCAATTACCTTCTCAAGGTGAAACATCGAAACTTGAGCATGTAAATGCTATTACCACGTGGAGAGGTACATCTTATAACCCTCCCCCACCCCCTAATGAGCAAGAACCAACAAGAGAAGCTATGTCTCCAATTCAAGAAGACCAAAGCTTGGGAAATCCAATAGAGGAGCAAGTCTTATGGAAGATCGAGAGACCCCAAGGAGACAAGCTTCCCCCACTTCAAGAAAAAGACAAGGGCAAAATGAAAGTGTCATTTGAGGAGTCTACCCCGATTGAGCCAAATAAGTTCCATATCAAGTTGCCTTTCCCAACAAGGCAAATGAAGACCAAGGTAGATTCTCAATATGAAAAGTTCCTTGACATTGTGAAGAAATTGGATGTTAGTGTCCCATTCACCGAGCTACTTACCCAAATCCCGGCATATGGAAAATTTATGAAAGAAATCTTGGCTAGGAAGAGATCCATCGACAAGGAAGAGACCATTGCGTTCACAAGGGTGGTGAGCGAGCTCATTCAAGGTTCTACGCTTCCAAAGTTGAAGGATCCGGGTAGATTCTCGATCCCTTGCACCATAGGCCACTACAAGATCGAAAGAGCATTATGTGATTTGGGTGCGAGTGTGAGCATTATTCCTTATTCTATTTGTTGCCGACTTGGGATGAAGGAGCTTAAAAGTACTTCTATCACACTCCAAATGGCCGATAGTTCATTCAACCGACCATTGGGAATGCTAGAGGATGTGCCGGTGAGAATCGGTAAGTTCTTCATTCCGGTTGACTTTATTGTGCTCGATATGTCAGAAGATGCCAACACCCCCATTATCCTTGGGCGCCCATTTCTACACACCGCCGGTGCTATGATCGATGTGAATAATGGTAGGATCACCTTCGAGTTAGGCGAAGAGAAGCTAGTGTTTGACCTCCAAGGTAACACTTCGCCTACAAATGATGAGTCTTGCAAAATGATCCAAGCCACGAAAGACATTGATCTAGGGGTTGAGTCGGGGCAAAGCTTGAAGAAGAACTCTTGTGAACTTGAAGATGATGACTCCGAGATTGGAGAGGATGAGTGCCCACATCATGGGCTTGATGACAAGTTGAAAAGCAAGAAGGAAGATGAGCCTCCCTTGGGGCCACATGAGGACCGGTGGACGTTTGGGTATATCCCGAAGGATCAAAAGTATAAGTTCAAGCCTTTGAACTTACAAGATCGGGATGCCCCCGGAACGTCAAGACAAGGTCCTGAAGAGCCTTGGTATTTGGATGCTTATATTACTAGCTTAATTGAAGACTTTGCTAGGGCCTTCGATTTATTTCTTCGTGCCCTTGATGGAGATGGAGTAGGTCATATTTTTGTTGAAAAAGATTGAAGAATGCACCACCTTTGGTTTGACGGAGTTCCACAAGAACCGTCTCTTTGTATATATCTCTTTCTCTTGTAGTTTGTTTGGCTTTGTGAAATTCTTGTTTATTTGGATTATTGATGAGCGATGTGAGGGAGGGAATTTGATGTGTATTTGAGCTTTGTTTGATAGGTGAAGTGAAGGTGATTCCTAGGGAGGAGTGGTCATCGTTTGAGCTTGGATCGTGTGAAGGGGAGTCGGTTTTTGAAGCTTGGAACGAGCTTTTGGGAGCTATAGAGGGTTAGGAGACTCTTCCCAGCCAAAAAGATGTCATCCCGTCCGGGATGGAAGGCCCATCCCGACCGGGAAGGATGTCATCCCGTCCGGGATGAGTGTGACAAAAGATGGGTCTACTGACAGGTCATCCTGACCGGGACGATGGCTTCCCGATCGGGACGAGCAGGCCATCCCGACCGGGACCACCCATCCCGACCGGGATGGACCCCCTGTCCTCCTTTGGCCTTTTCTTCGTCATTTGAGTCCACCCAACCATTGTATACCCCCTCCCAACCTCCCTACATGTCGTTACTCTCACTATATGACCCCTGCACCTCTCATGCGCAGTTTAACCTCACTTTCTCTTCACTTTAGACCGACTTTCACATCAAAACCCACCCCATTTTACCTTTGTGCCCCAACCATGGATCCGTATAGCGATTGGAGAGGAATAACAACAAAGACGACTAGCTACATGCCGATATTGATTTATGAGACGATGAAGCGAGTGAGTTGCTACCGTACGGTACGACAACTATCCTCTCTTTTTCGTTTTTATAGCCTGTCTTCATTTGTTTATTCCCTTTCCCTTATATCATTTGTGTCAGGGTGGCCCTCGGGGCCTTGGTATTTGTTGCTCCCGACTCTCGATGACGTGATTACATCGAGAGTCATTTCAAAATCCAAACTTTACAAGATTTTCACCCTTTTGTAGGAATTAGTCGGATTTGGGCAGAATCCGGGCTAGGTGACTTGATTACACCTAGTCCTCCCCTCCCATTTCCTTTTATTCTTTCTTTTTATTTCTTTCCCCATCCATATCTTTTCTTGTCTCGGCCAATGGTGACTTGACTACACCCCGGCCGGACACATTCTACCACTTTCTCCACTTTATTTTTGATTTTTAGCTTTATTTTCGTAGTTTCTTTTATTTTCTTTTGTGCTCCCATGCACTACGGTCGAGCATGAGGACATTGCTCGGCTTAAGTGTGGGGGGGCGATATTCTATCGTAGTTAGTTTTATTTTCGTAGTTTTTCGAAAAATCTTTAAAAACCCTAAACATTTGAAAAAATTTCATAAAAATCAAAAAGATTTTTCTTTTGTGTGTTTTCCTTTTGTTTCGTTGTGTGTGTTTTGCCTCCCTTATCCTTATAGGTCGCTTGAATCACCGTTAGTTTTGGAAAGCTTTCAAGACATCCGGTAACATCTTCTATCCCTTTCCCTCTTTATTTCTTGTGAAGTTTGGAGAAGGTTTGTGATGTGGTGTGCTCGGGTGGAGCTTTGTAATGCTTGTGGTTGATTTGGTGGCTTGTTTGGAAGCTCGGGGTGGTGTTTGTGTTGTTTGTTTGTTTGTTTTGTTTGTTTTTGTTTTGTGGCCTTTTATCTCCTTTTCTTTCGTTTTTGTCGTGTCTTCGTGTTGTGTTGTGTTAGTGTGTCTTGTGTGTGTAAAAAGGTTTTCGAAAACCCGGTTTAGAGGCTAGTGTGCAAGTGTTTGCTTTCCCTTTCTAGTAGTATAAATCGAGTCTTGGACTTTAATCTAGTAGAATGACCCTAAATCAATGATTTCGTTGTTTTCTTACCTTGAGTCCACCTAGCTTACTAAGGATTTACTACGGGATTTGCATTTTGACCATTTTGACCACCCACGGTGTGAAAAGGCCTTGGTTACCGAGTCTCGTCCCTTAGGTGACCGTGTCTAGGATCGTTTGATTAGTCCAAGTTCTCCACCTTTTTGTGGGTTTGAAAGGGGATGCGCAACCCCGACATACCCATTACCCTACCTCCTACACATATCCACACAATAATTTGCAACTTGTTGATTTCTCTTTTTCTAAATTGTCAAGAAATGCCAAAAAGCCAAATCAAGCCAAAAGGGCAAAGAAAGGAAAAAGAAAGAAAATGAACGAAAGAAAAGAACGAAGAAAAAGAAAAGGCACAAAAGCCAAAAAGAAAATAGAAAAGAAGAAAAAGAAATGGCATGGCAACACACAAAGCAATTATGCAAAAGAAAAGAGAAAATGCCAAAAGAAAATCGTTTCACAAAAAGAACCTAACCCCACAAAAATAAGCCTTTTACCGACTATTAACATGAAGAGCCTACCAAAGGACCGAGTCCCTAGGAAGGATGATAGCGGTAATGGTCGGTCTTCCCTCATTTTGCATATTTCCACCTTTTTACTTGGACTAGTTAGGCGGTTTCGGACATGGGACGACCCTCTTGACTCTTCGCTAAAGGGGGAGGGGTCTCACTTACCTACAGTGTCGACTAACACCGTGGTTCATCCTTTTTCCATCCCGCCGATCGTCCCGTGGTACGTTCTTAGAGGGTTAGGAGGAACCATGGTAAGTTACCAACGTTTTTATTGCTTTTTCGTCATACTATTAGGATTTTGTCCATTTTGGTTTGTAATGCTAGCTTGGGAACGTTGTCACTTGCCTCGAGTCCTAAACCGGTGCTTCTTTCACCGCTTGTTTGAGGGAAGCGGTATTTGTTTTCTTTTGGGTGCAACCGATTTTTGTTTGTTTGTTTGTGTGTTTGTTGTTTATGTGTTTTGTGTCCGGTTGCACCCGCAGTTTTGTCGCAAGACCCCACTTGCCTTGCAGAGTGCACTTTTCCTCTAAGTGCACTCGCGTGAGTTGAAAGGGCGTAGGGTGCGCTAATACCCGCTCGGCTAGTTTAGTAGTTAGTTTGTGCTTACTCGAGGGCGAGTAAGGGTTGTGTGGGGGAGTTGATAAGTGTAGTTTGTAGTGCCTAAATCGTAGTGTTTTGGTCCCATTTTCCTTGTGGAATCGCTCCTTGGGAGCGATTTATGGGCTACTTATGCTTCTTCTAGTTCGTTTCAGGTTCCCGAGACCATTCATGACGAGTTGGAGCGATTCCGACTCAATACATACACTTTTCGGAGCCAACGAAGCGGAGGAACGATCACTCGATGCCTTGGATTCGACCCCGAGACCTTGGGACCCAATCCCGAGCCTCCGAGACCCGAACTCGAGTCCCGAGAATCGATGAGAAGTCCATGTGAAGCAAGGGGGAACCTTAAAGATCATATTGGAGGCCTACAAGACTCATCCCCGACGGGTATGGCCTCATCCCGTCCGGGATGAAGTGCACAAATGAGGGGTCTCCTGTTTTGGGTCCGTCCCGGTCGGGACCAGACCTTCCCGGTCGGGACCACTCCCTTCCAGGTCGGGACCGGTCCTTCCCGGTCAGGACCGGTGTGCTGTAGCCGGAACTCTTCTTTCCTTCCTCCTTCATTCTTGTAACCCTATAAATACTTCCCTCTTGTATTGTTTATGCATCTTACCTTACTCTACCTTACCCTAGATTGTTTTTAGGCCTCTCTTAAGATTTGTAAACCCTAATTAATCTCTCTTAATCTTTAGTTAATCCTTAGTTAATCCTAGTTTAATCTAGTTGTAATTAGTTCTTGTATTGAGAAGATTCTTGAAGACTCATCCAAGATTGACAACCTTGGAGACTATTTGGGTTTCTTATTAATGCAAGTTTGCATCTTTTTCTTCCTCTTGTTGTTGGTATAATCTCCCTTACTCTTGTTCTTGTTTGTTTATTCAAGTTTGAATCTTTATTTAGTGTTCCTTGTTATTGTTCATATTGTTCTTGTTAATGGATGTTAAGGTTATGATGTTGTTTCCCCTTATTGTTGTTTGTTTCTTCTTGATTATGAGTGAGTAGATTACTTTTGGGTTAGTAGGGGAATTAAGGGTAGATTTTGGGTGATTAGGGTTTGATTAGGGGTAAAGAGTGAATCGTTGTTGTTAGTCACATATTGGGCACTCTATGTGTTTGTTGATATGCTTGTATGAGTAGTAGTGGCCATGCTTCCCATACTTGTGCTCATCTTATCATTGTTTGTCTAGTATGTGATCATGTTGAGGATTGTCGTAGTCACGAGAGTGCGGATTAGGGTCTACGTAGCGAGAGCCCGGACCCACCTCGGCATCGGTCTAAGTAGTGAGAGCCCGAACCGACTCTAGCACTAGGAGACACTCATACCCATGATCAACCCGATTACCCTACTATTCTTAAGAACCCGACCTAACCCACTTCCTTCCATATTTGATTCAACTTCTTGTTTAGTCATCGTTTATTCTAGTTTACTTGTTATTTCAATCATTAGCATCGTTTAGCATTGTTTAGCCTCGTTCATTGTTAGTCCACTTCCTTCTTCTCCTCTCATCATATTTCATCAATTAGTAGTTCTTTGTGTTTGTTGTGATTTGGTCTCGTTTTAGGCCGACCTAGTCTAAACCTTGCAACACCGTCTCCGTGGACACGACCCGACTTACCCTAACTACCGTTAGGTTAGTTGGTTATATTATTTGATCGGCGGGATCCACGACAAATCCCACCATCAAGTATAACCCTCAGTTCATACATAGTCGAGTGAAGCACATTGTTTATGGGCAGTTATTTCATTATACATTAGTGTATGCATTCAATGATGGAGGAACTGTGGACTAGTTTGGAACATTTTGTAGCCACAAGTCAAGGACCTTGGGCAGTTGGAGGTGATTTTAATATTGTAATTTCACCTAATAAAAGAATGGGAGGCCAAACTAAACAGGTGGATATGGATGAGTTTGTGATCTGTTTGAGTCAATGTGGTCTTAGTGACATCAAGGCTACTAGTGCTTGGTTCACTTGGACGAATAAGCAGGAGGTTGAGATAAGGAAGTACAGTAGATTGGATAGATTCCTCATTAATGAGGCGTGGATGGACACCTTCTCTGAGTCACAAGCGCACTTTCACCCGGAGGGGCTTTTTGATCATACGCCTTGTACTATTAGCCAATGGGAGATTGAGTAGAGGAGTAATGCGAGCTTCAAATACTTTCATATGAGGAGCTTAGCACCTGATTTTACGAGTGTAATAACTTCTGGTTGGGAGGCTCCTGTATAGGGTAAACCCATGTTTTGTGTTGTCAAAAAATTGAAGGGGCTAAAGAAGGACTCGAAATGCTTCAACATAACACACTTCTTTGATGTTGAGGCGAAAGTACACGATCTGGCAAGTAAGTTAGCTAATGTTCAACAGGATATTGCTGCTACCTATCCAACTAAAGCTCTTATAAGAGAAGAAAGAAGGATTAGCATGGACTTGCAGATGTTTACCAATGCTAAAGACAACTATTTAGCGCAAAAGGCAAAGGTGAAATAACTTGAGGATTGGAAGGGGATTCTAACACCAGATTTTTCCATCAAGCTATTCAACAAAAGGATTATTCGGATTAATGTTACTCAGGTTAAGAATATTAGAGGCATTATCTGCAAAGACAACAGTAGTATCCAGGGTGCGTTCCTGGAATACTACCAAGGATTGATTGGAACTAATACTGATGTCATACCTGTCCGGTCCTCCATTATATCTCAGGGGCCGATTTGTAGCGCTGCTCATCAAAACATCTTTCTAGCGCCTGTAACTAGAGATGATATAAAAAAACATTCATGTTTATTCCGAATGACAAGGCCCCCGGGCCGGATGGCCACTCAAGCTCATTCTATAGGACACATGGGAGACGGTGGGGAATGATATAAGTGAAGCGATAATTGATTTCTTCGGTAATGGCAAGTTACTGAAACAGATTAATGCAACGAATGTCACCTTGATTAGCCTGCTGCAATATGCTTTATAGGGTAATCTCGAAATTAATTTCCAACAAGTTGTCTATTGTGCTACCATAGATTGTCCAGGATAATCAGGGAGCCTTCATCAAAGGGATATCGATTATTGAGAATGTACTAATATGTCAAGACCTTGTCAAAATGTACTCTACGTCGAATGTCTCACCTAGATGTATGTTTAAATTGGATCTACAAAAGGCATATGACACTATAGAATGGAAATTCGTGGAAGACCTTCTGACTAAGATTAACTTCCCTCCTAAATTTGTGCACTTGGTCATGCAGTGCGTACTACTCCTACGTATCTATAGTCTGAATAGGAGCACATTCAGTTTCTTTAAAGGAAAGAGAGGGCTCAGGCAGGGAGACCCCATATCACCTATATTATTCACTTTGTATGTGGAGTATCTCTCGAGACCAATTTCGTATGCTACCTCAAATTGGGAATTTAAGTATCATCCCAAATGCAAGGAGTTAAAACTGACGCATCTTGTATTTGCAAATGACCTTGTTCTCTTCTCTAAGGGAGAAGTGCCATCTATTATCCTGTTAATACGTGTTATATCTACATTCTCGCAATCATCTGGCCTCACCATGAATAAAGACAAATCTGAAGTATATTACTGTGGTGTCAAGGACCAGGACAAACATGATGTGTTTCAGGTATACAAGGTAAGGTATACCACGAAATGACTAATATCCGTATTATCACGTTAAACCTGATTTTCTAATAAGCATAATATCTAGTATTCTCTACTCTCCTATGTGCATCTTTTCATGGCCTGCCTGTCACGTGAAATCGCATTTAAAAAAGGTAAATTCAACTACATCGACAACAAAAACTCACTTGTCCTAAAGCAACCGACATAGCAAAGACATAGGGTTAAAACAATGGATGTTACCGTACTTCCGCCACAATAAAGGAATAAAGTTATCAACCCACCGATTGATTAGTAGAGGCCGCTACGTGCGGGCGGGATTGGGGGTCGATGTCTAGCGGACGTTGGCTTCCCAATACGTACCCTCACCCCTTACTCAGAATCAACGGTTTTCGGATGCCCGAAACCATTGGCAATGAGAGTCATTCCAGGCATGCAGTGCTTAAGGGTACAAGTCTTTATCTTTAGGTCCCGTGCCACTCAATTTTGAGCCGGCTAAGGATCAAAGTTGACTTGAACGGTTTTCGAGTCCCCATAATTGACTCGGTGGCGACTCCACAAATCGGCAACGAATTCGGTTCCCTAAAAAGGTCGTCTTACCAAACATATCATCCTTTAAACACATACAACCACGTCTCGATCGATTCTAACGGAAACGCGGCTACCCGCACCCTCTAGTACTATTCGAATCTTCAAACAAATCAAGGCCCGATACATTGCCCTGTATGCGAGATCAGACCCCCCCTTCCCCCCTCCCAACGAGAGGGGGGCCGCGTGGGTGGCCACCGCGTAAACCGGGTCGGTCCCTCGCGGGGCGCTGGGCGGTGCGGACGGGTGTCCATAGTTTGGCGACTCTGCTGGGGATTTGGAAACAAGTTTCTAACGGTGGTGTAACTCGAACGAGGTCGGTGAAGCTCATTCCCTAGTTCCTTGTTGTGGTCACTACAGGTTTTGGCCCTAAAAGCCCACCCTAACTGATATTAGGACCAATCGACCTCTTTGCAGTAAGATCTTTACGGACACGCGGAAAGACCCTCAGTTTACGCTCCGACCGTCTAAGGTAGCCGCGCATTCCGTGGATATACCAAACGAGTGGTTCTAAGCAAACGGTATGACACTCACCTCCCAAGGTGACCTGTCGTCACCTAAGCAAAGACTATTAGTGGATGGTAGCCTACCATAACCTACCCGTTTCTGCATCCTGCATGAGTGTACGCATTCCTAGCTATGTGTAGCGTGTTTGAACAACCCAAATAAAACATTAAAATCCGGATTCAACCACGACAACATATTCAACCGCACCCAGCTCTGTTTTTGAAAAAGAACATCTTTTCTTCAAAATCGTCTTTTAAGCGCCGATGTTCCGGCAGAATTAAAATTATTTTCAAAAAAACATTTGAGCACCGTCATCATGGCGAATTTTACTCACATCACTTTCAAAGGACACCTTTTGAGCGCCATTGGTTTGGCCAAAATAAAACTCGCCATTTTCGAACAACAACGACGACCATTATTATCGCCGAACTCCCAACTAATGGGATCAAGGTACCTTATACGGTTACGTTTTGCTTTCAGAACATTCACGCACACAAACACACCGTTACTACCACCAAATTCCTAATCAATGGGATTAAGGCACCTAAAACGATCACATTGCATTTTTTCAAAACATCTTTTCGCACATACCATTAACTTTACCGAAATTTCAATTAATGAAGTCAAGGAACGTGAACACGGTTATACTCACAAAAAATTACACACACATCATCCCCATAGTCAAAATTCCAATCACTAGAATCGACGAACGGGGTCGCACATTCTCAAAGTTTTCTAAAAACACCACCACCACCAAGATCCATGACAAGAACTTGGTCACATTTTAAAAAACAAACGTCACAGACACCACGTTCTCTCACGAACACTGTCTACACCGCAAACTTCGAGCTACTAATTAATAGTAGTCTCGATAAAAAACGCAACATCGTATTTTCTCAAAACTGATTCTTCCACAATCGCGCCTTTAAAAAATTACGGTTTTCACTTTTGCTATCGTCGAACCCTCGACACGCACTTAGCAACACCTTTTCGACACATCACAAAAGATGTCATTAAACCATCGTAATACCGATTTTACAAGCTCTCACTTTCGAAAAAGTTTGTTTTCAAAACCCATTCGTTTTCAAAAATATCAAAACTCTTTGATTCCGAGACGGGATCAAGATCAATTCCTTACGTCGTACAACCGTGTGATTAACTATCTGTGTTAGTTACTAGGGCCGCCTCTGTTCGAGGTTTTACATTTCGGGACGTCTCTTTTCGAGAAGTCTTCTTTCTTAAATCTCACTCCCGAAATTTATGTCAAATCGTCTCGTTCTAGAGACACAAGTCTATTAGGCGCTGCGCGATACACCAAGAGTCTAAAGCACCCGAGTCCCTAATTCGATGACCGCAACACACGCGCAAATCAAGGGTCTCATCTCTGTGTCGCTCAATTAAGAGCATTCCTCGAGTCTTTAAGTGGTCTGGTGGATCCAGCCTCATCTTCAGTTCTAATTCAGATCTAAGGATGTCCTCCGGCAACAACCTCGATCAACTCAATAACATGCTATAACTTGTCAAAAGAACTCGAAAGCACCATGGCCCAAATGATAAACGCCACTCACGAAAACATCCTCCTTCAACTCGACAAGTTGAAAGGAGTTGCCAACAAAACAGAGGGTCTAACATAGAACCTTCCACAAAAGGAGGATGAAAAACCCTTCATGACTAGGGACAGAATGAGGCTCAAGCCGGCTAGATTCTTCCTAGCTCTTGGGGACGTCCCTTTAGGAGCCTGACAGACCTAGGCATGACCTACGCCGAGGCACATTGAATTGCCAACGATGAGTGGCAGTTATCCCAACTCGCTCCTACCCCAGATCCACCTCTCGGGACCCGGGATGCGGTCTGGGATCCCACTGCCTACTGCCTATATCATCAGGGTAGGGGGCACGACACGGAGGACTGCAACTGCCTCAAACATGACATCCAGGATCTGATAATGGATGCCGGAACCTTCCCTCCTATGAAAGCACAGACAACACACCTCACCTTCAGGGACACTAGCGACAAAGGGACTACATCTGTAGTTGTTAAGACGGGCGGTGACATCAAGGTGTTCTTTCCGAGAGGAAGCCTTGATGCCTAGAGACGTCGCCGGTTAGTTAGAGTCTAGTTCATTTATAGGGCTTAGACTTAATAATAATAAATTTCTTTTCCTTTTTTTATCAAGTCAGGAGGTGCGAGGGGACCTGTCCTCCACCTCCACTAAATAATATATCGGGCACCTAGCCCACTTATTATTATATCAATAAAATAACTTTATTTACAAACGCACCTCGACAATCGCTTGATAATGCACTTTCTCGCTTAAAACTTGATACTATGCCATTTATCGATAACAATTAATCAAAGCACAATGACTACAACTAACAGCCCACCTATCTTCACCCTAAAAAGAGATCTGGAACAATTACCCTAACCTCAACCCACAACCGACGTCCTAACCAAGAAAACCAATATAAGAAGCCACATCAACATACAACCATACACCACTCAATCAAACTAGACTTCTCAGTAACCAACAACGCAGCCGAATATGAAGTCTGCCTAATAGGGCTAAAAGTCGTCGTAACTCTAGGAGTTAAGAACATTAGAGTCCACGGAGATTAATCCTTAGTAGTCAACCAAGCCAGAGGCATTTGGAAGGTCTATAGCGAAAGCCTAGCCCCATACCAAACCGAAATAAAAACAATATCTCGGGAATTAACCGAATTCAACTTCATACAAATACCCCGCGTAGGGTGGAGTGAGCAACCCGCCTATATCCACAACATCAAAACCGATGACACCACTGAATAACCCTGGTATCAAATGATCTTAGACTTCAAAACATATGGATCATACCCACCTAACACAAAAACCAGAAATAAAAGAGCCTTAAGAATACAAGCCGCCCACTACATCCTAAACCAAGGATTACTATACAAATGAACCCCACAAGGAGTACTCCTGAGATGCATAAACAAAACCCAATCCGAAAAGGTCATGGACGAAGTACATGACGGGGAATGCGGACCCCACATGAGTGCACACCTTTTAGCCCGAAAAAAAAAATAAGATTAGGCTATTACAGAAGCACCCTAGAGGTAGACTGTCGGCATCACGTCCGTCATTGTCATAATTGCCAAATATTCGCCAACAACAAACACCTACCATCATACCCACTCCACACTACAACAACACCCTGACCCTTCTCTACCTGGGGAATTGACATCATAGGAAAGGTACACCCATTCGAAACTGGCGGACACTGTTTCATACTAGTAGCCGTTGATTACTTTACCAAATGGGTAGAAGCAGCTTCTTACACCATACTAACCTCCAAACAAGTAGTCAAACTCCTACAAAACAACATCATCTGTCGCTATGACAAACCTCACGAGATCATCAGTGATCAGGGGGCTCACTTTAGGGCCGACAACCAAAACCTCCTAGATAAATACAAATCCAAAGATATAAGTCCTCGCCCTACAGACCTTAGACAAACGGGATTGTGGAGGCAACAAACAAAACCATCGTCACAATCCTTAAGAAAATGATAGACAACTAGCGGGATTGGCCAAACAAAATCCACTTCGCATTATGGGGATACCGAACCTACTACCGAACTCCCACCGGAGCCAAACCTTACTACCGAACCTACGGCTCCGAAGCCGTGCAGCCCATAGAGTTAGAAATACCCTCACTAAGGATACTAGCCGAAAGCGGCATTCTCGAAAAAGTGTGGAACTAGAAATGTTACGATGAGCTAGCACTCCTAGATGAGCGTAGAATACATGCACTAACCAAAGTGCAAGCCTATCAACAAAGAATACAACGAGCCTTTAACAAACGAATCAAATCCCAAAACATACATAAGGGAGACTTGGTAATCAAATCCGTTAGAGCACCCCTTCCCATCGACCCTAGAGGGAAATTCAAACCAAATTGGGCGGGCCCCTACCTCGTCAAGAAGATACTCACGGGAGGCGCCGTAATCATTACCGACCTAGACGGTCAAGAATTCTCAACCCCAACCAACATAGACCAACTTACACGATACTATCCCTAATCTTCTAAAGCAATCTCATCCTGACCACTAAACTAGGGTGAAAACCCATGCAAATGCTTAAAACAATTCGCATCGATAATTGGCATAGCGAGTCTAAAGCAAAATCACTCGCAATTCTATATGAACTACGAACATGGTTTGATTCCGTCCAAACACGGATACGTAGGCAACCCCTCCAAGGGTACAACCAACAAATGTAACAAAATCGATTACTCGATTCACATGCAAATCAGAACCACCCCTATTTTCTGATTAATGAGTCATTTCAATGATAAAGCACAAACGACAAGCCGAGGACAGAGTGAAAACCTGAAAGGGCGCTCCGGGCAAAATGAAGAATCGAGTTGCGAGCCATAAAAAAAAGATAAAAAAAAACAAAAAAAAGAGCAAAAAAAAAGGGTGAGCCGAGGGCGGAGTGAAAACCCGAAAAGGCACTCCGGGCAAAATGAAGAATCGAGTTGTGAGCCACCATAAAAAAAATGTGTTTCTCATTAATAAAAAAAATCAGTTAAATCAAGCCTTTGTCGAGGCCCTTTACATCGAGCATCCGAAATCCGGATACCCTGGAAAATGACAGTATGTCAAACAAAACCCTACTAAAAACTAATACTATTACACCACATAATATCAATTAATAGAACATAGCACTAAGCGGTTGATCTCTACTGGTCCGACATTCCCCTTTTCTCGCCATTCGGGTGTGGTTGTTTGGGTCTCTCACCATCGACCCCTCCGAACACAAGCCTCCACCATCCTAGCCAAAGGCGAGCCCAGCCAATCCCACTTCCTCTCCTCACTCACCATTTCAATATGAGTCTCGTCAGTCTTGGCCCGTGTAGATGAACTGACGGCACTAAGATCTGTAACTCTGTCTTTGGTCAAGCGCTTAGTGACAATGCCTTGAGTCGCCTTCTTATCCTCTAGCACCGCGGTCTTCCTAACTTTCGACTTGCCCTGCCCTGGCGGATATCTGTAAGCTCTCTGCCGGGAACCAGTGGGGTCTGTCGATCGTGCACTTTCTACAATAATGGGGCGTGGGAACCTCTGTCTCCAAGACATCCCAAATTCCCTGAGAGAACTTTCTGTCCACGGATCTTACTTAGGAGCACCCTAGTAACCTCCGATACAGTTTTCCGTACACCCATTTGGCGCGATAGCTCGCTCGGGTAAATACAAACCGGATCCCTTAAGGATAATATCTGCATAGTATGAGTCGATGATGAGAACGGAAATCCGGCCTGCCCACTGATATGCCACCACAGGATTGTCCACCTGATATCAACTTGCCCATTAGCCTGCAAGTGGGAATGCCATCCTTCTTTGCTATGACCATCATTCCATGTTTGTGCCATCTTACGACCCGTGAAACCTTTATAGCTATAGCCCTTGACGGACCAAGGAGGTTCGATCAAACCAAGCCTCTCTAGTAGCCAAACCTGCATAAACCCCAACACAATGTCAAACTTTCGAACTAAGGCAAGTTTCAAAAAAGGAAAAGTAGCACCACAATATACCTGCAAAATGATCCTTGAATCCCGAAAAGGGAGCACGATGCATCCGAGCACGAGCATCAAGACCTAGGATAAGCTCACCCAGAATAAGTATAGAGGGTGATCGCCCATTCTCCATCCCCATTACAACATCCAAAACCCAGGGATTACCCCAACCTTCATGTACCATCCACCTATAACGTCTAGCTCCTCACGAAGAGGACAAACATTACCTCTCGGGAACGCGAAAACATGGGATTTAACATCCCAAAAACTAGAACACGTCAACAAGAAGTCATCTTGCACCTTAACCTGCCTTAGCACGGTAACCGTAGACAAACCATCACCTAGACAAGTCTCAAGGTCACATTTCCTAAGAAAACCCATCCAATCGGTCAGGAGACTCCCAAAACCCGACATGACTCGAAATAAAACATGGAAGCTATAAAGACAATATGGGTGATTTAGTATGTCTAAAACGAGCATCCATGACCCGCATATATAGCCCTAATCCCACGACAATTAGGAAATTATGGAAAATTTCCATAGCCAAGAATCGGGCCGCCCGAGCCCAAGCGACCCAGAATCGAGCCGCCCAGGCCCAAGCATCAAAGCCCTGGACTATTAACCCCCCCCCCCCCCCCCAAACATTCGAGTTCCACACCGTCAGCCATGCTTTACCCTATCAGTTACCACCCAGCCATGCTTTACCCCATCAGTTACCATTTGACAACCCCGACGTCGGGAACAACCTCCTGAAGTCACTAAAACCCCTTTCCAAAAACCAAAATTCCCAGGCAAGGGTGGCAGGTCCACGCGGACGATGCATTTCGTCCATCGAATTCACCGGACTTAGACATTTTTTTTATTTTCTTTTTAGGGGGATAAGCTACCCCACCTAGGCGTGTTGTAGCCATTAATGGCATCGTCAATCCGCGTCTGTAGCCCAGTACGACATTATCATGAATATACAAAAAGTTGTCTAACTTTTTGTTTCAAAAGTGGTCTAACTTTTTTCTTTTCGCCTCATTTTAAACGCGAATGTCGGGACAAGCACGGTTGTCTCCCTACGCCAAACACGCATTAAGTCAAAATACTTTAGTTATAAGAGCATTTCTTACATCTCAAAAACCTAAATCCTCCAGCTCAAAAAGAGGAGACTCGGTGCCATCCATACCCGACAACATATCTACGGTAGCGGTCTTAGGAATCCCTCTGCATCCTCGATAGCACCTGTGGCATGACCCTCCGTCTCAGCCTCAAGCTCTACCTCAACCTCCCTCTCCACCTCAGCTCCTAGCCTAGCCTCACCCCGCGCCGAGGTCTCGCCCTGGGTCTGGGCCAACTACTTCTTAAGCAGGGCAATCTCATCATCCTGAGATTGCAGAAGTGCCTGCAACTTGGCCTCTTCCTCCTCGTGCTCGGTCACTCGAGTCGCCAACTGCCCCCACCATATCCGGAATATCCTGCAAATGCACCTATACTTTAGGAAAAGACACAACCAACCTAGAAAGACAACCCTAGGTACACATACTCACCGATCAAGGTCCCGAAGTATCACGGGAGGCCCTCGACGCATAGGCCCAAAAGCAGTTGGCGACTTGCCATAACCGCTGATGGGAGGCCGACGAAACCTAAGAGACAAAACCAAATGAAATCGGTCAAACTAAACCTAACCTTAAGAGCCAAATTCAAGACAAAACCCGAAACTTACTCGGTACACCCGGTCAAGCCACTCCATCCCAGCCTCCATCTCTTCAGCGGAACAGGGAGGAAGAGGCTCTGTAAAGGCTACCCCAGCCGCGTCGACCCTGAGCAGCATCAAGGGGATGTCTAGGGTTGAACAGCATTAGCTGGATCGGCCAGCTAAAGGAAAAATGAACCGTTCAAAATATAGGCAAAAACTAAACCACAGAACAAAACAAGCGGCTAAACAAATAACCGAGTACTCACCACGAGGCGGTGACAAGCTTGCCGCTGGCAGACGTGAGACAGATAAGAGGCACCCGGCACCAGTAGTGCATTACCTCCCTCTCCGTCCCTACCCTCGCGGACCTCTCCGGTGGTCGGTGGTCTAAACATAGTCCGGGGAGGATCAACTGGCACCCTAAACTAGTCATATAAACATTGACTCACCAACCGCTCGCCCAGATACCACACTGGGCGAAACAACGCAGGGAGGAGCATCCTCTTGTAGCTCTTAGGCCTCAACTCCATCCCGACGTACTTGGGAAGACCCTCGTAGTCGGCCCAAGGACGGGCCACAAACTACATAAACAAAACCATAACTTCAATAATCCTAAACCTTGGGGGCTACTAAGTAAAACAAATTGTAAGAAGGAAACTTACATCTTCAATGCGTAGTGGGTTCAACAGCACATTCTCCGACGAGTAGTGACTCGTCGTACTCTTGGCCTGAGCCAATCTCCACTCAATCCCTGCCAGAAACCTAACCGGACGAGCACGCACCGTCCTAGGTGCCAATTGAGGGAAATAAGAATAAATCCAAGCCTGCAAAAACCCAAAAACATCATTAGCAAAACCAAACCGAATTATGTAAAGCCCTAAAACCAAATACAGAGGCAATAACTAACCTCCAACACAAGACCTGGACCCACGATGGTTAAAGTCGAGCCTGAATCCACCTTCAGTGGCCTCACCATGACTTGTAAGCAACGAGTCATTTCCATGAAAGCCGTGGTCACCCAATCAAAACATCCCAGCTGATCTAAATCAGCCAGGAAAGGCAAAATCCACTACAACAAAATGACCTTTTTGCGGCGATTATTTTGATATTTCGTGGCGATTCTATTCGACGCGAAAGGTTTTTCCATCTATTGTGTATTCGTTGAGGTAGGCGGCGTTGCCGTAACCTTTCACGGCGAGTAATCTATTCGCTAGGTTAACTCCTTAAAATTGACGGGAAAGAAGATGAGGCTTAGTGAAGATTTTTGCATCGATTATTATTGACCCAATAAATAATTTGATATTGCCTATAATAATGATTGTATCGAATCTATTTGACACGATAAGTACAATAAAATATCATTTAATGACAATTGTTACAGTTGCATTCGACGCAACAAGTACTATTAAATGCAACCATAAATTAAACTTTGCATCGATTTCATTCGATATGAAATATCATCACCTCCATCTCTCAAATGCGGTGTGAAAATAAAAGAAAGAACAAGTTAAAAAAATGAACATTTTATATTAATTACAAATTCCAAAAATAATATATATCCAACATTGACTAAATTAAATTAATATAAATAAGTAAAAAGTAAGTGTAAACGATCTTTTGACAATCTAAAAAGAATTTACTATGTCTTCAACTACCAAAGCAAAGCTTCCACCCATATATTCTGAATTATGTAAAGTAGACGCGCCTCGAAAAAAACCCCCATGATCATTCCTTGCAATTTCCTCCTTGGTATACCCTCCTGCGCTTGAACAAGTTTAATTAGTAGGATTAAAAGATTGCAATAGGTACATCTATTAAAACAAAGTCTTTAGTATTCATGAACAAGTTCACATTGAACAAATTTCATTTTCTTTGTGAGAGTTATTAGATGTGTGGACATGACATAGGTCCACCCCGACGCGGCGAAGCGCGGGTTTTGGGGAGGCGATAGAATTTCCATATGAGATGGATCGAATAGAATTTTAAATCGAAGTAGGAGTCGCCACCGAATTTTATGGTTATTCGGAACCATTCGAACCCACTCTATGTCGTAGTGGGCCATATTTAAAACATGGCTCATTTCCGATGTCAGAGTTTATCGGGTTCGTCCCTTAGCATTACGATACCGATGCCGACTTGAGCGGTTAATCGTATATTGAATGACTCTCGCTGCCAATGGTTTCGGACATCCGGAAACCACGGTTCTGAGTAAGGGGTGAGGGTACGTGTTGGGAAGCTCGCTCATTGAGAACACCCAACCCCGCCCGCACTTAGCGGCCTTTACTAAGATATCGTTCGGTTTTGTGTACACGCGTTAGTTCGACGATTGAATAATATGCAGAGATTATTTTCCTAAGACATGTGAGGAAAAATAAATAAATGGGTTGCTAAGTCGTTTAATGCATTTTTAAACTACTAACGTCAAAGTTATTTTAGCATGTGAGTTCGTTTTAGTCTAATAAAACGAAGAAATAAATAAATTGCTACAAACACGAGAAAACGAGTTAGTAACGATTGAATAATTTGAATAAAGACGTAAATAAAATAATATGCATGATTTTTGAAAGGATTTATGACATGTGATGGATTAACACGTGTTGACCGAGGTCAAAGAAAAAAATATTTATCGAAATATGTCGCGAAAGTCGCTTTTTATGTAAGACTCGAAGAGAAAAAAATAGAAAAGCAAGGAAACGAAAAAGAGACTCGGCGAACCAGTCCACCGCGCGAGTCGCCTGACTGGCGCGCGACTCGCGTGGCAGGCTGTCCGATTTTTTTACTTTGTCAAAAAATTGTTAATTTATATAAATCGCGTACAAATATGGATTAATTTATGCCCGATTTATATTTTCGATATTTGTCGTATTCGATATTCGATTATGAAATCGATATCGAATAGTCGGAATGATTTTAGAAAAGGTTTTGAAAAAAAGTTTGTTTTGAACGAAAAGTAAAAAAAAGGAATTTTGAACGAAAAAAGATGTTAATTCTCTCCGCGTATAAAATCGTCGAATTTTGCTTAAAAAAGATGTAACGATTTTATTTAGCATCAACGAGAATGAATTAATTTTGTTCTTGTTAGATACGATATTCGATTAGAGAATCGATATCGTATTTTAAGAACGTTATAAAAAAAGTAGTTTTTTTGTAGTATCAATATTAGAAATAATGAAAAATATGCGATGAACGACCCATATTAAAAATACGACGGACTAATGACACGACCGACGCAAAGACAAAAAAAACGAGAAAGAGAGAGAGAAAAGAGAAGAGTCGGGTTTGATTTACACCCTCAACCTACATGCTTTGTTTTCTCGGGATAAGGCTCGTCGGAAAGTGGTTTAAACTTGGGAGCGTCGAGATGATGCGGGATGAGTTAAGGTGTTGATTTGGTCGTGTAATGGGACGTGTGGTTGGATGGTTTTCTCGGGGCTTCGAGGCTACTTCGGGAAGGTGTCGGGATTTGCTAGATATCGAGGATGTAGGACGTGTTGATTATGGCTGTAAAAACCGTGTTAATTGGCTGTTTTTCTGTTGTTGTGATGTCTTTCAAAGTGTTGGATGGGAGGTCCTATTTATAGGAATTCCCGACCTTGGCTTAGGAGAGTTTGAATACCGCTTAGGATAGGAAACGTAGGAGTTTGAGAAGCATGAGAATTACGCTTTCTTGGCAAAGAAGAAAGGGTATCTCGGCTGGTGGGGGTGTTTTGGCCGAGTATTTGGTACTCGGTAGATGTCTGATTCGGTTTCCGGATAGAATTCCTACTTGAGGTCGAATTCTACCTTTAACGGAATTGTTTAATGCTTTAATGAATCTAAAATTTTGTAGGAATTTGGGTAGGAATCAGCCGTGTGAGATGTCACGGCTGACTCACGTGTCTCGGGAAAATCTTTGACCGGGTTTTGACTCGGTCGCTAAAAGACGGTTTTACCCTTAGTGACGGTTTCGACCCAAATTAGTGTTATTTGACTCGAAACGACCCACTGGGCCTGAATTTGAGGTTGGTTTTGTAAGATTTGTTCTCCTTAAAAAGTTTAAACCAAATGTCCATGATTACAAGCCCATATCCGAGTCTATCAAAGCACGTTTACGTCCAATCATCATCGGGTGTTTGGCGGGAACTACTATAGACACCTGGCGGTCAAAATGTGGGTGTCTACAGAGCCCCCACTCTGACTGAGGCTTGGACAAGGCAAAAGTCAGAGTAGCCACTAGGTCAATCAAGGATTAAAACCTGGCAGACTTCCGATCGGGTCGTTTAGAGTCCATTAGACCTGCGTGAAGGGCTCGCCAGCCATAAGATAGAAATCATACCCGGATTGATGCTGATAATGTCGTGGGGGCTTGCCTTGGAAGCCATGGGTATACCTGTTTACAGGTACATCCTGTCGTAGAATTGCGCGGGGACTTCTCCTAAAAAGTCTTGGGTGTGTCTGTTTGCAGACACATCCCATCTTGGAATAGCGCGGGGACTTCTCCTAAAAAGTCTTGGGTGCGTCTGTTTATGGACACATCCCATCTTGGAATAGCGCGGGGACTTCTCCTAAAAAGTCTTGGGTGCGTCTGTTTACAGACACATCCCATCTTAGAATAGCGCGGGGACTTCTCCTAAAAAGTCTTGGGTGTGTCTGTTTACAGACACATCCCATCTTGGAATAGCGCGGGGAGCTTGCCTTGGAAGCTCTGGGTGTATCTGTCTGTTGATACATAACAAATTGCATGTAACATTTAGGCGAAACACTGACTCATGCTGGGGAAGAAATGATTTTTGATTGATTTTTTGGAAAGAAAATGATTTTTTTTTGGAAATTAGAATGATTGGGATGACTTGATTCCTAATCCAATTCTGACACGGACTCCTAAAGTCTCTGGTTAGGCCTGTATGCCTAGATGAAGTGTGATAAAAAATTCCTATTCCCGTGGTGACTAGGAAAGGGATTTTCTCAAATGACTGAGTTTTGCAAATTTTAAAATGAGAATTTGAAGAGAGAGAGATATACCTACAGACTCGACTCTGGACGTGAGAGGACGAGTTGACAGACACGACTTTGACTCTCTAAGGGTTAGACCGTGACTCGGTAGGGGGTAGGCCATCTAAGATGACAAGACTCTTAAGTTGCGCTATTCCGTAGCCTAGGCGAGTGACAACACAGTCGAATCCTCGGAATGTGACTGTTTCCGTACGACAGGACTTTGTGGTAGCAATGCCGTAGACTGGTGTTCTTTTTGGATATTCTTTTGATTTAGGGGTACATTCCCAAAGTGGGTATTGCTTCGAGTCCTGACAGATTCTCGTCTTTGACTGAGCCGAGTACTAGGACACACTATAGAAAGGTGGCTAGATTTTGAAAGTATTTGGATTATGTGAGTGGATGGAGAACTTCCGTCTAGGAGAAGCCCCCAGAATGACAAAGCTAGCTGCTGAGAACATGACAGTGTCGTGACCGGAATGATGGCGCTTTTTGAATGTGTGTCAATGTGGGTGGTTGTGCCCTTGTTGAAAGGCTGCCTACGTATTCACGTGTAGTGAAATCAACCAAGCCGTAGTTCAGTGGATTGAAAGATATATAATGGTGCCTAGTTTACTAGGGCTTTGTGTGTAACTAGCCACAGCGATGGTGTAGGCTAGGTGCATTCCCAGTGATGTCTTGATCAAAGGGCTAGAATAGTTAGGATGTTGATCCTGTGACTGTGAGCGTTCTCCGGGGTAGCCCCCAGAGGTGGTGTGAACTTATTTGGGCATGTTCTATGCCGACTGCAAGTTGAGTTCCCGTGTTTGGGGCTGGTAACTGGTTTGAATGAGAAGAATTGGGATGGGATTTTAACGAGTTCTGCTCTCGGGGATTTTAACGAGTTCTGCTCTCGGGGATTTGATGAGTTTTGCTCTCGAGGATTTTAACGAGTTTTGCTCTCGGGGATTTGATGAGTTTTGCTCTCGGGGATTTGATGAGTTTTGCTCTCGGGGATTTTAACGAGTTTTGCTCTCGGATTTGCATATGGTGATTGTGAATTATGTTATGTAAAGGGGAAGTCGAGTAGAATGGCTCGAGCTTCGATTGGGCAGGTTTGATAATGCGGGATCTGATTTCCATGTCTGGCCCTAAAGGTTAGGGTGTATCCTATGGAGCTTGAATCCTCAAAATTCTGGGTTGTCTCTAGCCTAGGTCTCGAGAAGGTCTTGAGGGTTGTAATGTGGGAAGGTTAAATGTGGTGTTAGCTGACCAGCTTGACTGTCTCTCCCCTATTGGATGGTATGAGTATTGATAATTTTTGAATTGACCGTTTCACGGTCATGGGTTTTTGAATTCTTTGGGTTGACCGTGTCTGGTCGAGAGATGTTGATAATTCTTTTTTGATCATGGCCAACTTTTTTGTTTTGGCCATTTGTTTTTTTCTCTTGGACTTTTGATTTTTTTGTCCAGCTTTTTTTTTTGTCGGTCAGACTAACACCTAAGGTAGGGTTTGGTTAGTCTTATTGGAAGGGTGTTTATTGTGGGAAGTGGGCTTGCCTCCCGTCTTGAACCCAAACTAGAAGGCTACCCAGATTTGTCATAGGATTCGATATGCTCCTGCTACGGGTAGTTATGTGGCTTTCTATACCAGACATGTAATAGGTAAAAGGAAAACACGGGCTCGGTTTCCTGCAGTCATTATAGATGTGCCTATAATAGTCACGTGCGTGTGCTCACAGTGTATGATGGTGTTCATCATGTTCTCGAAAACACATAAGGAAAGTATGTATGAGAAATAGAAAAGCTGATTTTATTAAAATGTGAAAAGAGGACAGAATACCGCTGACTCTGACTCTGACTTTGATTTTGAAATTGAAAGAAATAGTACATCCTAGACTCGGACTCAGACTCGGACTTGAACCAAATCTAGACTCGGACGCTCGGTTGGTTGTTTTTTTTTTGGTAAGGTTTTTGATTGGACAGAAAGACGGGTGCCACGACTCGCCTAAACTCGGCTTTGCGCAAGTGCAAGAGAGTGAGTCAAACTAGACACGGCCCGGGGTGACGGGTCGACAAAGACTCTTGGACCGGGATACTCGAACGTTGATCTAGACGAGATAACGACTGCGAATTGGACTCAAGCTGCATAAGGGTGAATCCGAAAATGGGGGCGACTGTGTTTGACCGTATCACGTGCTCGGACCAACCGTGGTGACCTAACCCTAGGTGACTCGAGTATTCGTAGCATAGGTACGACTCGAAAAAGGCATCGTAGGGTACTCTCTAGGGTAACCGTGGTTGACTGCTCGGGTGGAGGGCAGCCCCCTGAGTAAGGCTAGAGACTCAGATGGTGTGACATCTAAGTGACTCGAAAGTGGGATACGTGAGACAACACGTGCAAGACATGATCCTCAGAGCAACCGTGATTGATCGCTCAGCTGAAGGGTAGCCCCCGAGTGGGACCGAAAATTTTGTTAAGACTCGAATGAGTGACCCTTAGACGTAAGGGTCACGGGTCTTTTGTTGTAGGGCTACGCCTTATAAAAGGTTGACTCGGAAAAAAAACCTAGACGGGTGACTTGTGAAAGGTGGGTCTCCCTTAGGATCCAGCTGTGTGGGCTGGGCCCTGTTCGAAGGAAGGTTCACGTGAGACATTCCCAGGCTTTTAGACTCGATTGTGTAAATGGGCCAACCTTTGTAGGAGTATGTCCTACGTAGGTGGGCCACCGTGCCTTGACAAATAAGGCGGACTTGGGATGGGGTAGAAACTCGTGATGTAAGATCGACGGAGTTTCGACGCTATAGATTCTAACAACTTATGACAAGACCCGACACTGCTAAATACGGGAAGTCCTAAGAAGAAGAAAGTTTTGAAAAGGGAATTTGGATTTGAAAACCGAGCAAGGTCGGATTGGAAGGCCCGATTTTTTTGAAAAATTGAAAAAAAAGATTATCGGGCCGAGTTTCGGGCTTTTTGAAAAGGTTTGGACAGCATACCGGCTAAAAATAGGCTATTTTGAGTCAAAATCATAAGTCCTAAATTTGGTAGCTTTCTGGGTTTTGAAAAAGTAGATGGGTTTGAAAAGATGTAAGGTTTTGAAAATGACGGTTTTTGAAAAAAGACCAAAGGAGATCAAGTAGCATATAGTCATAGAAACAGTATAACGACGCCATGTATGCTCTTAGTCTAAGTCTCGGTCGGTCGAATAGGGTCTATACCAACAACGATCGCATTCTCGCAAATCAGGACGGACCTCCTAAGCAGAGTTGGTCTTAGAATCTGCCGTAAAACCCATGCGAGTTCCGCCATCGAAGTCTTTAGTGCACCCAAGTGGGAATGCACCGCGGTATAGTGGAACGTCGGTCACAAGTAACCGGCCCGAGATAGAACGGGGTTATGCATGAACCATTGAACTAAAATGTGTACATTACTAATCGAACGATTTCTTTTCGAGTCTCACCCTGAGGATGCCGATGGTAAGTGACACATCAGTTACTCCCCAGCGGAGTCGCCAAATTGTGGACATGACATAGGTCCACCCCGACGCGGCGAAGCGCGGGTTTTGGGGAGGCGATAGAATTTCCATATGAGATGGATCGAATAGAATTTTAAATCGAAGTAGGAGTCGCCACCGAATTTTATGGTTATTCGGAACCATTCGAACCCACTCTTTGTCGTAGTGGGCCATATTTAAAACATGGCCCATTTCCGATGTCAGAGTTTATCGGGTTCGTCCCTTAGCATTACGATACCGATGCCGACTTGAGCGGTTAATCGTATATTGAATGACTCTCGCTGCCAATGGTTTCGGACATCCGGAAACCACGGTTCTGAGTAAGGGGTGAGGGTACGTGTTGGGAAGCTCGCTCATTGAGAACACCCAACCCCGCCCGCACTTAGCGGCCTTTACTAAGATATCGTTCGGTTTTGTGTACACGCGTTAGTTCGACGATTGAATGATATGCAGAGATTATTTTCCTAAGACATGTGAGGAAAAATAAATAAATGGGTTGCTAAGTCGTTTAATGCATGTTTAAACTAATAACGTCAAAGTTATTTTAGCATGTGAGTTCGTTTTAGTCTAATAAAACGAAGAAATGAATAAATTGCTACAAACACGAGAAAACGAGTTAGTAACGATTGAATAATTTGAATAAAGACGTAAATAAAATAATATGCATGATTTTTGAAAGGATTTATGACACGTGATGGATTAACACGTGTTGACCGAGGTCAAAGAAAAAAATATTTATCGAAATATGTCGCGAAAGTCGCTTTTTATGTAAGACTCGAAGAGAAAAAAATAGAAAAGCGAGGAAACGAAAAAGAGACTCGGCAAACCAGTCCATCGCGCGAGTCGCCTGACTGGCGCGCGACTCGCGTGGCAGGCTGTCCGATTTTTTTACTTTGTCGAAAAATTGTTAATTTATATAAACCGCGTACAAATATGGATTAATTTATGCCCGATTTATATTTTCGATATTCGTCGTATTCGATATTCGATTATGAAATCGATATCGAATAGTCGGAATGATTTTAGAAAAGGTTTTGAAAAAAAGTTTGTTTTGAACGAAAAGTAAAAAAAAAGGAATTTTGAACGAAAAAAGATGTTAATTCTCTCCGCGTATAAAATCGTCGAATTTTGCTTAAAAAAGATGTAACGATTTTATTTAGCATCAACGAGAATGAATTAATTTTGTTCTTGTTAGATACGATATTCGATTAGAGAATCGATATCGTATTTTAAGAACGTTATGAAAAAAGTAGTTTTTTTGTAGTATCGATATTAGAAATAATGAAAAATATGCGATGAACGACCCATAATTAAAAATACGACGGACTAATGACACGACCGACGCAAAGACAAAAAAAACGAGAAAGAGAGAGAGAAAAGAGAAGAGTCGGGTTTGATTTACACCCTCAACCTACATGCTTTGTTTTCTCGGGATAAGGCTCGTCGGAAAGTGGTTTAAACTTGGGAGCGTCGAGATGATGCGGGATGAGTTAAGGTGTTGATTTGGTCGTGTAATGGGACGTGTGGTTGGATGGTTTTCTCGGGGCTTCGAGGCTACTTCGGGAAGGTGTCGGGATTTGCTAGATATCGAGGATGTAGGACGTGTTGATTATGGCTGTAAAAACCGTGTTAATTGGCTGTTTTTCTGTTGTTGTGATGTCTTTCAAAGTGTTGGATGGGAGGTCCTATTTATAGGAATTCCCGACCTTGGCTTAGGAGAGTTTGAATACCGCTTAGGATAGGAAACGTAGGAGTTTGAGAAGCATGAGAATTCCGCTTTCTTGGCAAAGAAGAAAGGGTATCTCGGCTGGTGGGGGTGTTTTGGCCGAGTATTTGGTACTCGGTAGATGTCTGATTCGGTTTCCGGATAGAATTCCTACTTGAGGTCGAATTCTACCTTTAACGGAATTGTTTAATGCTTTAATGAATCTGAAATTTTGTAGGAATTTGGGTAGGAATCAGCCGTGTGAGGTGTCACGGCTGACTCACGTGTCTTGGGAAAATCTTTGACCGGGTTTTGACTCGGTCGCTAAAAGACGGTTTTACCCTTAGTGACGGTTTCGACCCAAATTAGTGTTATTTGACTCGAAACGACCCACTGGGCCTGAATTTGAGGTTGGTTTTGTAAGATTTGTTCTCCTTAAAAAGTCTAAACCAAATGTCCTTGATTACAAGTCCATATCCGAGTCTATCAAAGCACGTTTACGTCCAATCATCATCGGGTGTTTGGCGGGAACTACTATAGACACCTGGCGATCAAAATATGGGTGTCTGCAAGATGAAATACGCAAACAAATTTCATTTTTCAGTGTCCGAGAACCCCAAAATGTATTGTGTAGATCTCCCATTGGTAAGAGTAGGGGACTAGGGGGATAGCAAGTATGCATGCAAAAAAACAACTTTATGTACTAAGTACTTAAGTTAGGTTAACACAAGAAACGATCTCATGAAATCAAGCTCGATTTATATCATGAAAATATGAAATTGGTTAAGCTTACATGTCAATGGGTTCAACTGAGACGGAAGTGCTAAAGCTCTCCCGGCATATCCCGCATATTGCTTCACCAATAAGGTTCTTCATGCCAACGGATACCAAGTAAGACAATACAAGTGAGCTCACCGATCATTGTTTGATCCTAAAGCTAAACAAATAAACATGTTTGCGATGTGTCTTAAATTCATAATATGACTTCCAAAAAGTTGTGGGAAAAAGTTGTTGCATAAACTTCCATGCGGCACTCCACACTAGTTCCATGAGTACAGAAAGGACAGCTAAAAATTGTGTCAAGTTTATCCATCCTCTTCTTTGGTGGATTTCCTTTTTCCCATTATAATATTATAATAGCTGACAGCATCAAATAACATAAGAGGATTAGAAAAATGATGTGGAAAGCAAAGTGAAAACTTAACAATCAACATAGGTTGCAATCATTAAATGTGTGAGGTACTAACAAAATAAACACGAACAATATAAATCGCACGTTTTATCAGAGAAGGCTTTCGTGAGACAAGTACTCCAAAGGATATATCTAGCATATAATAACATAAAACATCCGAGCCTTAATCGCAAAAATATTTGGGGTCGGCTAAAAGGATATATATCTAGCATATGAGGCAAGGAAATCTGCCTTTCAGAAGAAAAAAAATTGTTTAAGTCAACTCTTCTAGTTGCACCCATACCAAGATGGGCATAAACACTAGAATAATGAACACAATTACAAACAGAATGTGCAGGTTGAAATCCACCATGAGATCACATTGCCTAACACAATCAATAAAGTCGATTATCTATTATGTGAGCACTATTCCTATGAAAGGAATTAATGACCAGTTTGGCTGTTAATTGCATGATTTGCATCTCAGTTGAGTAAATACTCATTATTCATTGATTCTAAATCATGATGAAATAAAGTAAAATAACTCATCAAACTGGTTGTGCTTTTTCTTGTGAAGTAGAATAGCAGTGTCGACTTATCCTTGTTACTTTATTTGACTTCTCTATCTTTGGAATACTGGTAGAGTACACCACTTCACAGACAGTATGAAATAAAGTCAAACTTGTAATTTTCAACATTACTACAGATATACTCTTACACTTGAGGGGGGGGAATAAAAATAAAATAAAATTAATTGTATTAGTATGCTTAATTTTAGTAAACACTGCACACCCAGATTACTATATTGGGCGAACTTAGAACTACGATCTCGAACTGAAGAACGGCGAATTATTTAACTTTCGACACTTTGAGTAATGTTGTTGTAGTATTGTAAACAAACCCATCTCAGAAAATATTTCATCAACTCAACACCTACTAAATCAAATGAAGATAGAAAGTGGACAGACTATTCATTGAGGTGAAAGTTGAACATGGAATACTATCAGCTAAGATAAGTCTTCTTGCATACAATACACACAAGTGACACAGAGCAAGAAGATTGCCCTACAACTGAACAATTATGATCGTACCATGCTCCTATCCAAAGCACAAACCAACAAAATTTATCAACCAAGTTATGTTGGCTGACACGTCTATAATTTCCAAATCTTGCAATAGAGAAGGCAAGAACTAACACATGGCAGTTCAGAACAAGGCCTTGTGATAATTGGAGACTACAAGGTACAAACTACCAAAAGCTCCATATAAATTTCTACTAAGAATGACAGTACAACAATCAAAGACAGGTTGTGTACCTAGCAACCGCAACATCTATAACTATATGGATCATATGATAAGTTACTTAGATCATTTGATTGATCTGATTAATTTTTAAGACTAGAATGGAAATGTGTTACGAGGCAGCATTATTTTCAATCAAATAGGAACCGTGAAGAGTTTCGGGCCTACATTCCACACAACTTTAAGCTAAGCATTTCTTTGGAAGAATAATTTAGCCGAATGCAAGGGAGGATAAAATCCCTAGTTTGGATAGAAAATTGAATTCAGGGGATTTGTAGGGGAAGGGAGCAAAGAATTCTAGTTTACAGTTTACAATATAAATTTATTCTTAATAAAATATAAGAAAGAATTGGAGGGGAAACTACAAGCTCCCTCCGCTCCATTCACCTCTTCACCCCTCCCTCGTATTTTTATATACAAACAACATACAAATAGCAAAAAAACACATGAAAGCAGAAATATTGAACAAATAGCTAAACAAAAAGACAGTCCTAAATTTGTGACTAACCCAAAGAACAAATATTGAACAACCAATGTTATTCGAAAGCAGAAACACGTAGTAAAACAAACTAGTCGACAACTCACATTTTGTAGTAAGAAACGGTATATTCAGGACCACAACAAACAGGAACAAGATGTTCATCAATGACAGTCATAACGTCACCACAAATGGTCGATAACTCTGATTCCACCTTTTGTCTGTACTCCTTAATCTTCTTCACATTCACTTCATTCCCTCTCGACTCCTCCTTTTGCTCGATGGATGACAGGATCCTCCAAGCTACCCTCCTTGAACCCACAACATTTTTGTATCCAACTGACAACAAATTCCTCTCCTCTAGCTATCGTCGGTTCCACGTTAAGCTCAACTACTTTCTTCATCGCATCTACAATTTCTGCACCAATACAATTTCTAGTACTACATATTAACTTCATTTCATAAAAAAGAGATCGACAAATAACAATCAACAATCACATAATTAATGAGAAATACATTGTGTACTTGGGTTAATCTCAAATTATCTCATACAACGACCACTAATCCTTCCAAGAAACGACTCATAATGATGAAATTTCTCGAGATCATCACATACCCGCCAAAGAAGGGATACTTTGAGACACACCCAAGAAACAGTACTTGGTAGAGTTTCCAACCTCACCTTAGTACCTAAATCTATTTCCAACTAACTTATAAAAGCTAACACACACAAATCTCTTTCTAACCTCACTTCACTACTTCAGTACCTAGATATACTTTCAATAACAAAATGACAAACAAAAACTTAAATCAGTTAATTATATTAGACAAAAGGATAAATACCTAGAATCGAAGAGTAAAGAGGTCGACAAGACATAGCGGTGTATGCATTGGGGTTATAAACGACCATTGGTGGTCGTCTTTCTTCACAGGAGGGTGGTTGCCTGCTTGTTTGTCGATGGTGCGGCGGGAAATTTTGGCCCAACGTGGTGGTCGTCGGTTGGGTGAAAATCGGCAGAAAGGTAAGACAAACTACAACTCTACAAGCGACAACAAAGGTGGGGGAACGGAGGTTGGCGGTGGAGGTTATTGGCGAGCAGGCGGCAGACTATCCATTGTTGGCGTTGGAGGTTACCTAGGAGAGATGAGTAAAAGCAATTAATTAGGTTATTAAGAAAGAATGTTTCAATAGGATTTAATAAGGTTGATTGTATTTGTGAGGAAATAACTCGTCGTTTACATGGGTTTATTAACGTCGATTGTTATTGCTTATGATAAGTGGTAACTTATAAGAAGTATAAGTAGGTTAGTTATGTCGATTTTGCAATCTTCATGAAATAATCGACATGAAAAGATAGTTTTTTTGTAGTGATCCAAGTACTAAACCCTTCGCCCTTATCCGAGAAGTGGGTCGATCCTAGGAAGTACCACAATCACAGACGGGCATCCTGCACCGGTGTGTTGGGTATTCGACCCTCTAGTACCGCCACCCTCTCGAAGTGGTTGGTAATGTGCGAACTTACCAGAGCATGAGACGTACTGTAAGCGTCACGGTCCAAGCAATCCCCGATCCAACCCCGGATCTCGTCATTATCTAACCTAGGGCCCTCAGCAGCCCACCTAATCACCTCCGGACCCCAGGGCAAACCCGTAATAACCAAAGTCCATTAAAGTCATCCCGACCACCCCAAAAGACATATGGAAGGTCGAGGTAGGGTCGTGAAGCGATCCATAATCGCTCCAATCACCATAAGGTTGCACTTGGTCTTGCAACCAACCACTTGAACCCAGTGTCCGTCCACGGGACCTAAAGCCATCCCCGAGATAATCTCCTTTGCCGCGGGGCTGAGATTCTGAGAATAAATCTCCAAGCACGACGTAAAACCCGAGAAGGCCCTCATCGGACCTGGGGGCTGCAAACTGAGATAATACAGGCATAAGCAAACCAAACGGGTTCAACCGAAATTTAAAGCCTAAACTAATAAGCACGAGTCAAGATACTCACCAGGCCGTTCACGACACGGCTAGAGACGTGCAAATCAGGACGAAACAATAACTGATGACTGTTACAATCCTGAGCCCAAGGGGGATCCTCGTAACCAACCTCCTTACCCTCGTGTACCGGATCTGGGACACGAGCCCTCCTGGAAACCGTCACGGGTTGTCTATGCCTAGTAACCCTATCGAAGTCGTCCTCATTTATGACCCCTGGTTCACGACGCTGCGATTTGGAACGTTTCGTCGTCTCTTACGAACCCCCCGGGGAGTCAGCGAGCTCGTCCCGGCGGCCTCACCACTAGTACTAGTCAAAGCAGCCCCCTCGGGATGCTCAGTATCATCTCTAGCTGCGAAACCAAACCAAAACATAAAAGTGCGCCTCAAGTCAGGTCAAAGCAGCACAGACTGGTCAAAATAAGCTCAATGTTTCGGACAAAGATATCAAAATTCCGAAAAGTCCATCAGCCCCCATTTTTTAGTCCGGACACAATAAAAGTGATTTCGGGAAAATCCGACATCGTTATGGTACTATTTGGTTCATCGTAAATCACACAAACCCTCACGGAATGCCCTAGAGTGCATTCTAACTCACAAGGGTCGACGTGAAAGTCACCCATAACTTCACAAACACTAATCGAGCAAAATTATGAAGGTCAAGTACGGGAGTAACCGGGAAAACGATCTCTAGACCCTAATATTTTGAATTTACCCCATGGGAAGCCATGAGTGCACCTCAAAACCTCCTATCAAACTTATAACTATCCTATCAAGCTCTATTCGACCCTAACATAACAATGGGACCAAGAATGAACATCAAAACCTAGCAAATTCAAAATGCCCAAATCGATTTTTGAGGTTTAAGCAAAATCGACCCACAATCAATCAATCCTCAAGAATTTCTCACTTGCTTAGAAGATAGGGTAGACTCCCAATCCTCAAATCAGGTAACAAGGGCTTACTAAACCTCAAACATCAATAACTTCAAAAAGGTTCACTAAGACAGAATTCGATCTAACCAAAGAATATCGAAAGGAAAGATGGTAGAGTAGAAGAATCGGACAAGGATTCGTCAAGAGAATGAAAATGAGAATTTATAAGGGAAGAATTGGAAAGATAGAGGCAGGGAGAAACGGATCAAAGATTCTAGATAACTAAAATCTAAAACGAGAGAATCTTCGGGCCTCAAGAGTTTCACAAAGGAACTAACGGTAGCTTCACCTTCTCGTAGACGAACAATCACACAAGTCTTGGGTCGCTCCATCTGGATCTACTGCAACATCATGGCACAGGAAGCTACTCTTGATCATCTGGCCAGTAGCATAAGCAAACTGAACCGGAGCAGAAAAGTCACCATCGACATCTTTCTTGGAGCACCAAGTTGTCCACTCGAATCAGCAGGCGTTGAGAGTTCTAAGCAGGTCTTGTCCCAATCCGGAGCAACATCATATCAACATCTTGTTCATTCATCTTCTTCTCGATAAAAGAAACAAATATTCAATGCTAGTCATTGAGTTACAAAAACATATAAACTTAACAGTTAAGTCCTTATTTTGTTTCCACCCATCTCTCGATAATATTTCTTTAATGTTCAAATCATTTACTAGTATTTTTACTAACATCAGGTGTAAGCGTCGGAAGCAACAATGCTCTGATACCAACTGTAATCCCCTAGAAATTCTAACGCAATACAGTGGCGCAAACACTGTAGAGTTGGGACTAGAACACACTGACAAACTATATCTTATTAAAAGAAATGGTAAGTCAATACAAATGCCTCTTTTTACAAAAGGGCTAAAAGTAAAATCTCCAAACGGGTTTATACAAATCCATAAATTACAAGAATAAAGAAAGAGTAGGATCCACGCTACTCGCTAGCTCTTACCCAAAACCCAGCAGCAAATACCTGTCATGTTATAAACATAACAGCCACGTCTGTGAGGACACTACTACAATTGAGCACTTGGGCCACGGAGATTTGGTCGCCACGACGACTTGTGCCACGGAACTTTGCCGTGGCAAATAGTTTAGCCACGGGAATTTATCACTTGCGCCGCGGAAATAAATGTGGCTAGGATATATATGGACCAAATGCTTAGCCACGGAAGAATAATTCGTGGCGCAAGTGTAAAATTCCTGTGGCTAGACTGTTTGCCAGGGTAAATTTCCGTGGCGCAAGTCATCGTGGCAACCAAATTTCCGTGGCCCAAGTGCTCATTTGTAGTAGTGGGAGTAACTCAGACGTTCTCCCAGCCATGTTATACCATATGGAAAAATAATAATATTACTATATCAAAATAATTAAAATGGAAAACATTAAATGATGTAATAAAAATAAGCTTTCGGAGAAAACTTAAAATATTGGAACAATAAAATCAGAACAAGTTTTCCGAAGAAAATTTCAAATATTTGTCAACCTGCAAAACAAAATGTATCGATAATAAAAAAGTATTCAAAATGGCGTTATGGATAGGATTAGTGTAGACGGCTAGACTTTAAGTAGGAGAATACTAAAACTAGCTTCGATAACTTAGTTCAAACAAATCAAACTTCGGTCTCTAACTAGGCTACTCAACCATAATAGGGCGGCAACTTATAAATGCGTGACCCTAGCAAGGATTGTGATCATACAATCCTTCCGGTAAGAAATGGGCCCCAAAATCCTCGAACGCAGCTGACCATTCTTGATTGATTGGCACTCTATCCAATCTGATGTATACTCTGTCCTCCGGGGATTGTTTGTTATTCCATGTATAGAATGCTCCAGTCGCCGGACAGTCCATTAACTCACATTGATTGATACAATTCTGTAAGGGGAAAGCTTCATTTGGATTAAAACTCCCACCCAATCTTTCCTCAGGAGTAAGGACACAGTTAAAATCTCCCACTACAATCTAAGCCCCTTGCATACTGCAGCTAATCTGATGTAGGTCACTCCACAAATCCTTTCTATCCGCTATCAAATTGAATGCATACACAAATGTGATATTATATACCACATTCCCCACATTGTCCTGAACTGTACAGTGAATCAATTGTGCTGTGTACTTGTGGAACTGAACCAAGCATTGTTTAGGATCCCAGACGATCCAAATTCTTCCTCGTTGATGCATATGACTATTTGTGGAGATACTCCACTTATTGAAACTATGGCTCATCACCTTATTCACATTCTGAGAATTAATCTCGGTCTCTAGCAAACCAAATAAGCCTATATTATTCAAGTCTAAGAATTTATTTGTATCACACTGTTTCTCCAACCTATTCATCCCCCTCACATTCCAAAAACCCATATTCATGGGTTAGTATGAGCTTTGGGGGTTACCTTGTTACCTCCTCCAGAGGCCTGCTTCCTTATGAGAATTTGCTTGAACGAAGGGCTTTTATTCTCTTCAGTATCACTAGTTCTAGCCTTGGTTATCACATTGATACTCTACTCAGTTCCCTTCTCTCCCGTCCCATTCTCCTTCATGTTGGGCTCAACACTATTATGCACCTTCTCCTGATCAACACCCTTCTTGGGCATATGAGGATAATTTATAATGGTTGCAGCTGGTTCTAATGTGTCTTTTTGACTCTCCTGCCCATGACTTTTCTGTTTTCCCACTATTTTCCACACCCTCTGCTTCCTCTCCACTGGCTTATTCAATTGGGCTCTACATTCTTTCTTTTCATGTCCCATTTTCTTACATTTTTCACAGAGCATGGGCTTCCAGTCATACTCAACATTAACCTTCAGTAAGGTCCCGTTCTCATCCTTGAATTGCACATACTCAGGGAGCCGTTACCCCAGTGTAACTTCAATTAGGACTCGTGCAAATTCAAGCCGTGTTTTCTAAGCAGTGGCCTCATCTCCTTTAATCATTAGACCAATGATCCCAGCAATCTTATTAAGACTTGCACCCCAGAATTTTAATGGCAGTTTGTGAAGGCGAATCCAAGTTGGCAGCACTTTCACTTCCTCCTTTTCCAAATCTATATCCGGTAACCATTCCTTGATGATCACAGGCTTATTATCAAATAGATGATAACCCGCCTGTAGAACAATGTTCTTGATGGCTTCCGTAGGAAACCTCACTAGAAAAACTCCATTCGGAAAGAATGAAATTTTGTCTATGTTATGGTTCTTCCATATCCTCTTCAAGTATCCTTCAAGCACTTGCCATGGAGGGTTCGCCCCTACAACAAAACCATAAATAGAGGATCTCCAGTACTCTATCTCAGGCTGTACATCGTCCACCGACAATTGCAGAATCTCTTCATTGATCACCTGTACGGTATTATTACGTTGCTTGGTAAACCATGGTCCTTCTTCATCATCTTGGCTCTTTTGGGTATCCTCATCGGCACCAGTTTCTTGCTCATCATTAATATAACCCTCAACATCATCGTCCTGAAAATCATCCTGAATATCATACGGAGGGATTCCCAGAATATCCTGCATGGATTTCTCAGGCAGTGGTACGTCTATAGTAGGGTTCTTCTCTGCTACGCTACTATCGTTATAGTTCTCGCGATCAATAGAGCGCTTCTTCTGCCTTCGCTTGGTAATGTTATTGATTGCCGGCGATCCCGGTGAGGACGACCGGACCATCGTGTCACAGTCTTCCAGCCAAATCGCCTTCATTTCGCTTCTTAGGGTTTCAAAATTCTATTGTCGTTGCACCACTTGTTATAGAAAATAAGTTATTAAAATAAGTGAAACGTATAGAAATAGCATTTCTAACGAAATTAACATTTTATTATTATCGTCGTTATCGTAACTTTAATATATGTCTAAATTTGTTACTCAAAATATAAATAAAATATAATAAGTCTATATATAGTATTTTATAAATAATAAGGAAATCGAGTTAAAACAATAAATTTTAAAAAATAGATGTTTTAGAGAAACGATATCAAAATTAATTGAGCCAACGAGTTTTATAAATTAAACGAGATTTTATAAAGCTTTCAAATTAGTTTTATCAAATAGATTTTATCAATAAATAAAAATGCTTTTACCAAAAACAATCAATCATAGACAAATGAGAAATTATTAGGGAAAATAGTCTCTACTAAAAATATATTTAAAACAAAATCGACTACTTTCTCATTTATTAATATAAGTCGTAAATTGAAAGTTATTTATTGAACAAGTATACAAATCTCAATTATAATATAAAAATACGATTTTGAGTTAAAATTATAAATTAACGTAATGTGACGAAAATATGAAATCGACATTATTTAGTTACTAATTTCACGATAACCAACCAAATATTATAACGATCATAAATAAATATATTACTAACGATTTATAAAATGACATCAAAAACTGTAAAATATTTAAAAGGTACACAATTTAAAAATAATATAATAGCTAAATTAGAAAATCAAAGTTATAATATTTACTACATACTACTACTCAAACATACGATATGAAATCGAGTAACGTCCTAAAGTTACCTGGTAATCTTATGATGTACTTGCTCTCCTCGTATGGTCCAGGCTCCGTGACTTCAATATTAACGTCTTTAAGCTCCGAGTTGTAGGACCGATAGTCTTCTAAGCAAGCTTAATCGAAAATCGAATAGACAAAACAAAAGAATGAGAAAAGGGATTGGATTCGGGTAAAATGATAAACCAAAAATAACGAGGAAAGCTAAAACCAACACGAATGGATTGGAATTAATCGATATTCGATCAGGAATAGGGAAACGTAGAGACAAGGAATAGCGAAGACGTGAGGCAAGGGAATTGATGTCAAAAGGGAAACATGAAGGCCAAACTTAATCGAGTCGATCAACACAAGAACAAAATGACATGAGATGGTCTGAAAGTGACGCACAAAAAGGGATTGGGCACACTATCAAGAGTCACGGATAACACCAACAAAATGACGAGAGTAACAGTAACGAACAGAATATCAGTAAAACCGAGCAGCCGCAGTAGTGACAACATTATCAGTGACAAAAGTAGAGGAACGATGCGAGAACACGGATACAAAAGCAAGAGTGGTAACGGGAACGCACGACAAGGTGATAACGGCAACAGAACGACGAACACTAGTAACGAACCATTAGCAACGACGAGATACAAAATGACAACAGCAAACGAGTAAAAGTGTGACACAACATAGCAAATCAGCAACAAAACAAAGCGACTACGATGAACAGTTCCTCTCTGATATCAAACGAATAGAAAAACTATAACATATCAGCATCAATAACGCAGTAGCAGCAAGACGAAAAGCAACAAGAAGAAGAAGAAAAAGAAGAAGAACAATCAGCAGTAGCAGTACGGACATCACAGCAGCAGAAAGACGAGGTAGTAGATCCAGACACAACAGCATGACAAAGAAGTCAATCAGAGGGAGATGAACCAGCAACAAAATACGTAACAGCAGCACGAAATGCAACAACGAGAGAAAAAGAAACAAAGAACATCAGACACCAAACAGCAGCAGCAGCGAAACGTAGTAGCAGCAGTAAATAAAGCAGTGAAGAAGAAGAAGAAGAAGAAGAAGAAGAAGAAGAAGAAGAAGAAGAAGAAGAAGAAGAAGAAAAGAAAGGGAGAAGAAGAACGGGAACGAGAACAACCCAATGTAGCAACATGAGCAATAAGGCAACAATGACAAAACAACAACGACGAAAAAAGCAGCATCACAAGGCAGGAGAGATGAACGGAATTACCTTTCATCAACCAAGGCAATACGACAGAAACAGGCCGCCGACTGATCAACGACGACAGCGGAAATAAAACAGAGGAGAGGAGGATGCTGGCAGGCAAAACAAAATGAAGAAGCAAGGAGGAACGAAGAGGTGGAGGAGTGCGATGATGGTGATAGCAGAAAAAGAAAGGAGGTGAGCGGATGATAGATGATGGAGGTTGGTAAGGCGTGAAGAGAAAAAAAGAAAGGGGAGATGTATGTATGTTAAACAGTGGGATGAATCACAAAAAATGAAAAGACAATAAGTCATCACTCATCAGTTCAAGGAACCAACAAAGAAGGGAAAGGGAAATGAATCATGCACAATTAAATGGATCGGGTTAGAAATACGAATTAAACGAATTCTGTAACGATAAGTTCGCTGACCCATGAATCGAATTAAAACGAGTTAATAAGATTAATAAATAATCGGGTCGTCAAATAAAATGAGTAAATAAAGTACTCGAGACGAAAACGAAGCTTATAGAAATAAATAATTAGACGATGAAATAGTATTTCCCGTAAATAATAAATCTTCGATAAAGTGAATTAAATTGATTTCTCGAGGAAAGGAAATAGATGTTTTGAGGAAACTTAAAATAAATGAGCTTCGAGCCGAAAATAGAAATTCGAGCTTAAATATAAATAAATAGAAAGAATTTTAGAATTTTAATCGCCAAAATAGACTCTCGATAAGAATTAAATTAAATGTTTAAAATAAATCGAAACAAAAATCGAAATATGTTTTAATTATAAGTAGAGTTTCCGAGACAAATAGAACATTAGGAGTATGTAACGACTAAACGATAAATTTGTTTTATAATAATTTTAAGAATTACGAGTTAAATCTTAAACAAAATAAAAATACGAACATAACTTTAATTTAATTTAATTTATAAAACCAGGGGTTTTACACGCGATCCCGAGAACGAAAAGCCTAGAGCAAATAAAGCTCAACTCTCTCGAGCTCAGCCACCCATGGTCCCAGCTGTGTTTCAATGTCAGGGACGTCCTATAAGACAATACAAGGCCTCAGACGCCAAACACCTTAAACGAAGATAAACCATCAACAAAACAAGCAGAAGCAACATACCAATCTAAACTCCGCATCGCTAGCCGAGGCAAGAGCCCTCCTCGATGCATATGCACGGAAATGGTTCGCGACCGGCCATAGCCTTTGATGGGTAGCCGAGGATACCTGAACCACAAAATCAGGCAAGTTAACCACAAGCACCTAAACTACAAAGGCAAACTCAAAACAAACCACCATGCTTACCCGGTATACCCGATCATGCCACTCCATGCCAGCATCCAACTCCTCCACAGAACAAGGAGGAAGGGGCTCGGTGTACGCCACGCCCGCCGCATCCACCGTAAGCAGTGTCTGGTGTAAGTCTGGAGGCTGAACGGCATCAACCGGATCCATTAACTAATAAACAAAACAAGATCATTTCTTGGATGACCCTATCTGAGCAAAGCTAGAAACAAAAATATCAAAACCAAAAACTCACCACGATGCAATGACAAGCGAATCGCTGACAAACGTGGGACACTTACGAGGCGTCAGACACCAGCAGCGCATAGCCTCCCACGACATCCCTATCCTCCCTCATGAAACTCAGCAAGAGTAGGAGGCCTGAACGTCATCCTCGGAGGATCGAAAGGAACCTCGAACTCACCGTAGAGGCATTGGCGAACAAGTCTTTCCCCAAGATACCACACCGGGCGGATTAGCGCATGAAGGAGCCTTCTCGGATAACTCCTCGGCCTCAGCTCAGCCGCCACATACTCAGGCAAACCTAAGTAGTTGACCTAGGGACGGGCTATGAACTGCAAAACAGAAACACAACATATCAAAACTCAACACTTGGGGGCTACCTTGGCAAACAATTATAAAGATTAAAAAGGCACTCAAATCCTCAAGGTGCGGCTGGTTCACCAGCACATTCTCAGCTGCGTAGTGGCTTGTAGTTGACTTCGACCGAGCCAACCTCTTCTCAATCCCAGCAGAGAACCTAGTCGGATGGACATACACCATCATAGGTGCCAAACATGGAAAATAAGAATATATCCAAGCCTGAAAAACCCTAAAGCATACATCAACAACCGAAAAAGAAGGAAAACATTAGGCTACCAATCACTACGAGCAAAATAACGTACCTCCAGCACGAGACCTGGACCCATAATGGGTATCGCCGACCCGATGGCCACCTTCTATGGTCTCACCATCGCTTGCAGACAACGGGTCATCTCAGCGAAACTCGCTGTCACCCAATCAAAACGTTCCAGCTGACCCAAATCAGCCAGAAGGGGCAAAATCTTGGTGTTGAACCTCTCGCCCTTATCGGAGAAGTGTGTGGAACCCAGAAAGTACAACAACCACAAACAGGCATCCTGCACCGGTGTTGGGCACCCGAACCTCCAACGCTCGCACCCTCTTAAAATGATCAGTGATATACGAACTCGCCAAGGAGTAAGACGAGCCATACACTGCAGGCTCCAAACAATCACCGATCTAGCCTCTAACCTCGTCACTATCCAACCTCGACCCCTCCATGGCCCACCTAATCGTTTCAGGTCACCAAGGCAATCCCGTAATCACCCCAAAGTCCTCCAAAGTTATCTCGACTTCCCCAAACAGCGTACGGAAAGTTGAGGCAGTATCGTGGAAGCAATCTACCGTCACCCTAATCATCATCAGGTTACTCCGAACTTGCCAACCAACTAACTGAATCCAGTGATAACCCAAAGGGCCTAAAGCTGTTCTCATGATCAGATCCTTAGCCTCGAGTCTCAACTTCTGCAAAAATATCTAAAGGCACGTCGTGTACCCCGAGAACGTTCTCATTTGGCCTGGGGGCTGCAAAAAAAGAAATAGCAAAATAATGCAAATCCCGTCAAACAAGCAAAACCATCTTCATAAACTCAAGCAACATCAAAATAGTCAAAAGGGCATACCGTGTTGTTAATAGTACAGATCGACACGTGCAAATCCGGGCAAAACACCATCTGACTCCCGTTCCAATCCTTCGCCCTGGAAGGATCCACGAAAGCGATCTCATCGACCGCAGGCATCACCCGGGTACCTCGCTGTCTCCTGTGAGCTATGACGCGAAGCTTCCTCCTCCGAATATGATCGTAATCCTCCTCGTTAAACACGTCGGGCTCGAGTCTAGGCTGATGCACACTCTACCTCCTTCTACGAACGGTGCTCAAGGTCGACATACCCGCCTCGAGAACCTCATCCTCCTTACCAGCTAGAGGCACCATAGTAGGACGTCCTGCATCATCTCCAGCTGAAAACAAGGCAAAAAGAACCATTTCAGGTCAAGTCAAATAACCCGAAACAGGTCAAAACAGGTCCAAAATTTGCAATCAAGCTATCAAAATTTCGAAAAGCATCACCGACCACACTTTTGATCACGGTCACAATGAAAGCAGTTTCGAAAAAATCGGCCATCGTTACAGCCTCATACGGTCTGTCGTAAGCCTCACGGTCTCACACAAAGCAACCTAAAGTGCATACCGGGTCACGAAAATCGACATACAAGCTACCCATAACCTCCTAAGCAAGGAATTGACAAGTTTACGGGAATCAAACATGGGAGGATCGGGAAATCGACCCTAAACCCTAGAAAATTTGGATTTTGGCCATGGGAAGACATTAAAAGACCTTCAAGCTTCTATTTCAAGCTAATAATCACGTTTACAAGCTCTATACTAGCTCAATTCGTAAGTGTGATTAAAATCAAGCAAAAACAAAGCCCCCAAATTGATTTCTAGGGTTATAAAATTTTGACCAAAATCAAACACAATCAAGCATAAAATCGACATGGGTGAGTAAAGAACACTTACTTGGGGTCGACATTGTCGAGAATGGTGAAGAATCGTGCTTGAAATCAAAGGAAACGGCAAAAATGGCGATATGAAAATGAACCTGGTGTTGCGTCTTGTTTCGAACGAAATAAATCAATAGACCCCAATTTCGTGTTCTTATTTCAAATCCGGACCACGGGAGCTTAGCCGTATCAGCTTCCGCGCCTCAGAATCAAGCCACACGAACCCCCGCGCCTCATAATCAAGGCGCAAGAGGGCTCGCGCCTATTCTGCTAGCCTAAAACAAATCCTAACGCGTTCAACGAGTTCAAGGAATCCTAGGATACGTGTTCCGGATCTCACAAAGAAACACAACGTTACTATCATCTTCTAAATCCCCAGTAGACCCCCATATAAGGTAGATCTCCGCGCAACACAACCCGTTAAGCAAAAAAAACAAAAATCCCCAGCGAGACCTATCAACTCAAGCAAAGCTACTCCTATGCCGAATACGAATATCTACACCCTAGCAAAAGCACGAGATAAAAATCCACTTCCCCAGCAAATACAACCCCAAACAACCAAGCTATATCCTCAGCAGAAAGATCATAAACCTAAGATCCAAGCCCATCATCAACACGAAACAGCGAAAGCAAAACACGAAGCAGAAGCAATACAAATACAATTACGCACTCGCCCAGAGTATGCACTCGTTAAGAGTCTATACAATGATCCACGGAAAGATCGAAATGCAAGTACGATTATGCACTCGCCATGAGTAAGCACTCGTCAAAAGCTTATGCAGCCACCTGTAAGACAAATCAGCAATCAGCCACCCGTAAGGGATATTACAATTCATCAATACAACCACTCGCAAGGGATTAATATGATTCAGTGTATCCACCCGCCGGCTCAAAGTTGAGGGGCACGGGAGCTAAAGATAAAGACTTGTACCCTTAAGCACTCCATGCTTGGAATGACTCTCATTGCCAATGGTTTCGGACATCCGGAAACTGTCGATTCTGAGTAAGGGGTGAGGGTACGTATTGGGAAGCCAAAATCCGATAGATGTCAACACCCAATCCCGCCCGCACTATAGCGACCTCTACTAATCAATCGATGGGGTGATAACCTTGTTGTTTTGTTTTGGCGAAAGTACTGTAACATTCATTGTTTTCACCCTATAACTTTTGCTACGTCGGTTGTTTTAGGACAAGTAAGTTTTGTCGTCGAAGTAGTTGTGTTTACATTCTTTGCATGCGATTTCACGTGACAAGCAGGCCATGAAAAGATGCACATAGAAGAGTAGAGAGTACTAGTATTATACATATTAGCAAGTTAGTTTTAACGCGATAATACGGATATTAGTCATTCTTGTTATATACCTTACCAGGTATTCTGCTTAAGATGCGTCGGTTCGTTATGACCAAAGATGCGTCGAACCTAGTAAGGCGAGCACCCGGACTAATGCGGAACCCGATCATCACTTTGTTCATTTTTAGCTTATTTACGTTTTGATTTCCGTGTTAGGTGATTTAGCATGCGATTATAAGGTCATAAAAGCAATAAATCATACGAAAAACTGTAAATGCGAATGTAATTAAATCACATTGTGAGGAGTTGCACCCTCGGAATATACACTAAACGGGACACGATGCATAGATAGTTGAGAACGGATCTCGGAATTACTCGGGTCTATTTAGTGTATTTTAGTGTTTGCGGTTGAGGTTGGGACGTTACATGTTTTAGTATGTGTTTGTGGACCTAATGTCCATGTCTAGTATTATCGTAGTGCATAATAAAAGAAAGTGCGAGGATGTAAAGTTTTGTTTAGATGAGAACCTAGTGACGACACGGCTTTAAAGGTGGATCCTCCTAGCTTGCCAAGTGATTTCGGCAGAGTTTCGTTATTGTTGACCCCTCCTGCGGCTACTCCGGCGGAGCTCCATTACTATTGGCTGATTTTGCGGCTAATCCGACAAAGCTTCGTTCTATAGCTAGCGAACAAAGGCACCTCGGGATCGAGTGGAGTGCTCGAAGGTGAAGAGTAGCGTCGATATCGCTTTTATCGGAACTACGATCGAGTGGATCATTAGCCTCGGGTGTCGGAGTGCGAGCCCTTAACGAGAAACTCTTACGAGTGAAGGGGGAAGAGAATTGGAGAAGATGTGTTGAAATGAGGGGATGGAGGGGGGTATTTATAGGTGTTTTCGGCCCTCGTCACCCGGATGGACGCTTGAGTCCAGGCGCACCAAGACTCAGGCGCCTGGATTCAGGCTTGGGAAGACTCACGCGCGCAAGGTGCGGCACTTGGTGTTTTGAAGATACGATTTTGATACTTTCCAAAACTGAGAGGCGGGTGTATGATACGTAGCTTGGGGGTTAAGGTTTCCTTTCCTTGACCTAGCGCCGTGTTGCTTAGCGGGCCTCGGGCGTGCATCCCGGGGTTTGCTTGGCGCGGTGCTGACTCGGTTCAAGTTTCAGGACCGACTTGGGGTCCCAGTGTCAGAATTGACTCTAATTAGTGTCTATGCGACCATAACGACACGACTAAGGCTGTCATCATGTTAGTTTAATTTTTTCGAGTAATTTATTTCTTTCATTCTATAGAAAAACTACCTAAAACATCGTGAACCCGCGACTCGTTGCAGTCCGATCGTCATCGGGTGTTTGTTGGACACTTCTGCAGCCGCCAGGTCCAAATTTGCGTGTCTACACATGGAACGATGGTTATACTGAGGAAGGATGGCATTCCTACTTGCAGGCTAATGGGCTAACTGGTATCAAGTGGTCAATCTCGTGGTGGCATATCAGTGGACAGGCCGGGTTTCCCTTCTCATCCTCGACTCATGTTATGCAGATATTATCCTTAAGGGATCCAGTTTATATTTACCTGAGCGAGTTCTCGCGCCAAATGGGGGTGAGACCAACCATATCGTAGGTTCCTAGAGGTGCTCCTAAGTCTGAGCCGTGGACGGAAAGTTCTCTTGGGGAATTTAAGATGTCCTGGAGATGGAAGTTTTCACGTCCCATTGTTATAAAAAGCGCTCGACCGACCAACCTTACTTTTTTCCGGCGGGGGGGGTTTATGAATACCCGTCAGGAGAGAGTAGGTCGAAAGATAGGAAGACCATGGTGCTAGAGGATAAGGAGGCGACTCAAGGCAACGTCACTAAGTGCCTGACCAAAGACAACGTTACCAATCCTAGTGCCGTCAGTTCATCTATAAGGGTCAAGACCGACGAAACCCTTATTGAAAATGTGAGTGACGAGGTGAAATATGCTTGGCTGGGCTCGCCTTTGGCTAGGGTGGTTGAAGCTTGCGTTAGGAGGGGTCGATGGTGAAAAACCCAAACAAGCACACCCGAATGGCAAGGATGAAAAGGAGTTGGACCGGTAGAGCTCAGCCGTCTGTACTATGTTCTATTAATTGATATTATGTGGCGTATTAGTACTATTTTTTGAAGGGTTTAGACATGTTGTCGCTTTCCGGGATAGCCGAATTTCGGATACTTGATGTAAAGGGCCTCAACAAAGGCTCGATTTGATTGATTTTTTTTATTAATGAGAAGCACATTTTTTTACTCTCTTTTTTTTGTGGTGGCTCGCAACTCGATTCTTCACTTTGCTCCTTCCTCGACTCACCTTTTTGTTTTCTCTTTTTTTGCTTTTTTTTGCTCTCTTTTTTTTGACGGCTCGCAATTCGTTTCTTCATTTTGCCCGGGGCGCCCTTTTGGGTTTTCACCCCGTCCTCGGCTCGTCGCTTGTGCTTCGTCATTTAAATCACTCGTTAACCGGAACGTGGGGAAGAGGTTCTGATTTGCATGTGAATCGAGTAATCGATTTTGTTATTTTTGTTGGTTGTACCCTTGGAAAGGTTGCCTACGTATCCGTATTTAGACGGAATCAAACCATGTTCGTAGTTCATTTTTGATGTGAGTGATTTTGCTTTAGACCCGTTATGCCAATTATAGATGAGAATTATTTTTAAGCGTTTTGTATGGGTTTTCACCCTAGTCCGGAGATAAGGATAGGGTTGTCGGGAAGTTCTGGGATAGTATCGTTTGAGTTGGTGCATGTTGGTTGGGGTCGAGAACTCTTGACCGTCTAGGTCAGTAAGGATCACGGCGCCCCCCGTGAGTATCTTCTTGACGAGGTAAGGGCCCGCCTAGTTTGGTTTGAATTTCCCTCTAGTGTCGACGGGAAGGGGTGCTCTATTGGATTTAACCACTAGGTCTCCCTCATGTACGTTTTGGTATTTGACTCGTTTATTAAAGGCTCGTTGTATTCATTATTGTTAGGCTTCCACATTGGACAATGCGTGTATTCTACGCTCATCTAAGAGTACTAGCTCATCGTAACGTTTTTGGGTTCCATTCTTCTTCGGGAATGCTGCTTTTGACTAGTATCCTTAGTGAGTGTATTTCTAACTCTATGGGCTACACGGTTTTGGAGCCGTAAGTTAGGTAATATGGTGTGGTTCCGGTGGGTGTTCGGTAGGAGGTTCGCTATCCCCATAATGCGAAGGGTATTTTGTTTGGCCAATCCCGGTAGTTGTCTATCATTTTCTTAAGGATAGTGACGATGGTTTTGTTTGCTGCCTCTACAGCCCGATTTTTCTAAGGTCTGTAGGGTGAGGATTCATGTCTTTGGATTTTGTACTTGTCTAAGAGTTTTTGGGTATCGGCCCTGAAATGAGCCACCTGATCAATGACGATCTCACATCGTATACCGTAGCGACAGATAATGTTTTTTTTGCAGGAATTTGACTACCTGTTTGGAGGTTAGTATGGTGTAAGAGTGGAGGTTAATATGGTGTAAGAGGCTGCTTTTACCCATTTGGTAAAGTAATCAACGATCACTAGTATAAAACTGTGTCCACCGGTTCCGGATGGGTGTACCTTTCCTATGATGTCAATTCCCCAGGTAGAGTAGGGCCAGGGTGTTGATATGATGTGGAGTGGATATGGTGGTAGGTGTTGGATGTTGGCGAATATTTGGTAGTTGTGACAGTGACGGACATGACGCCGGCTGTCGGCCTCTAGGGTGACCCAGTAGTAGCCTAGTCTCATTATTTTTCAGGCCAATAGGTGAGCGCTCATGTGGGGTCCGCATTCCCCATCATGTATTTCTTCCATGACTTTCTCGGATTGGATTTTGTTTATGCATCTAAGGAGTACTCCTTGTGGGGTTCGTTTGTATATTAATCCTTGGTTTAGGACGTAGTGGGCGGCTTGTATTCGTAAGGCTCTTTTGTTTTTGGTGTTTGTGTTATGTGGGTATGATCTGTTTGTTTTGAAGTCTAGGATCGCTTTGTACCAGGGTTCTTCAAGGGTGTCGTCGGTTTCTATATTGTTGATGTAGGCGGGTTGTTCGCTTCTTTCTACGCAGATAGGCATAGAGAAAAGATTGTCGGGCATGTTTATTAAGTTGATTTTCTTCGTGGGGTATGTGTATGAAGTTGATTTCGGTTAATTCCCGAGATATTGTTTCTATTTCGGTTTGGTATGGGGCTAGGCTTTCGCTATAGACCTTCCATGTACCCGTGGCTTGGTTGACTACTAGAGATGAATCTCCATGGACTCTAAGCTTTTTAACTCCTAGAGTTACGATGGCTTTTAGCCCTATTAGACAAGCTTCGTATTCGGCTGCGTTGTTGGTAACCGGGAAGTCTAGTTTGACTGATATGGGTGTATTGTAACCTATCGGTTGTTGACTGTGTGGGTTTCTTATGTTGTGCTTTTTGGTTGGGGTGTCATTTGTGGGTTGAACTTAGGGTAATTGTTCTTGATCTCATTTTAGGGTGAAGTCAAGTGGGCCGTTTGTTGTTGCCCTTACGCTTTTATTAATAGTTATCGATAAATGGCATAGTATCGAGTTTCAAGCATGAAAATGCGTTATTAAAAATCAAGCAATTGTCGAGGCATGTTTGTAAAAGATAAAGGTTATTTTATTGATATAGTTAAGCAGGCTAGGTGCCCGTGCTATTGTTTGATGGGGAGGTGGAGGACATGTCCCCTCGCACCTCCCGAACTCGATGCGTAAAAAGAAAAGATTTATCATTACTTTAAGTCTAGGCCATAAGATGAACTAGACTCTGAATTGAAGGCTGATTGACACGTCCCTAGAAGAACCTTCGTTGGTTGGGCTCTCGGCGCTCGTGCGGGTCACCCTCTTGTTGGGCTTGGTATCGAGAACTAGTGCTCCTCCGAAGACATCCTACGGGGACGTAGACTCCCTTATCGATCAGGTATTGCACTTCATGCTTGAGCTCAGTGCACGTTTGGGTCTCATGTCCCTGACCCTGATGGTATAGGCAATGGGCATTTGGATTCCAAGCCACCCCTCTCTTTTCTATGGGCGGGTTTGGAGTAGGTCCTATTGGCTATAACAACCAGGCCTCTTGTAACTTCCTGAGGGCTTCAGCATAGGACTCTCCTAACTCGGTGAATTGCCTAAAGGGTCACCGAAAGGTCGTGGATTTGGTTGGATGTGCGAGTCTGACATGCTCGACATACGGGTCTCCACTCAGTACCAACTCTCGCCCTATTGGTCTCTCATGGGGTTTCCTCTCGGGTCCTTCTAGGGTCTCGAGGTGACGCCTGACATCGTCGATGGAGGAAGAGATTGATGACACTAGCCCTAGGATGTGCCATGGACTACGTTCATCAGAGCGTTGAGTTGGTCAATGCTATTTTCGTTGCCGTTTGATGCCATTCCTAAGGCTACGGAATAGAACATGAAAATGAGGCTGGGTTCACCAGACGATTTAAAGACTCGAGGAGTGTTCTTAATCGAGCGACACGGAAACGAGGCCCTTGATTTGCGCGTGTTTGTGGTCATCGGACTAGAGACTCGGGTGCTTTAGACTCTTGGTGTACTTGGCGAAGCGCCTGAAAGACTTGTGCCTCTGGAACGAGACGATTTGACACAAATCTCAGAATTGAGATTTAAAAAGGAGGACTTTTCAAGACGAAACGACCCAAAAGGTAAGACCTCAAACAGAGGCGACCATAGTAACTAACACAGACAGTTAATCACATGGTTGTACGACGTAAGGAATTGATCTCGATCCCAGCTCGGAATCAAAGAGTTTTGATGCTTCTGAAAACGGATGAGTTTTGAAAATAAACTTTTTCAGAGGCGAAAGTTTGTAAAATTGGTGTACGATGGTTTAATGACATCGTTTGCGATGTGTTGAAAAGGTGTTGCTACGTGAGAGTCGAGGTTTCGACGATAGCAAAAATGTACATGGTGGTTTTGCAAAAGAAGTGCGGCTCTAAAGGAACCAGTTTTGAAAATAACGATGTCGTGCTTTTTATCGAGACAATTATTAATTAGCTAGTTCGACATTTGCGATGTAGACGGTGTTTGTGAGAGAACGTGGTGCCTGGGACGGTGCTCTGAAGGTGTGACTAAATCCTTACTACAGAATTTAGGTGGTGAAAGCGTTTTTTAGAAAAACTTTAAAGAAATGGGCGACCCTTGTTCGTCGATTCCACTAATTGGCATTTCGATGGTGGTGGCGGTGCGTTGTGAATAATATTTCGAGGGTATAACCATTTTCGGTTCCTAGACTTCATTAATTGAAGCTTCGGTCGTGTTAACGATATGTGAGAAAAGATATTTTGAAAAATAAAATGTAACCGCTTTAGGTGTCTCGGTCCCATTGATTGGAAATTTGGCGGTGATAACGGTCCTCGTTGTTGTTTGAACACGACGAGTTTTACTTTAGCCAAAGCAATGGCGCTCAAAAGGTGTTTTTTTTAAAGCAGTGAAATTTGCCATGGTGACGGTGCTAAAATGTTTTTGAAATAGTTTTAATTTGGCCGGAGCATCAGCGCTTAAAAGATGGTTTTGAAAAGCAGATGTTCTTTTTCGAAAACAGAGTTTGGTGCGGTTGAATATGTTGTCGTGGTTGAATCCAGATTTTAGTGCTTTATTTAGGTTCAAACACGCTACACATAACTAGGAATGCGTACACTCATGCAGGTTGCAGACACGAGTAGGTTAGAGTAGGCTACCGCCCACGAATAGTCTTTGCTTAGGTGACGACAGGTCACCTGGAGAGGTGGGTGTCATACCGTCTGTTTAGAACCACTCGTTTGGTATATCTACGGAATACGCGGCTACCTTGGACGGCCGGAGCATTAATCGAGGGTCTCTCCACGCGTTCATAGGGATCCTACCGCAAAGAGGTCGATTGGTCCTAATATCGGTTAGGGTGAGCTTTTTAGAGCCAAAACCTGTAGTGACCACAACAAGGAACTAGGAAATGAGCTTCACCAACCTCGTTCGAGTTACACCACCGCTTGAAACTTGTTTCCAATTCCCCGCCGGAGTCGTCAAACTGTGGACGTCCGTCCGCACCGCCCTGCACCCCGCGCTCGCCCGCGCGGGACCGACCTGGTTCATCGCGGTAGTAACCCACGCGGCCTCCTCCCAGTCGGGGGCCGGTCCGATCTCGCATTCGCGACGATGTGTCGGACCTCGATTTGGATGACGATTCGGACTTGTACTATGTGGTTACGGGCACCCGTGTTTCCATTGGAATCGATCGAGTTGTGGTTGTAGTTAAATGTTTAAAGGCCGATACGTTTGGTAAGGCGACCTTTTTAGTGAACCGAATTCGTTGCCGATTTCTGGAATCGCCACCGAGTCAATTATGGGGACTCGGAAACCGTTCAAGTCAACCTTGATCCTTAGCCGACTCAAAGTTGAGTGGCACGGGACCTAAATATAAAGACTTGCACCCTTTAGCACTTCATGCCTGGAATGACTCACATTGCCAATGGTTTCGGACATCCGGAAACCATCGATTCTCAGTAAGGGGTGAGGGTACGTATTGAGAAGCCAATGTCCGCTAGACGTCGACACCCAATCCCGCCCGCACATAGCGGCCTCTACTAATCAATTGGTGGGCTGATAACTTGTTCCTTTATTGTGGCGGAAGTATGGTAACATCCGTTGTTTTAACCCTATGTCTTTGCTATATCCGTTGTTTAATGACAAGTAAGCTTTTGTCGTCGAAATAGTTGCGTTCACATTCTTTGCATGCGATTTCACGTATTATACGTATTAGCAGATCAGTTTTAACGTGATAATATGGATATTAGTCATTCTCGTGATATACCTTACCTGGTATTCTGCTTAAGATGCGACGGTTTGGTATTAATAAGGATGCATTAGACCACGGGTGGTGAGCATTAGGACTAATACAGAACCCGACCATCACTTTGTTCAGTTTTAGTTTGTGGACGTTTTGATTTCGTGTTAGGTGATTTAACATGCGATTATAAGGTAATAAAAGCGGTAAATCATACGAAAGCGCTAAATGTGAATTGTAAGTAAAACAAATAGTGAGGAGTTGCACCCTCGAAGCGTACATTAAACGAGACACAATGCGTAGATAATTGAGAACAGATCTCGGAACTACTCGGGTTTAGTTAGGGTGTTTTAGTGTTTATGGATGAAGTTGAGGACGTTACATATTTTTAAGACGTTTCGTGGACCTAGTGTCCACGTTTGACATTATCGAAGTGCATAATAAAAGTACATAAATGTAAAATTTTGTTTAGATGACAACCTAGTGACGGTTCGACTTCAAGGCGGATCCTCCTAGCTCGTCTTGCGGTGATTCCGGCAGAGCTTCGCTACTATACTAGGGGTTAGCTAGGCGAGCGCAGGTGCTCCTCGGTTCCGAGTGGAATGCTCGAAGGTGAGGAGTAGCGTCGATTCGCTTATCGGGGCAACGATCCAGTGGATCGCACTTAGGGCCAGAGTGCGACCTAAATTAGAGAAGAAGGGGGAGAGAACGAGTTGTGGAGAAGTAGTCACGAACTCGTTGGGATGTTGTGTCGAATGAATAAAATGTGGAGGGTATTTATAGTTGCTCGCGCAGTTCAAATCGCCCTCTAGGATGCCTGATTTCTGGAGCACCAGAACTCAGACGCCTGGGGTGATGCGCACGAAGATTACGACGCCTGGTGTGAGGCACCTGGGATTTTGAAGATCCGATTTCGAAACTTTCCAAAACGGAGAAGATGCGTAATATTGTGTTGACTTGGGGATTAAGCTTCCCCGTTAACCCTAGCGCGTCGAGCGCCGAAGGGGCTTCGGGTGCGCGCCCCGAGGTTTGCTCAGCCTGACGCGTTGACTTGAGTTTGACTTTGCATATTTCGGGGTCCCGGTGTCGGAATTGACTCTAATTAGTGTCGACGCCACCGTAATGACCCGACTAAGGCTGTCTTGATGTTAAATTAATTTTTCCTAGTAATTATTTGATCCGTTCTATAGAAAAACTATCTAAAGTATCGTAATCTCGTGTCGCGTTGCAGTCCAATCGTCATCGGGTGTTTGTCGGGCACTCCTGCAGCCACTAGGTCCAAATCTGGGTGTCTACAATAGTAAATATTTTAACTTTGGTTTTCTAATTTTATCTATTTATTATTTGATAATAATATATTTTTTAAAATTCTGTACCTTATAAATATTTTACAATTTTTGATATTGTTTTATAAATCGTTAGTAATTTTATTAATTATGATTGTTATAATATTTTGTTGGTTATCGTGACACTAGTAACTAAATAATTTCGATTTTATATTTTCGTCATATTTCGTTAATTTATAATTTTAACTCAAAACCGTTTTTTTATATTATAATCGAGTTTTATATACTTGTTCAATAAATTAATTTCGTTTTACGACTTATATTAAAAAATGAGAAAGTAGTCAATTTTGTTTTAAATACATTTTTAGTCGAGACTATTTTCCCTAATAATTCTCATTTGTCTAAGATTGATTATTTTTAGTAAAATCATTATTATTTATTGATAAAATCTATTTGATAAAACTAATTTAAAAGCTTTATAAAATCTCGTTTAATTTATAAAACTCGTTGACTCAATTAATTTTGATATCGTTTTAACTCGATTTCCTAATTATTTATAAAATACTACACATTGACTTATTATAGTTTATTTATATTTTGAGTAGCGAATTTAGATATATATTAAAGTTACGATAACGACGATAATAATAAAATGTTAATTTCGTTAGAAATGCTATTTCTATACATTTCACTTATATTAATAAGTTACGTATTCTCTATAAGACTATTTCTATTTTAAGTAAGTTTCTAAAATTAGTAAGTTTCCATTTTTTTTAGAAAGTCTCCTTTTAATATAAAAAGTATATTTCTTTTATTTTCATCTTATATACCATGATTATTTATTCTCAATATCGATAATGAGTTTTTTTGGAGTTATGGAATAAGGCAAGTGTGAGGTTAGAGTAATATAGTCTAAGATGTACGTTTTTGGCATCACCTTTAAGGCAGGTGTGTCTTTATGGGACACATTGGTTGTTGAACTGAGCATGGTTCGTGTTTAGAAGAGTGTGTGTTGACCTTAAACTTAGATATCGCATCGTATAAGTCGCGTCGGGTTGAACTGGACGTGGTTTGTGTCCAGGGGGTGTATACTACTTAAAACAGGACATCGCTGCACGCAGTCCTGTTATAGTTTAGTTGCCTAGTTAGAGGCTGAAGTCAGTTATGAGTTAAGTCTACAGTTATTCTTTACTATCCTCATGTTACAATCTTTTATTAGCCTACAACTTTAAATCTTCCAATCTTCTGTTATTCTTTACTATCCTCAAGTTACAATCTCTAAGCCTCTCAATCGTTGGTTAAAATTAATAATCCTCAAGATCAATTCTCAAAAACATTAGTTGGTTCTCATCTTTTTCCAACCTCTTCTCATTCCAAAAATCAATAGGTTCCTATGTCCAATAATTACAGGTTGACTAAAAGGTTAAAGATTAGGTGATCCTATTGTGGTTGGTTTGGAAGGATATTGGATACTTCAAGCATTATACTGGTGAGAATCCTTGGTATAACTATTTCCATTCTGAGTGGTTTAAGGGTTCATCGTGCTTCAACTGCGCGCTCTGATAAGTTGTAACCATGGTTCATTCAAGATGTAGAAATGTATTTAGTTAATGGGTTGAAAGAAAAAATATTTAAGAATTTCAATTTGGGTTGATGAGAATAATAACTGAGAGTACTGAAGTTTATCTCCATACTCAACGGTTATGGTTATGACAAACTTGGAAAGAGGAAATGGTAACAAGGTAGGGATAAAAGACGAAGAATATGTATGGTGTTAGCATACATGTAGTTTGATGGCAATCTAAAAGAATAGGTAACAAGCTGAAGAAATGAAAAGGAAATACGTTACAACGGTAAATATGAAAATGTTCCATCAAATAGAAATATTTCAGACTAAGTTTAGCTGAGCCATGATATACGAAGGTGAAATAAGCGAAAGGCTTCTTGTCTGACTCAAGATGAGTAGTCAACCCTAAGAACTAGTTCAAGAAGGGATCGAAATGAGTTTAGAAACAAAAGAGAAAGAATCAGTTGAGGTTAAAACTTCTTTAGAAAAGATTAGAAGTTTGTTCGTGGATGGTTCAAGGGTTAGGCTTTAAATGACCTTTGTCCATGCATCTTGATATGGGTTCAAATGTTGTATCTGATTAATGAACAATTTAACCAGAAAATATAATAATGAAAGAGTAAAAGGTGTTCATCGATTTATGAAGGTATGAATGTTAGACATGAAGGAAAGCTTGTATGTAATGTTTAAGAACTTCGATGGAAGGATTGAAGATAGTTCGGAATTGAACTCAAATCATTTGTTGGTTTGTTGGAGCAAGTGTCCTCCACAATAGTGCATTTATATATTAAATCTCATGGATGGAATATACTTGGGATAAATAGTACATTGATACTCCACGTTAGTTGATTAACGTAAATCGATAACGCTCAGCTGACTAGAGTTAGACGTTATTGTCGTATGACGGCGGTGATCAACTGATCCCTTTCGGTCACACCTATAGGATGAGACCCAAATAGAAAACTAATTATTTGTATTTGATACAGTTAATTAGTTCCTTGCGTATATATTTGATATATGCTTAGAAATGAGAGTTATTTATTGGAGATAGAGTTTTGAACTTAGTCCGATTAAGTTTATTAGTCTATTATACGATAATTGACTGAATAAATTTTACTTCTTATTTTAATACGATTAAATAAGACCTAATTTAGTATTTAAAAGTTAATTACTAAATTAGTTGAGGTTTAGCGCGCTTTTATGGGTAGTGGTAATTAGCTGTTAATATTTACGAGTTGTAAATTTAGCTAAATAATTATTATTGTGGGACCAATTATATATAAATATAATATTAATATACTACTTAAAGTGTTAAGAGTGTATTATTTATTTGATGTGATTAATTATATAGGATAATTAAAAAATGTCACACATAAGCATTTGTAAGACAAATGACAAAAATAAAATGGACCCATTTTATGTACATGCACATGGCACACATAGGAAATTGGACCTTGGTGGTTGTTTTCTATGTGCATGCAAGCATGCCACAAACATAATAATTACATGACATTACCCATGCAAGCATGCAATTAATAATGTGTGCAAGTGACCTTCCCTTGGATAGGGTGGCCGACCAAAGGGTGATTATAAGGGGACATTTGGTTCTCTTATTTATTATGAGAGCCTCTTGTTTTGCATGCACTTGCATTTATCTCTCCAAAACTCTCTTCCACTAATATTCTCTATTATTACTATAGTAGTAATACTTATTATATTGGTGTAGTTTTATCACTACTATTATCTAGTTAATAATAGTGGTGATTATTTGGGTTGAATCTTGGTGCAACTAGAAGAAGATCTTCTACTTTGAAGATTCAAGTTTTGGAGGATCATCCATACTAATATAAGCTCAAGAACAATAAGAAAAGGAGTTTTCTTATTGTGCCCATTATTTCCTCATTGTTTATGTAAGGAAGTTTCTTCTTGTATCTAGTTTTGTCTTTTTATCTCATGCATGTAACTAGATCTTTATATACTAAATTAACAAGTAATTTAGTAACTAATTAGAGGAGTCTAATTAGAGGGTTATGAACCTATCATGGTTAGATGAAGAAAGTAAGGTATAAAATAGAGAAAGGCTTAGAAAAAGGAATCATATGTGGTTGATGACATTACTGAGAAATGAAAATAAGAAAGAATGCTTCATTTCTTTGAATACAAGTTATGCTAGCAATTGATCTCCGATGTACGAGTTGAGTTATTTAGGTAACTAGAGTCTCGGTCAGGTCTAAGTTGACACCTAAATAGGACTCGAGGACTACTATCTTACATACATCTACACTTGATCTTCTCGTATGTTACATCTCGTCCGCATAACTACACTACTCGATACATCAACATCATCCAACTTGATTTTGCTACTATAGTTGGTTTGGAAGATGCGTCTATTTGTGCTTGCAATGGTGTTCTACCAGTCTTGAGCTGTCAATAGTTGCAAGTGCTTTGTCTTGGTCATCGCGTTGATCACAAGTAAATTAAAACTAGCCCAATTGGCTAAGGTGAGACAATCACCGTACATACAACAATTCAGATAGCATATGAAAACAAGCGAGGGGCCAAAACCTAAATCGGACGGAGCGGGTAATCCTTAGTAGTTATACCCGTCTAATCATTCTACCCAAGTATATTATTTGATCCTAGGTTTATACTAGTGATTCTCTCATTTAATAATCTTAAAAGTTCTACATGTTTTAGACACTCTAGACACGTGTCATGAGCTCTAGGTGTGTTCCCTCGATAGTTGATGTAAATATGCATCGCACATAGTTATACACGGTCTCAAGGTTGCTATGATACCAACTGTAACAACCCGGTTCTTCCAATGATATTAATTAACAAGGCAGAATATAATTAGTCGTAAAAAGTGGTAAAAATTAAAATCGTTGACTCAAGTGAGCATTTCATTAATACAAGAACCGATTGTCACTTACAACATCATAATGAATTACAATTTTAAGTACGAGTTTAATATTGCTTAGGGTTACATGTGGACGCGTGAATAGAAAATTCAAAATTAAGCAAGACTACTCCTCACTTGCACATGTTTCCCCTGTAAGCCCAGTTATTTGACACCCTGCAAAATTTACTAAAATACAAAATTATCCCACTTAGTGGGAGTAGCCTAACCGTCCATCTACACGGCCCCGAATAATCAATGTATTATAACGTTTAGGTTATCTAATTAATAGATAAGCAGGCATGTCACATTACAAATCAACATGTATACAATGTGAGATACACATGAAGTGATTCCAGTTAACATGCGAATCAATTTAAATATATAAGACATATTGGTTATATAGAATAAAGTAATACATACATCATTGAGTATCATGTGAATAGAATACAGTAAAGCATGGATCATGGATTCATAGAAGTGTCATGTGAAAATAGAGTAAGACATACATACTACAAATCATATGAAACATAATATCAGTCATAATCAATATTCAGGTAAGACATATAACAAAACATCACTTCCCATTATCAAGCACTTTCAATCACATCATTAGTCATAAGAGTATAGACCAATAACGAAGCATACTAACATGTGATTTAGAAAACTATAGTCATTCACTTTTAAAAACAATGGTTTACTTTCACTTAATGCACGGGACGTGACTACTAATGTCTCATGGACACTTATGGCTTGCATCTCACCATAAGTGCAGATGGGAACATCAATCCCGCCAATCATATCGATACTAGGAGGTTTACATCTCACCCCTAGTGCTCAATAGGATCGAACAACAGCTATGATTTGATTTAGAACTCTAATCGCGGGGGAGAACAGACTGCAGATGATGTAGGCGACAAATCGCAGAACCCTACCCACACCACCGCGAGGCCCACTGACAACACGCAGAAGTTAGGGAAAAGAATCTCGTACACAACCGTGAGTAAAAGTGCCAAGATATCAGAAAGAGAGTAGAGCTAATCAGGACCATGTCAAATACATGCGCACGTACCCCCTAACACAACTCTTGGACTCCCGCAGGTCCTCAGTGATAGTCGGTGACTACTACTCTAACGATAATCCATCCACTCGCAACTTCAGGATGTCTTGTTCGTACTCTCATAGCAAAGCGCTATGAGCAATCTCCCATCACGTCGACCTCTAAACCTCGATAAAATATTGCTCAACACGTAACGATAGTACGATATAGATTGTCTATAAGGAGACATATAAGGATGCTGGACACTTAGACTCCCGTAGGATCATTGGTTCAGACAATCAGAATGATCGCATACCGTCCCAAAGATACAGTTGCTACATAAGGCTCACTTGGTATCGAACGGTCAGACTCCCTTAGGAACTTAGTTCAAATAATCGGAAGGATGCATACTGTCCCGTAGGTACAGAAGCTCCAAGAAATGGAACACTGAGAGGGTCCACTAATTCATATAGGACACTAACTCACATGAAGGTACAACAATTCCTTAAGCTCATTTAGGAACGATTTATTAAACGATCATCACAATTATATTAAGTGTATTTTATTTGACTGAATATCTTAAGTTTATTTGATGTTAAAGATTTGGAACGTTTTCTTTGATGTATATTATTTGAACGTTCATTAGTTGAGATTTGATTAAGATTCATTTATTATTTCTAAGTACATTATTTGAGATGAGTTTCTTTATCTTGACTTGGTCTATGTTGACTTAAAAAGTCAAAGTTTGACTAAGATGGACTAATCAACCGTTAGTTTGACTTAGTCGCTAATTAGTCCGTAAGTGCTTATTATAAAGTTTAAGTGTTATTTAGCAAATTTATAATAATTATAAAAATCATTTTTGACCTTATTATGTATCATATTTCTCAAAACTTAGAATTTTACAAAAATAACTTTAAGAAATAACGAAATCGATAATATTATTAAGGATACTAAATGAGTCATTTTTCAAATGTTATTTTCAACTTTCAATTTTTGTACTCAACATACTATTATGAGTTAGGTTTCCAGATATAAAGTCTTTTTTCAAAAATAATAAGGTTTACTATTTTTAACAAATTAAAAACGAAAACAATACGGTTTTCAATACTTTTTTTTTAAATCGTTTAAAATACTTAAACATCAGAAAAGCGAACCAAGTTTTTATTTTGGATACCTATACTTGTACATAACTTATCCCCAGAAATTTAGACTAAAACAATTTGTAAATGTTCTTAAATAAAATCATCTTTCAAGATCTGACCCATTTTAGTACAAATTTTATAAATGAAAATATATATGAAGGATTTATATGAAATTTTATGTGAACATAATAGACGTCATCAGGAACATAATTTGTTTTTTCTTGCCAAAAAAAAACGTTTATCATCAGGAAACATACTATTTGCCCAGACAGTACATAAAATCATACAGTACCAGTTTACGAAATGAAATATTAGTAAATATATATTTTCATAAAAAAATTACTTTTCATATTTCTTATATATATTTGACATTCAGATATAAAAATTTCATGCATGAACCTAAGGTTAAATCGAAACATATTTTACACAGAAAAATCGTAAACATACATCATACATCACAGAGTTCATTTTACAACATGTATTGTTAAGTGATAATCAAGAATAGTATACATCAAACTTGATGATCTAGTGATTTAGTCCTAAACATGATGTTATATTTAATTAAAGTCTAAAAACTATATTACGAGATTTGAGGGTGAAGAAAAGTTAGGTTACCTATTAGCAATTCTCCAGATCAACTATAAAATCAAATATACTAAGATCGAAGCCCTCTTCCTCTTTCTCCTCTTCATGAATAAGTTAGAAGGACACACAAACAAAGTAAGTTAGTAATTATACTAGGAATAAGACTTAAAAATAAAGAGTACAAGGTAAGGAAAAGAAAGAGTATTTTGTCATGGGATATGGTGGTGTAAACTCCTTAGAACTTAGAAAAACTTGTATGGTTTTCTTTGGTTTTTAGTTGGATCTTTGAAAGAGTGTTTAAGTGAGAAAATGGATGACTAAATGAGGATAATAAGGCTATTTATAAGAACTAAACTCGTGCATTTGATGGGGGAGCAATGGGTGGACAAGAATTTGACAATTACTCAAATGAGCTAATCATACTTTAAGAAGTACATTACTAGAAATGGTGTTTTTGAGTTAGGCATATTTTGAGGCTGGGACTTCGAAGTGGCAGTTTGGCATGCCTTAGTATGATATTTATGAGTTTATTTGGTCACACAATGGTTAAGAAAGAAGAACAGAAATCGAAAGTCGAGAAACGATTAATCGGATGACAATTTTTGTTGCAAATGAGCTGTCTAGTACAATATTATTTTGATGCACTTAGAAACTGAAATTGTGGATATTAAAATTGTGTAGATCTTAGAAAAATAATAAAGTTAGGCTTTTGAAACGCCTCAATCGGAGTCCGTTTGAGAAAATAGGAACCGTTTTACGAAATCACGCAGAATTACGATAACCATAGAAATTTTAGTTTTGCAAATAGTGAACTGAAATAGAAAGGTTCCATTACTATTTAAAATATTTTTTTGAGACTCGATTTATTAATATTAATCGTTATTAGAAATAACTAAAATGGTCAAAATCACGGGGTGTTACAAACTACCCCACCTTAAGAAAACTTTCGTCCTCGAAATTCGCAACTACTAGGTTGGTAAGGTATATATTTCCTAAGGTTAGGCTAAGGTTTTCGTTTAATTTTTTTGGAGGTTCATATTTATCCGTAGGATATTCTAAAGTTCTCAAAAGTAAAACAATCTCGGGTCATTTCGAGATTTGGTTTATTGTGAGTTCTAACTTCATATATAACATGATAATCTATGTTCCTTAAAAACAATTGTGGACGTCCGTCCGCACCGCCCGGCGCTCCGCAAGCGCCCGCGCGGGACCGATCCAGTTTTTCAACGTGTGGCGGCGACCACCCAAGCGGCCCCCTCCCAGTCGGGGGTCAGTCCGATCTCGCGTACGGGGCGATGTTTCGGACCTTGATTCGGATGATGATCCGGACTAGTACTAGACGTGTGCGGGCACCCGTGTTTCCGTTTGGAATCGATCGAGTCGTGGTTGTAAATGTTTAAAGACCGATTCGTTTGGTAACGCGACCTTTTTAGTGAACTATATTCGTTGCCGATTTATAAAGTCGCCACAGAGACAATTATGGGGACTCGGAAACCGTTCAGGTCAACTTTAATTCTTAGCTGGCACAAAGTTGAGGGGCACGGGACCTAAAGATAAAGACTTGTACCCTTAAGCACTCCATGCCTAGAATGACTCTCATTGCCAATGATTTCGGACATCCGGAAACCGTCGATTCTGAGTAAGAGGTGAGGGTACGTATTGGGAAGCCAACATCCGATAGATGTCAATACCCAATCCCGCACGCACTATAGCGGCCTCTATTAATCAATCGGTGGGCTGATAACTTTGTTCTTTTGCTACGTCGGTTGTTTAAGGACAAGTAAGTTTTGTCGTCAAAGTAGTTGTGTTTACATTCTTTGCACGCGATTTCAAGTGACAAGCAGGCCATGAAAAGATGCACATAGGAGAGTAGAGAGTACTAATATTATACGTATTAGCAAGTCAGTTTTAACGCGATAATACGGATATTAGTCATTCTCTTGATATACCTTACCTGGTATTCTGCTTAAGATGCGTCGATTTAGTATTAATAGAGATGCGTCGAACACAGTAAGGCGAGCACCCCGACTAATACGGAACCCGACCATCACTTTGTTCAATTTTAGTTGTTTTACGTTTGGAATTCCGTGTTAGGTGATTTAACATGCGATTATACAGTCATAAAAGCGATAAATCATACGAAAGGGGTAAATGCGAATGTAAGTAAATCACATTGTGAGGAGTTGCACCCTCGGAGTATACACTAAACAGGACACGATGGATAGATATTTGAGAACGGATCTCGAAATTACTCGGGTCTATTTAGTGTAGTTTAGTGTTTGCGGTTGAAGTTGGGACGTTACGTGTTTTTTAGTATATGTTTATGGACCTAGTGTCCATGCCTAGTATTGTCGTAGTGCATAATAAAAGAAAGTGTGAGAATGTAAATTTTGTTTAGATGACAACCTAGTGACGACTCGGCTTCAAAGGCGGATCCTCCTAGTTTGCCTAGTGATTTCGGCAGAGTTCCGTTACTGTTGACCCTTCCTGTAGCTATTCCGGCAGAGCTCCGTTACTATTGGCTGATTATGCGGCTAATCCGGCAGAACTTCGTTATTAGACTATAGCTAGTCGAACACAGGCACCTCGGGATCAAGTGGAGTGCTCGAAGGTGAGGAGTAGCGTTGATGTCGCTTTTTCAGAACTACGATCGAGTGGATCGTTTGCCTCGGTGTCGAAGTGCGAGCCCTTAGCTAGAATAATAGAGGGAGAAGAGAAGAGTTGTGAATTGTGTGTCGAATGAATGAGGTGGGGGGTATTTATAGGTGTTTTCGGCCCTCATCACCCATATAGACGCCTGAGTCCAAGCGCACCAAGACTCAGGCGCCTGGGTTCAGGCGTGTGGAGACTCAGGCGCGCGAGGTGAGGCGCTCGGTGTTTTGAAGATACGATTTTGATACTTTCCAAAACCGAGAGGTGGGTGTATAATTCGTATCTTGGGGACTAAGGTTTCCCCGGTTTTGACCTAGCGCCATGAGTTTAGTGGGCCGCGGGTGTGCATCCTGAGGTTCGCTTGGCGCGGTGCTGACTCGGTTTAAGTTTCGGGACCGACTCGGGGTCCCGATGTCAGAATTGACTCTAATTAGTGTCTATGCGACCGTAATGACACGACTAAGGCTGCCATCATGTTAGTTTAATTTTTCTGAGTAATTTATTTGATCCGTTCTATAGAAAAACTACCTAAAACATCGCGAACCCGCGTCGCGTTGTAGTCCTATCGTCATCGGGTGTTTGTTGGGCACTTCTGCAGCCACCAGGTCAAAATCTGGGTGTCTACAGAAGCCCCCACTTTGACTGAGGCTTGGACAAGGCGAAATTTAAAGGATAGCCACCCAGGTCAATCGAGGATTACGACCTGGTGGTTGTCCGGTCGGGTCGTTTTAAGTCCATTAGACTAAAGACTCACCAGCCAAGACTTAGAAATTGTACTTGACGTCTTCGCTTGCGGTTGCTTGCCTGGACCCGGGCTGGTGCTTGTCATTTCATTCTTAGTTCTTCATGCTTGTGTGTTTTGCCTTTTCGGATTGTTTAAAAGTTTGTTCAATTTTAAATGTCTTTGTGTGTAGGTGACGCGTTAAGCGTAGATGTGAAGAATGTTCATATGTGTTGGTGTGCATTTGAACAACTGTTTTTGGGATGCTTGTGAACCCTTGAACTCAATGAAATAAAATGTTCGAGGGCGTCAGTCTCCACTCGAGCGGTCATCTTCATGAAGCCTATGACCCCTTGGATGAAATAAAGCAAAATAAAATGTTCGAGGGCGTCCGTCTCCACTCGAACACTTGTCTTCGGGATGCCTCTGACCCCTAGGACAAAATAAAATAAGATAAACTACTCGAGGGCATCAGTCTCCACTCGAATAGCTGTCTTTCGGGATGCCTATGACCCCTATGACAAAGTAAAACAAGATAAACTATTCGAGGGCGTCAGTCTCCACTCGAATAGTTGTCTTTCGGGATGCGTATGACCCCTAGGACAAAGTTGTCGTTGCTGTGCCCTTAGGATAACTAAGACCTTTTAGGCTAAATTGTTGTTGCTGTGCCCTCAGGATAACTACGACCCTTTAGGCAAAATTGTTGTTGTTGTGCCTCCGGGATAACTAAGACCCCTCGGGCAAAATTGCTGTTGCTGTGCCTCCGAGATAACTAAGACCCCTCGGGCAAAAATTGTTGTTGTTGTGCCTTTGGGATAACTAAGACCCTCGGGAAAAAATTGTTGTTGCTGTTCCTCCGGGATAACTAAAACCCCTCGGGCAAAAATTATTGTTGCTGTGCCTTTGGGATAACTAAGATCCCTCGGGCAAAATTGTTGTTGTTGTGCCTCCGAGATAACTAAGACCTCTCGGGCAAGAATTGTTGTTGTTGTGCCTCCGGGATAACTAAGACCCCTCGGGCAAAAAATTGTTGTTGTTTATTTGTTTTAGTTAAGTGGCTTTTGTTTTGCGGGTTTGTCTTATTTTGTTCGGGTTTGCTTTTGCTTTGTTTTAGTTAAGTGGCTTTTGTTTTGCGGGTTTGTCTTATTTTGTTCGGGTTTGCTTTTGCTTTGTTTTGGTTTGTTATGCATTTGGGATTTGTTCAGAGTTTACTTAGATTGGTTCGGTTCAGTTTGTTTTATTATGTGTTCGGGTGCAGCGTTCACGTTAAGTGTGGCTCCTATGCTTGTTTCATTATCGTTTTTTCTTGTGACGGGCATGCTTTATCGATTAGTCAATTGTTTCATAATCGTTATTTTGATTGTCTTAAAAGGATGTGTGTTTCGTATATGTCGAATGTTAAGCCTCATTTGTTTTTGTTTTAGTCTGTGTTGGACTGTTCAGACGCGCGCCCATCTGCGCCCCAATCTTCGGACGCTTAGCCCCCAGCGGTTCAGAATCCGGGCGCGTCACCTAAGGCGGTCGGGTTCTTGTGGACCGGGTTTGCTTTAAGTAAACAAAAGTCGGAGGATTTTATTCATTCGTCCTAAAGTTCGAACGCATCCCCCCTTTCGCCCCTAAGTTGCCTTTTCGATTTTTCTAGCCAAATTTCGTCTCGATTTCGGCCATACTCGAAAATGTCGACTCCGGGTAAGTGTTCTTTAATCGTTTATTGTCGGTTTTGCTTGAATTGGTTGATTGTGAGTTCGTTTTGTTGAAACCCTAGAAAATCGATTTGGGTGTTTTTAATTTACTAAGTTTCGATGCTTGTGCTTAGTCTCATTGTTAAATTTGGGTCGATTAGAGCTCGTTAAGGTAATTATAAGCTTGATAGGGGATTTTGAGGTACGACAATGACTCCCTATAGTGATAGGTTCGAGATGCTAGGGTTAGGGACCGTTATCTCGGATATTTCCGCATTTGTTTCGCGTGGTCTTGTTCAATTAGTGTTTGTGAGGATACGGGTAATTCCCTTGTCGATTTCTATGGGCTAGGTTTCCTAGAGCTTTCCGTGGGGTTTTGTGTGTCTTACGACGGACCAAAAGGTTTCGTAACGATGCCGGATTTTCCCGAAATAACTTCCATCGTGATCGGGATTAAAAATGGGTGTTAGCGGCCTTTTCGGAAATTTAAAATCGTTATCCAAAATTTTGACCCTATTTTGACCTGTTTAAGCTGCTTTAGCATGGCCTGAGGCTTGGGTTTTTCGTGTTTTGTTTGGCTTCACAGTCAGAGGTGATACCGAGCATCCCGAGGGAGCTTCCACGGTTGGTGCTAGTGGCGAGACCGCCGGGACGAGTTTACAGACTCCCCGTGGGATTCGCAGGAGACGACGAAGTATTTCATCTCACCGTCATTATCCGGAGGCCATAAATGTGGCCGATTTTGACAAGGTGAGGAAGCGCAGGCTTCCCGAGACAGTTGCTAAAAGGGCCCATGTTCCGATTCCTGTGCCAGAGAATGAGGAAATTGGCTATGAGGATCCCGAGTGAGCTCGGGACTGGGATGGTCATAAATTGTTGTTTCATCTCGACCTACACGTTTCTCACCGCATCGTGCATGGTCCGGTGAGTGTCCTATTCGTGTTTATTTGTTATGTCTTTGATTTTGGCTCGGGTTAGGTTAGGTTTGTTTCTTTATACTTGTATTGTTTTGGTTTGCAGTCCCCAGGTCCGATGAGGACTTTCTCGGGCTTTACTACATGTCTCATGATTTACTCTCAAAAGTTGACCCACGCAGTAAAGGGGATTATCGCGAGGACTGCTCTAGGTCCCGTGGTCGAGTAGTGGGTCCGGCTGGTGGGTTGGAAGATTAAGTGCAACCTCATGATGATTAGAGCAACGGTGGATCGCTTTAATGATACTTCCTCGACCTTCCACATGGCCTTTGGGGAGGTCGGGATGACCTTAGAGGATTTCGGGATGATTACCGGTTTGCCCTGGGGTCCGGATAGGATTAGGTGTGCTGCCGAGGGCCCTAGGCTAGATAGTGATGAGGTGCGGGGCCTTATCGGGGATTGTTTGGAGCGTGAGGCATATAGTGCGCCTCATGCTTTGGTGAGTTCGTACATCACCGATCACTTTGAGCGGGTGACGATGCTAGAGGGTCGAGAACCCAACACGCCGGAGCAGGACGCCCAGTTGTGGTACTTTCTAGGGTCGACCCACTTCTCGGACAAGGGCGAAAGGTTTAGTACTAGGATTTTGCCTTTCCTAGCTGACTTGGCTCTGCTAGGACGTTATGATTGGGTAACCGCGGTTTTTGCGGAGATGACTCGCTACTTGCAAGTCATGGTGAGGCCGTTGGAGGTGGAGTCGGCCTCAGCCTTGCCCATCGTGGGTCCAGGCCTTGTACTGGAGGTTAGTTGCTATTCCCGTCTTTGTATCTTAGGTTCTGCTTAGTTTTGGCTTAGTTTTGCAGGCTTGGATCTATTCTTACTTCTCCTGTTTGGCACCTAAAGTGGTGCGGGTTCATCCGAAGAGATTCCCGGCTGGGATCGAGTGGAGGCTGGCTCAGTCTAAGAGTACAATCAGCCACTACCCGTCGGAGAACGTGCTGGTTTACCAGCTACGCCTCGAGGATGTTAGTTTTCTTTTGATAACCTATTTTATTTAGTAACCCTTAAGGTTTAGAATTTATTGAGATGTTGGTTTTGTTTGTGTAGTTTGTGGCCCACCCTTGGGCCAATTATGAGGGCGTGCCTGGTATGTGGCTGGGGAGCTGAGGCCTCGGAGTTATTGGAGGATGCTCCTTCCTGCGTTGTGTTGCCTGGTTTGGTATCTGGGCGAGCGGTTGGTACGTCAGTGTTTGTATGATGATTTCAGGGTGCCGGTTGATCCTCCCCGGACCATGTTCAGACCACCGACCATCGTAGAGGTCCTCGAGGGTAGGGATGGAGAAGGAGGCGATTCACTCCTGGTGCCTGGTGCCTCCTATCTATCTCACGTCAGCCAGCGGCTAGCTTGCCACCGCCTCGTGGTAAGGTTTTATTCTTTGGTTCTAGGGTTTGTTTCATGGTTTAGTGCTTTCTTGCCCTTTGACCGGCCGATTTGTTGTTCTCTCAGCTGGCCGATCCGGCTGATGCTATTCATCCCCCAGAGTTTCCCCAGATGCTGCTTAGGGTGAACGCGGTTGGGATAGCTTTCACTGAGCCTCTCCCCCCGTGTTCTCCAGAGAAGATGGACGCTGGGATAGAGTGGCGTGACCGGGTATACCGGGTGAGTTTTGGCTTTCGTTTTTTGTTTGGGTCTTAAGAGCTAGGGTTAGTTTGTCTAACTTTTGTGATCTCACCTTTCAGGTTTCATCAGCTTGCCATCAGCGGTTGTGGCAGGCCGCCAACCGCTTCCGGGTCTACTCCTCGAGGGTTTTCCGTGACACTTCATGACCTCGATTGGTGAGTTTGCGTGACTAGAGTGATTTTCTAGGCTGCTTGTGTGTTTTCCTAATGTTTAGGTGTATTTGTAGGATGTCTCGGATATGGTGGGGCGACTGGAGACTCGGGTGACCAAGCTCGAGGCGGAGGTGACTGAGGCACGACAACTTCTGCAATCTCGGGCCGACGAGATCGCTCAGCTTAAGGAGCAGCGGGCTCGGTCTCAGGGCGAGACCTCCGCGCAGGGCAAGGATAGGCATCAGATTGATAGGGAGGTTGAGGCTAAGGCTATGGGTCGAGCTACGGGTGCTACCGAGAAGGTTGGAGGAGTCCCCGAGACGGCTACCTTAGACAGGCTGTCGGGGATGGATGGTAGCGAGTCTCCTCTTCTGGATCTTGAGGATCTAGGTTTGGATGACGACATTTGTGAGGTCGTGATAGCCATTGGGGCGGCTTCTAGGGGTCCTCCCTAACTTCGATCTATGTATGCATTTGTATGTTTGTATATATTTTTTTAGTATTTGAATTATTTGGATTAGTCTTGTGTTTTCGTTTGGTGAATTGTTTACCTAGATTGACAAGTAATCACTTTGCGTTCATTTATTTGCGATTCGTTCATTTAGTTGCATGGGAGTACGAAAATAGTTCTTTTCGGATGTTTTGAAATGCGTTAGTTTGAGCTAGGAATCGGATCAGATGGTACGTCGATTAAAATGTTTTGACTTGAGACGGGTGAGATGTCAAACATTAACGTGTTCTGACCGAGTGTATTAGGAGACGAGTGTAGTTGTTTTGACATTCAGAATGAGGTCGAAGTTAAAATCCAGGAGATTTTTGGAAAAAAGTTAGACCACTTTTTGCATACTCATAACATTGCCTTATTAGGCTACAGACGCAACTTGACAAGAACCGTTAAAAGGCTACAACACGCCTAGGTGGGGTAGCTTATCCCCCCTACAAAAATGAAAAGACGCCTAAGTCTCGTGTGTCCGACGGGTGAACTCGCGTTCCTGTAAGTCTTGCATGGGTATTTCGATCTCCGAAGCGGGTTTTAGTGACTTCAGGAGGTCGTTCCCGATGTCCGAGGTGCCATGTGGTAGTTATGGTGATAATGCGGGATCGGTGTCTCTATTTTTGGTTGCTCTAGATGATGTCTGTATAGGGATAGGCGCCTAGGCTGAGGCTCTCGGGTTCTGGGTCGCCTGGGCTTGGGCGGCTGGAGACTCGGGCACCTGGGCCATGGCGGTTCGAGTCCCGTTTACGGAAATTTTTGTTGTTTCCTAATTGTTGTGGGATTAGGGCTATATATACCGGTTGTGGGTGCTCGTTTTAGATATACTAGAATATCCATAGGGTCTAGAACATCCACTTTTAGGGTCATGTCAGGTTTCGGGAATCTCCTAACCGAGTGGGCGGGTTATTTTAAGAAATGCGACCCCGAGGTTTGTTCAAATGATGGTTTGTCAACGGTCATTGCGCTGAGTCGGGTCAAGATACAAGATGACTTCTTACTAGCTTGCTCTACGTTTTGGGACTCAAAAGGCCATGTTTTTGCTTTCCCCAGGGGTAAAATTTGTCCTCTTCCCGAAGAGATAAACGCTATAGGTGGGTGGAGTTTGGTTCGGCCTTGCCTGCCTTCGGGGAATGATGCTTATGTAGAGCGGTTTTGTCACTTTTTGGACCTTTCTTCATTGAAGGAGGCTAAGGTTTTCTTTGGGAGAGATGGCATTGACCTACGGTTGCTTTTTAGGACATTCTCACAGGTTGGTTCCTACGACATTTCGGCCTTAGCATGTAGGCGTGCTTTTAACATCACGATGGCTAGTTATCATCTTTTCGAGGATGCGAGGGCGCGTGAAGGTTGGGGTAACCCTCGAGTTTTAGATGTGGTGATGGGAATGGAACATGGACGATCACCCTCTTTGCTTATTTTGGGTGAGCTTATTCTAGGTCTTGATGCTCGTGCCCGACTTCACAAGACGCCTTTTCGGGGTTCCAGGATCAATTTACAGGTGTTTTTGGAGTCATGTTTCCTTGTTGCTTGGCTTTCTTCTTTTTTTTTTGTTTTTTTTTGTTTTGTGGTTGCTTTGGTTTGGAGGTGTGACGTTTTGACGTGGTTTATGCAGGTTTGGTTACCGGAGCAGCTTGGTTTGGTCGACCCTCCCCGGGGCTTCAAAGGTTATAACTACAGGGGTTTCACGTGCCGGAAGACGGTGCCGGTGTGGAGTAAAGGTCATACTGAAGGGGAGTGGTTCTCCTACTTGTCTAAAGGGCAAGTGGTCCTTAGGTGGTCCATCCCGTGGTGGAATATCAGTGGGCGCGCCGGGTTTCCATTTTCGTCTTTGACCGAGGCTTTGTTAATACTATCCATGAGGGATCCGGTTTATATTTATCCGCGCGTGTTGTCGAACCAAATGGGCGTCAAACCTCCCACTTCGGAGATTGATAAGGATATTTCTAGTTTCGAATCATGGACAGAGGATTCGCTTAGGGAATTTAGGGTGTCCAGGGAACAGAGGTTTTCGCGTCCCGTCGTTATTGAGAGCGTCCGACCGACCGACCGACATCGCTTCCGTCCGGTGGGGGGTTTGTGAACACCCGTCAAGACAGAGCAACTCAAAAGTTAAGAGGACAGCGCCGCTATGGGACGAGAAGGTGACTCGAAGGAATGTCACTAAGTGCCTGACCAAAGACAATGTTACCGGGCCTAGTTCCGTCAGTTCATCTATGCGGGCCAAGACTAACGAGACCCATATTAAAAATGTGAGAGAGGAAGGAATGTGGGATTGGCTGGACTCTCCTTTGGATAGGGCGGTAGAAACTTGCGTTCAAAGGATCGATGATGAGAAACACAAGTAGGTACACCCGAAGGGCAAGGGAAAGAAAAGGTTGGACCGGTAGAGTTCAGCTGTTTTGTATTATGTTTTATTAGTTGATTTTATGTGGCGTATTAGTACTAGTTTTTGTGGAGTTTTGACACGTTGTTGCTTTCCGGCATATCCAGGTTTTAGATGCTTGATGTAAATGCCTCGACAAAGCCTCGATTTAACCAAATTTTATTATTAATGAGAAGCACATTGTTATTATTTTTCTCTTTTTTTTTGTGGTGGCTCGCAACTCAATTCTTCATTTTGCCCGGACCGCCCTTTCGGGTTTTCACTCGTCCTCGGCTCACCCTTTTTGCTTTGTTTTTTTGTTTGTTTTTTATTTACGGCTCGCAACTCGATTCTTTATTTTGCCCGCGGCGCCCTTTCGGGTTTTCACCCCGTCCTTGGCTCGTTGTTTTGTTTTTTTACGACGGCTCGCAACTCGTTTATTCATTTTGCCCAGGGCGCCCTTTCGGGTTTTCACCCCGTCCTCGGCTCGTCGTTTGTGCTTCGTCACTTAAATCACTCATTAGCCAGAACGTGGAATGAGTCCCAGTTTGTACATGAATCGAGTAATCGATTTTTTTTATTTTACTTGTTTGTTTGGTTGTACCCAAAGTAGGGTTGCCTACGTATCCGCTTTTAAACGGAATCAAACCATGTTCGTAGTTCTTTCAAAAATGTGAGTGATTTTGCTTTAGACTCGTTATGCCAATTATCGATGCGAATTTGTTTTTTTTTTGTTTTGCATGGCTCCCTCTAAGTCGGAGGTTGGGCTGGGGTTGTCGGGGTGTTTTATGGGTAGTATCGTTTGAGTTGATCCATGTTGGTTGGGGTTGAGAACTCTTGACCGTCTAGGTCGGTGAGGATCACGGCGCCCCCCGAGTCTATTTTCTTGACGAGGTAGGGGCCCGCCAGTTTGGTTTGAATTTCCCTCTAGGATCGACGGGAAGGGGTGCTTTAATGGATTTGATCACTAAATCTCCCTCGTGTATGTTTTGGGATTTCACTCGTTTATTAAACGCTCGTTGTATGCGTTGTTGGTAGGCTTGTACGTTGGATAAGGCATGTATCCTACGCTCGTCTAAAAGTACTAGCTCGTCATATAGTTTTTGGTTCCATTCCTCTTCGGGAATACCGCTTTCAGCTAATATATTTAGTCACGGTATTTCTAGCTCTACGGGTTGTATGGCTTCGGAACCGTAGGTTAGGTAATATAGTGGGGCTCCGGTGGGTGTTCGATAGGATGTTCGGTACCCCCATAAGGCGAAGGGGATTTTGTTTGGCCAATCCCGATAATTATCTATCATTTTCTTAAGGATCGTGGTGGTGGTTTTGTTGGCTGCTTCTATGGCCCCGTTTGTTTGAGATCTATAGGGTGAGGATTTGTGTCTTTGGATTTTGTATATGTCGAGGAGTTTTTGGGTGTCAGCCCTGAAGTGAGCCCCCTGATCGCTGATGATTTAGTGAGGTATGCCGTAGCGGCAGATGATGTTATTTTGTAGGAATTTTACTACTCGTTTTGACGTTAGTACGGTGTAAGAGGCGACTTCTACCCATTTGGTGAAATAATCGACGGCCACTAGTATAAAGCAATGTCCGCCGGTCCCGGATGGGTGTACTTTTCATATGATGTCTATTCCCAAAGTAGAGAAAGGCCAGGGTGTGGCTATAGTGTGGAGAGGATATGGCCGTAGGTGTTGGATGTTGGCAAATATTTGGCAATTGTGGCAGTCGACAGTCTACCTCTAAGGTAATCCAGTAATAGCCCAGTCTTATTATTTTTCGGGCTAGTAGGTGTGCGCTCATGTGGGGTCCACACTCTCCGTCGTGTACCTCTTCCATGACACTCTCGGATTGGTTTTTACTTACACACCTAAGGAGGACTCCTTGTGGGGTTCGTTTGTATAATAGTCCTTGACTCAGGACGTAATGGGCGGCTTGTATTCGTAGGGCTCTTTTATTCTTGTTGTTAGTGTTGGCTGGATACGACCCGTGGGTTTTAAAGTCTAAGATTGCTTTGTACCAGGGTTCCTTGGGGGTATCGTCGGCTTCGAGGTTATGGATGTGGGCTGGTTGTTCGCTTCTCTCTACGCAGATAGGCATAGAGAAAAGGTGATCGGGCATGTTTATTAGTGAGGCTATTTTGGATAACGCGTCAACGAATTGGTTTTCTTCGCGGGGTATGTGTATGAAGGCGACTTCGGTAAATTCCCGGGATTTTGTTTCCACTTTGGTTTGGTATGGGGTTAGGCTTTCGCTATAAACCTTCCAGGTACCCGTGGCTTGGTTGACTACTAAGGATGAATCCTCGTGTACTCTAAGGCTTTTAACTCCTAGAGATATGGCTGCTTTTAGACCTATTGGGCAGGCTTCGTATTCATCCGCGTTGTTGGTAACGAGGTAGTCTAGTTTGACTGATATGGGTATATGGTCACCTACTGGGGATATCAGGAGGATTCATACGCCGTACCCCCTCATACTCGAGGCACCATCGAAGTATAGGTCCCACGATTCGCTCTCGCCGAACAGAATGTCCTCGTCGGGGAAGGACCAGGTGTCGGTTGTTGATGTTTCCGCTACTGGGTTCTCGGCTAGGAAGTCGGCCACGGCCCTTCGTTTAATGACCTTAAAGGGTATGTATGTTAAGTCAAATTCTGCCAACATAAGTGTCCATCGGGCCAGTCGTCCGTTGAGGACAGGTTTCTCGAAGATGTATTTGATGGGATCCATTTTTGAGTATACGTGCATCGTATGGCTAAGCATGTAATGCCGAAGTTTTTTGGTTGACCACACTAGGGCAAGGCAGGTCCTCTCTAGGGGTGTGTATTTTGTTTCGTACTCGAGGAATTTTTTGCTAATGTAGTAAATAGCTCTCTCTTCTTTGTTAACAGTTTGCGCTTGCATGGCTCCCATTGCGGTTTCGGTTACGGTAAGGTAGAGGGAAAGTGATAGTCCCCTTTTGGGAGGCATTAACACTGGGGGTTGTGCTAGTATTTCTTTTACCTTGTCAAAGGTTCTTTGGCATTTATCGTCCCAGATGGTAGGTTCGGTTATTTTGAGTTTCTTGAAAATGGGTTCACAGACCATGGTCAGTTTGGCAATGAAGCGGCAGATGTATTGGACCTTACCCAGAAATCCTTTAATCTCCTTTTCGTTCGAGGGTGCGGGCATGTCTAACAAGGCTTTTATCTTGGATGGGTCTATTTCAATTCCTCGCTAGCTCACTAAGTGACCTTAAAGTTTCCCAGATGTAACCCCAAAGGCACATTTTTGTGGGTTAAGCCTAATATTATACTGGCGTAGGCGTTTGAAGAATTTTTCGAGGGCCGGGACACGCCCTTCTTGGTTTTGGGATTTGACTATCATGTCATCTACATACACCTCGACTTCTTTGTGCATCATATCGTGTAATAGTATGGTTGCGGTTCTTTGATAGTTTGCCCCGGCATTCTTAAGTCTGAAAGGCATCACCGAGTAACAATAGGTTCCCCAAGGCGTGGTGAAGGTTGTTTTAGACATGTCCTCTTTTGCCATTTTTATTTGATTATACCCGGCGTACCCGTCCATGAAAGAGAGTAGGGTGTGATCGGCAGTATTATCTACCAGGATATCTATATGAGGTAAAGGGAAATCGTCCTTTGGGCTGGCTTTGTTAAGGTCACGGAAATCTACACAGACCCGGATTCTCCCGTTTTTTTTGGGGATGGGGACTATGTTGGCTACCCAGTCGGAATATTCGGAGACGTGTATGAACCCGACTTTAAATTGTTTATCTACCTCTTCCTTGACCTTAAGGGCCCACTCAGGTCGCATGCGGCGTAGCTTTTGTTCTGCTGGTTTAAACCCGGGTTTGATTGGGATTCGGTGTTCAGCGATGTCTCTGTCTATGCCTGACATGTCTTTGTAGGACCAGGCGAATACGTCTTTGTATTGTGTGAGTAGGCTCATAAGTTGCTCCCTCTCAGTAGGGTCTAAGGAGGTTCCTATTTTTATGATTTGGGTTTCCGAGGAGGTTCCAATGTTTAGGGATTCGGTGTCTTTGATTACTGGGGCGCCTAACTCTTGTCTGGTTAACTCTCTCAAGGTTTGTGGTGGGAGATGAGTGTCGTAAGAGTCGTTTTGGTCACTTTTATTTTGTTCGCTATCGATAATGGCATTGCATGTTAAGTGTGACGAGTCATAAGCGAAAGTATTTTTATTATTAGTTAAATCGAGGATGTCGAGGACTTTGGATAAAGAGACCCTCTGTTCGTTTGACAGAGATAACATTACCGGGATTTTCGTGACAGGCCCCGGTTCATCCTGAACAGACACGGATTTAGATGGAAGACAAACAATACTAGACTCTTGGCCCGTTTCAGACTCAGATTCGGACTCACACTCGGACTCTATTTCGGACTCGGAATCTTCGAACATCCTCCCCTGTCCCGTGGTTAGCTTGAACCTTCTACCGTTCTCGTTGACCCATGTGACGGATTTCCTCCATCCTCTACCTTCTTGGTATTTGTCGGTATTGACAATAAGGGAGATAGGGTCAAATTGCTTGTCAGTCATGACCACGTTGACTAGCTCACTGGGATTTACGTGGACGAATCGCTCTTCCCCGAACAAGAGACTGTTGGCCAGGCCATCCATACAAGATGTATGTTTGGGTTTTGGGGCGTTCGATGTGGTTTCCGGGATGAAGTAGCAGTCTTCGAATATTTCTATTCCAGGATGTCGAATGCCTTTGATGTAGGTTGGTTCATAAAATCCCATGTAAGGTTTGTTGTCACCTTTCTTTATGAAACATCCATTTAAGGTAAGGTCATATGGCGGGACTCGGATGCCCTCAGTTTTACGTGCGCGCATGATAGCCATGCGTTCACGGATTTCATTTTTGGTCGCGGGGTACCCGAAACCTATCGTGTGGGTCTGTCCGGTGGGATCCCGGAGTTCACTTGCGGTGCTGGGGTTTTTTCCTAGTGATAACCCCGGGAAATGCCCTTGTTGCCTCATTATGAAATTAATGGCTAGGTTTGAGCTCTGATCGAAGTCGAATGGGGCCTGTTCTTGTTCTAATAGGCTTACTACACGAAATCTCCTCAACTCAGTATCGGCATCTTCCGTAACTTGCGAGGTGGTGGCTTTTTCTACGAAGGCTCTTATGGGGGAGGCATGGATGGTGACTATTTCGCCGTTGATGGGAACCTTCACCTTTTGGTGTAAGGTAGATGGTACGGTTTAAGGGCATGGATCCAAGGGCGTTCTAGGATCATATTGTAGGATCCGGTTTTGACATCTAAGACCTGAAAGTCCATTTTCCTTTCTATGGGCCCCACAACGGTGCTAATGGTCGCGACTCCTGCGACCGGACGCCTCGTGCCATCATAGGCACGCACTCCGGATTCGGTGGGTATGAAGTCGGTGTCTGACATTCCTAGGCGCGGGCGGTTTTAAGAGGGATTATGTTACGGTAGAACCGTCATCCACAAGGGTCATGGGCACCTTCTTGCCCAAACAGGTTACTGTGACGTAAAGGGCTAGATTGTGTTTTGGTCCAAAGGGCGGGAGATCTTCGTCGGAGAAGGTTATAGGATCCTTTAATCCCTTGGCTTCCTGAAGAACATGTCCTATCATATCTTCAGGTGTAACGGTTGAGGATATGTTCATTCTTCCTAAGGCTTGGCCTAGGGCCATACGGTGATTGTAGGAGTTGGCTATGAGTTGTCATATGAAAAGGTCGGTTTTGGCCTTTTGTAGCTGTTCTACTATTTGTACCTCGGGGGTGGTGATTGGGATTTTGTCGGTGGTTGGAGTGTTTTCAGGAGTGTGATTGGTGTTTGGTATATCGACTGTGACGTTTTGGTAAGGTCACCCAGATCTAGTGACGTGGCTTATATCCTTGGTTTGGGTGGTTGTTGGGGGGATCGTGACTATTGGCTCGTGGATATAGACATCGTCATCATCATCCGCCCATACCCCAAGGATGGCGTGATCACGTTGGTATTGTTCGTAATTGATTGTGCCAAATTGAATGTGTGACGGTTTTTTGAGAGGGGGAAAGGCTCCTTCCTCGATCAGGTTTTGGATGGCATGTCTTAGCTTGGTGCAGGATTGGGTCTCATGTCCCGATCCTTGGTGAAAGGAGCATAAGGCTCTGGGATCCCATGATTTGCTTCTTTGTCCTAGAGGGATCTCGGGTGTAGGTTCTAGAGGGGATAGTAGACCATGTCGGATGGCGATGACTAAAGGTTCGTCATAGGGGGTATCTAAGTTGGCAAACTTTCTAGGGGTTTTCTTCTTTTGGGGAGCACTACTCTTATTCACTTGGATTGACGGGCGGTTTTGGGTTTTGACTGCAAGGGAATCCATCCGCTCGTCGAGGTAGGTTACGAATAGAGGCCTCAATGGAGATTACGGAGGTGACGAGGTTGTGAACCATATGAGTTAAATCTTTGACACTGAAATTTGGGACGGTAGTCGTGGTGGAGGATGATAATATCGGGAATCAGAAAGGTATTGTCGGATGTCTTAGAGATTCGAGGAATGCTCGCGACTGAGCGACGCGGAAATGAGACCCTTGACTCGCGTGTGTGTGCGGTCACTGGCTTAGGGACTCAGGTGCTTTAGAATCTTGGTGTATTCGGCGTAACGCCTAATAAATTTATGTCTCTGTAACGAGACGATTTGACCCAAACCTCGGAGGTGAGGTTTAAAGAAGACTTCTCAGGACGAGACGACCCAAAATGTAAGACCTCGAACAGAGGTGATCCTTAGTAACTAACACAGACAGTTAATCTCACGGTTGTACGGCGTAAGAAGTTGATCACGATTCCGGCTAAGGATCAAAGAACTTTGATATATTTTTTTTAAAAGGATCAATCCTTGCGGAGGAAAGATTTTCTTGAAAAGGACAATTTGTAAAAATGGGGTGACGATGGCGTGAGGACATCGCTTGTGACGTGAAAGTGTGTCGCTATATATGTGCGTCGGGATTCCGACGATAGCAAAACTGGAAATGTTTTTTTTAAAGGAGCACGGTTCTTAGGGGAACCAGTTTTGAAAATGAGGATGTGATGCTTTCATTGAAACAACTATTAATTAGGCAGTTCGATAGTCGTGGTGTATTTGGTGCTCGTAGTAGAGCGTGATGTCCGTGATGGTGCTTCGGAAGGTGTGACTAAATCCTAATTAAGGAATTTAGGTAGTGAATAGTGTTATTTTTTAAAGAAAAACTTTTAAAACGAGTGACCCACGTTCGTTGGTTGCATTAACTAGCCTTTAACGGTGGGGGGTGTTGTATTGTGAAAAGTGTTTTGAGAGTGTAACCGTTTTGGGTTCCTTGACTTCATTAATTGAAGGTTCGGTTGTGTTAACGGTATGTGTGTAAAAACATTTTTTTTTGAAATAAAATGTAACCGTTTAAGGTACCTTGATCCCATTAATTGGGAGTCTCGGTGGTATTAACGACATTCTTCGTTGTTGACGGGTTTTACTTTGGCCAAAGTGATGGCACTAAAATTTTTGAAAATAGTGAGTGTAAAATTTACCATGATGACGGCATCTAAAAATGTTTTCCCTTTTGGAAATTACGGTTTGACCGGAGTATCGGTGTTCAAAAGGTCGTTTTGAAAAGAGGGAGTATTTTTCGAAAACGGAATTGGGTGCGGTTGAATATGTTGGCGTGGTTGAATCCAGATTTTTAGTGTTTTATTTGGGTTGTTCAAACACGCTACACGTAACTAGGAATGTATACACTCATGCAGGATGCAGATACGGGTAGGTTAGGGTAGGCTACCGCCCACGAATAGTCTTTACTTAGGTATTGACAAATCATCTGGGGAGACGAGTGTCATACCGTCCGTTCGGAACTATCCGCTTATTATTCCCGCGAGGTACGCGTTAGGCGGCCGGAGCGTCAATCGAGGATCTCTCCGCGTGTCCCTAAGGATCTTACCACGAAGAGGGCGATTGGTCCTGATATTGGTTAGGGTGGGCCTTTTAGGGCCAGAACTTGTAGTGACCACAACTAGGAACTAGGAAATGAGCTTCACCGACCTCGCTCAAGTTACACCAACACTGGAAACTTGTTTCCAAATCTACAGCGGAGTCACCAAACTGTGGACGTCCGTCCGCACCGCCCGGCGCCCCGCGCGGGACCGACGCGAGTTTTCAACCGGTCGGGGGCTGGTCCGATCTCGCGTACGGGGCGATGTTTCGGACCTCGATTCGGATGACTATTCGGACTTGTACTAGACGGGTGCGGGCACCTGTGTTTCCGTTTGGAATCGATCGAGTCGTGGTTGTATATGTTTAAAGGCCGATTCATTTGGTAAGGCGACCTTTTTAGTGAACTGAATTCGTTGCCGATTTGTGGAGTCGCCACCGAGTCAATTATAGGGACTCAGAAACCGTTCAAGTCAACTTTAATCCTTAGCAGGCTCAAAGTTGAGGGGCAGGGGACCTAAAGATAAAGACTTGTACCCTTAAGCACTCCATGCCTGGAATGACTCTCATTGCCAATGGTTTCGGACATCCGGAAACCTTCGATTCTCAGTAAGGGGTGAGGGTACGTATTGGGATGCCAACATCCGATAGATGTCAACACCTTATCCCGCCCGCACTATAGCGGCCTCTACTAATCAATCGGTGGGCTGATAACTTTGTTCTTTTGTTGTGGCGAAAGTACTGTAACATCCATTGTTTTCACCCTATACCTTTTGCTACGTCGGTTGTTTAAGGACAAGTAAGTTTTGCCGTCAAAGTAGTTGTGTTTACATTCTTTGCATGCGATTTCACGTGACAAGCAAGCCATGAAAAGATGCACATAGGAGAGTAGAGAGTACTAATATTATACGTATAAGAAAGTCAGTTTTAACGCGATAATACTGATATTAGTCGTTCTCGTGATATACCTTACCTGGTATTCTGCTTAAGATGCATCGGTTTGGTATTAATAGAGATGCGTCGAACCCAGTAAGGCGAGCACCCGGACTAATACGGAACCCGACCATCACTTCGTTCAATTTTAGTTGTTTTACGTTTTGAATTCCGTGTTATGTGATTTAACATGCGATTATAAGGTCATAAAAGCGATAAATCATACGAAAGCGGTAAATTCGAATGTAAATAAATCACATTGTGAGGAGTTGCACCCTCGGAGTATACACTAAACGGGACACGATGCATAGATACACTACTTCAAAACCCTTAATTTCTTGACGCTTTAAGCTGGACGCTTTTATAAGTGTCCATATTTTTCCTTATCTAATTTTCCTTGTCGACCCATTAATGTGTCAAGAGTTTTATTTTATTATATTTTATAAACAAAACACTCCCAAATAATAAAATGAGTGGTATATGAAAATTAGTATCCTGCTTTTACCAAAAAAAACAAAGACTTCTCCTCTAATTTGGTATCCCAAAATTAAACCTAATCAATCACTTCCCTAATTATTGTGTGGCTGCTTCTATTCTTCGTATGATATGTCTAATCAACTCAAACCTAATCCTCTAATTTTATCACTGCCACTACCTTCAATTCACTGCCGATTATTCAATTCACTACTGCTGATTATTCAATTCACTATTGCCTTCATCATCGTTGCTCGTCTTATCACAATCTACGCTTCAATCGCTGTTGTTATTATCATAATCCTTCACCCTATCTCGCTGATTAACATCAGGTACATACATGTTGGAGCGAGTGTCCTCCACAATAGTGCATTGATATATTAAATCTCATGAGCGGAATATACTTGGGATAATTAGTACATTGATACTCCACGTCAGTTGATTAACGTAAATCGGTAACGCTCAGCTGACTAGAGTTAGACGTTATTGTCGTATGACGGCGGTGATCAACTGATCCCTTTCGGTCACACCTATAGGATGAGACCCAAATAGAAGACTAATTATTTGTATCTGATACAGCTAATTAGTTCCTTGCGTATATAGTGATATATGCATGGTAACGAGAGTTATTTATTGGAGATAGAGTTTGGAACTCTGTCCGATTAAGTTTATTAGTCTATTATACGATAATTGACTGAATAAATTTTACGTCTTATTTTAATACGATTAAATAAGACCTAATTTAGTATTTAAACGTTAATTACTAAATTAGTGGAGGTTTTGTATGCTTTTATGGGTTGTGGTAATTAGCCGTTAATATATTTACAAAGAGTTGTAAATTTAGCTAATTGATTATTATTATTATTATGGGACCTATTATATATAGATATAATAGTAATGTACTACTTAAAGAGTTAAGAGTATATTATTTGATGTGATCAATTATAGAGATAATTGATCATGTCACACATTGCATTTGTATGACAAATGACAAAATAAAATGGACCCATTTTATGTACATGTGTATGGTACACTAGTAAAAATAATGGCAATAGTGGTTGGTCTTATTTTTACTACATGCATAAATAATAGTAATAATGACACTAGACACTAGACTTTAAGCATGCAAATAAAATAATGCATTTTAGTCTTCCCCATGTGGGGTGGCCGGTTTTGGGGTAGTAAAAAGGGGGCTCTTTGTTTTCTTTTCTACTCACCAATTCATTTTGCATGCATGAGCTTTTGCTTTTTACCTCATCTCTCCAAAACTCTCTCTAATACTAGTATTCATCTTCATTACTAAAGTAGTAATAGATTCATAATATTAGTGTTGTTTTATCACTACTATTATCTAGTTAATAATAGTGGTGATTATTTGGGTTGATTCTTGGTGCAACTTAAAGGAGATCTTCTACATTGGAGATTCAAGGTTTTGGAGGATCATCCATACTATTATTAGCTCAAGAACAATAAGAAAATGAGTTTTCTTATTGTGCCCAATATTTCCTCATTGTTTATGTAAGGAAATCTCTTCTTATATCTAGTTTTTGTCATTTGATGTCATGCATGTAACTAGATCATTATATACTAAATTAACAAGTAATTTAGTAACTAATTAGAGGAGTCTAATTAGTGGGTCTCGAACCTTACAAGTGGTATCAGAGCTTTGTTGTTGCATGCATGTCGATTTTTGACATTTTTTCGGGTTATATGATAACTTTGTAAAGAAACCGAAAATTTTGTGTAAAAGGAGTTTCACACGAAATTTTTGGGTACATGCATACCTAATGATCTCAAAATGGTTGTGGTCGAGTTTGGTAATTTTTGGAATTTATTTGCTAATTTATAATCATTTATGCCTTAAAAACCGAGTTTTTATGCCTATTTGATGTTAAAAGTTAACTAAAAATAGTTGCATGTTGTTTTTGGGCATGGTTTTTTGGTGTACATATCTTCATATGTTGATGGACATATGTGTAAATTTTTGAAAATTATTTTGTCCTTTTGGGATGTTTATTGTTTTTTTTTATGAGATAAGAATCGATAAACATGCATTTATTTGTTCCTCTTTTATTCGAGAATATTTGTGAACAAGTTTTTGTTTTGGAGTTCCTGGAAATGTTCCAGAATGAACAAAATTATTCATTTTTAATTTTGGACGTTTTATGATTTAATTTGAATTTATTTCATAAAATTGACCATTTACCGATTAAATTAGCAAATAAAATCAATTCAAACTAATTTTTATTTTTCAAATTGGTGGAGACTAATTCTTGAAATTCCAAATTGGTTTGGAAAATTAGTTTGAGCTTAATTGAGAATTAAGTGTTGATTAATGATTTTTAATGGTTAAAAATCAATAAATTCCATAAAACCGAGCTAGGATGAACTTGATAAATTATGGGGCGATTTTGGCATGATTTTTACAGCATTTTATTTATTTTAATGTTGTTGAATGAATGAATGTCATTTATTGTTTATTTTGCAAGATTGTACCTAGTATGACCTAGTCTTTTAATCGGTATTACCCGTAATGTAAGGGAATATCGATTTGGTTGTAATTAATTGCGATCTCGTATCGCCCGTTTGTAATAATTAATAGTTTTATTCATACAAATGTATAATAGGAAATGCTATGTATCATTTGTATTTTATTATTATGAAGACGGAGATTACACAAGACGGTGGACAAAAGACGGTGCCTTTTGGTGGTGTTCCATTGAAGAGGCCAGGGACCAAGAAGTTGGTTTCCAATTTTGTAATAGTCTAGTTAATTAGATTAGCTAGATGGCCATACTAGGATTTATTTGTTTGATGCTTGCTTTATTTTTGCCCATGCCAAAATCGCCAATCATGCATTTTATTCGTCGATTGTCAATTCACCAATTTACGTAATCACCAACTTAGTTCACTTATAAGTGATTAGTAACCTAATATTGACAAGACCTCTCACATGCATCGAAAGAATTGAGATTTAGCCTTACCAATTAAAGCACCTATGAACCCCTTGTTCATTAGGGCAACCACAACGTGGACCCTTTTTACCTAGGGTAAATAGGGTGATAAGATCACATGCCAAGATTGGGTTGGACTCAACGAAATAAAAGTTATTTCGGGACTAGGAGATGGATTTGGTTGAAATCCGTCGACCGAGAGTTCTAGGGTAGAATTAGTCAAGTAATGACTTACCGTTTTTACATAAGGATTGCATGCGATGTTAGTTCTTATCTAGATACGGATCTTGGAATCGCTTATATAATTTCGTGAGGGGTCATTATATGAGTGACTTGTTAAAATTGTTTTACAAGTAAATTATATAACAATGAATGTTAATATTTCCTAAACTTTGTTGTAGTGTTTATAATTCGCTACGGCTACTAATGCAACCATTCAACTCGGAAAGGATTCTTGGCTTAGGTCCGTTATGGACAAATGTATCTTGAAAGACGATGGAAGTAATTTCATCGAATGGGAGTCTACCATTAAAGGTGCGGCGTTGTCCGACAACGTCCTTCGTTACTTGAACGAACCACCACCCAACGAACCCGGTCCTCGAGCCGCCCCGGCACAAAGGACCGCTTATGAGGAGTATTTGAAGATATCCAACAATATCAAGAATGTCTTGATATGGTCAATGTCTCCAAAACTCAAGCTTCAATACATTACCCTTAATGCATATGAGATATTCTCAAGGGTTACGACGGCTTTTTCCCAATCACCCGATATCCGTCAATATGAGGCTATGATGAAATTCTTCGAGGGTAAGCTAGAAAAGGGCCAAAAAGTGGGTCCTCATGTGCTCAAGATGATTGAGCATATTGACACACTAGAGCGTCTAGGGTGTAGCATTCCCAAGAAGCTTGCGATCGGTCGCATTCTTCATTCACTCCCCTCCAAGTTCTCCCAAATTAGGGTGAACTACAACATGCATGGCATGGACAAGAGTTTCCAAGAGCTTCATGCACTCCTCAACCAAGCAGAGAGGGACATGGAGGCTAGTGGGAGTGAGAAGAGAGACATGCTCTCCATGAAAATGAAGAATCTCAACCTTGGGGTTCAAAAGGGTAAAAACAAGGGTAAGACCAAATTCAAGAGACATGGAAAAAACAAGAACAAAGGGAAAGCTATTGAGAATAGCAAACCTAAGGCTAAGGTTAACCATCATGCCGACGCCGATTGCTATCATTGTAATGGCAAGGGACATTGGAAGCGCAATTGTCCCAAATATTTGAAGGAATTGAAGAACAAGAAAGACGAGAGTGAGACTCCGTCAGGTATTGTCCTCACTTCCCTCTATATGATAGACATTAACTATACTTGCACTTCCACTTGGGTATTAGATACCGGATGTGGTTCTCATCTTTGTAATCATTTACAGGGCATGAGGGACGTGCGAGCACTAGCCAAGGGTGATGTAGACCTACGCATGGGAAATGGAGCTAGAGTAGCCGCTATATCCTTAGGCACTTATGTACTCACTCTAGCTAGTGGTTTAGAGTTGTATTTGAATAATTGTTATTTCGTACCAACTTTAACTAAGAACATTATCTCCATTTCCGTACTTGATATGGAAGGTTTTTCCTTTATGATTAAGGACAATTGTTGTACTTTTTCATTTAATGACATGGTTTATGGTAAAGCCACGTCTATCGGAGGTATTTATGTTCTAGATAATGTTAATGATGTATATCATGTAGAAAACAAGAAGCTCAAAACGGGTGAACCTAATCAATCCTACCTTTGGCATTGTCGTTTAGGACACATAAACGAACGACGCATAAAGAGACTTGTTTCAACGAAACTTCTCAAACCATTTGATTACGAATCTTATGGTGTATGCGAGTCTTGCATATTAGGCAAGATGACTCGTGCTCCTTTCTCAAGTAAAGGAACACGAGCAAGTGAGGTATTGGGCCTTATACATACCGATGTGTGTGGCCCAATGACTATCACCGCTAGGGGTGGTTACAACTACTTCATCACTTTTACCGACGACTTAAGTAGATATGGGTATGTCTACTTAATGAGGCATAAGAGCGATGCTTTTGAAAAGTTCAAAGAGTTTCAAAGTGAAGTAGAGAACCAATTGGATAAAAAGATTAAAGTACTACGATCCGATCGTGGCGGTGAATACCTAAATAATGAATTTGATTCACACCTAAAAGATTGTGGCATAGTATCACAATGGACTCCTCCTGGCACACCCCAGTTGAATGGTGTAGCCGAAAGGAGAAACCGAACTTTATTAGATATGGTTCGGTCCATGATGAGTCTCACTGAGCTTCCTGATTCATTTTGGGGTTTTGCCATTTTGTCCGCAATATTTTCACTAAATCGAAGCCCGACTAAAGCGGCCAATTAGACACCATATGAGATATGGAAGGGAAGGGTTCCTTATTTGTCGTTCATGAGAATCTGGGGTTGTGAGGCATATGTTCAGAACAAGTCTGACAACAAACTCGCACCAAGATCCGACAAATGTCTATTTGTAGGGTATCCAAAGGAAACACAAGGCTATTACTTCTACAATCGTCACGAAAACAAAGTGTTTGTGGCACGTGACGCTGTCTTTCTAGAAAATGACTTCATTTCTAGAAGACAGTGGGAGAAAATTTGAACTTGATGAAGTCCAAGAGCCACAAACCGAAAATGAAGTGGAGGAAAGCGTTCCCTCCTCCTCGGACACGGTTGTTGTTCCCTTTGAACCTAGGAAATCCACGAGGATTAGTCATCCTCCTGATCGATACCTTGGTATTGTCGAGGAAGATGCGTTAGACATGTTGCTTTGCGAAAGTGACGAGCCTGACACCTACAAGGCGGCCATATCTAGTCGTGATTCCATGCAATGGCTTCAAGCCATGCGATCCGAAATGGATTCTATGCACGAAAACCAAGTGTGGGATTTGGTTGATTTACCTGAAAAGGTGAGACCTCTTCAGTGTAAATGGATCTTTAAGATCAAGAATGGCATAGATGGACATAGAGATGTCTACAAAGCTAGATTGGTGGCAAAGGGTTTTACTCAAGTTCATGGTCTTCACTATGACGAAACCTTTGCTCCAGTCGCAATGCTTCGCTCCATAAGGATTATCCTAGCGATTGCCGCATTTCATGATTATGAGATTTGGCAAATGGATGTCAAAACCGCCTTCTTGAATGGGATTCTAGAAGAGGAAGTGTATATGACACAACCAGAAGGTTTTGTAGATACATCTAATCCTAAGAAGGTATGCAAGCTTAAAAGATCCATTTATGGTCTTAAGCAAGCGTCCAGAAGTTGGAATCATCGCTTTGATCATGTTATCAAACAATATGGTTTTGCTCGAAGTGTCGAGGAACCTTGTTTGTACATGAAGTTTAGTGGGAGTAAGGTAACCTTTCTTGTCTTGTATGTGGATGACATACTTCTTATCGGGAATGACGTTCTGATGTTTGCTTTCGTAAAGGAGTGGCTGGGAAAGCACTTCCAAATGAAAGATTTGGGAAATGCACAATGTATTTTGGGTATTCGGATCCATAGAGATAGATTCAAAAGGACGTTGGTATTAAGTCAAGAAGCTTATATAGATAAGATTCTTGATCGATTCAAAATGAAAGACTCTAAGAGAGGCTTTCTTCCCATGAGTCAAGGTACCATTTTGTGCAAGTCACAGTGTCCTACCACACCCGAAGAAATTGAACGCATGAAGTTGATCCCATATGCTTCCGCGGTTGGATCAATCATGTATGCCATGACGTGCACTCGTCCCGATGTTTCGTATGCTTTGAGCATGACGAGTCGTTATCAAGCCAATCCAGGTGAAAGTCACTGGACAGCCGTAAAGAACATCCTTAAGTACTTGCGAAGGACCAAGGATTCGTTCTTAGTGTTTGGAGGGGATACTGAATTACGTGTAAGAGGTTACACGGATGCCAGTTTCCAAACCGATCGGGATGATTTGAAATCCCAATCCGGCTATGTTTATATGTTGAATGGAGGAGCCATTAGTTGGAAGAGCTCCAAGCAAAGTGTCACCGCGGATTCTACAACAGAAGCTGAGTACGTCGCGGCTTCGGAAGCTGCAAAGGAAGCTGTTTGGATTCGTCAGTTTTTGGAAGGACTAGGAGTAGTCCACTCCGTCGAAGATCCTATCACCATATATTGTGATAACAGCGGGGCCATTTTTCAAGCAAAAGAGCCCAAGTCTAGCAATAAGTCTAGACATGTACTTAGGAAATACCACGTGATAAGAGATCTCGAGGAAAGGAAGGAAATCGATATATGTAAGGTTGGGACAGACGAGAATATCGCTGATCCTTTAACCAAGCCTCTTTCAAAGGCTAAACATGATGGTCATGTTGTTGCAATGGGATTGAGAAAAGTCCCGGATTTTCCTTAAGTAATCTAAGATGTAATAATTGGATATTGTAGCAATTTTTACATTTATAATAATAGCATTCATTGTTCGAGTTTCAATATGAACTCTTTTGTTTAGTTTGACTAAACCCATACTTTGTTCATTCGAATGGATTGTGAGACAATCTTGAACCCTATTCAAGTGAACGTTTGAACATAGTATTTTTGCCCCTTGTCACTTAATGAGGTGACGACTTGGAGTGACAAGATTGTATGTTGATCGATGGTTAGTTCAAGACCATGGGGTCATGGAGATGACTGGTCATTTACATAGGCAGACTGATTGTCACTCTGCCGGGCAGTGACCACAATAGAGTCCCTTATCAAATTAGTTGAAGCCTGGTCGTGGCGGGGATTTCTATTTTATTCCTATGAGTCGATTCTTTAGACTGGCGACCATTTATCTGAGTCGGTGCAGTTTCCGATTGGCTTAGGTTGGTGTCCTAAGTCGTGCCGTGAAAGGAGGCTGATGGGCATCTTCTGGGTCATGGTGATCTTCATTATACAGTATAAGTTGGGTCAACAGGAATTGTCCACCCACGTCGGGTACATACGTCCTTGGGCCACTCGAGGAGAAGTAACTGGAAATGCGTGGCCACGCTCGGAAATAGATCTATGGTAGATTTTCCGGTCAAACAGTTATTCTCCAGATCGAGAAAACCACTCTTATTATATTTAAATCACAAGTGCGACCTGAAAGACACCTTGTGATGAGTGGGAGGATGTGACATCAAAGAGACAAGAGAATCGGTAGCGCACAACTTGTGTAGACAAGTGGGAGACATTGATGGAGTAGGAGTACTCCGCAATATAGTGGCTACATGCACAACTTGTATCGGACAAGTGGGAGATTGTTGGAGCGAGTGTCCTCCACAATAGTGCATTGATATATTAAATCTCATGAGCGGAATATACTTGGGATAATTAGTACATTGATACTCCACGTCAGTTGATTAACGTAAATCGGTAACGCTCAGCTGACTAGAGTTAGACGTTATTGTCGTATGACGGCGGTGATCAACTGATCCCTTTCGGTCACACCTATAGGATGAGACCCAAATAGAAGACTAATTATTTGTATCTGATACAGCTAATTAGTTCCTTGCGTATATAGTGATATATGCATGGTAACGAGAGTTATTTATTGGAGATAGAGTTTGGAACTCTGTCCGATTAAGTTTATTAGTCTATTATACGATAATTGACTGAATAAATTTTACGTCTTATTTTAATACGATTAAATAAGACCTAATTTAGTATTTAAACGTTAATTACTAAATTAGTGGAGGTTTTGTATGCTTTTATGGGTTGTGGTAATTAGCCGTTAATATATTTACAAAGAGTTGTAAATTTAGCTAATTGATTATTATTATTATTATGGGACCTATTATATATAGATATAATAGTAATGTACTACTTAAAGAGTTAAGAGTATATTATTTGATGTGATCAATTATAGAGATAATTGATCATGTCACACATTGCATTTGTATGACAAATGACAAAATAAAATGGACCCATTTTATGTACATGTGTATGGTACACTAGTAAAAATAATGGCAATAGTGGTTGGTCTTATTTTTACTACATGCATAAATAATAGTAATAATGACACTAGACACTAGACACTAGACTTTAAGCATGCAAATAAAATAATGCATTTTAGTCTTCCCCATGTGGGGTGGCCGGTTTTGGGGTAGTAAAAAGGGGGCTCTTTGTTCTCTTTTCTACTCACCAATTCATTTTGCATGCATGAGCTTTTGCTTTTTACCTCATCTCTCCAAAACTCTCTCTAATACTAGTATTCATCTTCATTACTAAAGTAGTAATAGATTCATAATATTAGTGTTGTTTTATCACTACTATTATCTAGTTAATAATAGTGGTGATTATTTGGGTTGATTCTTGGTGCAACTTAAAGGAGATCTTCTACATTGGAGATTCAAGGTTTTGGAGGATCATCCATACTATTATTAGCTCAAGAACAATAAGAAAAGGAGTTTTCTTATTGTGCCCAATATTTCCTCATTGTTTATGTTAGGAAATCTCTTCTTATATCTAGTTTTTGTCATTTGATGTCATGCATGTAACTAGATCTTTATATACTAAATTAACAAGTAATTTAGTAACTAATTAGAGGAGTCTAATTAGTGGGTCTCGAACCTTACAATACATTCATCGATTATTTCTTGAATTTGTTATTCAGTTGATGAACTTTCTCGGTTTCAATCGATTTAACAGCATTGTGATTATGATATTAATAGTTTATTTTGTTGATTTCTTTTTTTTTGTGAATTTTTCGCTGGTTATGTTTTTAACTAATCGAGTTGTTAATGTGGGTCGATTATTGGATCCATTCACCCTCATTCGGAAATTTCTCACAGAATATCAGGTATTAGGTAGTTGTTTAATTTCATCAACTTGTTACTATTATTCATACTTCGTATTGCTGCTGCTGATATTGATACTGTCGATGCAATTGTTGTTACTACCAATGCTGTTTTTCTGCTGTTGTTATTACTGTTGCTGCTGTCACTCCTTTGGTATCCCTGTTTCGTTTGTATTTCACTGCTTCTGTTGTCACTTTTTACCTTAGTATTGTGTTTTGACCCATGTCCTTTTTTCTTCTTGTTGCCTCGTTATTGTCATCTGAGTTCTATCCCCATGTCGTCTCCGCTAAATCTTACTGATTCTTGCATTCATTCTCTACCATTGTCGTTCCTTCTTCTGTACACTGATTGTAAGTCTTGTTAATCCCTTGATAGCTTATGAGTAATGCTTCACTACTTCAGGATACTTATGCTCCATGAAGTATTCATTTCCCTTTTCCCGTTTCTCATTTGCAATCTTAGGATCGAAATACTCTTGTTGCTCAAGGCCTTTCTTTGCTCATTATTCTCTCTTTATATTTTCATTCTCTTGTTCAGCATCGCAATAGCATCGTAGCCAGAGTTGACGAAATGTATTAATCGAGTATCGAGTATCGAATTGTTCGTTCAATCTTTATTTAATTGAGTATCGAATTGTTCTTTTGTTCGTATTTCGCTGCTGCTACTCTTTTCCCTTCTTCGTCTTGATGCTACTGGTCAATGCTAATATTGTTGCTGTTTGTTCGTTATTGCAATTGGAGTCGTCTTGCGTTGTCGATGTTGTGCTCTTATGGTCGTATTTGTTTCTTCTTTTTCTACTCGATTTGCATATTTGCGTATTTGCATCACCCTCTTTTTGTTTCCTCTATAATATCTTTCATTGTACTATGTCGATCCTGCTTAATTATCCAAACCATTCTCGAAACAATTAATCTGTGTTTCTCCCACAGTAAGATATCGTTTTTGATGTTTTCGTTGCGTATTAGTATAATTGATTGTTGGTGATGTTCATATGGGTTCCTGTTTGTTTCATGTTAGTTTAATTATATTAATATGTTCATATTAGTATAATTTTTGAATTAATTGAAAGTCTGGTTCTTTCACCTATGTGATTAGCTTTTACACATTTAGGTTTTAGGTGTTGAAATTCTTTCAAGCGATATACTAAAGTTACAAGTTGCCGAAGCAGAGGTCAATGATGTCCCTATTCGTCTTCTTGATAAAGGGATGTATGATCCAACTTTATCAACTCTGATAGTAAGGCAATATAAATACTTAGAATGAAATAATGGTGTGCAGAAGATTGAAATTTGTATTATTTCAAGAAGTATGATACTAGAATCGAAACAAATGATTATTTCCTGTTATTCGCTATTACTTCAATGCCTGCACCAGTCTGATTAAGTTTTCTTTATCTTTGTCTATAGGTGTGAGTTACCCGTCGGAAAGAAGGGGAAGACCAGACCTGAAACAATTCTTCGGGAACTTTCTACTAAAAAAGGACAGGTAAGCAAGTAAGCAACCATAATTTGGTTACAATCAAGGATGTTCAGAGTTTATAGCTTTTAGACCTTAAGCTGAAACTTTAAATCAATTTCAGTAGAGCTTTGAATATATCATTGGTACTTCATCTGTTTTATTATCACGTGATGTCCATTTTTTCAACCATTCTGTCAGCTAATTGTGATAAAAAAAACTTCATTGCTGTGTGACAGATTTACAGTATTAACCAAGGAAAAAGAGATGTAGAGACTGTTTTAGCCATGGGAATTATGGAGGATGCTGGCATTGCTCCCTAGCCTTCTGTAGGTAAAAAGACTTACTCTATATTTGCGAGACAAAATGTGGTGGCTCTACGTTTGAATTGTATTTAATCTTGAATTGAATCATCACTCTATCTGTTAGTTAGTCAAAGATTAGGAGGTGAAACTAGAGATTCCCACTGCCTTGGTTTCATCTTAGCTCTATGCTTGATGCATTAAAATGTATAATAATGGGGATTCTATCCTATTGTTGAGATATTTGCATTTCATTTGCTTGCAGTTTCACACTCACAATGTTATTTCCATTACTCTGACTTTAATAGTTTGCCTTTGACAATTTATTAGAGACTGGAAAGGTTGATTTAGTGATGAACGTCGTTGAGCGTGCAATTGGTGGATTTTCAGCTGGTGGAGGACTTTCAAGTGGGTAAGGAGTTATGTCTTACTTCTATTACCAAGCTTAATTTATTGGTTTGTCTATCTATCTATCAATTATTTGTTCTGTTTAATGAAAATATCCCTCATATGATATACTTCATACTCTGTCAATAATTATAATTATTTTACGGTAGAAGCAGTAAAATTTTAGCTGTAGCTCAGTTAAACTTATATACTCGTACTAGTTGACTTCTTCTTTGACTTTGAGGAGAATATAATTTATGAAGTAAATGGAACAACAAATGGCAATGAGTTTGGTGGAGTAAATGAAGTCTATTGAAAATTGATGAAGATTATTGTCCAAGTTGTTACTTCAGCTGACTGAGCCAATTCGGCAAAGTTGACCTGACCTGATCCTATTATTAAATATGAAATCCAGCTAACTGAGCCAATTAGGCAAAGTTGGCCTAACCCGATCTTATTACTATCAAAATATGAAATCCAGGTGACAAAGCCAACTTTGCAAAGTTGACCGGATCCAATTTAATTAAAAATATGACTTGACTGAGTCATCCAGAATTTTGGTGGTCTACCAATTACTGGAGTATATTGTGATCAATGAAAACACCCCTTGATATAGCTTGCTGTTGCTTTCTTCATCAACTTCTATGAGAATAGCTACACTAATAGAATAACAAATGAAATGTTAACGAGTATAGTAGCCTAGTAGGTGAAAACAATGAAGCCTCCAAAAACGATGACGATCACCCAGGTTCGAATTCCAGCTAATTGGGCAAAGTTCACCTGACTCGAACTTAATTACCAAATATGACTACCTAATTTACAATCACCCTTACCCCTAGGCCCTAGCTATGTTGGTAACCTACGTTACTCAAACTCTTCTACGAGGTGACGTGTCTGACATGACTATGAACAAAAAAAATCAAATTTTTTGTCTAAATTGAAGTACCAAAGTGTCGTGTTGGTGTCGGACACACAACACGACACCCAAATGAAGTGTTGGAGTAACATAGCGGATAACAATCCAAAAGCCCAACATACCAACAATGAATTGACCTCTCGCACAGGGCCTAATAACCCGTTTGTTAAGTCTATTTGCATCAACACCTTTACATAAAAGCGAATCCAGGAAACAATTTTTCATTATACCTAAAATTGAATATTGCCGGTTGAAAAATGAGCATTGAGTGACCAAGGATAAACAGTTAAACACACTATGTTCCTATGTAGCTCGAGTACTATCAACTAATAAGCAAAGATGTGTCCAAATGCTCTCCACACATATGGAGAGAACTCAAAACCAGCAATTTACATTTTTGTTCAGAGTAGTAGAGGTTCGTTAACCAATAAAACAATACATAGAACCAACCGTTTTATTTCTTCTTTTTGCCACCCTTTCCAGATTTAGCAAGGGCGTTACTTGAACTGGAAACCACTTTCTGCTTCTTAACTCTTCCAGGGTGCCGAGGTACCAGTTCTGCGATCTTCAGCATCAACTGCTTTCCTGCAAAAATAAAGAAGATTGACAGGTGTGGATTAAGTTAACTGCACAGCACAGTACACTAATAATTAGATATGTATCAACATCTTGGGATGAGGAAGTATAATGTTCTTATGTAAACTTAAAGGTTTGTCTACAAGAATCTTTTTGGCAAGAATCAAAAAGTAAATGTCTCGTTAGAGAGGGGCCAAATAGACTCTATCTTTCGGATAGCTTACAGGGTTCCATGGATTGATGGAGACAATAACCGTACATCCAGTTCAATTATGATGCAAGTGATGAAACATTTACTCTTTAACTCTAGCATTCACTTTTTCTCATAAAATAAAACTAACGGGAAGACTGATACAAGTTTTTTATCCAGAATTCAAGGCGTCCTGGTAATTTAATCCATGGCGAGCAACCTGATGGGAGTAGCTTGACTATTGACCGAGTGACAACTGGTGTTGAAGTTAGTCGTCCTCTGAGACCAAATTGGAATGGAACTGCGGGTCTTACATTTCAGGTATCCGGAATGGAACTTCCACCTATTTTTTCTTGGTTTCTATTTTTGAGTAGCATTGTTATGGAAACACCAACACTAACAAAGGATTTTCTGTTATGCTTATACTTATAAACTTCTACAACCCATTTTCTTTTCAATTTTCTATTTCTTTTTTTAAATGTTAGAGGTATATATGTTATGAAGAAGAAAAAAGAAGAGCTACAATTGAAGTATGCTGAAACTAATTCGTTACTAAAAAAAATTGAATGTAATGAGTAGTGGAGGAACATCAGATGAGAGTGCAAATACGGCAAAGACAATCTTGCACAGCATTGCTGATCCTGAGGTAATTTATTTCTCTAATATTCGTTTATATTTTCTACCTATTTATGGTTCATTGTATGGTCTATTCAATTTTTCTTATTATATTTTTTTACCACTACAGGACGTTGTACAACACAAAGAAAGATGATGACGGAATTGATCGATGACAAAATCGGCTCACTTTTTTGAACTTGGACATTAAATTCAATGTTTTTTGGAGGAAAACACTTACCTTTTTAAATAATACTGTAGTTTTTTAGTAAATTTTTTATTTTACTTTGGATTGCGAAATATATTATTGGATGAAGATTATTCTAGGTGTTCGTCTTATGAAACTCTATTTGATTGCGAAATATATATATAATTGGAGATTATTTTAATTAAGTGTTTGTTTTCTGAATGACCAGCTTGAGCTTTGTGTACTATTGATATCTTCAGTAAATGTGGAGTCGTGCTTTTTAGACAACATAAATATTTAATCGCAAGAAGTAGTCAGCTGTTGGAAATATATAATTATTTTTATATTCTTTATGATAAGATTCTCGACGCTTTTACGATATCAAAGTGTCGGTAATTGAATTTTTTATTATTATTTCTCGACTCTTTTAATAGTAGAAAATCTTGCTCTTTGAAAAAATTTTGGCCGCGAAAAAAATCGCGACATAGAAAAGCGTCGAGGTTGCATATTTTAGTGTACCATGTAGTGACGCAAAAAAGCGTCTTGAATAAAATATTCAACGTTTTAATGAGTCGAAAATGGCGACATAAAAATGAGTCAAGAATTCCCGACGCCCAAAATCTCCACGCTTTCTGGAAGCGTCGAGAATTAAATTTGTGACACTTTAAAACGACGAGAACCCACCTTTAAAGCGTCAAGAAACTAAAGATTTTGTAGTAGTGATAGTTGAGAACGGATCTCGGAACTACTCGAGTCTATGTAGTGTATTTAGTGTTTGCGGTTGAAGTTGGGATGTTACGTGTTTTAGTATGTGTTTATGGACCAAGTGTCCACGTTTGACATTATCGAAGTGCATAATAACAGTACAGAAATGTAATGTTTTGTTTAGATGATAACCTAGGGACGGTTCGACTTCGAGCCGGATCCTCCTAGCTCGTCCTACGGTGATTCCGACAGAGCTTCGCTACTATACTTGGGGTTAGCTAGACGAGCGCAGGTGCTCCTCGGTTCCGAGTGGAGTGCTCGAAGGTGAGGAGTAGCGTCGATTCGCTTATCGGGACAAAGATCGAGTGGATCGTCGTACTTAGGGTCGGCGTGCGACCTAAATTAGAGAAGAAGAGGGAGAGAGCGAGTTGTGGAGAAGTAGTCACGAACTAGTTGGGATGTTGTGTCGAATGAATGAAATGAAGGGGGTATTTATAGTTGCTCGCGCAGTTCAAATCGCCCTCTAGGATGGCTGAGTTCGGGCGCACCAGAACACAGACCTCTTGGGTCATGCACACGAAGATTACGACGCCTAGTGTGAGGCGCCTGGGATTTTGAAGATCTGATTTCGAAACTTTCCAAAACGAAAAAGATGTGTAATATTGTGTTGACTTTGGGATTAAGCTTCCCCATTAACCCTAGCGCGTCGAGGGCTGGGTGGGCTTCGGGTGCGCATCCCGAGGTTTTCTCGGCCAGTCGCGTTAACTCGGGTTTGACTTTGCATATTTCGAGGCCGATTAGAGTCCCGGTGTCGGAATTGACTCTAATTACTGTCGACGCGACCGTAATGATATGACTAAGGCTGTCTTGATGTTAAACTAATTTTTCCGAGTAATTACTTGATCCGTTCAATAGAAAAACAATATAGAGCATCGTAATCTCGTGTCGCGTTGCAGTCTGATCATCATTGGGTGTTTATCGGGCACTCCTGCAGCCACCAGGTCCAAATCTGGGTGTCTATAGAAGCCCTCACTTTGACTGAGGCTTGGACAAGGTGAAAGTCAAAGTATAGCCGCCCAAGTCAATTGATGATTACGACCTAGTGGTTGTCCGGTCGGTCGTTTCAAGTCCGTTGGACTACGTATTTGAGGCTCCTCCGCCGAGGCATAGAAATCATACCTAACATCCTTGCCCGTGGTTGCTCGTCGGAGTTTGGTTCCATGCTTGCTATCTCGTCTTGGGTTTGTTGTTTTAGTAGTTTCGGTCTTTGACATGGACCTTCTACTTAAGTGTTTGTTAGTGTCTTAGTTTTGATTTAATCCCTTGCGGGTGGGTACGTTAAATTAGATTTATCCCTCTCGGGTGGCGGCGTTGGATTTATCCCTGGCGTTGGATTTATCCCTCTCGGGTGGCTACGTTGAATTTTAGATTTATCCCTCTCGGGTGGCTGCGTTAGATTCATCCCTCTCGGGTGGCTGCGTTAGATTTAGGTTTGTTTTCTTTGGAATAGGATCCTATCCATTCTTGGACTTTTGCTCTCTTCGGGATAGTTTCTGACTATCCTTGGTCTGTTGTTTTCTTCGGGATAGTTTCTGACTATCCCTGGCCTGTTGGTTTCTTCGGGATAGTTTCCGACTATCCCTGGTTTGTTGCTTTCTTCAAGATACTTTCTGACTATCTCTGGCCTGTTGCTTTCTTTAGGATAGTTTCTGACTATCCCTGGCCTGTTGTCTTCTTTGGGATAGTTTCTAACTATCCCTGGCCTGTTGTTTTCTTCGGGATAGTTTCTGACTACCCCTGGTCTATTGTTTTCTTCGGGATAGTTTCTGAATATCCCTGGTCTTCTGCTTTCTTCGGAATAGTTTCTTACTATCCCTGGCCTATTGCTTTCTTCGGGATAGTTTCTGACTATCCCTGGCCTGCTGCTTTCTTCGGGATTGTTTCTGACTATCCCTAGTCTATTGCTTTCTTCGGGATAGTTTCTGACTATCCCTGGTCTATTGCTTTCTTTGGGATAGTTTCTGACTCTCTCTGCTTTCTTGCTTTCTTCGGGATAGTTTCTGACTATCCCTGGTCTATTGTTTTCTTCTAGATAGTTTTTGACTATTTCTGGTCTCTTGCTTTCTTCGGGATAATTTCTGACTATCTCTGGTCTATTGTTTTCTTTGGGATAATTTCTGACTATTCCTAGTCTTTTGCTTTCTTTGGGATAGTTTCTGACTATCCCTGGTCTATTATTTTCTTCGGGATAGTTTCTGAATATCCCTGGTCTTTTGTTTTCTTCGGGATAGTTTCTTACTATCCCAGGCCTGTTGCTTTCTTTGGGATAGTTTCTGACTATCCCTGGTTTGTTGCTTTCTTCGGGATAGTTTCTGACTATCCCTGGTTTGTTGTTTTCTTCGGGATAGTTTCTTACCATCCCCGGTCTGTTGTTTTCTTCGGGATAGTTTCTGACTATCCCTGGCCTGTTCCTTTCTTCGGGATAGTTTCTGACTATCCCTGGTCTGCTGTCTTCTTCGGGATAGTTTTTGACTATCCTTGGCCTGTTGTTTTCTTCGGGATAGTTTCTTACTATCCCTGGTCTTCTGCCTTCTTTGGGATAGTTTCTGACTATCCCTGGTCTTCTGCTTTGTTCGGGATAGTTTCTGACTATCCCTGGCTTGTTGCTTTCTTCGGGATAGTTTCTGACTATCCTTGGCTTGTTGCTTTCTTCGGGATAGTTTCTCACTATCCCTGGTCTATTGTTTTCTTCGGGATAGTTTCTGAATATCCCTGGTCTATTGACGAGTGGTTGTTTGGATTTAGTGATAATTTTGCCTTTCAATAACTAGTATTGATGTGTAAGCTCTTAACGAGTGCATAATGATGTCTGTATTAGTTCTTGGGCTTGCATTTGCTTTGGGAATTCTTCCGGGGATGTGTTGAAATAATAATCCTCCGGGGATATGAATTGAGTGCTTAGGGACTTGCTAGGATAACAGATTGCTTTGAGTGTTTTGGGGCTCGTTTTAGACTAATAGATTGCTTCGTGTGCTTTGGGATTCGTTTAAGATTGCAAATTTGTTTTGTTTGGATAGCATATTAGGGGTGTCATGTGCTTTGGTATGAGTGGTCTCGTTAGCTGGAGATTTTCGTGTTTGTTGTTTGTTATTATTATTTTTTGTTCGGGCCCAATTTCGATTAGAGGAGATTTTGAGGCTTGCTTTATCGGTTGGGGGTAGTAGACCGTCCCGTTCTTGTTTATTTTATTCAAAATGGGAGGGTGCGTCGTCCTACAACTATCTAGCACCGTGTCTCATTAGTTCCCGACTTTGCTTTGGGCTGAGTAATTGGACGCGGGTCCTTGTGCACCTTAATCTTCGTACGTCTAGCCCTGAGCCGTCCAAAATAAGGACGCCTGACCTGGGGCGCCCGAGGTTTTGTGGGTCGGACCTGTTTAAAGTCAGCGAAGGAAAGGAGAATGAATCATTTGTCCTAAAAACCAGTCGCGCGCCTATAGACACCCAGATTTGGACCTGGTGGCTGCAGAAGTGCCCAACAAACACCCGATGACGATAGGATTGCAACGCGACACGGGTTCGCGATGTTATAGGTAGCTTTCCTATAGGTAGCTTTCCTATAGAACGCGACACGGGTGCCTGTGATCGACTAGCTCAAAACTAGTAACGAAGTTCTGCTGGAATAGCCGCGGGAAGGTCAAACGGTAACGGAGTTCTGCCGGAATCACTGGTCAAGCTAGGAGGATCCGCCTGTTGATCGAGTCGTCACTAGGTTGCCATCTAAAAAGAACTTTCCATATTTGTACTTTCTATTATTATGCACTACGACAACACTAGATGTGGGCGCTAGGCCCACAAGCATCTACTAAAATACATAATGTCCCAACTTCAACCACAAAAACTAAAAAACACTAAATAGACCCGAGTAATTCCGAGATCCGTTCTCAAAACTATCTATGCATCGAGTCCCATTTAGTGCATACTCCGAGGGTGCAATTCCTCACAATGTGATTTACTTACATTCGCATTTACAGTTTTTCGTATGATTTATTGTTTTTATGACCTTATAATCGCATGCTAAATCACCTAACATGGAATTCAAAACGTAAAACAATTTAAAACCGAACAAAGTGATGGTCGGGTTCCGTGTTAGTCCCGGTGCTCGCCTTATTAGGTTCGATGCATCTCTACTAATGTCGAACCGACGCATCGTAAGCAGAATACCAGGTAAGGTATAGCACGAGAATGACTAATATCCATATTATCGCGTTAAAACTGATCTGCTATTACGTATAATACTAGTACTCTCTACTCTCCTACGTGCATCTTTTCATGGCCTGCCTGTCACGTGAAATCTCATGCAAAGAATGTATACATCACTACTTTGACGATAAAACTTATTTGCCCTTAAACTACCAACGTAGCTAAATATAGGGTTAAAACAACGGATGTTACAGTACTTCCGCTGCAACAAAAGAACTAGGATATCAGTCCACCGATTGATTAGTAGAGGCCGCTATAGTGCGGGCGGGATTGGGTGTCGACATTTATCGGATGTTGTGTAACAACCCAGATTTTCGATGACTCAAAATAATAGATAATGCGAAAAGTTATCTAAGTCATTTAATTAAAATTATATCAGAGTGTAAATAAATCCGGATCGCTATGGATCCTTACAATAATAAACGACTATTAATTACAAGTCCTGATTCACTTAGTACAGAATATAAACCGTATTTTATACAGATATTTTATTAAGTCTCTCACTCGATCCTTTCCCATCGCCCCATACCTGCACAAATATATAGAGTAGAGAGACCGCTGAGCGGGACATCAACCAAACCGTTCATCTAATATCACCTCAAACATATAAGACAATCATGTGACTAACAAATAATATGCTTATAAAAATATTAAAGGATATCACGTAACAGATAGTTTCCTTTAATTCAATTAACCAACATGTGAGGTGATGAAAACGGTAAAGTTTAAAAGATGGGACATTGGCAGCCATTTGATTTTAAAAATCATTTTTCACGTAAACAGAGAATAAATACACGAGTCGTGGCTCCTAGTATCACCGCTACACCCTATTGGCTTGCATCTCACCAATAGAAGTAACCGTGTTACCAACTCGTAGACCGAACCGATCTTATGAGGTTTACATCTCACCCATAAGGCTCAATTGGGCCCGAACTTCTATTATATTATACGTTTATTCAAACGGGGCTCTGGGCTGAAATGAAAGCTGATGATTACATTCTCTGCATCACCAAGAGGGAACCCGCAGTTTTCAGAATCCTGTTCTGCCCCCGCTACCTAGGTGGTAATACTGATCAAGTACTTGTCTATATGTGCGCCACATACCCTACGCAGATTCTTGAACCGCAGCTCTCACGGCCGTAGGGCGACTACCTTAAACACAAGGTCGACTCTCTGACCGCAGCCTCCGAGTCTGCTTTTCATTACAAGTGCAGTCGAAACACCACACATGGTAGGATCCAACACAAGCTATTCGTCCCAGACTCGCATCGTAAACTTTATATAAAAGTCGCCCGTGAACAAGTAGTACTTTATTTGGTGACCTTCAATAATTGGTCGGACTCATTTAAAACAGTCAAATCCTCAAATACTTACTTTCAGTGTGACAACGTTATACGTTAATCCTCAAGTGTCACCCGAAACATTATATCCCAAATATAGTAATATTTTTAAAATAGTAAAGTCTTTTAAATGAAATTTTATATATAAAAATAAAATTTAAGGTATAATAATAATTAAATATTATTTTAAAATTTATAGTTTCTGAAAAATATAATTTAAATCATATTGAACGATTTACAAAATTTGACGTAGAATCATTTTAAAAATATTTATTGAATGTCGTGTAAAAATTTTGGAATAAAATAAATCCCTTTATTTTAGAAAATGAATTTTATAAATTTCTATTTATATAAAAAATAATAAGTAAAGTATTATTAAAATAAAATATTTTGTAGGTTACTAATTTACTCTATTTTTATAATACATAAACGAATGTAAAAATACTAAAGAAACTTAAATAGGACCGAAATTACAATTATATAAAATACATACAAAATATAAAGTACATAGAATAAACATACATAACAAATAGAATTAAACATACATATAAAATACAATGAAAATGATATAAGTAAATTTTATCATTTTAAGTTCTTTTATTCATTTTCTCATGTTTTATCTAAACAGAAATGTAAAGGTGATAAATATATAAATCAAACAAGTGATAATTTAATCGAGTTGAATTTAGTCATAAATAAATATATAACACAAATAAAATATCACGTAACATTTTCTTTTATACATAAGTAATTTAGTCATACAAATAAGCCTAAATATTTAAGTAAGCAATTTATTAAATTACTAACATAATATACTTATATATAAGAAATGTTGTTAGAAGAAAAGTCTGGTTACCTTAATAGTTATTACGGATATTTATTAACGTTATTAAGAATGAAAGGTGGTCAGGTCAATAATACGGTCTACGTTAGAAAAGTCGTCTTTCTGCTCCTTTAAAGAAATTTTCGGTTCGAAATGATTTGACCCAAATACGATTCCAGAAAAGTTCTTCCGCCAAATACTGGGCCGCTCCTCTTTTCCAATGCTCCAATTATAGAAAAGAATGAGGTCGTAAATATAATATGTAATGAAATATATAGTATAGTAAGTAGAAATAGTATATTACGTAATAAGTACTAAGTAGTAGTAATATATAGAGTAGTAGTATACGGAGTAGTAGTAGTAATATGTACTAGTAGTATGTACGTACTGCTATATATATATAGAGAGAGAGAGAGGAAGTGAGGTGAGAGAATGTGAGTGGGAGGGGTTAGGGTGTTAGGTGTAAGACTACACTAACAGTAGGTAGCATTAGTGTGCATAAATAGGTGCTTAGTAGCTAGTAATAGTAAGATGGGTAGGGATACGTGAGAGTTAATTTAGGAGTTCAACCTTCCGAGTTTCGGTCCGTTTCTCGTATAAATGTCTTTCTTTCTTTCATAAAAAGTTGAAATGTAAGAGTACGAGGTTAAAATAATGGAAACCGTAAAATTTACTTTTGAAACAACATTTATGCGACGGTAAGTAAAATAGACGGTAAATAATATAATGGGACAATAGTTTATAAGAAATTATTATTTTAAGAATTCTATAAATCATTTTTAAGTTTTTACGAGACGAGAAAATGTTAAAACGACAGGTCAATATTAACAACATTTTCGAGTTTTAAATTTTATTTAACAAAAGATAAAATTTTTAATAATACGATAAATAAATTTTCATCTTTTTAAATACGGAATATTTTTTTTAACGAAAATAAAATATTTTATTTACGAAAATAATTTTTTTCAACCGTTAAACTTGGTTTAAATAAATGTTTAAAATTTTAATGCCATTTGAAAAATACGGGGTATTACATGTTGGCTTCCCAATACGTACCCTCACCCCTTACTCAGAATCGACGGTTTCCGGATGTCCGAAATCATTGGCAATGAGAGTCATTCCAGGCATGGAGTGCTTAAGGGTACAAGTCTTTATCTTTAGGTCCCGTGCCACTCAACTTTGAGCCGGCAAGGGATCAAAGTTGACTTGAATGGTTTCCGAGTCCCCATAATTGACTCGGTGGCGACTCCACAAATCGGCAACAAATTCAGTTCACCAAAAAGGTCGCCTTACCAAATGAATCGCCCTTTAAACATTTACAACCACGTCTCGATCGATTCCCAAACGGAAACACGGGTGCCCGCACCCGTCTAGTACAAGTCTGGATCGTCATCCAAATCGAGGTCCGACACTTCGCCCCGTATGCAAGATCGGTTCGGCCCCTGGCAGAGAGGGAGCCGCGTGGGTGGCCGCCTCCACACGTTAAAAACCGGGTCAATCCCGCGCGGGCACGCGCGGGGCGCCGGGCGGTGCGGTCGAACGTCCACAGTTTGACGACTCCGCTGGGGATTTGGAACCAAGTTTCCAGCGGTGGTGTAACTTGAACGAGGTCGGTGAAGCTCATTTCTGGTCACTACAGATTTTGGCCCTAAAAAGTCCACCCTAACCAATATCAGGACCAATCGACCTCTTCGCGGTAAGATCTCTACGGACACGCGAAGAGATCCTTGATTGACCCTCCGGCCGCCTAACGCGTAACCCGCGGGATTAATAAACGGATAGTCCAAACGGACGGTATGACACTCATCTCCCCAGATCATTGTCAATACCTAAGTAAAGACTATTCGTGGACGGTAGCCTACCCTAACCTACCAGTGTCTGCATCCTGCATGAGTGTACGCATTCCTAATTATGTGTAGCGTGTTTGAACAATACAACCCAAATAAAACACTAAAATCTGGATTCAACCACGCCACCATATTCAAACGCACCCAATTCCATTTTCGAAAATACCTCATCTTTTCAAAACGAAAATTTAAACATCAATACTCTTATCAAATCGTGATTTCTAAAAAAGGGAAAACACTTTTAGATGGCGTTATCATGGCAAAATTTACACTCACTACTTTAAAAAAAAGGGTATTTAGTGCCATCACCTTGGCCAAAGTAAAACCTATTAACAATAATGATTACCGTTAATGCAACTGAAACTCCCAATTAATGGGGTTAAGGCCACCACGCGGTCACATTGTATTTCAAAAAAAAAAGCTTTTTACACACATACCGTTAGCACAACCGAAGCTTCAATTAATGAAGTCAAGGAACTCAAAAAGCGGTTACACTTTCAAAACACTTTTTACAATGCACACCCCCACCGTCTAATGTTAGTTAGTACAACGGACGAACGTGGGTCACTAATTTTAAAAGTTTTTTTTCAAAAAGCAGAAGTTTCTAAGAGACATTACCCACCACCTAAATCCCTCACTAAAGATTTAGTCCTCTACTCGAGATTTTACGTTTTGGGTCGTCTCATTTTGAGAAGTCCTCTTTAAACCTCACCACCGAGGTTTGTGTCGAATCGTCTCGTCGCAAAGACAGGAAACTTCATAGGCGTTTCGCCGAATACACCAAGAGTCTAAAGCACCTAGATCCCTAAACTAATGACCACACACATGGGTCAAGGGTCTTAGTTCCGTGTCGCTCAATCATGAGCATCCTTCGAGTCCCTAAAACGTCCGATTGATCCGGTCTCACCTTTGACCCCTACTTTGCACATTTAGAAATGTCTTCCAACGACAATACCGAACCATTCAACGCAATGCTAGGACTCGTTAAGGAACTCCAGAATAACCTAGCCCAAATAAGCGACACCCATAATAACATCCTACTCCAGCTCAGTAGGCTGGACGACACTGTCAACGGGACACGAAACATCCCCCGGGAGGCACCAGAAGAGAGACCTTTCATCCCTAAAGAAAACATGAGGCTAGGGCCAGCTAGGTTTGTCCCAGCCCTCGGAGGGCGTCCCTTTAGAAGCCTCACTGACCTGGGCATGACCTATGCCGAAGCCCTTAGGATTGCCAATGAGGACTGGCAATTATCCCAGCTCGTCCCTACTCCGGATCCACCCCGTGAGGCCCGAGGGGCAGATTGGGACCCCAGTGCCTATTGTCTGTATCATCAACATAGGGGTCACGATACGGAGGATTGGGATCGCCTCAAACACGACATCCAGGACCTGGTGCATGCCGGAACCTTCCCCCTAATAAAGAACAAGCACCACAGCCCGCTAGGGCTGACGGCGAAACCACCGCGTCAGTGGTAGTGAAGACCAACGGCACCATCAGGGTGCTATTCCCAAGGGGAAGCCTCGATGCTTAGATGCATGACCAGTCCTAGTCAAAGTTTAGTTCATCTTAGGGCCTAGACTAGAATAATAATAAATGTCCTATTCCATTGAGTCCAGGGAGGTGCGGGGGAACATGTCCTCCACCTCCCCCAAACAAAATCACGGGCATCTAGCCCGTCTACTATTATCAATAAAACAGTCATCTTTATCTTTTTTTACGAACATGCCTCGACAATCGCTTAACTTTCTTCCAACAATTTACTTTAAACGCTTAAAAACTCGACTTTATGCCAATTATCGATAACAACTGACTAAAAATGCAAGGGCTACCACAAACAGCCCACTTAACTTCACCCTAAGAGGGAAATCGGGAATAACAACCTTAGGCTCAAACAGCCACCGACCAAACAACAATAAACTTGGAAGCAAACAAACCGCCACCCGACCAGATTTACCGACAACGCAGCCGAATACGAAGCCTGTCTAATAGGTCTAAAAACAGCCATATCCCTAGGAGTCAAAAACCTTGGAGTCCACGGAGGTTCATCCTTAGTAGTCGACCAAGCCACGGGTAATTGAAAGGTTTATAGCAAAAGCCTAACCCCGTATCAAACTATAGTGGAAGCAATGTCTAAGGAATTCACCGAAATTGACTTCGTACACATACCCCGCGAAGAGAACCAATTCGCTGATGCATTATCCAAACTAGCCTCACTAATAAACACGCCTGATCACCTCTTCTCCATGCCCATGTGTAGAAGGAAGCGAACAACCAGCCTACATCCACAACCTCGAAACCGAGGACGCCACCGAAGAACCTTGGTATAAAGCAATCCTAGACTTTAAAACCCACGGGTCTTATCCACCCGACACTAATGCCAAAAACAAAAGAGCCCTACGAATACAAGCCACCCATTACGTCCCGAATCAAGGCCTACTGTATAAACGAACCCCACAAGGAGTCCTCCGTAGATGCATAAACAAAGACCAATCCGAGAGAGTCATGGATGAGGTACACGATGGACAGTGCGGACCCCACATGAGTGCACACCTACTAGCCCGAAAAATAATGAGACTGGGTTATTACTAGATTACCTTAGAGGCAGACTGTCGACGTCACGTTCGACACTGTCATAATTGTCAAATATTTGCCAACATCCAACACCTACCTCCTTATCCTCTACACACTAATAGCCACACCCTGGCCCTTCTCTACTTGGGGAATAGACATCATAGGGAAAGAACACCCATCCGGGACCGGCGGACATTGCTTTATTTTAGTAGCCGTAGATTACTTCACCAAATGGGTAGAAGCCGCCTCTTACACTGTACTAACCTCAAAACAAGTAGTCAAATTCTTGCAATACAACATCATCTGCCGTTACGGTATACCTCATGAAATCATTAGCGACCAGGGGGCTCACTTCAGGGCCGACACCCAAAAACTCCTAGACAAATGCAAAATCGAAAGACACAAATCTTCACCCTATAGACCACAAACCAACGGGGCCGTAGAAGCAGCCAACAAAACCTTCACCACAATCCTTAAGAAAATGATAGACAACTAACGGAATTGGCCAAACAAAATCCCCTTCGCCTTATGAGGATACCGAACATCCTATAGAACACCCACCGGAGCCACACCATATTACCTAACCTACGGTTCCGAAGCCGTCCAACCATTAAAGCTAGAAATATCATCACTAAGAATATTAGCCGAAAGTGGTATCCCTGAGGAAGAATGGAACCAAAAACGGTACGACGAGCTAGTACTCCTAGATGAACCTAGGATACATGCCCTATCCAACGTACAAGCCTACCAACAACGCATCCAACGAGCCTTTAACAAGCGAGTGAAATCCCGAAACATACACGAGGGAAATTTAGTGATCAAATCCATTAGAGCACCCCTTCCCGTCGACCCTAGAGGGAAATTCAAACCAAACTGGGCGGACCCCTACCTTGTTAAAAAAATACTCTCGGGGGGCGCCGTGATCCTTACCGACCTAGATGGTCAAGAGTTCTCAATCCCGACCAATATGGATCAACTCAAACGATACTACCCATAAACACCCTGGAAACCACGTCCCGACCTCCGGCTTAGGGGGAAACAAAAAAAAACAACGCAAAAAAAAAGAGATAGAGAGAAAATCAAGTTCGCATCGATAAATGGCATAAACGGGTCTAAAGCAAAAACTCTCACACTTTTCTAAAGAACTACGAACATGGTTTGATTTCGTCTAAAAGCGAATACGTAGGCAACCCGTTCCCCGGGTACAACCAAACTACCGAAAAAAAAACAAAAAAATCGATTAGTCGATTCATGTATAAACCGGGATCCCTTCTGCGACGCGACCAACGAGTGATTTAAATTGACGAAACACAAATGACGAGCCGAGGACAGGGTGAAAACCCGAAAGGGCGCCCCGGGCAAAATGAAGAAACAAGTTGCGAGTCGTCGTCATAAAAAAAAGAAAAATGACGAGCCGAGGACGGGGTGAAAACCCGAAAGGGCGCTCCGGGTAAAATGAAGGATCGAGTTGCGAGCCACCACAAAAAAAAGAAGAAAAATAAAAAATGTGCTTCTCATTAATAACAAAATTCGGTTAAATCGAGCCTTTGTCGAGGCATCCACATCAAAAATCTGAAATCGGACATCCCGGAAATTGACAACGTGTCAAAACCACACAAAAACTAGTACTAATACGCCACATATTATCAACTAGTAGTACATACTATAAATGGCTGGGCTTTACCGGTCCAACTCTTCCTCACCCTCATCGTTAGGGTGTGATCGCTTGCGTTCGTCCTCCGCGATTTTCTGAAAGCAAGCTTCTAGCGCGCTATCCAAACGTGAGTCCAGCAAATCCCACTTTCTTTGCTCTTTCACAACCTTAATATGGGTCTTGTCGGTCTTGGCCCGCTCAGATGAACTGACTAAACTAGGATCCGTCCCGCTGTCTCTGGGTAGGCACTTGGTAACGATCTCTCGAGTCACCTCCCCGCCTTTTAGTAGTACTGTCTTCCTAGCTTTTGAGTCAATCTGCCCCGACGAGTATTCACAAACCCTTCGCCGGATAGGAGCATTGTCAGTCGGTCGAACACCCTCAATAACAACGGGACGCAAGAATTTCTGCTCCCAAGAAATCCTGAACTCTCTAAGCGAATCCCCCGTCCATGGGTCAGAAGTAGAGACAATTTCAGCGTCCTTTGGAATAGAAAGTTGGACACCCATTTGATGTGACAATATGCCCGGGTAAACACGAACTTGATCCCTCATGGATAGTATTAGCAAAACCCATGACGATGACGAAAATGGAAACCCGATACGCCCACTAGTGTTCCACCACGGGATAGACAACCTGATAACCACATCCCCTTCAGCCAAATAGGAAAGCCAGTCCTTTTCCTCGAGAATTTTACTCCACAATTGCACCATTTTCCGGCCCGTGAAACCCATGTAATTATAATCTTTGAAACATCGGGGGGGACCACCAAACCAAGTCGTTCCTGCAACCAAACCTGTACAAGCGCCACTAAACATCGCAACCATAAAAATAAAACCTAAAAAAAGGAGGAAACAATACAAAAAAAACAAACACACCTGTAAGATGATCCTAGAACCCCGAGAAGGTGTCCCCTGTAGCCAGCCACTAGCATCAAGACCCAGAACAAGCTCACCCAAAATTAGGGCTGTGCATCGGGTCCGACCTGGACCGGACCCGGTTGGACCCGGAACCGGAATTTAAAAAAAATCCGGACCAGAATCTCAAAATTTTGGACCGGGACCGGACCGGTTGACCCGGAATTTTCATTTTTTTTTTGAAATTTCGATCCAAAATTCCGGACCGGTTAGACCGAAATTTTTAAGAAATAAGCATAATTCCGGTCTTTTCGGTCCGGACCGGAAAAAACCGGGTCCGGACCGGACCGGATCGGAACCCGGAATCGCCCAAAATGATGGACCGGAACCCGGACCGGATTTTTTTTTTCCGGGTCCGATCCATTTTTCCGGTCCGACCCGGATTTTGCACACCCCTACCCAAAATAAGCAAAGAAGGTGACCGTCCATGTTCCGTTGCCATCACCACATCCAAACCCGAGGATTACCCCAGCCTTCACGTGACCTCGCGTCCTCAAAAAGATAATAACAAGCAATAGCAATGTTAAAAGCGCGCCTACATGCCAAGGTCGAAAGGTGACGAGAGCCAACTTGTGAGAACGTCCTAGAAAGTAACTCTAAATTAAGACCGTCCGTACCAAAATAACCCTTAGCCTCCTCTAGCGAAGAAAGGTCCAAAAAATGGTAAAACCGCTCCACATAAGCATCATCCCAATAAGGCACACAAGGTCGAACCGAGCTCCACCCGCCTATAGCACCTATCTCTTCGGGCAAAGGACAAATTTTACCCCCGGGAAAGACAAAAGCGTGGTATTTCGGATCTGAAAACCTAGAACATGCCCGCAAGAAATTATCTTGCACCTTGACTCGACTAAGCGCGACAACCACTGATAAACCATCATTTGAACTAACCTCGGGGTCACATTTCTTAAAAGAACTAACCCACTCGGCAAGGATTTTCCCAAAACCCGACATAACGCTAAGTATAGACGTGCTAGACCCTATGGATACCCTAGTATGTCTAAAACGAACACCCACAACCCGTATATATAGCCCTAATCCCACAAGAATTAGGAAACAACGGAAATTTCCATGACCCGGGGCCCCGACCGCACCGGCCCACGCGCCCGAATTTCCGGCCGCCCAAGCCCAGGCGGCTCGGAGTCCAGTTGCCTCAGCCCAAGCGCCTATAGTCATGCAGGCGACATCCCGAGCAACCCAAGAATAGAAATTCAAACCTCCATTATCATCGTAGCTATCTTCAACCCCGGACATCAGGAACGACCTCCCGAAGTCGCTAAAACCCGTCCGGAAAACCGAAATACCCACGCAAGAGCTGCGAGAACGTGGATCTACCCGTCGGAGGAACAAGACTTATACGTTTTTTTAGGAGGATAAGCTACCCCACCTAGGCGTGTCGTAGCCTTTTGACGATTACCGTCGAGTCACGTCGGTAGCCTAACAAGGCAATATTATGAGTATGTAAAAAGTGGTCTAACTTTTTTTCAAAAGGTGCTCGGATTTTAAATTCCGATCCCGTACTAAAGCTCATCTCCTAATATATGCGGTCAAAACACGTTAATGTGTTACGTTAACAATTTACGTCTCGTCCATCTCGAGTCAAAACATTTTAATCGACGTAATATCCGATCCGATTCCCGGCTCAGGCTAACGCATTTCAAAACCCTCGAAAGAAACCATTTTCGTACTCTCATACAACGCTAACGCACCCTAAACCGAGTCACATCGCAAAATGAACAAACACAAAAGTGATTACTTGTCAATCTAGGTAAACAATTCGCCAAACGAAAATGCAAGACTAATCCACCTAATTCAAATACTAAAAATTTAAAACAAATATACAAAATATACAAATCCTTATACAAATCAAGGCTAAAAAGGACCCCTAGAAGCCGCGCCGACGGCAATCACGATCTCACAAAGCTGGTCATCTAACCCTAGGTCCTCCAGGTCTATAAGAGGAGACTCACTATCGTCCATCCCTGACAGCATATCTAGAGTAGCTGTCTCGAGAATCCCTCCAACCTCCTCCGTAGCACCCGCAGCCTCAGCCTCCCTTTCGATCTGATGCCTAGCCTCACCCTGCGCTGAGGTCTTGCCCCGGGACCGAGCCAGCTGCTCCTTTAGGAAGGCGATCTCATCAACTCGAGATTTCAGGAGCCGTTGTGCCTCAACTTCTCTCGCCTCGAGCTCGGTCACCCGAGTCTCCAACTGCCCCACCATATCCGGAACATCTTGCAAATACACTTAAGCATTAGGGAAGTACACCAACAGCCTAGAAAGCCACCTTGGTCACGTAAAATCACCGATCGAGCCACCTATGTCACGGGAGACCCTCGAGGCATAGGCCCTAAAGCGGTTGGCAGCCTGCCACAACCGCTGATGGCAAGCCGAGGAAACCTAAGAATGCAACCATAGCAGTTAGGCAAACCGACCCTAATTCTTAGAGCCCAAACGAAAAACGAAAATCAAGACTCACCCGGTCACGCCATTCTATCTCGGCATCCATCTTCTCAGCAGAACACGGGGGGAGGGGCTCAGTAAAGGGTATCCCAGCCGCATCCACCCTTAGTAGCGTCAGAGGAAAATCTGGGGGCTGGATTTCATCAGCCCGATCGGCCAGCTGAGAAGACAACAGATTGGTCGGTCAAAGGGCAAATAAACAATAAATCGTAAAGCAAATCTAGAAACCAAAATTAGAACCTTTCCACGAGGCGGTACCAAGCTAACCGCCGGGTGACATGAGATAGTTAGGAGGCACCTGGCACCAAGAGTGTGTCATCTCCCTCTCCGTCCCTACCCACGAGGACCTCTGCGGCGGTCGGTGGTCTGCACATGGTCCGGGGAGGATCGACCGGTACCCTGAAGTCGTCGTACAGACACTGACGCACCAGCCGCTCGCCCAGATACCAGACTGGGTGAAACAACGCAGGAAGGAGCATCCTCCTATAACTTCTAGGCCTCAGCTCCGTAGCCACATACTCTGGCACGCCCTCGTAATCGGCCCAAGGAGGGCCACAAACTACGCAAACAAAACCAACATCCTAATAATCCTAAACCTTGGGGGTTACTAAATAAAACAAACTGTAAAAAAGAAACTTACCTCTGCAAGGCGCAGGTAGTTCGCCAGCACATTCTCCGACGAATAGTGCTCCTAGCCTGAACCAACCTCCATTCAATCACTGCCGAATACCTAACCGGACGAGCATGCACCGTCCTAGACGCCAATCAAGGAAGTTAGAAGTAAATTCAAGCCCCATAAGGGAAGCCTTAAAACCTCTAGTCGAAATCGACCACCAGCAATAAACGAACACTGGAGCCATGACTAATAAGGATGCTCGCGCTTGACCGCATGATAAAACGAAACAAAAGGGACAAATCTACAACCCCAAAGCACTCAAAGCAATATGTTAGCCTAAAGCAAGCCCTAAAGAACTCGAAGCAACCTGTTATCCTAGCAAGTCCCTAAACACTCAACTTACATCCCAGGGGATTATTATTTTAGCACATTCCCGGAAGAATTCACTAAGCAAATGCAAGCCCAAGAACTAATGCAAACACCATTATGCACTCATTAAGAGCTTACACATCAAGCCTAGTAATTTAAAGGCAAAAGTCACTAAACCCAAACAACCACTCATCAATAAGACCAGGGTTAGTCAGAAACTTTACCGAAGAAAGCCATGGACCATGGTTAGTCAGAAAATTTCCCGAAGAAAGTTATAGACCAGGATTAGTCTAACGCAGCCACCCGAAAGGGATAAATCTGATGCAGCCACCCGAGAGGGATAAATCTACCTTAACGTAACCACCCGCAACAGATTGAATCAAAAACACCAATAAATACTTAAGCAAACGAACTCAAAGTCGATACACACAAAACATGCACCTACTAAGACAAGCAAAACAACAATAATGGGACAACTACTAATCAACATTGATAATACACTCTCGATAATAAAACAAGCATAAGAAACGCACTTAACCAAAACGCTACACCCGTGCGCGTAACAAAGCAAATCTAAACCAAACTAATCTAAGCAAACTTTAAACAAATCTCAAATGCATAAACAAACCTAAACAAGAGCAATAACAAACCCAAACAAAGTAAGGCAAGCTGCAAACCGAGATTAACTAAGACAAACTCACAAAACAAGCATTTAACTAAAACGAATAAACAAACAGCATTTTTGTCCGAGGGTCAGAGTTAGCCCGGAGGCACAGCAACAACATTTTCGCCTGAGGGTCAGAGTTATCCCGGACGCACAACAACAACATTTTTGCCCGAGGGTCAGAGTTATCCCGGAGGCACAGCAACAACATTTTTGCCCGAGGGTTAGAGTTATCCCGGAGGCACAGCAACAACATTTTTGCCCGAGGGTCAGAGTTATCCCGGAGGCACAACAACATCATTTTTTCCCGAGGGTCAGAGTTATCCCGGAGGCACAGCAACAACATTTTTGCCCGAGGGTCAGAGTTATCCCAGAGGCACAACAACAGCATTTTTGCCCGAGGGTCAGAGTTATCCTGGAGGCACAGCAACAACATTTTTGCCCGAGGGTCAGAGTTATCCCGGAGGCACAGCAATTTTAGTCCTAGGGGTCATAAGCATCCCGAAGATGACCGCTCGAGTGGAGACTAACGCCCTCAAATGGTTTTATATTCCTTTGTTTTGTTCTAGGGGTCAGAAGCATCCCGAAATACAGTTATTCTAGTGGAGACTAACGCCCTTGGATGGTTTCATATCCCTTTGTTTTTGTCCTAGGGGTCATAAGCATCCTGAAAGACAGCTATTCGAGTGGAGACCGACGCCCTCGTATGATTTTATATCCCTTTGTTTTGTCCTAGGGGTCAAAAGCATCCCGAAAGACAGCTATTCGAGTGGAGACCGACACCCTCGAATGCTTTTATATCATTTTGTTTTGTCCTAGGGGTCATAAGCATCCCGAAGACGACCGCTCGAGTGGAGACTAACGCCCTCGAACGTTTCGTTTCATCAAGGGTTCACAAGCAGCCCAAAATACATTTGTGTAAATAAAAGCCAACACAAAATGAGGATCCTTTGCGCTCACACTTAATGCGTTGCTAGCGCGCAGAAACACTTAAAATTAAACAAAACATCTAAATAAACCGAAGAAGACAAAGCGTGCGCACACAAAGAATTAAGAACAAGATATCAAGCAACGGCCCGGGCCCAAGCAAGCAACCGCAAGCGAAGACGTCATGTATGATTTCTAAGCTATGGCTGGCGAGCCTCAACACGTAGTCCACTGGACTTAAAACGACCCGACCGGACAGCCACCAGGTCGTAATCTCCGATTGACCTAAGCGGCTATACTTTGACTTTCGCCTTGTCCAAGCCTCAGTCAAAGTGGGGGTTTCTGTAGACACCCAGATTTGGACCTGGTGGCTGCAGAAGTACCCAACAAACAACCGATGATGATAGGACTGCAATGCGACACGGGTTCACGATGTTATAAGTAGCTTTCCTATAGAGCGGATCAAATAATTATTCGGAAAAATTAAAAAACTAACATGATGGCAGCCTTAGTCGTGTCGTTACGGTCACATAGACACTAATTAGAGTTAATTCCAACACCGGGACCCCGAGTCGGCCCCGAAACTCGAACCAAGTCAACACCGTGTCAAGCGAGCCTCGGGATGAACACCCGAGGCCCACTAAACCTGCGGCGCTAGGTCAAGCCGTGGGAAGCCTTAACACCCCAGAAACATATCATACACCCGTCTCACGGTTTTGGAAAGTATCAAAACCGTATCCTCAAAATCCCAACCGCCCCACCCTGCGCGCCTGGGTCTCACCACGCCTTAGCACAGGCGCCTAAGTCTTGGTGCGCCCCAGCTCAGGCGCCCATATGGGCGACGATGGTCGAAAACACCCATAAATACCCCCATCCGCCTCATTCATTCGACACAATTCACTCTTCTCTTCTCCCTCTAAACTATCGCTAAGGGCTCGCACTCCGACACCCGAGGCAAACGATCCACTCGATCGTAGTTCCGATAAAAAAGCGACATCAACGCTACTCCTCACCTTCGAGCACCCCACTCGATACCGAGGTGCCTGTGATCGACTAGCTCAAAACTGGTAACGAAGATCTGCCGGATTAGCCGCAGAACTAGTCCTTAGCAAACGAAGCTCTGCCGGAATAGCCGCGGGAAGGTCAAACGGTAACGAAGTTCTGCCGGAATCACTGGTCAAGCTAGGAGGATCCGCCTGTTGATCGAGTCGTCACTAGGTTGCCATCTAAAAAGAACTTCTCATTTTTGTACTTTCTATTATTATGCACTACGACAACACTGCATGTGGGCGCTAGGCCCACAAGCATCTACTAAAATACGTAACGTCCCAACTTCAACCGCAAATACTAAAACACACTAAATAGACCCGAGTAATTCCGAGAACCATTCTCAAAACTATCTATGCATCGAGTCCCGTTTAGTGTATACTCCGAGGGTGCAATTCCTCACAATGTGATTTACTTACATTCGCATTTAAAGTTTTTCGTATGATTTATTGTTTTTATGACCTTATAATCGCATGCTAAATCACCTAACATGGAATTCAAAACGTAAAATAATTTAAAACCGAACAAAGTGATGGTCGGGTTCCGTGTTAGTCCCGGTGCTCGCCTTATTAGGTTTGATGCATCTCTACTAATGTCGAACCGACGCATCTTAAGCAGAATACCAGATAAGGTATACCACGAGAATGACTAATATCCGTATTATCGCGTTATAACTAATCTGCTAATACGTATAATACTAGTACTCTCTACTCTCTTTTCATGGCCTGCCCGTGCATCTTTTCATGGCCCAACTTCAACGTGCATCTTTTCATGGCCTGCCTGTCACGTGAAATCCCATCCAAAGAATGTAAACATCACTACTTCGACGATAAAACTTACTTGCCCTTAAACTACCAACGTAGCTAAATATAGGGTTAAAACAATGGATGTTACAGTATTTCCGCCGCAACAAAAGAACTAGGATATCAGCCCACCGATTGATTAGTAGAGGCCACTATAGTGCGGGCGGGATTGGGTGTTGACATCTATCGGATGTCGGCTTCCCAATACATACCCTCACCCCTTACTCAGAATCGACGGTTTCCGGATGTCCGAAACCATTGGCAATGAGAGTCATTCCAGGCATGGAGTGCTTAAGGGGTACAAGTCTTTATCTTAAGGTCCCGTGCCACTCAACTTTGAGCCGGCAAGGGATCAAAGTTGACTTGAACGGTTTCCGAGTCCCCACAATTGACTCGGTGGTGACTCCACAAATCGGCAACGAATTCAGTTCACTAAAAAGGTCGCCTTACCAAATGAATCGGCCTTTAAACATTTACAACCATGTCTCGATCGATTCCCAAACGGAAACACGGGTGCCGCACCCGTCTAGTACAAGTCTGGATCGTCATCCAAATCGAGGTCCGACACTTCGCCCCGGATGCGAGATCGGACCGGCCTCCGGCAGGGAGGGGGCCGCGTGGGTGGCCGCCGCCACATGTTGAAAACCGGGTCGGTCCCACGCGGGCACGCGCAGGGCGCCGGGCGGGGCGGACGGACGTCCACAGCGCCTCCGTCCAACTCAATCTCGCTTTCTCGATTTGTTCAACCGATTTCTGTCTCGATTTTTGCCATACACGATTATGTCGACGTCGGGTAAGCGTTCCTTACTCGCCTATTGTCGATTTTTGCTTAATTGGGTTGAATATGATGGGTCGATTTTGCTTAAACCTTAAAAAATCGATTTGGGAATTTCGAATTTCCTAGGTTTCGATGTTTATTCTTGGTCCCATTGTTAAATTAGGGTTGAATAGAGGTCGTTAGAGTAGTTATAATCTTGATAGGAGGTTTTGAGGTGCATTAATGGCTTCCTATGGGGTAAATTCGAAATATTAGGGTTTAGGGATTGTTTTCCGAGTTATTCCCGTACTTGACCTACATAATTTTGCTCGACTAGCGTTTGTGATGTAATGGGTGTCTTCCATGCAGACCTCTGTGAGTTAGAATGTCCTCTAGGGCACTCCGTGAGGATTTGTGTGACTTACTACAGATCAAATAGTACCGTATTGATGTCGGATTTTCCCGAAACCACTTTTATTGTGACCGGGATCGAAAATGGGTGCTAGTGGTGTAACACCCGCTATTTTTCCTAACATTTTTATCCTTAGCGTTATGACTCTGTCATAACTCTGCCACATTTCGGCTTTGTGTTTCCTCTTTTTCCAAGCCTTATTTTCATTTTGAGTTTAATGATATTTATTTTTATTTTAAAAGATTTTAATTCTTTTAAATCTATTTATTTTATTTTCTTCGTAAAGTATTTATTTTTCCGCGAGGAATTTTATTTCTCTGCGAATTAGCGTATTTAAGCTCGAATTTAAGTTATTCCTTTTTCTACAAATGTCTAAACATATTTTTATAATATTTTCAACTAGTAAATATTTTTACTTGCAAAAATTTAGCCATTAATGATTTTATTACGAAGTTTCGTAAATAATTATTTTCTTACGCGAGGTTTTACTGGAATTACTTTGAAATGCCTTTAACTATTTTGCGATTCTTCTTCTTATCAACTTATAAATTATTCGGGACCTTTTCCCCATGTTTTGGACCGACACATCCATTTTATTTCATTAAAACGTAATTATTTCATTCTTATCTTTTCATTTATACAAGGCATTTATGAGTAAACGTTTCATACTCTCTCCTCTTAATTGTTGACCGGCATTTTGTAGCTATCCATATAGTATTCATCACCTTTTAATGTCATTTAAGTTTGAAACCCACCCATTTCTCCTCTCATTCATTTTCATCTTAAAGAAAAAAATTCCTTCTCTCCTTCCCTTTTGGCCGTGGGTTTTGGCTGGCTTTTCTAGGCATAGTCTTGCTCAAATTCGAATCATAATCGTCTCATTTTTATCGTCAATTAATCCTCTTTCCGAGCCTATCGTTGAGGTAATAATCAATGTGGTTTTTTATCACTATTTACCTTGATTTTATTAGTTTTTCTCATGGTATTTTTCTGCCATGATTTCGTGTATGGTAGGTTTTGTGGACGATCCCAAGGTCGACGAGTATATTATCGATTCCGATTTGGACTAGAGGTAACGTCGATGTTACTTGGTATTTCGTGATTTTAATTGTGTAATTGCATGTATATTGTTATATTTCATTTTTGAATATATATGTATGTCATATAATGTAGAAAATTTTTAAAAGTTGAAAATTTACATGTTTCAGTATTTATATCGCTTTTACGAGATTAACGATTAAATTGTTGTATTAATTTGTAAAATCGTAATATTCGGCCTAAACTTATAATATATGATTATATTCTGTAAAAATGAGGTTTTTGATGATTTTAGTTAATTTAGTATTTTTCTGATATTTTAGTTATCGATTATTGAATTATTATCGTTTATGGACAAAAATGATTAAAAGCCGATTTTTACTTCTAGGACTCAAACATTTTATTTTATTCTCAAACTTGACGTGGATAATCATTATAACTAAAAATAATTTTCTGAATTTTTTCATAATTTTTCGGAATTTTTTGGTGGGGGAATTAATTAATCACTTTAAATCATCGTTTACCGTTAAAATCGTGTTTGTCGCTTTAATTTCCGAATTTCTGGTCTTTTGTTTAATTCTGGAAAAAAAATTGGTAGATTCTGGAAAATCATGATATTTGAGTTTAATAATAATTTTTGGATATTATTGCGTAAATCGTTTGGTAATTACTATTTTATTAATCGTATTGTCGAAACTAATAATAATTAGGGAATTTTAGTTTCGTAAATTTTGAAAACACCCTGATTAGTAATACTAAAGTGTTTAAGACATTTTAAATTATTTTAGAAATACTTGTATAATTTTTCAATAATTTCATAAATTCAAACGTTCTCACTTTAACAATTAATATCGTTAAGGCCGAAAGTATTAGTTTTATAAATCCATATCGTTTACTAAATACGTTGTATTAATATGAACTAATATTTTTGATATTTTGATATGATGCTATTTTTAGTAAAGTTTCTAAAAATAGAAGTTTCCTTTTTGGGAGGCGATCCTTTTTCCCTTTTGTTCTCTTATCATTATAATGATTATATCTCTTAAATATATCGATAATGACTTTGTTTTGGAGTTATGGAATAAGGATAAGTGTGGAGTTAGAGTAATACAGTCTAGGATGTACTGTTTTGCCATCAACTATAAGGCTGGTGTATCCATTTGCGATGCATTGGTTGTCGAACTGGACACATTTGGTGTCCAGGAGTATATGTGCATTGTGCCCTTAAGCTAGGCATCGCATCGTGTTAGTCGTCGTCAGTTGAACTGGATACATTTGGTATCCAGGAGGGGTGTATTTTACTTAAACTAGGACCTCGCATTGATAAGTCGTCGTTCTATTATGGTTGGGTCACCTAGTTAGAGACCTTGGATCTTCGCTGCGTGTGAAGTTGGTGTCTGAGTTCTCGAAGCTAGTTTTTAGTATATCACTAATGAAAGTCTAGCCTTGTGCACAATAATTCTATCCATAACGCCATTTGAATATTGTTATTATTATCGATATAATTTTGATTTGCAGGTTGGCAAATGTTTTATGTTTTCTCCAGAAAACTCATTTTTATTATATTATTTCGATACGTGAAGTTTTTCACTGGAAGTTTATTTTTATTTTAATGTTTTTTTACTGTTTTTCATTTTTACTATTTTTTCAATAGTAGTAATTACAGTTTTAAAATCCTGTTATACGAATGGGAGAACGTTGACGTTGCTCCCTACTGATTGTGGCTGTTATGTTTTAACATGGCAGGTATACGTGTTTCCAGGTGTGGGCTAGCGATTAGTGTAGATCCTGCTTGTTTATTTTAATAATTATGTCTTATGGATTGTTCAAACCCCTTTTATGGATTGTTTTAAATTTTGGCCATTTTTATTCATGGCCTATTGTTTGACTTTACCATTTAAATTTTACTAAGACATAGTTACAGCGTGTTTTAATCCCGACTCTACAGTGTTTCCGCCACTATATCGCGTTAGATTTTCTAGGGGATTACAAGTGGACTTTTCGGAATTTTGATGCCTCTATCCGAAATTTTGACCTTATTTTGACCTCTTTGTGCCTGAGGCCTGTATTTTTGCGTTTTTGCTTGGTTTTGCAGCTAGAGATGATACTGAGCGCCCCGAGGGAGCTCATTTGACTGGTACTAGTGGTGAGGCCGCCGGGACAAGCTCGCTGACTCCCCGCGGGATTCGTAAGAGACGACGAAGCGTTCCTTCGCAGCGTCGTGAACCAGGGGCCATAAATTAGGCCGACTTTGATAGAGTTATGAGGTGTAGGCTGCCTGAGACGGTTGATAGAAGGGCTCACGTCCTGAATCCCGTGCACGGGGACGAGGAGGTCGGTTATGAGGACCCTCTTTTGGCTTAGGACTGGGACGGTCATCAGTTGTTGTTTTGTCCTGATTTGCACATCTCTAGCCGTATTGTGAATGACCTGGTGAGTATCTCGACTCGTGCTTATTAGTTTAGGCTTTAATTTTTGGTTTTGGTTGGTTTGGTTTGTTTATGCCTGTATTATCTCGGTTTGCAGCCCCCAGGTCCGATGAGGACCTTCTCGGGTTTTACGACATGCTTAGAGATCTATTCTCAGAAGCTCAGCCCCGCGGCAAAGAGGATTATCGTGAGGACGGCTTTGGGTCCCGTGGTTGAGCATTGGGCCGGGTTGGTAGATTGCAAGACCAAGTGCAACGCTATGGTGATTAGAGCGATGATAGATCGCTTTCACGACACTACCTCGACCTTCCCCATGTCTTTTGCGGAGGACTTCGGGATGACTTTGGAGGACTTCGGGGTTATTACGGGCTTACCCTGGAGACCAGAGGTAATTAGATGGGCTGCCGAGGGCCCAAAGTTAGATAGTGACGAGGTCCAGGGCATGATCGGGTGAGGATTCATGTCTTTGGATTTTGTATTTGTGTAAGAGTTTTTGGGTGTCGGCCCTGAAATGAGCCCCCTGATCAATGACGATCTCGTGAGGTATGCCGTAGCGACAGATAATGCTGTTTTGTAGGAATTTGACTACCTGTTTGGAGGTTAGTATGGTGTAAGAAGCTGTTTCTACCCATTTGGGAAAGTAATCAACGGCCACTAGTATAAAACAGTGTCCGCCGGTTCCGGATGGGTGTACCTTTCCAATGATGTCAATTCCCCAGGTGGAGAAGGGTCAGGGTGTTGATATGGTGTGGAGTGGATATGGTGGTAGGTGTTGGATGTTGGCGAATATTTGGCAGTTGTGACAGTGACAAACATGACGCTGGCAGTCAGCCTCTAGGGTGACCCAGTAGTAGCCTAGTCTCATTACTTTTTGGGCTAATAGGTGTGCGCTCATGTGGGGTCCGCCTTCCCCGTCATGTACTTCTTCCATGACTTTCTCGGATTGGATTTTGTTTATGCATCTAGAGAGAACTCCTTGTGAGGTACGTTTGTATAATAATCCTTTCTTTAGGACGTAGTGGGCGGCTTGTATTCGTAAGGCTCTTTTGTTTTTGGTGTTTATGTTAGGTGGGTATGATCCGTTTGTTTTGAAGTCTAGGATCGCTTTGTACCAGGGTTCTTCAAGGGTGTCGTCGGTTTCTATGTTGTTGATGTAGGCGGGTTGTTCGCTTCTTTCTACGCAGATAGGTGTAGACGTCCGTCCGCACCGCCCAGTGCCCTGCGTGCGCCCGCGCGGGACCGACCCGGTTTTTCAATGTATGGCGGCAGCCACCCACGCGCCCCCCTTCTGGTCGGGGGCCGGTCCGATCTCGCGTACGGGGCGATGTTTCGGACCTCGATTCGTATGACGATCCGGACTTGTACTAGACGGGTGCGGGCACCCGTGTTTCTGTTTGGAATCGATCGAATTGTGGTTGTAAATGTTTAAAGGCCGATTTGTTTGGTAAGGCGACCTTTTTAGTGAAGTGAATTCGTTGCCTATTTGTGGAGTCGCCACTGAGTCAATTATGGAGACTCGAAAACCGTTCAAGTCAATTTTAATCCTTAGCCGGCTCAAAGTTGAGGGGCACGGGACCTAAAGATAAAGACTTGTACCCTTAAGCACTCCATGCCTGGAATGACTCTCATTGCCAATGGTTTTGGACATCCGGAAACCGTCGATTCTGAGTAAGGGGTGAGGGTACGTATTGGGTAGCCAACATCCAATAGATGTCAACACCCAATCCCGCCCGCTCTATAGCGGCCTCTACTAATCAATCGGTTGGCTGATAACTTTGTTCTTTTGTTGCGGCGGAAGTACTGTAACATCCATTGTTTTCACCCTATACCTTTTGCTACGTCGGTTGTTTAAGGACAAGTAAGTTTTGTCGTCGAAGTAGTTGTATTTACATTCTATGCATGCGAGTTCACTTGACAAGCAGGCCATGAAAAGATGCACTTAGGGGAGTAGAGAGTATTAGTATTATACGTATTAGCTAGTCAGTTTTAATGCGATAATACGGATATTAGTCATTCTCGTGATATACCTTACCTGGTATTCTGCTTAAGATGCGCCGGTTCGGTATTAATAAAGATGCGTCGAACCTAGTTAGGCGAGCACCCGGACTAATACGGAACCCAACCATCACTTTGTTCAATTTTAGTTGTTTTACGTTTTGAATTTCGTGTTAGGTGATTTAACATGCGATTATAAGGTCATAAAAGCGATAAATCATACGAAAGCTGTAAATGCAAATATAAGTAAATCACATTGTGAGGAGTTGCACCCTCGGAGTATACACTAAATGGGACACGATGCATAGATAGTTGAGAACAGATCTTGGAATTACTCGGGTCTATTTAGTGTATTTCAGGTTGCTTTATTACGTGTTCGGGTGCAGCATTCACGTTAAGTGCGGCTCTTATTCTTGTTACATTGTCGTTTTTTGTAACTGGCGTGCTTTATCGATTAGTTAATTGTTTCGTCATCGTTATTTTGCTTGTCTTTAAAGGTGCGTGTTTCGTGCATATCGAATTTTAAGCCTCGTTTGTTTTCATTTTAGTCTGTGCTGGGCTGTTCAGACGCACGCACATCTGCGCCACAATCTTCAGACGCCTAGCCCCCAGCGCTTCAGAATCCGGGCGCGTCACTTGAGGCGGTCGGGTTCTAGTGGATCGGGTTTGTTTAAGTAAACGAAAGCTGGGGGCGATTCGTTCATCCGACCCAAAAGCCTAACGCGTCACCCCCTTTGCCTTTGTATCGCCTTCTCAATTTTTCTACGCGATTTCCGTCTCGATTTCCGCTATACGCGAAAATGTCGTCTCCGGGTAAGTGTTCTTTACTCGTTCATTGTCGGTTTTGCTTGATTTGGTTGATTGTGAGTTTGTTTAGTTGAAACCCTAGAAAATCGATTTGGGTGTTTTTAATTTACTAAGTTTCGATGCTTGTGCTTAATTCCATTGTTAAATTAAGGTCGATTGGAGCTTGTTAGGGTAGTTATAAGTTTGATAGGGGATTTCGAGGTACGATAATGGCTCCCTATAGTAATAGGTTCGAGATGCTAGGGTTAGGAACCATTTTACCGGATATTTCCGCATTTCTTTTGCGTAATCTTGTTCAATTGGTGTTTGTGAGGATACGAGTAGCTCCCTTGTCGATTCCTATGGGGTATGACTCTTAGGGTTTTCCGTGAGGTTTTGTGTGCCAAAAGGTGTCGTAATGACGCCGGATTTTCCCAAAACCACTTCCATCGTGACCGGGATCGAAAATGGGTGCTAACGGTCTTTTCAGAATTTTAATATGCTTATCCAAAGTATTGACCCTACTTTGACCTGTTTAAGCTGCTTTGGCCTGGCCTGAGGCATGAGTTTTTCGTGTTTTGTTTCATTTTACAGCTAGAGGTGATACCGAGCGTCCTGAGGGAGCTTCCACGGTTGGTGCTAGTGGCGAGGCCGCCGGGACGAGCTCACAGACTCCTCGTGGGATTCGTAGGAGACGATGGAGCATTTCATCTCAGTGTCGTGATCCGGGGGCCATTAATAAGGCCGATTTTGATAGGGTGAGGAAGCGTAGGCTTCCCGAGACAGTTGCTTGGAGGGCCCATGTTCCGGCTCCCGTACCGGAGAATGAGGAGATTGGCTATGAGGATCCAGAGTGGGCTCGGGATTGGGACGGTCACCAGTTGTATCGTCTTAACCTACACGTTTCTCACCGCATCGTGCAGGGTTTGGTGAGTGTTCTATTCGTGTTTATTAGTTATATCTTGGACTTTGGCTCGGGTTAGGTTAGGTTTGTTTCGTTTATACTTGTATTGCTTTGGTTTGCAGTCCCTAGGTCCGATGAGGACTTTCTCGGGCTTTACTACATCTCTCGAGATTTACCCTCAGAAGCTGACCCCCGCGGTAAAGGGAATTATCACGAGGACTGCTCTAGGTCCCGTGGTCGAGCAGTGGGTCCGGCTGGTGGGTTGCAAGACTAAGTGCAACCTCATGGTGATTAGAGCGATGGTAGATCGCTTTCATGATCCTACCTCGTCCTTCCACATGGCCTTTGGAGAGGTCGGGATGACCTTAGAGGATTTCGGGATGATTACCGGTTTGCCCTGGGGTCCGGATAGGACTAGGTGGGCTGCCGAGGGCCCTAGGCTAGATAGTGATGAGGTGCGGGGCCGTATCGGGGATTATTTGGAGCGTGAGACATATAGTGCGCCTCATGCTTTGGTGAGCTCGTACATCACCAATCACTTCGAGCGAGTGGCGGTGTTAGAGGGTCGAGAACCCAACACGCCGGAGCAGGATGCCCGGTTGTGGTTGTGGTACTTCCTAGGATCAACCCACTTCTGATCCGAATCAAGGAGCTACCAAAGAGTTCAATAAAGTCACTTTAGCTCCTCATGGTCTTAGTTCAGCCACACTAGCACCCCTTACCAGCTTAGTAGTGTGCTTACTACAATTGGTGAGCTAGCTCGTGTGTGAGCTGAATAAAGGAGCAAATAATCAAGGTAATATGAAGACATTAACTTGGGTTCACACTCATTCAAGCATGGGAAGTGTACTGAAGTTATGAAGGTGTTGGAGGCTGATTGTGTTCACATGGTTTACACGTCTAAAGGCTCCCTTGTTAGCTTTGTTTGTGGCTCCTTGTTCACATAGATGCCGCGCCTCATTACTCCTTGTTAAAGCTTTGTTATTAGCTCCTATTTTACATGGCTTTGTTATTAGCTCCTAGTTTACATAGCATTGTTATTAGCTCCTAGTTCACATAAGGTGTAAGCTTTGTTTTTGTCACCCTAACCAGCCGGTTTAAGGGTCTTGTTGTAGGCTATATATAGCCATCTATTTGAATGAATAAGGCATCCAATTTTCATACTAAAAACCTGAGTAAAGCTAAGCTTTCTTTTACGTCCTTGTTGTTTACAAGACAAAGTCTAGAGTAAGTCGCGTTACAAGCTCTAAACTCGCTACTTCAATCGCGTGTTTGATTTAGCATCCGCTTTGTTGGAGTATAGGTCTACTTCACTAAGCATACTATCCTTGGTTACGGTTTATTCATCCTCAAACTATCCTTACAATCTGTTTTGGTTACTTTGTTTACGCTCATTTCAGAATACTAATCATTCTTCACGTTCTTGTTTCAAAGTGATCACTGTTAGGGATGAGTTATGGGAAGAGGAACAACGTATAGGAGCTGTTTTTAATGTTAATGAGGGAGAGGAAGAGGAGGAAGAAGATATTGAGGCTTATGAACCCCCGGCTTATGACACACTCTTAGTACTACGTACTCTACATGCTAACCCCATTCAACATGACACCGAACAAAGAGACCAGCTATTTCATACTAAGTGTCAAGTTAAAGACAAATGGTGTAGTTTAATCATTGATGGAGGTAGTTGTACCAACGTTGCCTCAACTGAAATGGTAGACAAACTAGGTCTAGCTACTACTAATCACCCTAACCCTTATGCATTACATTGGTTAAACAACGGGAACAAAGTAAGGGTCACTAAACAAGTGAGGGTTGGTTTAACCATGGGTTCCTACGTTGATGAGGTTTTGTGTGATGTTATTCCTATGGATGCTTGTCACATACTATTAGGCCGTCCTTGGCAGTTTGATAGGGACGTAGTTCACCATGGGAGAAGAAATGAGTATTAATTGAGTGATAAGGGAAGGAAAATTGTACTCAAGCCCATGACACCTCAAAACGTTTGTAACATGCTAACCAATCGAGTTGGAAAACCCAACCTCTCAATATTTGCTAGTAAGATTGTGGAAGAACATGCCATAGAAGAGGAGAAGTGTGGTGCCATCATGGTTCCTATAAAGGAATCAGTAAAAGTTAATAGTGGTTATGAAGGGAAACGATTTGAGGAGTGGCAAAAAGAACTAGGTGTTGTTATCTCTAACGGAATACCAGCCTGTGTAACGCCTAGCAAAGATCATGAAGTCTTAAGATATGGAGATGTTGAGAACAATGTCATGGCCAATGCTCTATCCTTAGAGGCAAGCACGCTTGGACCCAATACTTTGAAGGGCTGTTGCTACACGGAGGTTGATTTACTCACCAAATGCAAGGCTATTACTCTTAATACCTCTGACAAAGTTGTTTTGCAGGACGATCTTCCTCTTAAAGGGGTCCATCTTTGTGTCCCAAAACATCCCATTTCAGAGTATATAACTAGAGAAGCTCAAGGAGGAGGACCAGCTGGATGTTGTGGCATAACCGAGGCCTTAGAGACGTTGAGGGAGCACTTCCTTTTGCTAAAGACACAAGGGAGTAATCTAAGCCTCATGGGCAAATACTTAACAAGTCCTTTCCCAAAGAGTCCCCTCAAACCAAGAGAGTACTTGCCATTCTCCATAGTGACTCACCTAAGTACTTGTTACGCGACAGATGAAGCTATCAAGAGAAAGACCAAATTAATGTCCCAAGCAGAAGCTCCATACAAGGGAACCCACCATGGTTGCAAGATGAAGTTGCCGGATAGTTATGAAGTTCATACCACGTCCAAAGTGGGAGATTTTGCTCTTTATTTTGATGAAGATAGTTTTTCAGAATTGAGCACAATTCCTTTTCAAGGGGGAGGAGATGATCCGAATCAAGGAGCTACCAAAGAGTTCAATAAAGTCACCTTAGCTCCTCATGGTCTTAGTTCAGCCACACTAGCACCCCTTATCAGCTTAGTAGTGTGCTTACTACAATTGGTGAGCTAGCTCGTGTGTGAGCTGAATAAAGGAGCAAATAATCAAGGTAATATGAAGACATTAACTTGGGTTCACACTCATTCAAGCATGGGAAGTGTACTGAAGTAATGAAGGTGTTGGAGGCTGATTGTGTTCACATGGTTTACACGTCTAAAGGCTCCCTTGTTAGCTTTGTTTGTGGCTCCTTGTTCACATAGATGCCGCGCCTCATTACTCCTTGTTAAAGCTTTGTTATTAGCTCCTAGTTTACATGGCTTTGTTATTAGCTCCTAGTTTACATAGCATTGTTATTAGCTCCTAGTTCACATAAGGTGTAAGCTTTGTTTTTGTCACTCTAACCAGCCGGTTTAAGGGTCTTGTTGTAGGCTATATATAGCCATCTATTTGAATGAATAAGGCATCCAATTTTCATACTAAAAACCTGAGTAAAGCTAAGCTTTCTTTTACGTCCTTGTTGTTTACAAGACAAAGTCTAGAGTAAGTCGCGTTACATGCTCTAAACTCGCTACTTCAATCGCGTGTTTGATTTAGCATCCGCTTTGTTGGAGTATAGGTCTACTTCACTAAGCATACTATCCTTGGTTACGGTTTATTCATCCTCAAACTATCCTTACAATCTGTTTTGGTTACTTTGTTTACGCTCATTTCAGAATACTAATCATTCTTCACGTTCTTGTTTCAAAGTTCATATTAACTCACATCAACTTCTCGGATAGAGGCAAGAGGTTTAGTACTAGGATTTTGCCTCTCCTAGCGGACCTGGCTCAGCTAGGACGTTTTGATTGGGTAACCGCAGCTTTCGCGGAGATGACTCGCCACTTCCAAGTCATGGTGAGGCCGTTGGAGGTAGAGTCGGCCTCAGGCTTGCCCATCGTGGGTCCAGGCTTGTACTGGAGGTTAGTTGCTATTCCCGTTTTTGAATCTCAGGTTCTGCTTAGTTTTGGCTTAGATTTGCTAAGGTGTTTTGGGATTTTGCAGGCTTGGATCTATTCCTACTTCCCCTATTTGGCACATAAAATGGTGCGGGTTCATCCGAAGAGATTCCCGGCGGGGATCGAGTGGAGGCTAGCTCAACCTAAGAGTACAATCAAGCACTACCCGGCGGAGAACGTGCTGGTTAACCAGCTACGCCTCGAGGATGTAAGTTTTCTCTTTATAGAGTATTTTATTTAGTAGCCCCCAAGGTTGGAATTAATTGAGATGCAGGTTTTATTTGTGTAGTTTGTGGCCCGCCTTTGGGCCAATTATGAGGGCGTGCCTGGGTATATAGGTGGCTGCGGAGCTGAGGCCTCGGAGTTATAGGAGGATGCTCCTTCCTGCGTTGTTTCGCCCGGTTTGGTATTTGGGCGAGCGATTGGTGCGTCAGTGATTGTATGACGATTTCAGGGTGTCGGTTGATCCTCCCCGAACCATGTTTAGACCACCGACCACCGCAGAGGTCCTCGAGGGTAGGGATGGAGAAGGAGTCGACCCGCTCTTGGTGCCTCGTGCCTCCTATCTATCTCACGTCAGCCAGCGGCTAGCTTGCCACCGCCTTGTGGTAAGGTTTTAATCTTTGGTTCTAGGGTTTGTTTCATGGTTTGGTGTTTTCTTGCCTCCTGACCGACCGATTTGTTGCTCTCCTATCTGGCCGATCCGGCTGATGCTATTCAGCCCCCAGAGTTCCCACTGAAGCTGCTTAGGGTGGATGCGGCCGGGATAGCTTTCACTGAGCCTCTCCCCCCGTGTTCTGTCGAGGAGATGGATGCTAGGATAGAGTGGCGTGGTATACCGGGTGAGTTTTGGCTTTAATTTTTGGTTCGGGTCTTAAGAGTTAGGGTTGGTTTGTGATGTGAGTTGATATGAACTTTGAAACAAGAATATGAAGTAGTATTAGTATATTGAAATGGACGTGAAACAAGTAACCAAAACAGAAGGTAAAGATAGTTTGAGGATGAATAAACCGTAACCAAAGGATAGTATGCTAGGTGAAGTAGACCTATACTTCAACAAAGCGCTTTGCTAGATCAAACACTCGATTGAAATAGCGAGTTTAGAGCTTGTAACGCGACTCACTCTAGACCTTGTCTTGTAAACTACAAAGACGAAACAAAAGGAAGCACAAAGCTTAACTTTTACTTAGTTTTTAATTTGCAAATTGGATGTTCTTTATTCCTTCAAATGGCCGGCTATTTATAGCCTACAAGACCCTTAAAACCGGCTGGTCAAGGGTGACAATAACAAAGAACAATGGTGACAAAAACAAAGCTAAGCCTAATGTGAACTAGGAGCTAAATACAAGGTTGGAGTTAAAAACAAAGCATGGAGTTAAAACCAAAGCTAGGGAGTTAAAACCAAAGCTAGGGAGTTAAAACCAAAGCTTGCACCAGCCGTGTAGTCTTGTGTGAACAAGGAGCCAACACCAAAGCTTGAGTGTACACACCATGTGGACATGGAGCTAAACACGAAGTAACCAATCAGCCCATAATCAACCTTGACTTCTCTACTCCTTTATTCAGCTTCCTTGTGAGCTAACTTAGTATTTGGAGAAGACATACTACTAAGCTAGTAGAAGGAGCTAGTGTGGCTTGACTTGAGCTAATAGGAGCTAGTGTCACTTCATTGAACTCCTTAGTCTCCTCATTCGGATCATCTCCTCCCCCTTGAAAAGGAATTGCCCTCAATTCTGAAATGCCATCATCATCTAGATAGGGAGAAAGGTCCCCTATGTTGAACGTGGCATGGACTCCATAATCATCCGGTAATTCTACCTTGTAAGCATTATCATTTACCTTGGATATGATCTTGTAAGGTCCTTCAGCTCGTGGCATCAGCTTATTCTTTCTTTTGCTTGGAAACCTTTCCTTCCTCAAGTGCACCCAAACTAAGTCACCTTCTTGGAAAAGTCTTGGCTTCCTGTTCTTGTTGGATTTCCTTTTGTATGCTTCATTAACCTCCTTGATTCTTTCTTGGATTTGCTCGTGGAGTTTGATCATAGCTTTTAGTTTGGACTCCGCATCCTTGTGAACTAACTCATCTTTTGGTAGCGGAATCAGGTCCAAGGGCATGTAAGGATTGATCCCATATACAGCCTCAAAAGGGGAATGAGAAGTAGCATAAGTGGGGGAGCGATTGTAGGCAAATTCAGCATGGGCAAGCTTGATATCCCAATCCTTTTGAGTCTTACTTACAAGGCCCCTTAATAACGTCCCCAAAGTGCGATTGGTAACCTCAGTTTGTCCATCTGTTTGTGGATGATGAGAAGTGCTAAATAAGAGCTTGGTTCCCACCTTCCTCCATAATGTGTTCCAAAAGTAACTAAGGAACTTTGAGTCACGATCAGAGACTATGGACTTGGGTATCCCATGTAGACGCACTACCTCCTTGAAGTATAAGTCAGCAACATTGCTAGCATCATCTGTTTTGTGGCAAGCAATGAAGTGAGCCATCTTTGAAAACCGATCTACCACCACCATGATAGCATCTTTTCCTCTAGCGGTTCTTGGTAAGGCTACAATGAAATCCATGGATACATCTTCCCAAGGTCTATTAGGAGTGGGCAAGGGCGTGTAAACTCCAGGCTTGAAAGAACTTTTGGCGAATTGGCAAGTCACACACTTGCTCACCACATGCTGGACACTTCCTTGCATCTTTGGCCAAAAGAAGTGTTCCTTTAAGACCTCCAATGTTCTTGTAATGCCAAAATGACCCGCTAATCCTCCTCCATGAGCTTCTCTAACCAGTAGCTCCCTAATGGGATGCTTGGGCACACACAGGCGGTTTCCTTTGAAAAGAAATCCTTCCTGCAAAACAAACTCATCAAAGGCTCCCTCCTTGCATTTGGTGAAGGTTTCACCAAAGTCAGCGTCATTGTTGTAGTAGTCCTTTAGAGTCTCAAATCCAAGCAACCTCACATCCAAAGTAGATAGTAAAGTGTAGCGGCGGGATAGTGCATCAGCTACTACGTTACTCCTTCCATCTTTGTATTTTGAAGAGAAGTGAAAGGATTGCAAGAATTCTACCCACTTGGCATGCCTTGGACTTAACTTTTGTTGGCCATTGATATATTTTAAGGACTCATGATCTGAATGAAGAACAAAATGGTTAGTACGTAGGTAATGACTCCAATGATCAAGAGCTCTTACTATGGCATAGAACTCCTTGTCGTAGGTGCAATAGTTCAGCCTTGCTCCATTGAGTTTCTCTGAGAAATAGGCAATGGGGCGCTTATTTTGCACAAGAACAGCACCAATTCCAACTCCACTAGCGTCACATTCCACCTCAAATGGTTGAGAGAAATCAGGAAGGGCTAAGATAGGAGCGGAGCATAGCTTCTCTTTAATGGCTTCAAAGGCTTCTTGGGCAGCCTTGGTCCAAACAAATGCGCCTTTCTTCAAGCACTCGGTGATGGGGCTTGTGATAGTGCTAAAATCCTTGATGAATCTCCTGTAAAAAGAAGCCAAACCATGAAAAGACCTCACTTCTGTAATGGTGGAAGGGATTGGCCAAGTACGTATGGATTCCACTTTGGTTTGATCAACTGATACCCCTCCTTTGGATACTACGTAGCCAAGGAATGCTACGCTCTCCACAAAGAAGGCACACTTCTCCTTCTTCCCAAAAAGTTGTTGCTTGCGAAGGGTGGTGAATAGTAGTCTCAAGTGCTCCATATGTTCTTCCAAAGACCTGCTATACACAAGTATATCATCCAAGTAAACCACAATAAAGCGACCTAAGTAGGCCTTAAGTACCTCGTTCATTAACCTCATGAACGTGCTTGGAGCGTTGGTAAGACCAAATGGCATGACCGTCCACTCATAGAGTCCATGTTTGGTTTTGAAAGCGGTCTTCCATTCATCTCCCTCCCTCATTCTGATTTGATGGTAACCACTCCTTAGATCAATTTTGGAGAAGACCACCGCCCCATGAAGCTCATCTAACATATCATCCAATCTTGGGATAGGAAACCTATACTTGATGGTGATGTTGTTAACGGCTCTACTGTCCACACACATTCTCCATGTCCCATCCTTCTTAGGTACTAAAAGGACCGGAACAGCACAAGGACTAAGGCTCTCCCGCACATACCCTCTACTCATCAACTCATCTATTTGTCTTTGTAATTCCTTAGTTTCCTCCGGATTACACCTATATGCAGCCTTATTGGGTAAGGTTGATCCTGGAATGAGGTCGATTTGATGTTCTATACCTCTAATAGGTGGTAAACCAACGGGTAATTCTTCGGGGAAGACATCCTTAAACTCGTGTAACAACTCCTCTAATGGTTTTCCTCCAAGTCTATTCTCAACTTCTACGGGTTTTTCTTTAGCTACCATGACAAATACACGTTCCCCTTCTTGTATAGCTTGCTCTACTTCATTTTCACTCGCAAAGATGGTGAGGTTAGGTCTCTTGTTCTTGTTGGAGGTCATAGCTCTAACAGCTTGGGGAGTCATGGGTTTTAGAACGATTTTCTTTCCCTTATCCCTCAATTCATATTCATTCTTTCTACCATGATGAACTACGTCCCTATCAAACTGCCAAGGACGGCCTAACAGTATATGACATGCATCCATAGGTATAACATCACATAGAACCTCATTAACGTAGGAACCCATGGTTAAACCCACCCTTACTTGTTTAGTGACCCTTATTTTGTTCTCATTATCCAACCAATGTAAAGCATACGGTTTAGGGTGATTAGTGGTGGTGAGACCTAACTTAGCTACCATTTCAGTAGAGGCAACATTCGTACAACTACCCCCATCAATAATCAAACTACACCACTTGGTATTAACTAGACATTTTGTGTGAAAAAGTTGGTCTCTTTGTTCGGTGTTTTGTGGGATAGGATTAGCATGAAGTGTACGTAATACTAAGACATTACCAAACGTTGGGAGCTCATCTTCTCTTCCTCCCAAGTAGACTTCAGGAACATGTGCGCCATTGGACTTAGAAGAACTAATGATGCTTGAGTCTTCAAAGCTCACAACTCCTGCCATGCTTGCGTCTAAATAGATGACCAAAGCTCTGATACCACTAATGATGTGAGTTGATATGAACTTTGAAACAAGAATATGAAGTAGTATTAGTATATTGAAATGGACGTGAAACAAGTAACCAAAACAGAAGGTAAAGATAGTTTGAGGATGAATAAACCGTAACCAAAGGATAGTATGCTAGGTGAAGTAGACCTATACTTCAACAAAGCGCTTTGCTAGATCAAACACTCGATTGAAATAGCGAGTTTAGAGCTTGTAACGCGACTCACTCTAGACCTTGTCTTGTAAACTACAAAGACGAAACAAAAGGAAGCACAAAGCTTAACTTTTACTTAGTTTTTAATTTGCAAATTGGATGTTCTTTATTCCTTCAAATGGCCGGCTATTTATAGCCTACAAGACCCTTAAAACCGGCTGGTCAAGGGTGACAATAACAAAGAACAATGGTGACAAAAACAAAGCTAAGCCTAATGTGAACTAGGAGCTAAATACAAGGTTGGAGTTAAAAACAAAGCATGGAGTTAAAACCAAAGCTAGGGAGTTAAAACCAAAGCTAGGGAGTTAAAACCAAAGCTTGCACCAGCCGTGTAGTCTTGTGTGAACAAGGAGCCAACACCAAAGCTTGAGTGTACACACCATGTGGACATGGAGCTAAACACGAAGTAACCAATCAGCCCATAATCAACCTTGACTTCTCTACTCCTTTATTCAGCTTCCTTGTGAGCTAACTTAGTATTTGGAGAAGACATACTACTAAGCTAGTAGGAGGAGCTAGTGTGGCTTGACTTGAGCTAATAGGAGCTAGTGTCACTTCATTGAACTCCTTAGTCTCCTCATTCGGATAAGTTTGTCTAACTTCTGTGGGTTCACCTTTCAGGTATCATCAGCTTGCCATCAGCGGTTGTCGCAGGCAACCAACCGCTTCCGGGTCTATGCCTCGAGGGTTTCCCGTGACACTTTGGGACCTCGATCGGTGAGTTTGCGTGACTAGGGTGGTTTTCTAAGTTGCATGTGTGTTTTCCTAATGTTTAGGTGTATTTGTAGGATGTCCCGGATATGTTGGTGCAGCTGGAGACTCGGGTGACCGAGCCCGAGGCAGGGGTGGCTGAGGCGCGACAACTCCTGCAATCTCGGGCCGACGAGATTGCTCAGCTTAAGGAGCAGCTGGCTCGGTCTCAGGGCGAGACCTCCGCGCAGGGTAAGGCTAGGCATCGGATTGAGAGGGAGGCTGAGGGTGAGGCTACGGGTTGAGCTACGGGTGCTACCGAGGAGGTTGGAGGAGTCCCTGAGACGGCTTCCTTAGACATGCTGTCGGGGATGGATGGTAGTGAGTCTCTTCTTCTGGATCTGGAGGATCTAGGTTTGGACGACAACATTTGTGATGTTATGATAGTCATTGGCACGGCTTCTAGGGGTCCTCCCTAGTGTTATGAATTCGATTTGTGTATGGATTTGTATATTTTTTATATTTTCTTGAGATTTTTAGTATTTGCATTAGTTGGATTAGTCTTGCGTTTTAGTTTGGCGAACAGTCTACCTAGATTGACGAGTAATCACTTTGCGTTCGTTTTATTTGCGATTTAATCGTAGTTTAGGGCGTTTTAAAATGCGTTGGGGTTGCATGAGAGTACGAAAATGGTTTTTTGGACTTTTGCAATGCGTTAGTTTGAGCCGGGAATCAGATCGGATAATACGTCGATTAAAATGTTTGACCTGTCATGGTGCGACACGTAAAAAAAAGTCGGCACGTTTTGACCGAGTGCGTTAAGAGGCAAGTGTAGTTGTCTTGACATTTATATTTAGGATGAGGCAAAAACAAAAAGAGCTAGGCTACCTTCTAAAAAACAAGTTAGACCACTTCTGTGTATTCATGTTACAGACGCGACTTGACAATAACCGTTAAAGGCTACAACACGCCTAGGTGGGGTAACTTATCCCCCTAAAAAAATGAAAAGACGTCTAAGTTCGGTGGGTTCGATGGGTGAAATATGATATCCGCGTGGACCTGTTACTCTTGCGTGGGCATTTTGGCTTTTGGAAAGGGGTCTAGCGACTTCGGGATGTCGTTCCTGACGTTCGGGGTTGTCTGATGTGAGAGAAAGGTTAAAGATTGTGGAGATGACCATACTACAGAATAAGGAAGCTATGTGGGCTAATGTCACTAAGCGCCCGACCGAAGACGGCGTTACCGATCCTAGTATTCGTTAGTTCATCTAAACGGGCCAAGACCGACAAGACCCATATTGAGAATGTGAGTGAGGAGGGGAAGTGGGATTGGCTGGGCTCGCTTTTAGCTAGGGCGGTGGAGGCTAGTGTTCGAAGGGGACGATAGCGAGAGACCCAAACAAGCGCACCCGAATGGCGAGAAGAGGGGAAAGTCGGACCGGTAGTGCCTAGCCATTTAGTACTATGTTCTATTAATTGATATTATGTGGCGTATTAGTACTAGTTTTTGTGGGATTTGCTTGACATGTTGTCATTTTCCGGGGTGGCCGTATGTTAGATGCTCGATGTAAAGGGCCTCGACAAAGACTTGATTTAATTGATTTTTCATTAATGAGAAGCACATTTTCTTTATTCATATTAAATAATTTTTTTTATTATTTTATTTTATGTGGTGGCTCGCAACTCGATTCTTCCTTTTGCCCGGAGCGCCCTTTCGGGTTTTCAATCTGTCCTCGGCTCACCCTTTTTTGCCTTTTTTCTTTTTTTTTCTTTTTTTTTACGACGGCTCGCAACTCATTTCTTCATTTTGCTCGGGGCACTCTTTCGAGTTTTTACCCCATCGTCGGCTCATCGTTTGTGCTTCGTCATTAAAATCACTCGTTAACCGGAACGTGGGGGGTTTCAATTTGCATGTGGATCGAGTAATCGATTTTGTCATTTTTTGTTGGTTGTACCCTTGAAAGGGTTGCCTACATATCCGTGTTTGGACGGAATCAAACCATGTTCGTAGTTCATATTAGGTGTAAGTGATTTTGCTTTAGACTTGTTATTCCAATTATCGATGTGAGATGTTTAGAGTGTATTCACCCTAGTTAAAGAACTAAAGTGGAGTGGTTGGGTGTGACCCCTTGAAAGTGACAATTATCGAGATACCGTGGTAAGAAAGGGGAAATGACTATGGGCTAGGTAGTAAGTGGTTTCGATAGATCAAAATATGGAGCTGGTTTTGTGGAGTTGGCTATGGGCTAAGGTTTCGTAATGTGGTAAGAAAGGGGAAGTTGAGTAAAAATGACTCTGACTTCAATCGGATGGGATGTAAATTACATGGGATCTGATTTCCATGTCTGGCCCTTACGGTTGAGATTATCCTATTGAGCTTGAATCCTCAAAATTCCGAACTGTCTCCTAACAAGTGTCTCGGGAAGGTCTTAAGGGTTGTAATATATGGAGGCTAGTATTTGGGTGCTAGTTGACTGGTCTGTTCATTTATTTTATTTATTGCTTTTTTTGTTCGGACTTTGCACTTAAAATCGAATTGAATGATTGGGAGTTTCGTGTTGGCCGTTTGAGTTTGGTCTTAATCATCAAATTGGGTCGATTTAGCTTGGCCTTGGTTTCATTTTTTTTCTTTGGCTCCTTTTGGTCATTTCAAACTTCTTTTTCTTTTTGTCAGACTAGCACCTATGGTAGGAATTTGTCGGTCTTTATTTGAGGGGTGTTTATTGTAGGGAAATGGGTTTGTCTTCCGTCTTTGATCACAGGCTAAAAGACTATCTAGATTTGTGATAGGATTCGGGAATGCTCGTTCTAAGGGATGGTTATTTGGCTTTCTACACCAAACAAGGGATAGGAAAAAAGAGAACACGGGATCTCGATTTTTGTAATTCCTTGTTGTTTCGAGGTATGTTTGATTGTTGTCGATAAATGGCGTAGTACCGAGTTGTAATCAAGAAAGTGCATTATTAAATCAAGCGATTGTCGATGCGCATTATAAAGGAGGAAAAGTATATTTCTTTTTATTGATAGTAATAAGCGGGCTATGCGCCCGAGATATTGTTTTCGAGGAGGTGGAGGACAGATCCTCTCGCCCCTCTTGACTCGATGTAAAAACAAAAGACATTTGTTATACTACTAGGTCTAGGCCCTAAGACAAACTAGACTCTGACTCGGACACAGATTTACTCGTTTCGGTGGATGTCTGTGGTTCATCGGTATCTTCCTCGATATTCAGGGCATTCTCCTTTATAGGGTCGCGGTGGGAACAACCGAAGGTGTCGTGAAGGACAACGTGAACGTTAAAGGGGTTTGTGGTATTGCTTGGTTTCTCGAGTGGATGGAGAAGAATCGTCCCATTTTCGATCATGTCTTGTATGACATGTTTGAGTCGATAGCAGGATTCGGTATCGTTCCTGTTACCTTGGTGATATAGGCAATAAGCATTAGGGGTCCAACTTTTGCCTCGTCTGCCGACTAGTGGGTCCGGAGTGGAACCCATGGGCAAGAGTAACCCTTGATCGACTAGGTTCTTAAGAGCTTCGGTTGAAGATGAATTGATTGAGGTAAACTCCCTCGGTGATCTTTCTACTTTGTTGGATGTGGTCTTATAAGGTCTTGGTGTTCTTTTCGTATAGACTTTGGTAAGCTTCGAACGGGCAGAGCGTTGGGATATCTATCTTGGGTAGGCTCTTGGGCGTGGTAATTGCCCGTATTGGCGTTCGTTTCACTTTCTGGGTATCTACTCACAAGGAAATTGAGGCGGTTATCGATGTAATGAACAGAGAAAGTCAAACGGGTTACTGAAGTATGGATGTTCCGAACCAATTTGGTTAGGGTATTGACATCGTTGCGGATGCTTTCGATGGCGCTTGAATCTACCGACATGTTGGGGAGTGATTCTAGTGGGAAAGGATCAAAAGGTCAGATCGGATCCACCGGATGACTTAGAGACTCAAGGAATGCTCCTAGTAGAGCAACATGGTAATAAGACCCTTGATTTGCGTGTGTGTGCGGTCGCTGGCTCAGGGAATCAAGTGCTTTAGACTCTTTGGTGTATTCGGCGAAACGCCTAACGAATTTATGTCCCTGTCACGAGACGATTTGACACAAACCCCGGAGGTGAGATTCAAAGAGGACTTCTCGGGATGAGACGACCCAAAATGTAAGACCTCGAGTAGAGGCGACCCTAGTAACTAACACAGACAGTTAATCACACGGTTGTATGACGTAAGAAGTTTATTGCGATCCCGGCTCAGGATCAAGAGTTTTGATATGTTGTTTTTTTTAAAACGATCGGGCTTTTGCAGAGGAAGTTTTGTTTCGAAAAGGACGATTTGTAAAATTGGGGTGACGATGGTGTGGTGACATTGTTTGTGACGTGAAAGTGTATTGCTACATGTGTGTCAAAGATTCGACGATAGCAAAAGTGTAAATGTTTTTTCTTTTCAGAAAGGTACGGTTTTTCTTTTTTGGGGGGGAGGGGGGACCGGTTTTGAAAATGGTGACGTAGTACTATTATCGAAACTACTATTAATTAGCCAGTTCGACATTTATGGTGCACGCGGTGCTTGTGACAGAACATGATGTTTGGTGATAGAGTTTTGAAAATGATGTTTTGTGGATGTGACCGTTGCGGGTTCCTTGACTTCATTAATTGAAGCTTCGTTTGTGTTAACGGTATGTGCGTAAAAACATTTCCTTTTTTTTTAAATAAAATGTAACCGTTTGAGGTACCTCGATCCCATTGATCGGGAGTCTCGGTGGTATTAACGGTATTTGGTTTTTTATTTTGGCCAAAGTGATGGCATTTTTTTTAATAATAAAAGGATCCTTTCAAGAATCTGTCATGATGACGGTGCTTTTAAAAGGTTTTCGAAAATCATTTTGACTTGGCCGGAGTATTGGCGCTAAAACAACAATCTTGGAGATGACTTTTTCGAAAACGGAGTTGGGTGCGGTTGAATATGTTGGCGTGGTTGAATCCAGATTTTGGTGTTTTATTTGGGTTCTTCAAACACGCTACATATAACTAGGAATGCATACACTCATGCTGGATGCAGACACGGGTAGGTTAGGTTAGGCTACCGCCCACGAATAGTTTTTACTTAGGTATTGACAAATCATCTGGGGAGACGAGTGTCATACCGTCCGTTCAGAATTATCCGTTTAATATTCCCGCGATATACGCGTTAGGCGGTCGGAGCGTCAACCGAGAATCTCTCCGCGTATCCAAGAGGATCTTACCGCGAAGAGGTCGATTGGTCCTGATACTGGTTAGGGTGGGCTTTTTAGGGCCAAAACCTGTAGTGACCACAACTAGGAACTAACAATTGAGCTTCACCTACCTCGTTCAACTTACACCACCGCTGGAAACTTGTTTCCAAGTTCCCAGCGAAGTCGCCAAACTGTGGACGTCCGTCCGCACCGTCTGGCGCCCCGCGCGGGACCAACCCGGTTTTTCAATGTATGGTGGCGGCCACCCACGTGGCCCCCACCCGGTTGGGGACCGGTTCGATCTCGCGTACGGGGCGATGTTTCGGACCTAGATTCGGATGACGATCCGAACTTGTACTAGACGGGTGCGGGCACCCGTGTTTCCGTTTGGAATCGATCGAGTCGTGGTTGTAAATGTTTAAAGGCCGATTCATTTGGTAAGGCGACCTTTTTAGTGAACTGAAATCGTTGCCGATTTGTGGAGTCGCCACCGAGTAAATTATGGGGACTCGGAAACCGTTCAAGTCAAATTTAATCCTTAGCCAGCTCAAAGTTGAGGGGCACGGGACCTAAAGATAAGACTTGCACTCCTAAGAACTCCATGCCTGGAATGACTCTCATTGCAAATGGTTTCGGACATCCGGAAACCGTTAATTCTGAGTAACGGATGAGGGTACGTATTGGGAAGCCAACATCCGATAGATGTCAACACCCAATCCCGCTCTTACTATAGTGGCCTCTACTAATCAAACGGTGGGCTGATAACTTTGTTCTTTTGTTGTGGCGGAAGTACTGTAACATCCATTGTTTACACCCTATACCTTTTGCTACGTCGGTTGTTTAAGGACAAGTAAGTTTTATCGTCGAAGTAGTTGTATTTACATTCTTTGCATGCATTTTCACGTGACAAGCAGGCCATGAAAAGATGCACATAGGGGAGTACAGAGTATTAGTATTATACGTATTAGCAAGTCAGATTTAACGCGATAATACGGATATTAGTCATTCTCGTGATATACCTTACCTGGTATTCTGCTTAAGATGCGCCGGTTCGGTATTAATAAAGATGCATCGAACCTAGTAAGACGAGCACCCCGACTAATACGGAACCCGACCATCACTTTGTTCAATTTTAGTTGTTTTATGTTTTGAATTCCGTGTGAGGAGATTTAACATGCGATTATAAGGTCATAAAAGCGATAAATCATACGAAAGCTGTAAATGCGAATATAAGTAAATCACATTGTGAGGAGTTCCACTCTCGCAGTATACACTAAACGGGACAGGATGCATTGATAGTTGAGAACGGATCTTGGAATTACTCGGGTCTATTTAGTGTATTTTAGTGTTTGCGGTTGAAGTTGAGACGTTACATGTTTTAGTATGTGTTTGTGGACCTAGTGTCCATGTCTAGTATTATCGTAGTGCATAATAAAAGAAAGTGCGAGAATATAAAATTTTGTTTAGATGACAACCTAGTAAAGACTCAGCTCCAAATGGCGGGTCCTCCCAGTTTGCCTGGTGATTTCGGTAGAGTTTCGTTACTGTTGACCCTTCCTGCAGCTACTCCGGCAGAGCTTCGCTACTATTGGCTGATTCTGTGGCTAATCCGGCAGAATTCCGTTACTGAACTATAGCTAGTCGAACACAGGCACCTCGGGATAGAGTGGAGTGCTCGAAGGTGAGGAGTAACGTCGATGTCGCTTTTATCGGAACTACGATCGAGTGGATCGTTTGCCTCGGGTGTCGGAGTGCGAGCCCTTAGCGAGAAACTCTTTACGAGTGAAGAGGGAAGAGAATTAAAGAAGTTGTGTCGAAATGAGGGGATGGAGGGGGGGTATTTATAGGTATTTTCGGCCCTCGTCACCCGGATGGACGCCTTAGTCTAGGCGCACCAAGACTCAGGCGCCTGGGTTCAGGCGTGGGAAGACTCAGGCGCGCAAGGTGAGGCACTCGGTGTTTTGAAGATACGATTTTGATATTTTCCAAAACCGAGAGATGGGTGTATGATACGTAGCTTGGGGGTTAAGGTTTCCCTCCCTTGACCTAGCGCCGTGGTGCTTAGCGGGCCTCGGGCGTGCATCCCGGGGTTTGCTTGGCGCGGTGCTGACTCAGTTCGAGTTTCGGGACTGACTCGGGGTCCCGGTGTCAGAATTGACTCTAATTAGTGTCTATGTGATCGTAACGACACGACTAAGGCTGCCATCATGTTAGTTCAATTTTTCCGAGTAATTTATTTGATCCGTTCTATAGAAAAACTACCTAAAACATCGCAAACCCGCGTCGCGTTGCAGTCCGATCGTCATCGGGTGTTTTTTGGGCACTTCTGCGGCCACCAGGTCCAAATCTGGGTGTCTACAATAGGCATAGAGAAAAGATTGCCGGGCATGTTTATTAGTGAGGCTAACTTGGATAGGGCATCGGCGAATTGGTTTTCTTCGCGGGGTATGTGTATGAAGTTGATTTCGGTGAATTTCCGGGATATTGTTTCTATTTCGGTTTGGTATGGGGCTAGGCTTTCGCCATAGACCTTCCATGTACCCGTGGCTTGGTTGACTACTAGAGATGAATCTCCGTGGACTCTAAGGTTTTTAACTCCTAGAGTTACTGATGCGTGCAATTTATATATGATTATTCCGTCTTTTACGCACGCATTTCCATGCATATCGAGTAGCATTGTCTACTATTTTCCCCCGAATTTGATACTTTGTGGTCATATTGCATCTTATGCAGGTTTGAACCCGTAGACGCATAAACAAGGCAAAAATCGTGTTTAAAGATGAAATCTTTTGCGAAATAAGAAAAGAGAATGATCGTTTCCAAACGGGTCAAATCAAAACGTGAATATCTTGAGTTCTACAACTTCAATTGAGCTGATTCTAGTTGCGTTGGAAATCTCTTTCTCTTAGCTTTACAACGGTATATTATACGCCTGATTTGAAGAAGTAACGAAGAAATGACAAGCGTTTGAAGTTGAGCGCACAGTGCTGAAAACGGAAACAGGTCTATGATAGTCGAACGACTATCCAAATAGTCGACCGACTATTCAAAATCCTCGATCGACTATTCTTGATACTAGACGAAGCCCGAGACTTTCCTAATTTGATGTTTAGTGTTAATAGACTTTTGGGCTTTTGTTTTAACTTAGTATTTAAGAAACTATTAGACTAGATTTTATATACGACTTCTCCCTTATTCTCTTTTACTTCCTCTCCTTAGACTTTTATTTAGATCTCTTCTCCTTATTCTCTTAGAATTACTTTTAGTTTAATTTCTTCCTTTAAAACTCGGTTATTGTAAGATTGCATGATTCTAATCGCCTTTATTCCTTTTGGTAATTTAATCTAATCTTTCTTCCTTCTTCTTCTTCGTATTTAATTATTCTTAATCTTTTGTTTTATGCTTGTCGTAATTTTATTATTATTCATCATGTTTAATCTAGTAAAATCTTTTATTAATCTTGTTGTTCTTGATTTAATCATGAGTAACTAATTTCCCTCGCTAGGATTTAGGGGATCTGCGAACTGAATGTGGTCGCTAAATAATTTATAGATTTGTCAATAATATTGCGTCTGAGTTGTCAATTGTAGCATTTAATTGAGATTAATTGATTAAGTCGACGTAATTGATTAATTGAATTGATAAACTTGAACCTAAGATCGGAAGCCTAGTAAAAGTTAGACCTGCTACAACACATTAGTATGCCTTAATAAGATCGGAAGCCTTTAAACACATGTTAGGGTGAATAGCGGACCGAAAGGACCTTTTCACTACCCCTTAGACCAATATTTGCGACAGACCTGTGACCCAGACCGTGACCATATGAGATTCGTAGCGAACCGACAATCCTAGTTTTCTCTCTATATTTATTTATCCTTATTCATCTTATTTATTTTAGTTATTCTTCTTTTTACTTCTCTTCCTTCACTACTTTTAGATTAGTTAAACTTAAACACAAAAAACCCTCGAATTGTTACTTAGATAAACTTTAATACGATTAGAATTTATTTGTCTCCTTGTGAATACGATCCCGACTTCCCTAGCTATATTTTTAGTTGGACCGTAGTTGGTTATTTGTGATAGGTACATGACTTGCTTATTAGTTACGATGACTTTTAGCCCTTTTAGACGGGCTTCATAATCGGCTGCGTTGTTGGTAACCGGGAAGTCTAGTTTGACTGATATGGGTGTATTGTAACCTATCGGTTGTTGAGTGTGTGGGTTTCTTATGTTGTGCTTTTTGGTTGGGTGTCAGTTGTGGGTTGAACTTAGGGTAATTGTTCTTAATCTCTTTTTAGGGTGAAGGTAAGTGGGTCGTTTGTTGTAGCCCTTACGCTTTGACTAATCATTATCGATAAATGGCATAGTATCGAGTTTCAAGCGAGAAAGTGCGTTTTTAAAAATCAAGTAATTGTCGAGGCATGTTTGTAAAAGATAAAGGTTATTTTATTAAGCGGGCTAGGTGCCAGTGATATTGTTTGATGGGGAGGTGGAGGACAGGTCCCCTTGCACCTCCCGGACTCGATGCGTAAAAAGAAAAGATTTATCATTACTTTAAGTCTAGGCCATAAGATGAACAAGACTCTGACTTGGAGGCGGATTCACACGTCCCTAGAAGAACATTTGTTGGTTGGGCTCTCGACGCTCGTGCGGGTCACCCTCTTGTTGGGCTTGGTATTGAAAACTAGTCCTCCTTCGAAGACATCCTACGGGGACTTAGGCTCCCTTATCGATCAGGTATTGCACTTCATGCTTGAGCTCAGTGTACGTTTGGGTCTCATGTCCCCGACCCTGATGGTATAAGCAATATGCATTTGGATTCCAAGCCGCCCCACTCTTTTCTATGGGCGGGTTTGGAGTAGGTCCTATTGGCCATAATAACCAGGCGTCCTGTAACTTCCTGAGGGCTTCAGCATAGGACTCTCCTAACTCGGTGAATTACCTAAAGGGTCGGCGAAAGGTCGTGGGTTCGGTGGGATGTGCGAGTCTGGCATGCTCGACATACGGGTCTCCACTGAGTACCAACTCTCACCCTATTGGTCTCTCATGGGATTTCCTCTCGGATCCTTCAAGGGTCTCGAGGCGACGCCTGACATCGTCGATGGAGGAAGAGATTGATGACACTAGCCCTAGGATGCCATGGACTACGTTCATCAGGGCGTTGAGTTGGTCGATGCTATTTTTGTTGTCGTTTGATGCCATTCTTGAGGCTACGGAATAGAACATGAAAATAAGGTTGGGTTCACCAGATGACTTAAAGACTCGAGGAGTGCTCTTAATCGAGTGACACGGAAACGAGGTCCTTGGTTTGCGCGCGTTTGTGGTCATCGAACTAGGGACTCGGGTGCTTTAGACTCTTCGCGTACTCGGCGAAGCGCCTGAAAGACTTGTTCCTCTGGAACGAGACGATTTGACACAAATCTCGGAATTGAGATTTAAGAACGAGGACTTTTCGAGACGAAACGACCCAAAATGGCAACCCTAGTAACTAACACAAACAGTTAATCACACGGTTGTACGACGTAAGGAATTGATCTCGATCCCGGCTCGGAATCAAAGAGTTTTGATGCTTTTGAAAACGGATGGGTTTTGAAAATAAACTTTTTCGGAGGAGAGAGTTTGTAAAATTGGTGTTACGATGGTTTAATGACATCGTTTATGATGTGTTGAAAAGGTGTTGCTACGTGAGAGTTAATGTTTCGACGATAGCAAAAATGTACATGGTGGTTTTGCAAAAGAAGCGCGGCTCTAAAGGAACCGGTTTTGAAAATAACGATGTCGTGCTTTTTATCGAGACTACTATTAATTAGCTATTATGACATTTGCGGTGTACACGGTGTTCTTGAGAGAACGTGGTGTCTGTGACTGTGCTCTGAAGGTGTGACTAAATCCTTACTACAGAATTTAGGTGGTGAAAGCGTTTTTTAGACACACTTTAAAAAAATGGGCGACCCTTGTTCGTCGATTCCACTAATTGGCATTTCGACAATGGTGGCGGTGCGTTGTGAATAATATTTCGAGAGTATAACCGTTTTAGGTTCCTCGACTTCGTTAATTGAAGCTTCGGTCGTGTTAACGGTATGTGAGAAAAGATATTTTGAAAAATAAAATGTAACTGCTTTAGGTGCCTCGGTCCCATTGATTGGAAATTTGGCGGTGATAACGGTCCTCGTTGTTGTTTGAACACGACGAGTTTTACTTTAGCCAAAGCAATGGCGCTCAAAAGTTTTTTTTTTAAAGTAGTGAAATTTGTCATGGTGACGGTGCTAAAATGTTTTTGAAATAATTTTAATTTGGCCGGAGCATCGGCGCTTAAATGATGTTTTGAAAAGTAGATGTTCTTTTTCGAAAACGGAGTTTGGTCGGTTGAATATGTTGTCGTGGTTGAATCCAGATTTTAGTGCTTTATTTGGGTTGTTCAAACACACTACACATAACTAGGAATGCGTACACTCATGCAGGTTTCAGGCACGGGTAGGTTAGGGTAGGCTACCGACACGAGTAGGTTAGGGTAGGCTACCGCCCACGAATAGTCTTTGCTTAGATGACGACAGGTCACCTGGAGAGGTGGGTGTCATACCGTCTGTTTAGAACCACTCGTTTGGTATATCTATGGAATACGCGGCTACCTTGGACGGCCGGAGCGTTAATCGAGGGTCTCTCCGCGTGTCCATATGGATCCCACCGCGAAGAGGTCGATTGGTCCTAATATCGGTTAGGGTGGGCTTTTTAGGGCCAAAACCTGTAGTGACCACAACAAGGAACTAGGAAATGAGCTTCACCGACCTCGTTCGAGTTACACCACCGCTGGAAACTTGTTTCCAATTCCCCAACGGAGTCGCCAAACAGTGGACGTCCGTCCGCACCGCCCGGTGCTCTCCGCGCGCCCGCGCGGGACAGACCTGGTTCATCGCGGCGACTACCCACGCGCCCCCCTCCCGGTCGGGGGCCGGTCCGATATCGCATTCGGAATGATGTGTCGGACCTCGATTTGGATGACGATTCGGACTTGTACTAGGCAGGTGCGTGCACCCGTGTTTCCATTGGAATTGATCGAGTCGTGGTTGTAAATGTTTAAAGGCCGATACGTTTGTTAAGGCGACCTTTTTAGTGAACCGAATTCGTTGCCGATTTGTGGAGTTACCACCGAGTCAATTATGGGGACTCGGAAACCGTTCAAGTCAACTTTAATCCTTAGCCGGCTCAAAGTTGAGTGGCACGGGACCTAAAGAGAAAGACTTGGACCCTTAAGCACTTCATGCCTGAAATGACTCTCATTGCCAATGGTTTCGGACATCCGGAAACCGTTGATTCTGAGTAAGGGGTGAGGGTACGTATTGGGAAGCCAATGTCCACTAGATTTCGACACCCAATCCCGCCCGCACATATCGGCCTTTACTAATCAATCGGTGGGCTGATAACTTTGTTCTTTTATTGTGGCGGAAGTACGGTAACATTCATTGTTTTAACCCTATGTCTTTGCTATGTCGGTTGTTTAAGGACAAATAATCTTTTGTCGTCAAAGTAGTTGCGTTTACATTCTTTGCATGCGATTTCACGTGACAAACAGGCCATGAAAAGATGCACATAGGAGAGTAGAGGGTACTAAGTATTATACGTATTAGCATATCAGTTTTAACGTGATAATACGGATATTAGTCGTTCTCGTGATATACCTTACCTGTTATTCTGTTTAAGATGCGATGGCTCGGTATTAATAGGGATGCATCGGACCACGAGTGGTGAGCACCAGGACTAATACAGAACCCGACCATCACTTTGTTCAGTTTTAGTTTGTTGACGTTTTGATTTCGTGTTAGGTGATTTAACATGCGATTATAAGGTCATAAAAGCGGTAAATCATACGAAAGCGGTAAATGCAAAATGTAAGTAAATCACATAGTGAGGATTTGCACCCTCGAAGTGTACATTAAATGAGACACGATGCGTAGATAGTTGAGAACAGATCTCGGAACTACTCGGGTTTAGTTAGGGTGTTTTAGTGTTTATGGTTGAAGTTGAGGACGTTACGTATTTTTAGGACGTGTCGTGGACCTATTATCCACGTTTGACATTATCGAAGTGCATAATAAAAGTACATAAATGTAAAGTTTTGTTTAGATGACACCCTAGTGACGGTTCGACTTCAAGGCGGATCCTCCTAACTTGTCCTTTGGTGATTCCGACAGAGTTTCGCTACTATACTTGGGGTTAGCTAGGCGAGCGCAGGTGATCCTCGGTTCCGAGTGGAGTGCTCGAAGGTGAGGAGTAGCATCGATTCGCTTATCTGGACAACGATCGAGTGGATCGTACTTAGGGTCGGAGTGCGGCCTAAGTTAGAGAAGAAGGGGGAGAGAGCGAATTGTGGAGAAGTAGTCACGAACTCGTTGGGATGTTGTGTCGAATGAATGAAATGAGGGGGTTATTTATAGTTGCTCGTGCAGTTCAAATTGTCCTCTAGGACGCCTGATTTCGGGTGCACCAGAACTCAGACGCCTGGGGTGATGCGCACGAAGATTATGACACCTGGTGTGAGGCACCTGGGATTTCGAAGATCCGATTTCGAAACTTTCCAAAACGGAGAAAATGAGTAATATTGTGTTGACTTGGGGATTAAGCTTCCCCGTTAACCCTAGCACGTCGAGCGTCGGAGAGGCTTCGGGTGCGCGTCCCGAGGTTTGCTGGGCCTGATGCATTGACTTGGGTTTGACTTTGCATATTTCGGGGTCCCGGTGTCAGAATTGACTATAATTAGTGTCGACGCGACCGTAATGACACAACTAAGGCTGTCTTGATGTTAAACTAATTTTTCCGAGTAATTATTTGATCCGTTTTATAGAAAAACTATCTAAAGCATTGTAATCTTGTGTCGCGTTGCAGTTCGATCGTTATCTGGTGTTTGGCGGGCACTCCTGCAGCCACCAGGTCCAAATCTGGGTGTCTACAGTAGTAAATATTATAACTTTGGTTTTCTAATTTTATCTATTTATTATTTTGCTAATAATATATTTTTTAAAATTGTGTACCTTATAAATATTTTACAATTGTTGATATTGTTTTATAAATTGTTGGTTATTTTATTAATTATGACTGTTATAATATTTATTTGGTTATCGTGACACTAGAAACTAAATAATGTCGATTTTATATTTTCGTCATATTTCGTTAATTTATAATTTTAACTCAAAACTGCATTTTTATATTATAATCGAGTTTTGTATACTTGTTCAATAAATTAATTTCGTTTTACGACTTATATTAAAAAATGAGAAAGTAGTCGGTTTTGTTTTAAATACATCTTTAGTCGAGCCTATTTTCCCTAATAATTTCTCATTTGTCTACGATTTATTATTTTTAGTAAAATCAATATTATTTATTGATAAAATCTATTTGATAAAAACTAATTTGAAAGCTTTATAAAATCTCGTTTAATTTATAAAACTCGTTGACTCAATTAATTTTGATATCGTTTCTCTTAGAACATCTCTTTTCTAAAATTTATAGTTTTAACTCGATTTTCTAATTTATTTATAAAATACTATACATTGACTTATTATATTTTATTTATATTTTGAGTAACTAATTTAGAAATATATTAAAGTTACGATAACAATGATAATAATAAAAAGTTAATTTCGTTAGAAATGCTATTTCTATACATTTCACTTATATTAATAACTTACGTATTTTCTATAAGACTATTTCTATTTTAAGTTAGTTTATAAAATTAGTAAGTTTCTATTTTTTAGAAAGTTTCCCTTTTATATAAAATGTTTATTTCTTTTATTTTCATATTATTTACGATGATTATTAATTCTCAATATCGATAATGGCTTTTTTTGGAGTTATTAAATAAGGCAATTGTGGGGTTAAAGTAATATAGTCTGGGGTGTACGTTTTTGCCATCAACTGTAAGGCTGGTGTGTCTTTATGGGGCACATTGGTTGTTGAACTGAGCATGGTTCGTGTTCAGGAGAGTGTATGTTGACCTTAAACTTAGATATCGCATCGTATAAGTCGCGTCGGGTTGAACTGGACATGGTTTGTGTCCAGGAGGTGTATAATACTTAAACCAGGACCTCACTGCACGCAATCTTGTTATAGGTGAGTTGCCTAGTTAGAGGCTGGAGTCTGTTATGAGTTAAGTCGTCTACAGTTCTCGAAGCTAGTTTCCAGTATTATCCTTAATGAAAGTCTAGCCTTGTGCACACTGATCGAATTTCCATAACACCAGTTTTGAATATTATTATTATCGATTGATTTTGACTTGCAGGTTGGCAAGTGCTTTAAGTAATCTGAAAACTTATTTATTATATCATTTTAATGTTTTCCATTTTAATATATTTTGATATAATAATACTATTATTTTTCCATATGATATAATATAGCTGGGAGAACGTCCGAGTTACTCCCCACTGACGTGGCTGTTATGTTTATACATGACTGGTATTTGCTACTGGGTTTTGTGTAACACCCCTGATTTTATAAAATAAATTAAATTCAAGTTATATTCGTATTTTTATTTTATTTACGATTTAACTCGTAATTATTAAAATTATTATAAAACGAATTCATCGTTTAATCGTTTCAAACTCTTGAAATTCTATTTGTCTCGAAGACTCTTCTTATATTTAAAACATATTTCTATTTCTATTTCGATTCATTTTATACATTTAATTTAATTCTTATCGAAAGTCTATTTCGACGATTTAAATTCTAAATTCTTTTTATTTATTTTTACTTAAACTCGAATTTCTATTTTCGGCTCGAGGCTCATTTATTTTAAAGTTTCGTCAAAGCATTTATTACCTTTCCTCGAGAAATCATTTTAATTCACTTTATCGAAGATTTATTATTTTTCGGGAAATACTATTTCATCGTCTAATTATTTATAAGCTTCGTTTTCGTCTCGAATATTTTAATTACTCATTTTATTTGACAGTCCGATTATTTATTAATTTTATTGACTCATTTTAATTCAACTCGTGGGTCAATCAACTTATCATTACGGGATTCGTCTCTTTCCCGATTCATTTAATTAACCCGTATACATGTCTCGGAATCCGTACACTTTGGTGAAGTGTATTTAACCCATTTGTTTAGTGACTTGTATACTACTCTTTTTAATTCATTCCTCTTCCCTCTTTTCTACTTCCACCGTTTCATTCTTCACCTTTCATCTCCTTCGTTTTCTTTAATCGCACCCTTCCAGCCTCCTCTTCATCTCGTCCGCCTCCCTCCTTCCTCTTCGTTCGTCTTTTGTTTTCTTGGTTTGTGCAACCTGCTGCAGTTTGTCGAGGTAAAGTCTTCTTTTTCCTCTTCTTCGTTCTTCTTCCTTTGTTGATTCTGCTGCTCTTCGGTACTGGTACCGTTGATGTTCGAGTCGATTCGTTGTCGTAGATTACTGTTGTCGTCAGTTTATCGTTGTTTTTGCCGGCTGCTGTTCATTTAAGTTGTTGTTTCTCGTCCTTCGTTCTCTTCGGTTCATTTTGTCGTATTTTTGTCTTCTGTGTCGTCCTTTTTACTGCTGCTGCGTTTTGTTTTATGTTGCGGCTGTCGATTTTTCCGTTTCTCGGTCTGTCTTCTCATTTTTTGTTGTGTTGTTCTTCCTTCTTCTTCTTCTTCTTCTTCTTCTTCTTCTTCTTCTTCTCCTTATTGCTGTACTGTGTTCGTTGCTGCCATTCTTGGTTATTGTGGTGCGGTTTGCTGCTACTGTTTTCTGATGCTACTATCAGTTTGTTACTGGTTGTCGGTCCCCTTTCTTCTCCTCCTTTTCTTCTTTTCGTCCTGCCACTGTATTGCGTTAGATTTTCTAGGGGATTACACCAAGTCCTAAAAGTGTTCTAAGGTCGGCAAATGGTCAGGCAAAACAGAAACAAATATTAGGTTAGTGACGCTTCAGTCTAAGGTTCATATGATGATCTCGTAGGTCTTCTTTGATGATATGGTCCTCGATCTGGTTTCTGGAATCTAGGTTTCTTAGTAATTTCCTTCTGCATCAACTTGAGTAGGTTCATCAAGTGAAGAATTTTATTCTTCTGTATGATCCTAGTGAAGTCGTTCTCCTGCTCCCAGCATATGCAACATTATATCTACTTGTATAAGTACTAAATCGTCAGGTTAAAGATTAACCACAAAATTTTAATTGGTTGGGTTGACTCGATCGGAGATGCACAAAAAAGTTCAACAAAAGTGTGTAGATAAGGTTAATCAATGATGTGGGAGTACATTTCACAAAAGAATATATATGAATAGAAGTGGTAAGTTAAACAAAAAATTGTCATTTGGTTTGTCGCAGAAAAGAGGTAAGGGAAGTGACACCTACGAGGAGGAATTATCGCGATGATTTGTCAATAGAACATTGTTCCAACTGACCAAAGAGTTCATTGTCTGATATAAGGAACGAGGAGATAATTTGAGTTTATATAAGACAACTCCTAGAAAAGTTAGTTTTTCAAATGAGTAAGAGTGGTAAGAATCAAGATAGATACGATATGGATGTACTCCTCAACGAGAAGAATAGAAGTATTATTGAGTTTTCAAATAACATATGAGGTTTCAGGTAATAGGCAAAGTTGAATCCAAGACCAAAAGGCCAAGGTTGAAGATTTGCATAGGTTCTGTCATGGTACATAGTCAGGCTGTGGACATGACATAGGTCCACCACGACGCGGCCACGCGCGGGTTTGGGGGGGCGAATGAATCTCATATGAGATGGATCTCGAATTTAAATTTCAATACAAATGGAGTCGCCACCGAACTTTGTGGGAGTTCGGGCCCATTCGAACTCACTCTATATCTTGGTGGGCCGTGCACAGTGTACGGCCCATTCCGATTTAAGAGTTTATAGGGTTCGTCCCTTTGCATTGTGATACCGATACCGACATTATCGGTTACCGTGTATTGAATGACTCTCGTGTGCCAACGATTTTGGACATCCGGAAACCATGGTTCTGAGTAAGGGGTGAGGGTACGTGTTGGGAAGCCCACAAAGGACACTCAACCCCGCCTGCACTTAGCGGCCTCTACTTAGATATCGTTCGTTTCTTGTGTACGCGCGTTAGTTTAACGGTTGAATGATATGCAAACAGTTTTTTACGAGATATAGAAATTGAATAAGTTGCTACGTCGATTTAATGCACCTTTGAATTATGTCGAAGTTGTATTTAGCATGCGAGATTCGTTTTAGTACAATAAAACAGACAACGAAAATAAAATGCGAAAATAGAAACAATCGGATTAGTAACGACAAATTAGAATGATATAATAAGACATGATGCATAATTTTGAAAAGAGTAGGACACGTGATGGACTTGACACGTGTTGACCAAAGTCATAAAAATATTTGATACGGCTTATTGCATGTGAAGAGTTCACGTTTGGTGCGTGAATGAGGCCACTCGGCCGAGTCATGGGGGAGACTCGGTCGAGTGCCCTACTTAAAACCCCTCTATCGGTTTTTTGGGGTGCCACTCGATCGAGTGTCCCCTGTAAGAACAATGGTTCGTTTCGAAATTTAAATTTCGATTTTGCTTTTAATTGTAAATCGATAATTTGCCAAGTCGTGCGAAAATATAGTATAACTAGATTAAAGCCCGTGCGCTGCATGGGTTAGTTGGCTTAATGACATTGATGATGTACATTCATTAAATAAGAAACTTAATCAAACTTTGTCATTACAGTAAATAAGATGATCACATTATATTAGTAATAAGAGCTTATTTTAAAACTCAAAAGAACACATGATTGCTCTTGTTTATAATACGAGTATAAAATTTCATCACCTTATTATAAATTTTTGATGTGAAAATAATTTTACGTTTGTAGTCTTATTAAGATATTTTTTAAGACTCAAAAGTTTTTTATTGATATCTAAGAACGAATGAATTTTGTAATTGATATCTAAGAATGAAAGATTAGTCTTATTTATAATATAAGATTCTATCGACTCATCATAATTTTTGGATGTAGGATAACTTACTCAATGTTTATGGTCTTAATATATGCTTTCAAGACCCAAAAAAATGCACGATTACTCTTATTTATAATATAGAAGCATTGCGTTATTTTAATATTTTTGATGTGGGATAATTTTTGGTTTGTAGTCTTTTTAAAATACTTTTAAGACTCAAAAGATTGTTGGTTGATATTTAAAACCGAAAAATGACTCATTTATGTTATAGAATTTCATCACCTCATCATAATTTTTTTGATGTGGTATAATTTACTTAATTAAAGTTTATAGTTTTAAGAGCTATTTTTAAGACTTAAAAGAGTTTGTTTTTATATCTAAGTTAAAAGGACAAGCGATTACTCTTTATTTATATAATCGAATTTGATCTTCTTATTATATATTTTGGATGAATAATTACTGTTATTTATATAATAAAAAAAATTCACCTTATTATAATTTTTCGATGTGGGATTACTTAAATTTATTTAATTTTAGATATAGTCTAATTAAGAACTTTTATTTATAAACGAATGATTACACTTATTTATAATATATAGAATTTCATTCACCCATCTTAATTTTTCGATGTGGGATAAATATACTTTAACTATATAGTTTTAGTCTTAGGAACTTTTCTTTAGTCTCAAAAGATTGTTGGTTAATATCTAAGAACGAAAGATTACATAGAATTTTATCACCTCATTATAATTTTTCGATATGTGATAATCTAATTTAACTTTGTTTGTAGTCTTATTAAGAACTTTTTTTAAGACTAAAAAGTTTTTTTGTTGATATCTAAGGAAGAATGATTAGTCTTATTTATAATATAGATTTACATCACCTCATCATCTTTTGGAGAAGTGGTTAATTATACCCCTTCTCGTTTGAGTCTTAAAAACACTTTTGAGTCTTAAAACACTCTTAAGGCTATGAACTTTTATTTATATAATAGAATTCCATCGTATTATCATACTCTCTTCGTTCACTATTTTTTTCTCCATTACCTTAATATTTGTGAGAGATATTTTAATGAAATGAGACAAAAAATAGTGACCGAAGAGAGTATGATAATAGGATGGAATTCTATTATATAAATAAAAGTTTATAGCCTTAAGAGTGTTTTAAGACTCAAGAGTGTTTTTAAGACTCAAAAGAGAAGGGGTATAATTTTTTGATGTAGGATAATTACTTAAGTTTATAGACTTAAAAGTTTTTTTAAGACTCAAAAGATTTTGATTGATATCTAAGAACAAATAATTAGTCTAGTTTATAATATAGAATTTCATCACCTTATTATAATTTGTCGATGTGGGATAATTTAACTAAAATTTGTAGTCTTATTTATAATACAGAATCATCACCGTAACTTATTTTAATTGTTTCGATATTGGATAATTTTAAGTTTGTAGTCTTATTAAGACCTTTTTTAAACTCAAAAGTTTTTTAAGAACAAATAAAAAAGACTACAAATTCATGACCTCATCATAATTTTAAAAAAATGATATAGAATTCCATCATAGTTTTTTAAAAAAACAAAAAAAAATTATTGGTTGATATTTAAAAACAATGATTACTTTTATTTAGAGAAATTCATAACCTCATCATAATTTTTTGATGTGGGAGAATCGCTTAAGTTGGTTGATGTCTTAGGAATTTTTTTTATTAGTTTTATTTATAATATAGAATTCCATCACCTTATTATAAGTGTATAGTCTTAACAACTTATTTAAGACTCAAAAGATTTATGTTTGATGAAACTTTATAATTTTTCGAATGTGAATAGTTTTACTTAAGTTTATAGTCTTAATATATATTTTAAGACTCAAAAGATTTTTGGTTAATATCTAAGAGCGCATGATTACTACGGAGTACTCCATTATTTATTATATAGAAATCTATCGTCTTATTATAATTTGTCGATGTGTGATAATTTAACTAAAATGTGTATCCTTATCTTTATCTTTATATTATAAAAGATGAAACCACTTAATCCTACATGGCACATCCTCATCAAACAATTACCCCCCATATTGATCATACAACAACTCTTCAAAATTTGCAAATATTCTCTTAATTTTGCATAATAGTCCCTCATATTTAAGTCCTATTGCTGATGGGCCCAATCTACAATTAATCCCACCAATTACCGAGAAAAGCCAGTCAACATGTAATTGAACCGTAAAACAAGGTTCCATCTACTAACCATGCTTAGTAAATTGCACAACACCATATGTTTAATGATGTGTGATTAATGTAGTTTCGTAAACTAGACAAATGCCCTTTCAATTAAAACAATCGCATATAACAATAAAAACTTATATTAATACAATCCTACTTTCCAATGTACAATTTGAATTCGGTTTTGTGCATAAATACTGCTCATTCAACTGGAATACGGAGTATGTTATCAGATTGAGCCTTTTGACGATTTGTAGCACTATATATAGTACCTTCTTTCGAGCAAAGTACTTCCTTCCTTTTCAAAGTTTTCAATGTCGGATCCTAAAACTCAACATGATTTCTGGCTTGAAGATCAAAGTAAGGAAAACTGAGATCAACGTTGGGGTTATTCACAAGTGGAGGAGACCGACCTGAGAGACAACCAAATTAGAAGTCATTGAGCTGTTTCTTATTGACGCTAAGGTATTCATTTATTCATTTATTTCGAATAGATAAACTCATAGTGAGTAAACAATAATTGTATCAAAGTGTTACGTACCTTTATACTGTTGTTTTTGCAGACATTGTTGGCAAGCTTTACGAAATCGGTCCTCACATATACAAATAATAGATATAAATGTCCGAATATCAAGCTTAAGGATGTTGAGTATGTATATCTGTAGTTATTCAACTATTTCAAATCACACAATCATATGAATATTACGCTTGCAGTATATAATTTTGTACGTTCTTTGTAGTGGTTGCGAGCTATCACGAACATTATGGGCACCACATGTACAGGACTTGCCTAATCTAATATATATAAGCAGCCAAATCTTACCCATCAACATAATAGAACTTATTAAGGATCTGAATTTTGCCCAAATTCTGCATTTCTTTGTCGAACAAGTAATTAATATGGAGGAAGCTTTGAATGCATACGGTGAACATTGTAATTGTGGCGTAAATGAATTTTTACATCACCAAGTTGACGAAAATAATAAACTCTACCAAAGTTAATTGAACCAGAAATTATGAGGCATTGGGTTAATTTGTTTATGCAAGATAGTAGATCATAATACATAAACGGAGTATATATCAAGGTTTGACTGAGAAGTACTTATCTCTAATCGATCCATTAACTCCTTTCTCCACCTTTGATTTATCGTGCCCACCTTCAATTCCTTCTGATCTTTACCAATGATATTGTCAAACGATTTGCATTATCAGTAGAATCTAATGTGTTGTATTTGGGAGTGCCGATCAATATCGTGGTTTTCTGAGTTAGTTTTTGAGGAATGGGGCATTTAGGGTTTGTCAATTGGGGGGATCAATGAACTCTAACTAAGCAATGCAGTTAGAGTTGGGGTTTGACAGCATTAGGAGATTAGTTTTCGATATCTCATTCAGTTAGAGATGAGCAATTGCGTACCTATAAACAGTTTTGTACTAATCCTGCGTGAAATAATAATTATTCAAGGCGAAGTATATATCAGATAATTAAACTTATACCAACACTTAATCGAACTTCTAAATTAAATATTTAACCAAATAATTTTTTTGAGTTGTGAATAGTGTCCAAAAAGAAAAGCGTGTCCTTTGTATTTGAACGTAGGAAGTACTATTTTTGAGGAATTGTATATTCATCATGTCTTTCTGTTTACACTCATTCTGTTTCGACTAGATGGTCCTACTACTGTGTTTCGACTAAATGGTCATCATATTTATTAACTAATGTGGTTCCTTTCTCTATTACGAGTATATACTATACCACAAGGAGATTAAAGAAAATTTAGAAAGAATTTTTCGGAAGAGACATGAAAATTGGTTAAAGTTAGTTCTGGATTAAGGAGAAAAAGTAGTTAGAGATGGGGGGATTAAGAAGAGAGTTAGACATTAATAGACAAGGAGAATTAATTAAGAGAGGGAATTACGAGTATTAGTAAGGAAAAATAGAGTGCGATTAATTAGGGGAGGAAATAATATTGGTTGGAAATAAAGAATGGTTTAGTAAGATAGGGTCAAAAGTTTTGGTGTGATAATTGTCTAACTAATAACAATCTAATACGGAGTAATTTTTATTTACTAAATTCCAATATTAGCATATATTTTTCTCCACAAAATAGAAAATCGGAGTTGATCAATACTCAGTAAAAATAATCTTCAACCAAAAAAGTAATATTAAGAATACAAGATAGGGTTTTCTAACGTGTGCCCACTGGGCACACGTTAAGAAATCACAATTATATTATCACGATAAATTGAAATACCAACTCTTAATTACCATACTTAAACAACATAATAGTGATTCATTCCTCAATTAATATATTAACGTTAGAAAAATCGATTTGAGATGTATTCCCTCCATCTATTCAATTCTTTACGTGGACCGCTTTTGTAAGAAGAAATGGTGGACGACCTATGTAAAGAATTGAATGGATGGAAGGGGTACACTAACAGTAGTTCAGTTATTTTCGGTTCTAAATATAAAACCTTTTATGCGATTTTTTTTTTATTTTTTTTGATTTCTTACATGGCGTTGTTCTACTGCTGCCATATATGATATACCGTAATAGTTATTGATTTCACAAGCTAGCGTAAGCTCGATATTATGCAATTCTTTAACTAATATAGTCTGTGTTACCTGTTTTCTTTGGGTTTTCAAGTATAATTTTGTAGACACCGACGTTTTGACCGCCAGGTGTCTATAGCAGTTTCCAAAAAACACCCGATGATGATCGGAAGCAAACGTGCTTCTACGCGCTCGGATATGAGCTCGAAACCATTGAGTGCTGGCTAAGACCCTTTACGGAGTACAAATTTCACAAAACCAACCTCAAATCCAGGCTCAGTGGGCCGTTTCCAATAAAATGAGACTAATTTGGGTCAAAACCGACTCCGGAAATAAAACCGACTTTTAGCGATTGGGTCAAACCCCGGTCAAAGCCGTTCCAAGACACAAAAAACAGCCATTCAAATGTCATAAGTCCAACCCAAATATAAAACCCACAAAATATCCAACCCGAGGTCCAAACAACCCGGACCTCTCGTACCAGCTGACCCACTCGATCGAGTGCTCAGCCCACTCGATCGAGTGGGCCCTCATTCAAGCCCGACTGTGTTGCTTTGGGGCACTCGACCGAGTCAGAGGCATACTCGGTCGAGTAACCCTAGACGGGGGTGCATAGCTTGGCCTATATATACACCCTCATGCACACACATCAACATCTTTTTTTACACACATCTTTTTCCATCTTAATAAAAACTCTAATTCAACCCTAATTCAACCCTAATCAAACCTAATCCTATACACTCAAACCCTAACCCTAGCGACTAGGAATCCAAACCCTACACCACCATAACTTAATCTACGTAAACCTCGAACTCCGCTGCCTAGGCCACGATCAAGAGAGTCCTATCCGAGACAAGAACATGTAGGTTGAGGGTGCAAAAACCCTTCTACTTTCTTCTCCTCACTCTCTCGTCATCTTCATCTTCTTTTCCATTTTTTTTATTTTATTGTCGCATCTATAATATCGATAATATAACTAGTATAAAATACTAAAATACTCGTCAATTTGTGTCGAGCGTGAGGGATGACGGGATAAGGAAACCCGAATATACAAGGGTATTTCACCCAGCGTTGCCGGTCGCTTATCCCGACACCCCGATCGCTTGATTTTTGAGGCGAGTTAGCATCAACCATAATTTTCTTATTTTGTTCGCGTCGTCATAATCGCATATTTCATCGATGTCAAAACTATTTTCAAATCAAACATCTTTTTTCTAATTAAGGTCGAAACCCGTTGATGCGGATCCGACATCACATAATCCCTAGGGATTTATTACGATGTTGGGAAGCCGAGGGAATCAAATCGAGTTCGTTTTATTTAAAGTAATCGCAAAGCGTCGATCTATTAGATTCGGTACCAACTCAATAGTTGGATGTCGAATCTAAACGATTTAGTCAAACAACTTAACTAACACGATCTTCGGTGATGCTAAAATAGCTGTCACCTTATTCGATAGAATACGACACTATAAACGCGGAGAAGATCCATATCGTTTTAGTTAATTTAAACGACTTACATTATTTTCTTCAAGTTATCGCTATAATATTCCATATCGATTCAATAATCGAATATGGGTATGACGAGTATCGAAGTCAAGAATCGAGTATAAATCCCACAATATGTATGCCCGATTCAACAAACTCATCGAATATCAAAATCAAAAGGCAATTTCGAAATCGACAACAAATTACAAAGCGAACCCTGGTTCGTACAGGGGGCGTTCGATCGAGTGCCTAGCCCACTCGGTCGAGTGGCACTCCAAAAACGAAACAGAATGCTATTTCGACAACCACTCGGTCGAGTCCCGCCATGACTCGATCGAGTGGCCGTGCACTCGGTCGAGTTCCCTCATAACTCGGTCGAGTGACGTCTCGAAATCCGGACAGAATCCTTTCCAGAGGTCCACTCGGTCGAGTCCCTCAAGGACTCGGTCGAGTGACCCTTTATCACGTCAAACCGCGAGTCCTATAGTGTCATTCAACTCTAGTTATTACATTTTTTTTATGACTTAGGTCAACACGTGTCAAATCAATCACGTGAAACATCACTTTTTCAAAACCATGCATCATCTATGTTCATTCCATATTGCATCATTCTACAAACCGTTATTATCGTTATACCGTTACTAACAAGTTTGTTATTTTCTTGTTGATTTTCATTGTTTGTTTTATTGTACTAAAATGAACTCGCATGCTAAATTTAACTTTGACGTTAGAAATAGTTGCATTAGATCGACATAGAAACCCATTCAATTTTTCGCATGTCTAGGGAACATATTGTTTGCATAACATTTTCATCGTTCAACTAACGCGCGTATTAGAAAGTCACTCGATATCTTAGTAGAGGCCGCTAATGTGTGGGCGGGGTTGGGTGTCCTTTGTGGGCTTCCCAACACGTACCCTCACCCCTTACTCAGAACCTCGGTTTCCGGATGCCCTAAACCGTTGGCGTACGAGAGTCATTCAATACACGGTATCCGATAATGTCGGTATCGGTATCAAATGCAAAGGGACGAGCCCAATAAACTCTGACATCGGAAATGGACCGTATTTTGTATACGGCCCACTACGACATAGAGTGGGTTCGAACGGGCCCGAACTCCCAGAAAGTTCGGTGGCGACTCCACTTCGATTTAAATTTCAATTCGATCCATTCTCATATGGAGATTCATTCGCCTCCCCGAACCCGCGCATGGCCGCGTCGGGGTAGACCTATGTAATGTCCACAATTTGGCGACTCTGCTGGGGATTAACTGATGCGTGACTTACCATCGGCATCCTCAGGGTGAGACTTGAATAGAAATCGTTTGACTAGTACAATACGCGTCTTAGTTTTACGGTTCATGCATAACCCTATATTTTCCCAGGCCGGTACTCGCGGCCGACGTCCCACTATACCGTGATGTACTCCAATATGGATATGTCAAAGGTGTCCATAGTCGATTCGAGTGGGTTTCGCGGCATGTTCTAAGCTCAACTCGACTTAGAAAGTCCGTTCCGATCAACGTCTAGACTATGCGCACTGGTATAGACCCTTTATAGACCGACCGAGACTTAGTGTAAAGCATACATAGTGTCGTTATAATGCTTGCGTGACTATATGCTACTTGGTCTCCGTGTCATTTTCAAAATCCGTCATTTTTCAAAAATTGCATCCTCTTCAAACTATCCAATTTCAAAACCCGGTACGTATACCGAACTTAGGACTCATGATTTTACTCAAAATAGCCTATTTCTAGCCGGTATTCTGCCCATTTCAAAACCCAAAAATATTTTCGAACTTTCAAAACCGTGGCCCGATATGTTTTCCGATTTTTCTTGAAAGATTGGGCCCCTCCACCGTTTTCGGATTCCTTTCTAAAAAAAATCATTTTCAAAATCTTCCTCTTCTTAACACTTCCCGTATTTAGCATGTGTCGGGTCGTGTCATAAATCGTCGAAGGTCTTTAGCGTCGAAACTCCGTCGACCTTACATCACGAGTTTCCTCCCTATCCCAGTCCGCCTTATTTGACTAAGGCAAGGCTAACCAACATAGGGCATACCCCAACTAAGGAAAGCCCGCTTACACCCTCGAGTCTAAATTAGAAAGTCCCACTCGACCCTTCCCTCTTGCGGGACGGTCCTCACGACCTTTCCTAAGGGAATTTCTCCCGTCTTTCAATCCGTTAGTTGAGTCGTCCCAATTCGAAAGTCCTTTAACTTAAGGGTCCACCCTAATCACAGGGCCGTCTTTATTCGGGTCGAGTCGAGGGTCTCTAGCGTCGAAACTCTGCCGATCTTACATCGCAAGTTTCTTCCCTTACCCCGTCTGCCTTTCCTCGAGGCCGAGTCAACCTTTTACAAGACATAGCCCTATAAAAAAAGGTTCGTGATCCTTACGGGTCGCTCATCCAACACTCGAGTCACCTAGGGTTAGGTCACCACGGTTGGCCCGAGCACGTGGCACGGTCAAACACGGTCGCCCCATTTTCGGATTCACCCTTCTGCAGCTTAAGTCTGATTCGCGGTCGTTATTATGTCTAGGTCAGCGTCCGGGTTTCCCGATCCGAGAGTCTTAGTCATTTCCGTCACCTCGGGCCATGTCTAGTTTGACTCATCCTCTTGCATGTACGCAAAACCGAGCTTAGGCGAGTTCTAACACCTATCATTTCTTCCGATCAGGGACCCTATGAACGAGACCCCACCAAACCACAACAAATTCCGCGCCGTCGAGAAAGGGGATATCCAGGGGAGTATGCTTATGCTGTCTTGCTCGATTAACAATATCTTCTCAAAAACCAATACCGCCCTAGATAACCTAAATACCAGGGTGACCACCATCGAAGAAGACCTTGTAAGAACCCGATCCCGTCTAACGCAGCTAGAGCGGGTAAGGCAGGCAATCACCCAACTGAGCCAGTTGAAGGGTGAACATTCTTACGAAACTGTCCGATACCCTCAAGATGACAAGACCGAGAGAGGTAACCCTCAAGTCACCTCTCCGAAAATCAAGAACCAGTCAAAGGTAAAGACATTTACCCACTTGGATATGTCCTACACCGTCGCTTTCCAGAGGTTGGTTTCGAAGGGCCTAATACTACCTATAGGCCCAACAGTCGACCCACCTTCAGAAAAATGCTCCAAATCATGGAACGCCGAGCATTACTGCAAATTCCATAGAGGGAGGGGACATGATACAGAGCAGTGCTGGAAATTGAAACACCTCATCCAAGATTCCCTCGATGCCGGGAGGGCTCCCGTTTTGGAAACATTATACTTGCAAAGCCCCTCATGGACTATACAGGGCCCGATGACCAAAGCATCCAATCTACCTCCCATGCATCCAAGAGTTCGGATTTGATTTAAGTCCAAGTCTGAGTCTGAGTCTAGGATATACTATTTATTTCAATTTCAAAGTCAGAGTCAGAGTCAATTGTATTCTGTCCTCTTTCCAAAATTCAATAAAATCAGCTTTCAATATTCTTTCTCATATATACTTTCCTTATGGGTTTCCGAGAACATGATGAACAACATCGTACACTGTGAGCACATGCACTTGACTATTACGGGCACATCTGTAATGACTGCAGGAAATGGAGACCCGTGTTTTCCTTTACCTGTTCCATGTCTGGTAAAGGAATCCACAAAACTACCCTTAGCAGGAGCGGTATCGAATCCTATGACAAATCCAGGTAGTCTTCTGGTTTGGGTTCAAGACGGGAGGCAAGCCCATTTCCCACAATAAAACACCCCTCCAATAAGACTGACCAATGCCTACCTTAGGTGTTAGTCTGACCAAAAAAAACTGGACAAAAAAAAAGTCCAAGAAAAAAAAGAAAAACTGGCCGAAAAAAATAAAAAGTCCAGGAAAGAAGCAAAAGGCTAAAACAAAAAGCAGGCCATTGTCAAAAAAAAAGAGGCACCCATCACCAAGGTTAAAGCGGTCAATCCAAATGAAGAATCCCATGACCGGGGCTAAAAAGTCAACCAACTAAAAAATATTCAAAAAACCCATGACTGTAGCTAACCGTCAACTCAAGTGAAACGGTCAAAATTATCAAAACTCATACCTTCCAATAGGGGAGTGACAATCAAGCTGGTCAGCTAACACCACACTCAGCCTTCCCACATTACATCCCTCAAGACCTTCCCGAGACCTAGGCTAGAGACAGCCCGGAATTTTGAGGATTCAAGCTCCATAGGATACCCCTAACTATTAGGGCCAGACATGGAAACCAGATCCCGCATTATCAAAACCTATCCTGATCAAAGTTCGAGCCATTTTTACTCGACTTTTCCCTTGCACAACAACACAACACGAAATAACAAAATTCACCCGAGAGCAAAACTCATCAAATCCCTGAGAGCAAAACTCATCAAATCCCCGAGAGCAAAACTTGTCAAATCCCATCCTAATTCTTCTCATCCAAACCAATTACCAGCCCCAAACACGGGAACGCAACTTGCAGTCGGCATAGAAAATGCCCAAATAGTTCACACCACCCCTGGGAGCTATCCCAGAGAACGCTCACAGTCACAGGATCAATATCCTAACCATTCTAACCCTTTGATCAAGACATCACTGGGAATGCACCTAGCCTACACCATCGATATGGCTAGTTACACACAAAGTCCTATTAGACTATGCACCATAATATATCTTCCAATCCACTGAACTACAGCATGGTTTGATTTCACAACACGTGAATACGTAGGTAGCCTTTCAACAGAAGCACAACCACCCACATTGACACACATTCAAAAAGCACCATTATTCCGGTCACGACACTGTCATGTTCTCAGCAGCAAGCTTTGTCATCCTAGGGGCTTCTTTTAGACAGAAGACCTCCATCCACTCACAAAATCCAAATATTTTCAAAAATCTGGCCACCTTTCTATAGTGTGTCATAGTACTCGGCTCAGTTAAAGACGAAAATCTGTCAGGATTTGAAGCAACACTCACTTTGGGAATGTAACCCAAAATCAAAAAAAAAAATTCAAAAGAGCACCAGTCAACAGCACTGCTATTACTGAGTCCTGTCATTACAGAGTGCATATCTTTCCCATTTCGAGGATTCGACCGTGTTGCCACTCGCCTAGGCTACGGAATAGCGTAGCTTAAGTGTAATCCCCTAGAAAATCTAATGCAATACAGTGGCGGAAACACTGTAGAGTTGGGATTAAAACACGCTGACAAACTATATCTTATTAAAAGAAATGGTAAGTCGATACAAAGGCCACTTTTTACAAAAGGGCTAAATAGAAAATTCTCCAAATGGGTTATACAAATCCGTAAATTACATGAATAGAGAAAGAGTAGGATCCACGCTACTCGCTAGCTCACACCCAAAACCCAGCAGCAAATACCTGTCATGTTATAAACATAACAGCCACGTCAGTGGGGAGTAACTCGGACGTTCTCCCAGCCATATTATACCATATGAAAAATAATAGTATTATTATATCAAAATACTTAAAAAGAGAAAACATTAAAAACGATATAATAAAATAAGTTCTCGGAGGAAACTTAAAACATTTGCAAACCTGCAAGTCAAAAATTCACTCGATAATATAATATTCAAAAATGGCATTATGGAAATTCGTTCAGTGTGCACAAGGCTAGACTTTCACTAGGATAATACTGGAAACTAGCTTCGAGAACTGTAGACTTAACTCATAACAGAATCCAGTCTCTAACTAGGCAACTCAACTATAACAGGACTGCGTGCAGCGAGGTCCTGGCTTAAGTAATGTACACCCCTCCTGGACACCAACCGTAATCCAGTTCAACCCGACGGCGACTTACACGATGCGATATCTAAGTTTAAGGTCAAAATATACACACTCCTGAGCACAAACCATGCTCAGTTCAACGACCAATGTGTCTCAACATAGACACACCAGCTTTATAGTTGATGGCAAAAATGTACATCCCAGACTATATTACTCTAACCCCACACTTCTCTTTATTCCATAACCCAAAACAGCCATTATCGATAGTCAAAAGTAATTATAATCAATATAAATGATATGGATAAAAGGAATAACCATCTTATATTAAAAGGAAAACTTTCTATAAATAGAAACTTACTAATTTTAGAAACTTACTAAAATAGAAAGTCTTATAGAAAATACGCAGGTTATTAAAATAAGTGAAATGTATAAAAATAGCATTTCTAACGAGATTAACATTTAATTATTATCGTCGTTATCGTAACTTTAATATATTTCTAAATTCGTTACTCAAAATATAAATAAAATGTGATAAGTCATTATATAGTATTTTTATAAATAATTTAGGAAATCGAGGTAAAACAATAAATCTTAGAAAAGAGATATTTTAAGAAAAATGATATCAAAATTAATTGAGTCAACGAGTTATATAAATGAAATGAATTTTATAAAGGTTTCAAATTATTTTTAAGAAATAGCTTTGATTTATGAATAATACAATTTTCAATAAAAATAGTCAATCGGAAACAAATAGGAAAGTATTAGTGAAAATAGTCTCGACTAAAATGTATTTAAAACTAAATCGACTATTTTCTCATTTATTAGTATAAATCGTAAAACGGAAATTAATTTATTAAACAAGTATACAAATCTCGATTATAATATAAAAATATGATTTTTAGTTAAAATTATAAATAGACGAAATATGACAAAAATATGAAATCGATATTATTTAGTTACTAGTGTCACGATAACCAACAAAATATTATAACGATCATAATTTATAAAATTATTAACGATTTATAAAACGATATCGAAAGTTATAAATATATAGGAAGGCATACGATTTAAAATTAATATAATTAGCAATAATATATAGCTAAAATAGAAAACCGAAGTTAAAATATTTACTACATACTACTACTCAAACATACGATATAAAATCGAGTAACGTCCTAAAGTTACCTTATTCGATACCCGAAACGAACTCGTACCCGTCCTTCTTGATCAACCCAAGTTTCAAATCAGAAGAATGTCGTCCTTAAGCTCCGAGTTGTAGGACCACTAGTCGAGTTTGCAAGATTCGCCGCGACAATCGAGAAAAATAAAATAAAAGAATGAGACATAAACGTCACAAGCCGAAAAGGGAAACGAATTGACGAAAATAGAAGCAAGAGGACCGAACTTAATCTAATCGACAAATATGATAGAAGAATGGCAGTAGTAACAGAAATGACAGGTGGAAGAAGGACGGAGAGCGAAAATAAAGAAGAAGGAAACGAGCAGGCATGAATCGGTATTAAACCGAGGATAATAGGGTAGCAGCATCGACGACATCAGTAACCAAGGTAGAACGTAGCAGAACACAAAGCATGATTCAGAGAAAAGAACTAAAGACCATCGAAAGAATATGGAGATGTCAAATATTGACAGATTCGAAATCAAAACCGAGAAAAACATGGGTGATTACAAGAGTTCGATTGATCGAAAAAGTTAAACAAAACAAAATCGACACACGTACCAAAATGAACAGCCACAGAAACAATAAATTGGCAGGAGGGAAAGACAAGAACGAGAAGGAAAGGAGAAGGAAGAAGAAGCAGAACAAGGAGACGGAATACACTAGCTGATCAACATTGAACAACAACAGCAGACAAGACAGCAGTAATGTAGCAGCAGCCGAGACACAAACAACAGCAGCCCAACAAAGATAAGAAGACAGTAGCAGCATCAAAAACGTATAGCAGTAGAAAACAAAGTTGACAATAACAGTAACAGCAGCAAAGATCAACAGCAGGTGCGACGCAACAATAACGAATGACAAAGCTAAAAAGAAGAAGAAGAAGAACACGAAGGCAGAAAGATGAGGAAGAAAAGAAAAGAAGAACGAGGACAGAAATCGACGACGAACGGAACAGTAAACGCAGCAGCAGCGGACCGGCGAAGAGAAAAAGAAAAGAAGAAGGACGAAGACAACAGAGAGATGGAATTACCTGTCCGAAACAAAGGACACCGGGACCGACACCGGAACCGAGAAGAAACAGCAGCAGCTAGCAGCGCACAAAACAGCAGCGAGCATAGCAGCAGTTCGTAGCAGCAGCAGCAGCGAAAACACAGTAATAGGAAAGAACGAAATGGAAGAGCAGGGGAGACACACCACGCAGCAGCAGATGCACCGTAGCAGCGAAAAACAGAGGAGACGGAACTCGTAATGGTGCGGTGATGGTCGATTGATGGAAAGCAGAGATGAAGGAGATGAAAAGGATGGATGAAACGGAGGAACTAAAATAAAAATGAAGGAGGAGGGAGACGGATGAGATGAAGAGCAGGTAAAAAAAATGAATGAGAGGAGGTGGAGAGATGATGAAGCGGTGGGTGATAATAAGTGGGATGAATGAAGACAAGAAGGAAGTGGTGGAGGATGAATAGACCAAGGAAAAGAATGTATGTAACAATAGTAAGGGGACACATACAACGAGAAATCGGGAAAGGGGATGAATCCTCTCCAATAAATGAATCGGTTTAGAATTACGAATTAAATGAATTCCGTAACAAAAGCTGACTGACCCAAGAATCGAATTAAAACGAGTTAAAAAGATTAATAACTAATCGGCCGTCGAATGAAATGAGTAAATAAATTACTCGAGACGAAAACGAAGCTGATAGAAATAAATAATTAGACGACCAAATAGTATTTCCCGATAAATAATAAATTTTCGATAAAGTGAATTAAATTGATTTCTCGAGGAAAGAAAATAAATATGTTGACGAAACTTCAAATAAATGAGTTTCGAGCTAAATAAAAGAATTTTAGGAGTTTGAAAATAAATATAGAAAATCGAGCTTAAAAATAAAAGAATTTAGAATTTAAAATCGTCGAAATAGATTTTCGATAAGAATTAAATTAAATGTATAAAATGAATCGAAACGGAAATAAAAAAATATGTTTTAAACATAAGAAGAGTTTCCGAGTCAAACGATTAAACGATAAACTCGTTTTATAAAAATTTTAAGATTTACGAGTTAAATCGTAAACAAAAAAAATAAAAATACGAATAAAATTTTAAATTAGTTTTATTAATAAAATCTGGGGTGTTACATAAGAGTCTTGTAATCTTAGGTGGCCCAACCCCTTTGAGAGTCCAAGTCGTGTCTGTCAACTCGTCCTGTCATGTCCAGAGTCGAGTCTGTCGGTAGGCCTCTCTCTTCAAATTCCCGCTTTAAAATTTGCAAAACTTAGCCATTTGAGAAAATCCTTTTTGACAAGGTCAAATTTCGGTCTATTTAAAATACAAATTTCTTTTCTACCCCTTTTCATTTTGAAAACCTAGCACGTGAGTTGCTCTCAGGATTTCGATTTCAAAAACTAAGCAAAAATTACTATTCCCCAGCGCGAGTCATATTTTTACCTACGTGTTGCATGCAAAAATTTATGTAACTGATACAAGTACACTCAAGGCTTCAGAGGCAAGCCCGCACAACTCATATAACTCCCCATCGGAAAGCCCTAGGCGGCATTTTCCCCGGAATCGCACGGGATGGGCCCACATATAGGCGCACCCAGGACTTATGCGACAAGTCCAAATTCCCCACGGAGTTATTATCATCAGCTCAGGTATGACATCTATCTTATGGCTGGCGAGCCTTCACGCAAGTCCAATGGACTATAAGCGACCCGACCGGAAGTCTGCCAGGTCTTAATCCTCGATTGGCCTGGTAGCTACTCTGACTTTCGCCTTGTCCAAGCCTCAGTCAAAGTAGGGGCTCTGTAGACACCCACGTTTTGACGCAAGGTGTCTATAGCAGTTTCCAAAAAACACCCGATGATGATCGAACGCAAACGTGCTTCTACGCGCTCGGATATGGGCTCGAAACCATTGACTGCTGGCTAAGGCCCTTTACGGAGTACAAATCTCACAAAACCAACCTCAAATCCAGGCTCAGTGGGTCGTTTCCAATAAAATGATACTAATTTGGGTCAAAACCGACCCCGAAAATAAAACCGACTTTTAGCGATTGGGTCAAACCCCGGTCAAAGCTGTTCCGAGACACAAAAAACAGCCATTCAAATGTCATAAGTCCAACCCAAATATAAAACCCACAAAATATCCAACCCGAGGTCCAAACAACCCGGACCTCTCGTACCAGCTGACCCACTCGATCGAGTGGGCCCTCATTCAAGCCCTACTGCGTTTCTTTGGGGCACTCGACCGAGTCAGAGGCATACTCGGTCGAGTAACCCTAGACGGGGGTGCATAGCTTGGCCTATATATACACCCTCAAGCACACACATGAACATCTTTTTTTTACACACATCTTTTTCCATCTTAATAAAAACTCTAATTCAACCCTAATTCAACCCTAATCAAACCTAATCTTATACACTCAAACCTTAACCCTAGCGACTAGGAATCCAAACCCTAAACCACCATAACTTAATCTACGTAAACCTTGAACTCCGTTGCCTGGGCCACGATCAAGCGAGTCCTATCCGAGACAAGAACATGTAGGTTGAGGGTGCAAAACCCCTTCTCCTTTCTTCTCCTCACTCTCTCGTCATCTTCATCTTCTTTTCCGTTTTTTTTTTTATTTTATTGTCGCATCTATAATATCGATAATATAACTAGTATAAAATACTAAAATACTTGTCAATTTGTGTCGAGCGTGAGGGATGACGGGATAAGGAAACCCGAATATACAAGGGTATTGCACCCAGCGTTGCCGGTCGCTTATCCCGACACCCCGATCGCTTAATTGTTGAGGCGAGTTAGCATCAACCAAAATTTTCTTATTTTGTTCGCGTCGTCATAATCGCATATTTCATCGATGTCAAAACTATTTTCAAATCAAACATATTTTTCTACTTAAGGTCGAAACTCGTTGACGCGGATCCGACATCACATAATCCCTAGGGATTTATTACGATGTCGGGAAGCCGAGGGAATCAAATCAAGTCCGTTTTATTTAAAGTAATTGCAAAGCGTCGATCTGTTAGATTCAGTATCAACTCAATAGTTGGATGTCGAATCTAAACGATTTAGTCGAACAACTTAACTAACACGATCTTCGATGATGCTAAAATAGTTGTCACCTTATTCGATAGAATACGACACTATAAACGCGGAGAAGATCCATATCGTTTTAGTTAATTTAAACGACTTATAATATTTTCTTCAAGTTATCGCTCTAATATTCTATATCGATTCAATAATCGAATATGGGTATGACGAGTATCGAAGTCAAGAATCGAGTATAAATCCCACAATATTTATGCCCGATTCAACAAACTCATCGTATATCAAAATCAAAAGGCAATTTTGAAATCGACAACAAATTGCAAAGCGAACCTTGGTTCGTACAGGGGGTGCTCGATCGAGTGCCTAGCCCACTCGGTCGAGTGGCACCCCAAAAATGAAACAGAATGCTATTTCGACAACCACTCGGTCAAGTCCCGCCATGACTCGATCGAGTGGCCGTGCACTCGGTCGAGTTTCCTCATAACTCGGTCGAGTGACGTCTCGAAATCCGGACAGAGTCCTTTCCAGAGGTCCACTCGGTCGAGTCCCTCAATGGCTCGGTCGAGTGACCCTTTATCACGTCAAACCGCGAGTCCTATAGTGTCATTCAAGTCTTGTTAGTACATTTATTAAACAAGTATACAAATCTCGATTATAATATAAAAATATGATTTTTAGTTAAAATTATAAATAGACGAAATATGACAAAAATATGAAATCGATATTATTTAGTTACTAGTGTCACGATAACCAACAAAATATTATAACGATCATAATTTATAAAATTATTAACGATTTATAAAACGATATCGAAAGTTATAAATATATAGGAAGGCATACGATTGAAAATTAATATAATTAGCAATAATATATAGCTAAAATAGAAAACCGAAGTTAAAATATTTACTACATACTACTACTCAAACATACGATATAAAATCGAGTAACGTCCTAAAGTTACCTTATTCGATACCCGAAACGAACTCGTACCCGTCCTTCTTGATCAACCCAAGTTTCAAATCAGAAGAATGTCGTCCTTAAGCTCCGAGTTGTAGGACCACTAGTCGAGTTTGCAAGATTCGCCGCGACAATCGAGAAAAATAAAATAAAAGAATGAGACATAAACGTCACAAGCCGAAAAGGGAAACGAATTGACGAAAATAGAAGCAAGAGGACCGAACTTAATCTAATCGACAAATATGATAGAAGAATGGCAGTAGTAACAGAAATGACAGGTGGAAGAAGGACGGAGAGCGAAAATAAAGAAGAAGGAAACGAGCAGGCATGAATCGGTATTAAACCGAGGATAATAGGGTAGCAGCATCGACGACATCAGTAACCAAGGTAGAACGTAGCAGAACACAAAGCATGATTCAGAGAAAAGAACTAAAGACCATCGAAAGAATATGGAGATGTCAAATATTGACAGATTCGAAATCAAAACCGAGAAAAACATGGGTGATTACAAGAGTTCGATTGATCGAAAAAGTTAAACAAAACAAAATCGACACACGTACCAAAATGAACAGCCACAGAAACAATAAATTGGCAGGAGGGAAAGACAAGAACGAGAAGGAAAGGAGAAGGAAGAAGAAGCAGAACAAGGAGACGGAATACACTAGCTGATCAACATTGAACAACAACAGCAGACAAGACAGCAGTAATGTAGCAGCAGCCGAGACACAAACAACAGCAGCCCAACAAAGATAAGAAGACAGTAGCAGCATCAAAAACGTATAGCAGTAGAAAACAAAGTTGACAATAACAGTAACAGCAGCAAAGATCAACAGCAGGTGCGACGCAACAATAACGAATGACAAAGCTAAAAAGAAGAAGAAGAAGAACACGAAGGCAGAAAGATGAGGAAGAAAAGAAAAGAAGAACGAGGACAGAAATCGACGACGAACGGAACAGTAAACGCAGCAGCAGCGGACCGGCGAAGAGAAAAAGAAAAGAAGAAGGACGAAGACAACAGAGAGATGGAATTACCTGTCCGAAACAAAGGACACCGGGATCGACACCGGAACCGAGAAGAAACAGCAGCAGCTAGCAGCGCACAAAACAGCAGCGAGCATAGCAGCAGTTCGTAGCAGCAGCAGCAGCGAAAACACAGTAATAGGAAAGAACGAAATGGAAGAGCAGGGGAGACACACCACGCAGCAGCAGATGCACCGTAGCAGCGAAAAACAGAGGAGACGGAACTCGTAATGGTGCGGTGATGGTCGATTGATGGAAAGCAGAGATGAAGGAGATGAAAAGGATGGATGAAACGGAGGAACTAAAATAAAAATGAAGGAGGAGGGAGACGGATGAGATGAAGAGCAGGTAAAAAAAAATGAATGAGAGGAGGTGGAGAGATGATGAAGCGGTGGGTGATAATAAGTGGGATGAATGAAGACAAGAAGGAAGTGGTGGAGGATGAATAGACCAAGGAAAAGAATGTATGTAACAATAGTAAGGGGACACATACAACGAGAAATCGGGAAAGGGGATGAATCCTCTCCAATAAATGAATCGGTTTAGAATTACGAATTAAATGAATTCCGTAACAAAAGCTGACTGACCCAAGAATCGAATTAAAACGAGTTAAAAAGATTAATAACTAATCGGCCGTCGAATGAAATGAGTAAATAAATTACTCGAGACGAAAACGAAGCTGATAGAAATAAATAATTAGACGACCAAATAGTATTTCCCGATAAATAATAAATTTTCGATAAAGTGAATTAAATTGATTTCTCGAGGAAAGAAAATAAATATGTTGACGAAACTCAAAATAAATGAGTTTCGAGCTAAATAAAAGAATTTTAGGAGTTTGAAAATAAATATAGAAAATCGAGCTTAAAAATAAAAGAATTTAGAATTTAAAATCGTCGAAATAGATTTTCGATAAGAATTAAATTAAATGTATAAAATGAATCGAAACGGAAATAAAAAAATATGTTTTAAACATAAGAAGAGTTTCCGAGTCAAACGATTAAACGATAAACTCGTTTTATAAAAATTTTAAGATTTACGAGTTAAATCGTAAACAAAAATAAAAATACGAATAAAATTTTAAATTAGTTTTATTAATAAAATCTGGGGTGTTACAATCTTCCCCACTAAAAGAAGTTTCGTCCTCGAAACTAATAAAAACATAAAAATAGAATGGGAAACAAAGTTTTATCACTTGAACAAAACGAGAATGCTTAACTCGCATCACAAACTCGGTTTTAAAAATTTTTACAACTTCAAACGTGATATGAAATCAAAATCGACGATAAAATTTATTTCAAGATGAGTTGGGCTCAAACCCGAAGTTAAAAAAATCATTTAAATTAATAAAATTGTAAGTAAAAAAAAATTATTCGATAAAATAATGACAATGAATAATATTTGTAAACAAACTCTTGGGGAAGAGTACCCAAATATTTTCAAAACAACAGTAAAACGTTTTGATTAAGAATTTCGACAATATTTTGCTTTAAAACCAAACAAAGTTTTGAGAAATCAAATTTTGTAGTAGTAGATGAAAATCGAACCATTCGTCAAACATCTTCAATAATAGATTTAAAGTTTATCGACAATAAAATAAAAATTTAGATATACTAAGTTTTTCGAAAATGTTAAACCATTTTTAGAAAATAATTCTATAGAAATCGAAATAATTGCAACTACGGGCTTTTCATAAAAATCTCAATTACTTGATAATCAAAATTAAAATTTTAAACGATTTCGAAATACTTTAAAATAAATTATAAGACCCTTTGAAACGGAACTTAAAAATAAAACAAAAACGAAATACAAAGTTTTGAGATTTATAACTCAAAATGTTAAAATTTTATGAAAATCAAAAATTTTAAATTAGTCAAACTTTTCAATACATGAGTTCGGGGAAATGATAAACGGATAAATAGAGTCAGAGTCAACGACAATCGAAACAAAAATTGTAAACCCGACAGAGAAGTCAAAGGGATTGGCCAAAGAGAAGTAGCAAGATTAACGAGAAGCTAAGGGGAGGTCGAAATTGAGAGTCAAAAAGAGTTCTCAAAGATTTACAGAAAAATTTAACCATCTCGAGATTCCCGGTACGACTCCCACAACACGGGTTCCTAAATCCAAAGCTCGTAAGGGTTTAACTCGAGGTACACCCCAAATTTCTCGAGTAAGGAACACTAACCAGATCCACCAATTTAACAATGCTCGGGCACATAAATCCTCAAGATGATCACCAACATATTCTCAACACCATAAACATACAGGGATTAGGAAGTACATACACCAACCTAAGGTACACTCAACCTCAATATATAATAACAGATTCTCACATCTTCAAAACATGTTCAACCAAGGTTCCTGAGAAGTCCATCAAATGTCTGATTACAACAAGACAACCACAAAAATTTAATAACTCAACGAAGCCACAATATCGTTGGTCTAAGGGTTCTGAACTATAAATCCATCAAGATGATTGACATTAAGTATTCCTCAAAACAACGCGATAAATCCAAATTGTGATTGTGCACGATAGTTCTCTTCTTCAAAATTAAGAATAATTCATCCAAGTTAGATCAGTCAACTCCAAATTTCATAGGTTACAACCCTAAACAACGATCAACGATCTAATCCTTAAGAAGCACAGGAAAGTTTATGTCCACCAAAATTTCTAACAACATTATTGAAAGCCTTCAATGGTACCACAACACTCAGGCTAACACTTTACACAATACTCTATGATCCCAAATATTCACGATGCATCCATCAAATAAGCATTAGATAAGAATCTCCAAAGTAATATTATCAGTTGTATTTAGTTCAGTTCTAGGTTAGGTACTAGGTATCCATCAAATATGATGTACTCTTACTACTTCAAAGTATATTCAACTCTAAGTACTCCAAAATAATCAAAGTAACCTATAACCCAAGGTTCAGGGTCTAAAGTATTATCCTAATTCCATTAATTGATAATTTATCATTCAAATTGATCCTCAAAAACCTACTAAGATAGATAACAAGGTATAACCCACAATCCTCGAACCAAGTATGTAACAAGGGTTTACTAAATCTCAAACACCTATAACCTTCCATGGGGTTCACTGGGGCAGAATCCGGTCTAACCCAAGAATCTCAAGAGAAAAGATGGTAAAGTAGAAGAATAAATCAAAGATTGATTACAAGAATAAAGACGCGGATATGTAAGAGAAGAATTGAAAAGGGTAGAGGTAGGAAGAAAAGAATCAACGATTCTAGAATATAAAGATCTAAAACGAGAAGGAAAAGTTCGGACCTCTAAGGTTCACGAGGAAACTAAAAGGATTACTTCATCTTCTTGCAGAGGAACGAGAATGCAAGTCTTGGGTCACTCAATCTGGATCTACTGCAACATCATGGAACATGAACCTACTCTTGGTCATCTAACCCGTAGCTTGAGCAAACTAAACCAGAGCTGAAAACTCACTATCGGCATCTTTCTTGGAGCACCAAGTTGTCCACTCGAGTCAGCAGGCGTTGAGAGTTTTGAGCAGGTCTTGTCCCGATCTGGGACAGCGTCCTATCATCATCTTCTACATTCATCTTCTTCTCGATAAAAGAAACAAATATTCAATGCTAGTCATTGAGTTACAAAAACATATAAACCTAACAGTTAAGTCCTTATTTAGGTTTCTACCCATCTCTCACTAATATTTCTTTAATGTTCAAATCATTTACTAGTATTTTTCCTAAAATCAGGTGTAAGCGTCGGGAGCAACAATGCTCTGATACCAACTGTAATCCCCTAGAAAATCTAATGCAATACAGTGTCGGAAACACTGTAGAGTTGGGATTAAAACACGCTGACAAACTATATCTTATTAAAAGAAATGGTAAGTCGATACAAAGGCCACTTTTTACAAAAGGGCTAAATAGAAAATTCTCCAAATGGGTTATACAAATCCGTAAATTACATGAATAGAGAAAGAGTAGGATCCACGCTACTCGCTAGCTCACACCCAAAACCCAGCAGCAAATACCTGTCATGTTATAAACATAACAGCCACGTCAGTGGGGAGTAACTCGGACGTTCTCCCAGCCATATTATACCATATGAAAAATAATAGTATTATTATATCAAAATACTTAAAAAGAGAAAACATTAAAAACGATATAATAAAATAAGTTCTCGGAGGAAACTTAAAACATTTGCAAACCTGCAAGTCAAAAATTCACTCGATAATATAATATTCAAAAATGGCATTATGGAAATTCGTTCAGTGTGCACAAGGCTAGACTTTCACTAGGATAATACTGGAAACTAGCTTCGAGAACTGTAGACTTAACTCATAACAGAATCCAGTCTCTAACTAGGCAACTCAACTATAACAGGACTGCGTGCAGCGAGGTCCTGGCTTAAGTAATGTACACCCCTCCTGGACACCAACCGTAATCCAGTTCAACCCGACGGCGACTTACACGATGCGATATCTAAGTTTAAGGTCAAAATATACACACTCCTGAGCACAAACCATGCTCAGTTCAACGACCAATGTGTCTCAACATAGACACACCAGCTTTATAGTTGATGGCAAAAATGTACATCCCAGACTATATTACTCTAACCCCACACTTCTCTTTATTCCATAACCCAAAACAGCCATTATCGATAGTCAAAAGTAATTATAATCAATATAAATGATATGGATAAAAGGAATAACCATCTTATATTAAAAGGGAAACTTTCTATAAATAGAAACTTACTAATTTTAGAAACTTACTAAAATAGAAAGTCTTATAGAAAATACGCAGGTTATTAAAATAAGTGAAATGTATAAAAATAGCATTTCTAACGAGATTAACATTTAATTATTATCGTCGTTATCGTAACTTTAATATATTTCTAAATTCGTTACTCAAAATATAAATAAAATGTGATAAGTCATTATATAGTATTTTTATAAATAATTTAGGAAATCGAGGTAAAACAATAAATCTTAGAAAAGAGATATTTTAAGAAAAATGATATCAAAATTAATTGAGTCAACGAGTTATATAAATGAAATGAATTTTATAAAGGTTTCAAATTATTTTTAAGAAATAGCTTTGATTTATGAATAATACAATTTTCAATAAAAATAGTCAATCGGAAACAAATAGGAAAGTATTAGTGAAAATAGTCTCGACTAAAATGTATTTAAAACTAAATCGACTATTTTCTCATTTATTAGTATAAATCGTAAAACGGAAATTAATTTATTAAACAAGTATACAAATCTCGATTATAATATAAAAATATGATTTTTAGTTAAAATTATAAATAGACGAAATATGACAAAAATATGAAATCGATATTATTTAGTTACTAGTGTCACGATAACCAACAAAATATTATAACGATCATAATTTATAAAATTATTAACGATTTATAAAACGATATCGAAAGTTATAAATATATAGGAAGGCATACGATTTAAAATTAATATAATTAGCAATAATATATAGCTAAAATAGAAAACCGAAGTTAAAATATTTACTACATACTACTACTCAAACATACGATATAAAATCGAGTAACGTCCTAAAGTTACCTTATTCGATACCCGAAACGAACTCGTACCCGTCCTTCTTGATCAACCCAAGTTTCAAATCAGAAGAATGTCGTCCTTAAGCTCCGAGTTGTAGGACCACTAGTCGAGTTTGCAAGATTCGCCGCGACAATCGAGAAAAATAAAATAAAAGAATGAGACATAAACGTCACAAGCCGAAAAGGGAAACGAATTGACGAAAATAGAAGCAAGAGGACCGAACTTAATCTAATCGACAAATATGATAGAAGAATGGCAGTAGTAACAGAAATGACAGGTGGAAGAAGGACGGAGAGCGAAAATAAAGAAGAAGGAAACGAGCAGGCATGAATCGGTATTAAACCGAGGATAATAGGGTAGCAGCATCGACGACATCAGTAACCAAGGTAGAACGTAGCAGAACACAAAGCATGATTCAGAGAAAAGAACTAAAGACCATCGAAAGAATATGGAGATGTCAAATATTGACAGATTCGAAATCAAAACCGAGAAAAACATGGGTGATTACAAGAGTTCGATTGATCGAAAAAGTTAAACAAAACAAAATCGACACACGTACCAAAATGAACAGCCACAGAAACAATAAATTGGCAGGAGGGAAAGACAAGAACGAGAAGGAAAGGAGAAGGAAGAAGAAGCAGAACAAGGAGACGGAATACACTAGCTGATCAACATTGAACAACAACAGCAGACAAGACAGCAGTAATGTAGCAGCAGCCGAGACACAAACAACAGCAGCCCAACAAAGATAAGAAGACAGTAGCAGCATCAAAAACGTATAGCAGTAGAAAACAAAGTTGACAATAACAGTAACAGCAGCAAAGATCAACAGCAGGTGCGACGCAACAATAACGAATGACAAAGCTAAAAAGAAGAAGAAGAAGAACACGAAGGCAGAAAGATGAGGAAGAAAAGAAAAGAAGAACGAGGACAGAAATCGACGACGAACGGAACAGTAAACGCAGCAGCAGCGGACCGGCGAAGAGAAAAAGAAAAGAAGAAGGACGAAGACAACAGAGAGATGGAATTACCTGTCCGAAACAAAGGACACCGGGACCGACACCGGAACCGAGAAGAAACAGCAGCAGCTAGCAGCGCACAAAACAGCAGCGAGCATAGCAGCAGTTCGTAGCAGCAGCAGCAGCGAAAACACAGTAATAGGAAAGAACGAAATGGAAGAGCAGGGGAGACACACCACGCAGCAGCAGATGCACCGTAGCAGCGAAAAACAGAGGAGACGGAACTCGTAATGGTGCGGTGATGGTCGATTGATGGAAAGCAGAGATGAAGGAGATGAAAAGGATGGATGAAACGGAGGAACTAAAATAAAAATGAAGGAGGAGGGAGACGGATGAGATGAAGAGCAGGTAAAAAAAATGAATGAGAGGAGGTGGAGAGATGATGAAGCGGTGGGTGATAATAAGTGGGATGAATGAAGACAAGAAGGAAGTGGTGGAGGATGAATAGACCAAGGAAAAGAATGTATGTAACAATAGTAAGGGGACACATACAACGAGAAATCGGGAAAGGGGATGAATCCTCTCCAATAAATGAATCGGTTTAGAATTACGAATTAAATGAATTCCGTAACAAAAGCTGACTGACCCAAGAATCGAATTAAAACGAGTTAAAAAGATTAATAACTAATCGGCCGTCGAATGAAATGAGTAAATAAATTACTCGAGACGAAAACGAAGCTGATAGAAATAAATAATTAGACGACCAAATAGTATTTCCCGATAAATAATAAATTTTCGATAAAGTGAATTAAATTGATTTCTCGAGGAAAGAAAATAAATATGTTGACGAAACTTCAAATAAATGAGTTTCGAGCTAAATAAAAGAATTTTAGGAGTTTGAAAATAAATATAGAAAATCGAGCTTAAAAATAAAAGAATTTAGAATTTAAAATCGTCGAAATAGATTTTCGATAAGAATTAAATTAAATGTATAAAATGAATCGAAACGGAAATAAAAAAATATGTTTTAAACATAAGAAGAGTTTCCGAGTCAAACGATTAAACGATAAACTCGTTTTATAAAAATTTTAAGATTTACGAGTTAAATCGTAAACAAAAAAAATAAAAATACGAATAAAATTTTAAATTAGTTTTATTAATAAAATCTGGGGTGTTACATAAGAGTCTTGTAATCTTAGGTGGCCCAACCCCTTTGAGAGTCCAAGTCGTGTCTGTCAACTCGTCCTGTCATGTCCAGAGTCGAGTCTGTCGGTAGGCCTCTCTCTTCAAATTCCCGCTTTAAAATTTGCAAAACTTAGCCATTTGAGAAAATCCTTTTTGACAAGGTCAAATTTCGGTCTATTTAAAATACAAATTTCTTTTCTACCCCTTTTCATTTTGAAAACCTAGCACGTGAGTTGCTCTCAGGATTTCGATTTCAAAAACTAAGCAAAAATTACTATTCCCCAGCGCGAGTCATATTTTTACCTACGTGTTGCATGCAAAAATTTATGTAACTGATACAAGTACACTCAAGGCTTCAGAGGCAAGCCCGCACAACTCATATAACTCCCCATCGGAAAGCCCTAGGCGGCATTTTCCCCGGAATCGCACGGGATGGGCCCACATATAGGCGCACCCAGGACTTATGCGACAAGTCCAAATTCCCCACGGAGTTATTATCATCAGCTCAGGTATGACATCTATCTTATGGCTGGCGAGCCTTCACGCAAGTCCAATGGACTATAAGCGACCCGACCGGAAGTCTGCCAGGTCTTAATCCTCGATTGGCCTGGTAGCTACTCTGACTTTCGCCTTGTCCAAGCCTCAGTCAAAGTAGGGGCTCTGTAGACACCCACGTTTTGACGCAAGGTGTCTATAGCAGTTTCCAAAAAACACCCGATGATGATCGAACGCAAACGTGCTTCTACGCGCTCGGATATGGGCTCGAAACCATTGACTGCTGGCTAAGGCCCTTTACGGAGTACAAATCTCACAAAACCAACCTCAAATCCAGGCTCAGTGGGTCGTTTCCAATAAAATGATACTAATTTGGGTCAAAACCGACCCCGAAAATAAAACCGACTTTTAGCGATTGGGTCAAACCCCGGTCAAAGCTGTTCCGAGACACAAAAAACAGCCATTCAAATGTCATAAGTCCAACCCAAATATAAAACCCACAAAATATCCAACCCGAGGTCCAAACAACCCGGACCTCTCGTACCAGCTGACCCACTCGATCGAGTGGGCCCTCATTCAAGCCCTACTGCGTTTCTTTGGGGCACTCGACCGAGTCAGAGGCATACTCGGTCGAGTAACCCTAGACGGGGGTGCATAGCTTGGCCTATATATACACCCTCAAGCACACACATGAACATCTTTTTTTTACACACATCTTTTTCCATCTTAATAAAAACTCTAATTCAACCCTAATTCAACCCTAATCAAACCTAATCTTATACACTCAAACCTTAACCCTAGCGACTAGGAATCCAAACCCTAAACCACCATAACTTAATCTACGTAAACCTTGAACTCCGTTGCCTGGGCCACGATCAAGCGAGTCCTATCCGAGACAAGAACATGTAGGTTGAGGGTGCAAAACCCCTTCTCCTTTCTTCTCCTCACTCTCTCGTCATCTTCATCTTCTTTTCCGTTTTTTTTTTTATTTTATTGTCGCATCTATAATATCGATAATATAACTAGTATAAAATACTAAAATACTTGTCAATTTGTGTCGAGCGTGAGGGATGACGGGATAAGGAAACCCGAATATACAAGGGTATTGCACCCAGCGTTGCCGGTCGCTTATCCCGACACCCCGATCGCTTAATTGTTGAGGCGAGTTAGCATCAACCAAAATTTTCTTATTTTGTTCGCGTCGTCATAATCGCATATTTCATCGATGTCAAAACTATTTTCAAATCAAACATATTTTTCTACTTAAGGTCGAAACTCGTTGACGCGGATCCGACATCACATAATCCCTAGGGATTTATTACGATGTCGGGAAGCCGAGGGAATCAAATCAAGTCCGTTTTATTTAAAGTAATTGCAAAGCGTCGATCTGTTAGATTCAGTATCAACTCAATAGTTGGATGTCGAATCTAAACGATTTAGTCGAACAACTTAACTAACACGATCTTCGATGATGCTAAAATAGTTGTCACCTTATTCGATAGAATACGACACTATAAACGCGGAGAAGATCCATATCGTTTTAGTTAATTTAAACGACTTATAATATTTTCTTCAAGTTATCGCTCTAATATTCTATATCGATTCAATAATCGAATATGGGTATGACGAGTATCGAAGTCAAGAATCGAGTATAAATCCCACAATATTTATGCCCGATTCAACAAACTCATCGTATATCAAAATCAAAAGGCAATTTTGAAATCGACAACAAATTGCAAAGCGAACCTTGGTTCGTACAGGGGGTGCTCGATCGAGTGCCTAGCCCACTCGGTCGAGTGGCACCCCAAAAATGAAACAGAATGCTATTTCGACAACCACTCGGTCAAGTCCCGCCATGACTCGATCGAGTGGCCGTGCACTCGGTCGAGTTTCCTCATAACTCGGTCGAGTGACGTCTCGAAATCCGGACAGAGTCCTTTCCAGAGGTCCACTCGGTCGAGTCCCTCAATGGCTCGGTCGAGTGACCCTTTATCACGTCAAACCGCGAGTCCTATAGTGTCATTCAAGTCTTGTTAGTACATTTTTTTTATGACTTAGGTCAACACGTGTCAAATCAATCACGTGAAACATAAGTTTTTCAAAACCATGCATCATCTATGTTCATTCCATATTGCATCATTCTACAAACCGTTATTATCGTTATACCGTTACTAACAAGTTTGTTACTTTCTTGTTGATTTTCATTGTTTGTTTTATTGTACTAAAATGAACTCGCATGCTAAATTTAACTTTGACGTTAGAAATAGTTGCATTAGATCGACATAGAAACCCATTCAATTTTTCGCATGTCTAGGAAACATATTGTTTGCATAACATTTTCATCGTTCAACTAACGCGCGTATTACATAGTCACTCGATATCTTAGTAGAGGCCGCTAATGTGCGGGCGGGGTTGGGTGTCCTTTGTGGGCTTCCCAACATGTACCCTCACCCCTTACTCCGAACCTCGTTTTCCAGATGCCCGAAACCGTTGGTGCACGAGAGTCATTCAATACACGGTATCCGATAATGTCGGTATCGGTATCAAATGCAAAGGGACGAGCCCCATAAACTCTGACATCGGAAATGGACCGTATTTTGTATACGGCCCACAACGACATAGAGTGGGTTCGAACGGGCCCGAACTCCCACAAAGTTCGGTGGCGACTCCACTTCGTTTTAAATTTCAATTTGATCCATTCTCATATGGAGATTCATTCGCCTCCCCAAACCCGCGCGTGGCCGCGTCGGGGTGAACCTATGTCATGTCCACAATTTGGCGACTCTGCTGGGGATTAACTGATGCGTGACTTACCATCGGCATCCTCAAGGTGAGACTTGAATAGAAATCGTTTGACTAGTACAATACGCGTCTTAGTTTTACGGTTCATGCATAACCCTATATTTTCCCGGGCCGGTACTCGCAGCCGACGTCCCACTATACCGTGATGTACTCTAATATGGATATGTCAAAGGTGTCCATTGTCGATTCGAATGGGTTTCGCGGCATGTTGTAAGCTCAACTCGACTTAGAAAGTCCGTCCCGATCAACGTCTAGACTATTCGCACTGGTATAGACCCTTTATAGACCGACCGAGACTTAGTGTAAAGCATACATAGTGTCGTTATAATGCTTGCGTGACTATATGCTACTTGGTCTCCGTGTCGTTTTCAAAAACCGTCATTTTTCAAAAGTTGCTTCCTCTTCAAACTATCCAATTTCAAAATCCGGGACGTATACCGAACTTAGGACTCATGATTTTACTCAAAATAGCCTATTTCTAGCCGGTATTCTGCCCATTTCAAAACCCAAAAATATTTTCGAACTTTCAAAACCGTGGCCAGATATGTTTTCCGATTTTTCTTGAAAGATCGGGCCCCTCCACCGTTTTCGAATTACTTTCTAAAAAAAATCCTTTTCAAAATCTTCTTCTTCTTAACACTTCCCGTATTTAGCATGTGTCGGATCGTGTCATAAATCGTCGAAGGTCTTTAGCGTCGAAACTCCGTCGATCTTACATCACGAGTTTTCTTCCTATCCCAGTCCGCCTTATTTGACTAAGGCAAGGCTAACCAACATAGGGCATACCCCAACTAAGGAAAGCCCGCTTACACCCTCGAGTCTAAAATAGAAAGTCCCACTCGACCCTTCCCTCTAGCGGGACGGTCCTCACGACCTTTCCTAAGGGAATTTCGCCCGTCTTTCAATCCGTTTGTCGAGTCGTCCCAATTTGAAAGTCCTTTAACTTAAGGGTCCACTCTAATCACAAGGCCGTCTTTATTCGGGTCGAGTCGAGGGTCTCTAGCGTCGAAACTCTGCCGATCTTACATCGCAAGTTTCTTCCCTTACCTCGTCTGCCTTTCCTCGAGGCTGAGTCAACCTTTTACGAGGCATAGCCCTATAACAAAAGGTTCGTGATCCTTACGGGTCGCTCGTCCAACACTCGAGTCACCTAGGGTTAGGTCACCACGGTTGGCCTGAGCACGTGGCACGGTCAAACACGGTCGCCCCATTTTCGGATTCACCCTTCTATAGCTGATGTGAGTAAAGTCGTCTCACCCAATCAAGGTAAACCTAATGCTACTAACAAGAAGATAGCGGCAAGCAAGATATCGAATCCACAGGGAAACAGTTAAACTAGTCAAATAGCTATGGCGATTCTAGGATGCTCTAAACGGTTGAATTGATGGAAGGATATAAAAACACTACTAAAATGCAATAATAAATAATCGAATCTAATAAAGAGATGAAAACTAAGGTCACGTGTTCACGATAGATGCTCAACAATTATGCGACGATAATAATAAACATATAACATGCTAGTCGGCTATAACACGTTCTCTCGAATCGTGTCAACCTAGGAAGGATCTAACGGGCTCTCGCAACTTATTAGACTTCCTACCAAATCGCGCGCGATCTAATCCTAATTCGGCTTTCGCACAGGAACTAGAATTTCCCAAACAGATTAAATTGTTGTGGCCTTTAACAAATTAATCGACAAATAAACACGCGAAAGTGGTACTAGCATAATTATGAGTTTAGTATCAAAGCGACATAATCGTATAATAATTCATCGATCCCCCTCGATCCTAGCGAGAAAATTAGCTACGCATGATGATTACGAAACAACTAATCGCATATATGGAATTCACAATAAAAAGGTGAAGCAAATAAATCTAATGATAAACGGACGGAAATCTAGCAAACTAAACGGAACAACGAATTACAAATAGAGAAAATCACGACGAACTAAGTAATTTACGAAGAAGATTGAAACGTAGAACTGAAAATTGCATAAAATGAAATTACCGAAATCGAATCCGAGTGAAAACCGAGTGCTAGAATCCTAAGGGTCACGAGTTTTCTGAAGTAAAATTTCTAAGTATGAAGAAGTGATGATAGAAAATAATCCTCCTCCTTAGTTATACAAAATTAGGCGGAAAATGAACTGGGTGTGCACCCCGGCCGGCTGGCAGGCCGCCTGCCACATGCAAGGGCCGAGGCACACTTGAAAATGAAGCTAAAATTGGCCTTGTGTCATGCCGGCTGGCGTGCACGCACTAATAAAAGAAGCTATGTGCCGCTTCTCATGGCCCAATGAATCGTCACTTCCCACTTCTTCGTCGCCTAAACGTCTTGAGGCACGGGTTTTGTCTCGGGATCGTTCTTCTAACCGGATATGAGTGTAAATGCACATAAAGATCTGAAATCGTCTAGAATCTACAAAAACACTCACTCAAAGCAAAATGTTAGAAGAAACGGCTCTAAAGAGCGCGTTCCGACCATAAAAGACAACGGAATCGAGGGAATAAAGCTATATAAATACGACACATCAAACTCCCCCGAACCGAACCCTTGCTTGTCCTCAAGCAAGACCCGTAAGAAAACACTAATATAATACCGAAGCAGCTCAAAGCAAATAATAGGCAACCAAATACTCAAGTCCGTCATAGCAAACATCTAACCAAGTCTAAGAAACGAATTCCAAGACGGGAAATAGGAAAAATAATCCATCAACAAATGCACAATTTTACCAAGCATGATATGTAGAAACCACATTTTCAACCAAAGCCCTTGCATAGGCTACTCACGGAGCCACTCATCGCTCAATTAGGAAGGGTGTGTATATGTGAAATATATATGTGAAAACGCTCAACTACTCCAACTCATTTAAATATGCCCGCAATCTAATATGGTATCGACCTCTAAATTTTTACAAAACATGCTAAGATCACAAAGGGAGGCAAGGATGGTGATAACAAGGTAGAAGGTGGAAATCGATATGGTCATGTGAGGTTAAAGCCAAGCTAGTGAACTAACTAGTGCGATAATGCTCAACTCAAAAATTCTTCCACTTCCATAAACAAATCATACAAATCACCAACCAACGAGAACGAGTCCGGGATCAAAAGAGGGCGCTCAAATTTCATCAAGTAAACGGAAAATAAAAGTAACAAGAATAACATTTTTTTTTTTTTTTTTTGATTTTTTCCTTTTTTTTTTCTTCTTTTTCTTCTTTTTTCGATTTTTTCCTTTTTGCTATTTTTTCCTTTTCTTTTTTTTTCTTTTTTGAACTATTTTTTTTCAGCTTGATGAAATTAGAGGCAAATATATACAATAACCCAAATTGACCCGGACAAGATCTATAAACTCCCTTGAGACAGAGTCAACCACATCCAATCATCCATCAAAAATCTCCATAATCACAATAACGAGCATAGAACGCACTAGGTGACCTACTTCATCAAGCTTGGCTGGGTAGGCAAATTTGATTTTGTAGTTCATTTTGTGAATTCTTTAACATTTTAGCCAAGGAGAAAATGGATAGAAATAGATGAGAATGAAAATGACCCAAAAATGATCACTAGGCAAGTTAGTTAAAATGAAGGGGCAAACACCATACTTATGCGTATTGACATAGCATATTCCACGAGGAGTCCTACACACAATCCTAAGTGGTAGCCAGGTATGAATGTACTGGCTACAGGAGGCTCTAAATCTCACCAATTTTGTAGCAAAAGCCTAAATGCAGGGTCGGTCTAAATGGGAACCACAAATCATAGCTCGGTTGGTTGCAAACTTGCCGATTAATTATTATTCCACATAACAAAGGTCAAATGAATGCCAATTAAGAATGAGTAGGTAGCCTAAAGAGTGCAAATTATCATCATTGCTGCATAATCGGTATCGTAGACAACCACTAAGACTCAAGGAAATAAAACTAGAAATACTAAAAACTCCCCCACGCTAGACTCGACATTGTCCTCAATGTCCAAATCATACAGACCCAAAATTGGTGGGGGGACACAAATAAAATCTGAGGAAAGAGAAAAGACATACCAAATATACACATGGAGAGGTAGCGGAGTCAGGAATCCGCTACTGATCATCATCATCATCACCAAAATCATCATCCTCCATATCATCATCTGCAGCGGTCCCAGAACCTGACGCACCACCTGTATACCAACCACCTCCCTGATAATCACTAGCGGCTCCAAAAGCAGGGCCCGTCGGGGCACTGAAATAGTCAGTGTGAAGATGGAAGCCGCCATGAATCGAAGGGTCAGTATAACCACCCACGGGCCACGAAAAGTAAGAGGGGTAAGGACCATGTGGTGGCACAGCCGCACGCCTAGCATAGTCATCATAAACGGGATACATCCCGAGACACTGATCAGCATATAACCTGTCTAGACGAGCGTGAGTAGCAGCGGTGTCGGCACGAGTCTCCGTGCGAAAAGTATCAAAGTCAGAACGTGACGAACCGGCACTCAACTCCATGCGCTCCATCCATGAAATCAGATCGGGATGGAGGGGAGCATACTGGGGTGGTGGAGGAGGCTGCTCAAAAGTAGTAGTGGTGGTGGTCTCTGGAGCAGGCTGAGATGGACCGGGCTCGGAAGCGGGTTGGGAGGTACTAGGCTCGCTCGTCGGGCGACGAGTATAGGTAACAGCATGCGACGAAAGAAGAGAGCTAGGGGCAGCGACGGGTAATAAATAATTAGGCTGATCAGCCTCAAGTGACAAAACCGACCCAGCTTGCAAAATAATAGTCGCCTGCTCATGAATAAGCCAAGCCCAACGATTCTGATGCCTAGAAGAAATCCAGTTAAGAGAAGCCAAATAACGGAGACTAAGGGTAATCTCGCCCTGGACCGGATCATGAACCGCTTCGTTAAAAGCGGTCAACCGAAGAGCTAATTGCGTGACTAACCCGCCTATATAAATAGGAACATCGGCAACGGCCGTAGCTATTCTCCTAAACAGGAGGACGAGGTGATAGGTAATATTAATATGCCACACCTTCGGCTTACGCCACAAATACGAGCCCAAAATAGACACCTCCTCGGTGCGCACATTATGTGGCTCCTTCCTAGCAAAAATCGTCCATCCCATAAACCTCTGCCAAACCTTAATAACAGGATTATGAATATTGTTTGAACTCATATGCCCCGCGGTAGTGTACGGGGCATCAGTAATGCATTCCCAAAAATCACCCACCCTAAAATTAGCATGCTCGGGAGGTGTACGGTCATCATAATCCTTAAGGTCAAAACAATCCCCAAACTGCTTCAGGCTCAGCGCAAAACTAGTATTCAATAAACGGAACTCAACAGAAATAACACCAGTCCGTCTATTCTTATGTACCTCAAACGAACTCAGAAATTCCAACGTAAGCTGGGTATACGTGTTACGACGCATCGTAAAAAATGTACCCATACCAACACCCTCAAACAATAGTTCCAAAGCAGAATCTAAGCCTAAAGTTTGCATAGCATCACGATCGATAAAACGAGTTGGAACAATAGACCGCTTTCTCAAGTTCTGAAACCGTACCTTTTGGTCAATAGTGGTAAAAATTACACTTGGAAAAACTGGATCGGGCTCAATGTCGGGTTGAGCATGGTCGTTTCTGGTGCGCTTGTTCCGAGGAGGCATCGCAAATCAGCTGAAAGTAGCAAACTTGAGGGAAAAATGGGGAAATTTTGAGGAGGGAGAGTGAAGAAGGTGAGGATGAATGCTGGGAAATGGGGAAATTGGGGTTTTGGGGGATGAGAGAGAGAAGAGAGAGGCGAGAGAAGTGAAAAAATGAGGAAATAACACGAAAATTAGGTTTGCGGGTCTGTTGTACGCCCCAGCCGGTCTGGACCGGCGGCCGGCTGGCCGGCCGGACTGCCCACCTCATTATTTTTGATTTTTTTAATCGAAGTTTTTCTCTCACAGCCAGCCGGTATGGACAGGGGGCCGGCTGGCCGGCCGGACTGCTCTTTTTGAGGTTTTTGCTCCAATTTTCCTTATTTTTCCTTTGTGCCTCGGCCCCTGAAGTCTATAGGCGGCCTGGGCACAGGCTGAGGTGCACAAATCCTTCTTTTCGAGTTCAAATTCAACTCGTACCTCGGCCCCTAGAGTCGATAGGCCCCCTAGGCCCAGGCTGAGGTGACCTGCTGTTTTATCACAAGTATGATGAATTTTTTTCCTTTTTTTTTACACCTTCAATTCACATCATTTCCGATGATTCTGCGCGTCTCCAAAAAACATTAGTCCCTCCTCTCGTCCTCACTAAATCAACTAAAGGAAAAATAAAAATAAAACGAGAATGAGGGAAATTATTTACATACTCGGGCTGCCTCCCGGTAGCGCTGGTTTAGAGTCCCGCACGACTTGATGAGAATAAGGTTTAGTGGGATAAGGGGACGGGATGAAGTCGTATAACCTCAATCGCTCCAACTTGAGCACCTTCATGATATAACTTCAATCGTTGACCATTCACCTTGAATCGTTCACCCGCATCACTCTCGACTTCAATCGAGCCAAATTTACCCACGTGGGTGACAGAAAAAGGTCCGGACCAACGAGATTTTAACTTTCCGGGAAACAACCGGAGCCTCGAATTGAATAATAATACCTTATCTCCCACATCGAACTCACGGTGAAGGATATGCTTGTCATGCCAGCGCTTGGTGCGCTCCTTATAAACTCGAGCACTATCATAGGCACCAAGTCGGAATTCCTCCAACTCATTCAACTGCATAAGTCTCCTCTCCCCACTCAAATGTGGATCCAAGTTAAGCTCCTTAATCGCCCACCAAGCCTTATACTCAAGCTCGACCGGTAAATGGCATGACTTGCCATAGACCAATCGGTAAGGTGAAGTACCAATAGGCGTTTTAAAAGCGGTACGATAAGCCCATAGTGTATCACCTAGCTTAGAGCTCCAATCCTTCCGGGCTTTTGACACGACCTTTTGGAGAATAGACTTGATTTCCCTATTGGACACCTCAACTTGCCCACTCGTTTGAGGGTGGTAGGCAAGACCGGTACGGTGCGAGACACCGTACTTAGCAAGCAAAGCATCAAGTCGCTTCTCATGAAAATGGCTTCCACCATCACTAATAATCGTTCTTGGAACACCAAAGCGGGGAAAAATAGTCTTTTTAAACAGAGATATTACCGTTCTAGCATCATTAGCAGGAGATGCTACCGCCTCCACCCACTTGGAGACATAATCAACCGCAACCAAAATATATCGGTTGCCCTTGGATGACGGGAATGGGCCTTGATAGTCTACACCCCAAACATCAAAAATTTCTACTTCGAGAATCCCATTTTGAGGCATCTCATGCCTCCTAGAAATATTACCGGTCCTTTGACATGCATCGCAGGACATAATAAAAGCTTGGGCATCCCGGAATAAGGTTGGCCAATAAAAACCCGAATGGAGGACCTTAGCCGTGGTTCGGCTCGGTCCATGATGGCCATCATATGGCGATGAATGACAACTCTCTAGAACTCCTCGAACTTCCCATTGAGGGACACATCGACGGAAAATACCATCGGCACACTCCTTAAATAAATAAGGGTCATCCCAGAAAAATTGTCGGACATCATGTAGAAATTTTTTCTTTTGTTGATAAGAAAGATCGGAAGGTAATACCTTGCCAACTAAATAATTAGCATAATCCGCATACCAAGGTCCTTCGCTTGCACCGGTACTTAAAGCCATGAGAGAATCATCGGGAAAAGAGTCATCTATGGGGATGACAACTCCTTCCTCCTCAACTCTAAGCCTCGATAGATGATCTGCAATGGCATTTTCCGCTCCCTTCTTATCCCGGATCGATAAATCAAACTCTTGGAGGAGGAGGATCCATCGAAGTAATCGGGGCTTTGCTTCTTTCTTAGCAAGGAGGTACTTGAGCGCCGCATGATCGGTGAAAACAATGACTTCCGATCCAACCAAGTAGGTTCTGAACTTTTCCAAAGCATACACTATAGCTAGCAACTCCTTCTCGGTGGTGGCATAATTCACCTGAGCATTATCAAGTGTTTTGTTAGCGTAGTATATAGCATGCAAGACCTTGTCCTTCCTTTGGCCCAAAACCGCTCCCACAGCATAATCACTCGCGTCACACATTATCTCGAATGACAAATTCCAATCCGGTGACTGAATGATCGGAGCAGAAATGAGGGCCTGCTTAATCCTGTTAAAAGCTTCCACACACTCATCAGTAAAATTGAAAGGGGCATCCTTTAGGAGCAATTGTGTAAGTGGCTTAGCAATTTTGGAAAAGTTCTTGATAAAGTGGCAATAAAATCCCGCATGACCAAGGAAACTTCTCACTCCCTTTACATTAACCGGCAAGGGCAATTGCTCAATCACTTGCACCTTTGCTTTATCCACCTGAATGCCCTTTTCAGAGACCACATGACCCAAAACAACACCCTCAGTGACCATAAAATGGCATTTTTCCCAATTCAAGACCAAACTAACCTCGACACATCGGTTTAAAATGGTATCCAAATTAGCTAAACAAGCTGAAAAACTCATACCATACACACTAAAGTCGTCCATAAACACTTCCATAATGGACTCGATGTAGTCGGAAAAGATGCTCATCATGCACCTTTGAAAGGTGGCGGGTGCGTTACATAGCCCGAATGGCATCCTGCGATATGCGAAAGTGCCATATGGACAAGTGAACGTGGTCTTTTCTTGGTCGGCGGGGTGTATCGGGATTTGGAAAAATCCCGAATATCCATCTAAATAGCAAAAATACTTGTGAGAAGCTAGTCTCTCAAGCATTTGGTCGATAAAGGGCAATGGGAAGTGGTCTTTAAGTGTAGCGGTGTTCAACTTCCTATAATCTATACACATTCTCCATCCCGTCACAATTCGTGTAGGGATTAACTCATTCTTCTCATTCGGGACCACAGAAGTCCCTCCCTTCTTAGGTACAACCTGTACCGGACTCACCCATTTTGAATCGGGAACCGCATAAATAATTCCCGCATCCAACAATTTCATAACTTCCTTTTTAACAACCTCTTGCATGTTCGGGTTCAACTTACGTTGACCCTGGACACAAGGACGATGACCTTCCTCAATATTAATTCTATGCATACAGAAATCGGGACTGATTCCCTTCAAGTCATCAAGACTATACCCCAAAGCTTTCCTATTTTTCTTTAAAACAACTAACAAATCAGAAAGTTGTTGCTCAGTTAAATCAGCACTTACAATCACGGGGAAGCTCTCGGTATCGTCTAAAAAGGCATATTTTAGGTGAGACGGAAGTGGCTTACGCTTCGGAACGGATATGTCAATAGCAAATGAGGTGTGTACGATGTTGGTTACATCGACACCTTGCTCCTCCGTGAGCATCCTTCCTTCCAAAGCAGCTTCTAAGGCATCAACAACAGCAAAGTCAACGGAAGCATCACCTGCACACGCTTCCAAACATATCAAAGCTTCTAAGGGATTCCGTATAAGGGACGCCTCCATAGAATCATGAACTAAAACATCCACAACATCAATCATGCAGCAAGAATCCGTTATCATCGGATTCTTAAGTGTACTATCTAAGCAGAAAACAATGGTGTCTCCACCCACTTCCAAGGTCAATTTACCGTTCTTGACATCAATCACCGCGCCGGCGGTGTGCAAAAATGGCCTTCCCAAGATTATGGGAATTTGGGTGTCCTCGGCCATGTCAAGGACGATAAAATCAACCGGGATAAAAAAATTTCCAACTCTAACGGGCACGTCTTCTAAAACTCCCAAAGGGCGTTTTATGGAACGGTCCGCCATCTGCAAAGTGACACTAGTACACTTAAGAGCACCCATATTAAGTTTTTCACAAACGGAGTAAGGCATGACACTTACACTAGCACCTAAATCACATAAAGCCTTATCAATCGATAAGGTGCCAATAGTGCAAGGAATCGAAAAACTACCAGGGTCCTTTAGCTTTGGTGGGGCCTTGTTCTGTAAAAAGACACTACACTCTGCAGTAAGAGCGACGGTTTCTACCTCGCCAATGCTTCTCTTCCGAGTCAAGATGTCCTTCATAAACTTAGTGTAAGACGGGACCTGCATAATGAGCTCGGTAAATGGGACTGTAACCTGCAAATTCTTCACAACCTCCATGAACTTGCCAAACTGGGTAGTTTCCTTTCGATTCTTTAATCGACCCGGAAATACTTGAATTGTTGGACTAGTCGGAGTGGGAACGGGAGTAGTGGGTGATGGAACTCGCTCATCACTTGGAGTTTCCACATTTGCATCCTCATTGACATCTTCCACTAAAACCTCCTCCTTCTCGGCCGGTGAATCATCCTTAGGCATCGACGGACCTTCATAGTGTGTGCCACTACGAAGAGTGATCGCATTAGCCGTATCATGTTGTTGATCACCTTGAGAAGGGAGTTTACCTTGTTGACGCGTTGCTTGTGACGCGGCAAGGTGTCCCACTTGGTTCTCCAAATTCTTGATGGCATTATCCTTAGCTTGATCATTCTTTTGCATTTGAGCCATCATAGAGTCCTGGGTCTTGGCCATCATCTGCATCATATTACGAAGCTCAGCCATTTCATTAGAACTCGAAGAAGAAGAAGAAGAATTACCTTGAGCTTGTGATGAGGATTGGCCAAAATTCTGCTGACTAGTATCGAAATTCTGATGAGAATTCCCGAAGTTCTGATTAGTATTGCCAAAATGTTGTTGATGTTGACCCAAGTGAGGTCGCTGCTGAAAATTACCCTGATTTTGGAAATTCCTTTGATTTCAGAAATTCTGTTGATTCTGAAAATTCCCTTGATTATGGAATTGCTGCTGGTTCTGAAAATTTCCTTGATTCTGGAAATTCTGCTGATGCTGATTCTGGAGATTCTGCTTGTGCGGGGGCACATAGGGTGGTGTAATAGGCGGGTTCAAGACATTAGTACTCCTGTAAGACAAGAGAGATGCATCATAGCCCGGTTGATTCATATATGGATAACGTGGGCGCATAGAATGAAACGCATTCACCTGTTCTATGGAGCCTAGGCAGTCTTGAGCTTGGTGGTCCGCGGCACCACAACGAACACATGCATATTCTTGCATGGCATGTACTTGATGCATGCCCCCTCCCCCTTGAGAATTTGACACTTCAAATGCATCAAACCTCTTAGCCAAAGCGGCTAATTGAACGGCCACGGCATTAGAGGACCCACTTTCACCGGAATTTGATCGAGTATTACCACGTGGATTACCCCATCGGGAGTGATGAGATGCCATCTCCTCTATCGTTTGCCAAGCCTTATCATCATCCACATTACATTGGAAACGCCCATTGCATGCTGAATCCAGTGTACTCCTGCAATCATCATACAGCCCGTTATAAAATTGGTTACAAAGAAACCAAACCTGAAAACCATGGTGCGGGCATTCCTTCACAAGCTTCTTGAACCGCTCCCACGCTTCATGAATATTCTTGTTCGGAGTTTGACGAAAATTGGTGATTTGACTCCGGAGCATGTTCATCTTTTGTGGAGGGTAATAGTGCTTGTAGAAGGCAAGAGCAAGAGAATTCCAGTCGGTAATCCCTTCGGTGACTTTATCAAGATCGGTTATCCACTCCCTAGCGGAATCCCGTAGTGAGAACATGAAGAGCATCTCCATGACTTCTTCTTGAGTTACCCCGGCCGGAAGTGGAATCGTGGAGCAATAGTCGGTAAAAATCCTCATATGCTCGTGAGGATCCTCCTTAGGGTCACCACCAAATTGATTCTTCTCCACCAGTGTGATAAAGGCGGGTCGAATCTCAAATGTACCTTGAGTGGCAGTTGGTCGTTTAACCAACTTGGGAAGAGCAGTTTGCTCGGGTTCCGAATGACTAGAAAGCTTCGGCATTTTTACGATCGGAAGGGGTGGTAAAATGATCTCGGGCTGAGATTGATGTTCCTCTTCAAAGGACTGCTTCTCAGCTACAAATTCAGTATGAATAGCTTCCAAAGTCGCAAGATCGGGAGCTGCGGAAATCTCTCTCCAAAACTGTCGTCGCCTACGAAAAGTTTTCTCGGGCTCAGGGTCGAACGGAGTAAGCTCTGATGACCGAAAAGACCTGGGCATAAGCAAAACTACATTAGAAGAGTGAGATCAATCTCAAGGAGTTTTAATTCCTTCAGACGAAAGAGAGCATAGAAGAAACAAGCTAAAATAAACAAGAAAAACCGTTTCCCCGGCAACGGCGCCAAATTTGATGTGAGTAAAGTCGTCTCACCCAATCAAGGTAAACCTAATGCTACTAACAAGAAGATAGCGGCAAGCAAGGTATCGAATCCACAGGGAAACAGTTAAACTAGTCAAATAGCTATGGCGATTCTAGGATGCTTTAAACGGTTGAATTGATGGAAGGATATAAAAACACTACTAAAATGCGATAATAAATAATCGAATCTAATAAAGAGATGAAAACTAAGGTCACGGGTTCACGATAGATGCTCAACAATTATGCGACGATAATAATAAACATATAACATGCTAGTCGGCTATAACACGTTCTCTCGAATCGTGTCAACCTAGGAAGGATCTAACGGGCTCTCGCAACTTATTAGACTTCCTACCAAATCGCGCGCGATCTAATCCTAATTCGGCTTTCGCACAGGAACTAGAATTTCCCAAACAGATTAAAATGTTGTGGCCTTTAACAAATTAATCGACAAATAAACACGCGAAAGTGGTACTAGCATAATTATGAGTTTAGTATCAAAGCGACATAATCGTATAATAATTCATCGATCCCCCTCGACCCTAGCGAGAAAATTATCTACGCATGATGATTACGAAACAACTAATCGCATATATGGAATTCACGATAAAAAGGTGAAGCAAATAAATCTAATGATAAACGGACGGAAATCTATCGAACTAAACGGAACAACGAATTACAAATAGAGAAAATCACGACGAACTAAGTAATTTACGATGAAGATTGAAACGTAGAACTGAAAATTGCATAAAATGAAATTACCGAAATCGAATCCGAGTGAAAACCGAGTGCTAGAATCCTAAGGGTCACGAGTTTTCTGAAGTAAAATTTCTAAGTATGAAGAAGTGATGATAGAAAATAATCCTCCTCCTTAGTTATACAAAATTAGGCGGAAAATGAACTGGGTGTGCACCCCGGCCGGCTGGCAGGCCTCCTGCCACATGCAGGGGCCGAGGCACACTTGAAAATGAAGCTAAAATTGGCCTTGTGTCATGCCGGTCGGCCAGCAGGCCGCCGGTCACATGCAGGCTGGCGTGCACGCACTAATAAAAGAAGCTATGGGCCGCTTCTCATGGCCCAATGAATCGTCACTTCCCACTTCTTCGTCGCCTAAACGTCTTGAGGCACGGGTTTTGTCTCGGGATCGTTCTTCTAACCGGATATGAGTGTAAATGCACATAAAGACCTGAAATCGTCTAGAATCTACAAAAACACTCACTCAAAGCAAAATGTTAGAAGAAACGGCTCTAAAGAGCGCATTCCGACCATAAAAGACAACGGAATCGAGGGAATAAAGCTATATAAATACGACACATCAGTAGCTTAAGTCTGATTCGCGGTCGTTATTATGTCTAGGTCAGCGTCCGGGTTTCCCGATCCGAGAGTCTTAGTCATTTCCGTCACCTCGGGCCATGTCTAGTTTGACTCATCCTCTTGCATGTACGCAAAACCGAGCTTAGGCGAGTTCTAACACCTGTCATTTCTTCCGATCAGGGACCCTATGAACGAGACCCTACCAAACCACAACAAATCCTGCGCCGTCGAGAAAGGGGATATCCAGGGGAGTATGCTTATGCTGTCTTGCTCCATTAACAATATCTTCTCAAAAATCAATACCGCCCTAGATAACTTAAATACCAGGGTGACCACCATCGAAGAAGACCTTGTAAGAACCCGATCCCGTCTAACGCAGCTAGAGCGGGTAAGGCAGCCAATCACCCAACTGAGCCAGTTGAAGGGTGAACATTCTTACGAAACTGTCTGATACCCTCAAGATGACAAGACCGAGAGAGGTAACCCTCAAGTCACCTCTCCGAAAATCAAGAACCAGTCAAAGGTAAAGACATTTACCCACTTGGATATGTCCTACACCGTCGCTTTCCAGAGGTTGGTTTCGAAGGGCCTAATACTACCTATAGGCCCAACAGTCGACCCACCTTCAGAAAAATGCTCCAAATCATGGAACGCCGAGCATTACTGCAAATTCCATAGAGGGAGGGGACACGATACAGAGCAGTGCTGGAAATTGAGACACCTCATCCAAGATTCCCTCGATGCCGGGAGGGCTCCCGTTTTGGAAACATTATACTTGCAAAGCCCCTCATGGACTATACAGGGCCCGATGACCAAAGCATCCAATCTACCTCTCATGCATCCAAGAGTTCGGATTTGATTTAAGTCCAAGTCTGAGTCTGAGTCTAGGATATACTATTTATTCAATTTCAAATTCAGAGTCAGAGTCAATTGTATTCTGTCCTCTTTCCAAAATTCAATAAAATCAGCTTTCAATATTCTTTCTCATATATACTTTCCTTATGGGTTTCCGAGAACATGATGAACAACATCATACACTGTGAGCACATGCACGTGACTATTACGGGCACATCTATAATGACTGCTGGAAATGGAGACTCGTGCTTTCCTTCACCAGTTCCGTGTCTGGTATAGGAAGCCACAAAACTACCCTTAGCAGGAGCGGTATCGAATCCTATGACAAATCCAGGTAGTCTTCTGGTTTGGGTTCAAGACGGGAGGCAAGCCCATTTCCCACAATAAAACACCCCTCCAATAAGACTGACCAATGCCTACCTTAGGTGTTAGTTTGACCAAAAAAAACTGGACAAAAAAAAAAGTCCAAGAAAAAAAAAAGAAAAACTGGACAAAAAAAATCAAAAGTCCAGGAAAGAAGCAAAAGGCCAAAACAAAAAGCAGGCCATTGTCAAAAAAAGAGGCACCCATCACCAAGGTTAAAGCGGTCAATCCAAATGAAGAATCCCATGACCGGGGCTAAAAAGTCAACCAACTAAAAAATATTCAAAAAACCCATGACCGTAGTTAACCGTCAACTCAAGTGAAACGGTCAAAATTATCAAAACTCAAACCTTCCAATAGGGGAGTGACAATCAAGCTGGTCAGCTAACACCACACTCAGCCTTCCCACATTACAACCCTCAAGAACTTCCCGAGACCTACACTACAAGAGATTAATTATTACGCAGCATTTATTTAATAGCATATATTGAAATGCCACCTTAACTCATTTTAATTGACAAATATACTTGCAAATAAATCAAATGCTGGCTAAACTAAATTAAAATATTGCGCTCACCTTTTCAATACTAACCATCAGCGCTAAACTAAATTAATATACGCGCTCACCTTTCTCAATCCTAAACTAACACCCGCGTTATAATTCCTAATTCAAGAAAACCAGAGGAAACCTAATTCAAGAGCAACAATCGTTCAAGAAAACCCAGAGGAAACCTAATTCAAGAGCAACTATCATCCTGTATAACAAAACCTAATCCAAGAAAATCTTTCAACCCTTCCGCTCATTGTCAATCGAAGACAAATCCGATCAGCGTTTTTCCTCCCGCAGGTGTGCGGTTTTCTCTTCTTATTTGCTTTTCGTCAATCCACAGAAATTTTATTCGATTTTTGTCAATCTGTTTGTTTATTAGTTTATGTTTATGTTCTTCGTCAATTTCTGTGTTTCTCGTCAATTAGTTCCTGTTTTTTGTCAATTAGTTTATGTTTAAGTTGAATTAGTATGTTTTTTGTCAGTTTTAATGTGACTAATGATTAAGATCTAATGAACTGATTTTCGTCATATTTTAATGAACTGATGCTTTGAATTTACATCTAAACTAGAAAATTAAGATTGATTTGCATATTGGAATGATAAGTGTAGGTGTCCGTGACGATGAATTTAGTTGAAACCCAAATGAATTTCCCTATTTTTTTCCCTGAAATCCGAAATTCAAAGGATAGGAAAATAGATTAAAGTACGTAAGATTATTGATGGCATCTACTCTTATTCGGGGTGCATATGCGGGGTGAACCGATTTTTACCTGATGGCATCTACTCTTATTCAGTGAATTTAATACTCTTATTCGTAATTCAAAGCATAATAGAAGTGCATATGCGAGGTGAACTGATTGATTACTAACACTCTTATTCGGTGCTCTTTATCAGAACTGAATTACGAATAATCACTGAATAATCAACAGATATCATGGCAACGTACGATTATGAAAATAGGCTACGGATTATTTAGGGACGACCCTCACAATAGTTCCAATTTAGTTTTGATTTGTTTATGCGATTTTGTTGTATTATATTATGACGGTTTATTGTCGTGTTTGTAGCTTAGTTTTTGTGTACTAGATAATACCATCTAGTAAGTTATGAAAACATTAGCATCAAAATTTTGATTACTCATTCATTTGGCATGTAATTACTTAGCAGCTAATCAAAACAACTGAAAAATGGTTTCCCCATCAGCCACAATATCATCTAGTTTGATTAGCTCATTCATAGCAGCTCAATTACACTCATAACTTGGGTTTCTGCCACTCTCCCCCCTTTCAATATCACTAATTCAAGATCAATTTAATATTTCATTTCACGTAAGTACTGTATGTATGGTCCAAGTACATTAGTACTGTATGTACTTTTCCATATAGGTTGCTATGTTAAATGAAACATAAGGTTTTATCCGTAGGCTAGTCAAAATAAATTGAAATATTTATCAAACAATTAAACTAAATTTTGTGGTGTTTAATTTTTGTGATGTCAAAGTCTCATGTTTTCAAACTATTCACGACCTATAAATGATACGAAGTATAATTAATTAATAACGGATTAATATTGTTTTCTAAAGTTGAAAATATAGTAGCTACCAAGATTGTCGATTAGCGAGTTCAAAAGCTTCTCATATAAAAGTCACGAGAACAATAATTTGTTCATATACTACTGGGATTCAAATTAATGATGTATGTTAGACCGTTTCTTAAATTCATTTGATGACTCTATCGACTCAATCCTCGAATAGTTTCACCAATACTTAGACAAATTGCCTAACCTAAATATTTAGCTTAACATATATACTTACAAGAAGCTTCCTAGTGTAAACAATTTCATCTATATGTACAATACACAACATTAGAAAAAATAAACAATTTCTTTCAGCTGATTTGCTTGTGGTAATGCTCATATAGTTAATTATATCTTTCTTTTAAAACTATGCTCATTGATTTTTCGTTCAACAAGTTTATGTGTTATCTTATCAGGATCATGGACAATAGAAATCGCAAATGGATTGCTAGTGATAATCGGTATGAGTATTTAAGTGGGGTAATGGATTTTTTGAATTTCGCCTTTAGAGATAAGGACGAGGCGGTCCCTTGTCCTTGTACCAAATGTTTGAATCGTCTTAATCTAGATAAAGTGCATATGTATGACCACCTTGTCATAAATAAAATGATGGTAGATTATGACGTTTGGTATTGTCATGTTGAATCATTATCCTCTAAAGTTTTAGAAATGAACACAAATACTAATGATGAACCTGACAATAATAATATGAATGTCGATGGTGGAGGTAACGAGGATACCTTGAGATTATTATCTGACATTAGAAAAGCTTCTAACTTGACTCGAAATATTGTTGAAGAAAGTGACGGTGTTCAAGAAAGTATAAACACAATCATTGCTAATCATGATGGGTTAGATAGACCTAATATTGTTGCTGCTGAGGCTGAAATAGAAAAATACCATATGTTTGTCAAAGCTGTTGACATGGACCTTTATCCCGGGTGTAAGAACTTTAATCTATTATCTTTTTTGCTACAATTATACAACGGTAAGTGTAGATTTGGTTGGTCGAATGCTTCTTTCGATTTCTTTATTAAGCTACTTAAAGAAGCTTTTCCCGAGGGCGAAAATTTACCTAATTCTTTCCATGGTTGTAAAAAGATTTTCGATGGATTAGGCTTATCGTATGTAAATATTGATGCGTGTCCAAATGATTGTATGTTATTTTGGAAAGAGCATTCAGAATCACAAGAGTGTGAAAAGTGTCACGCTTCTAGATGGAAGGTGGATCCGAATAAAAATGATGATTCTACAACAATTCAAAAAAAATAAAAAATAAAATCCATCAAAAGTATTACGATACTTTCCCTTAGGACCAAGGCTTCAAAGGCTTTATATGTCATCGGAATTAGAAAATGAAAAGAAATTGCATGCCATGGAACGTACAAAGGATGGCATCCTAAGGCATCCTGCTGATGCAGAGGCTTGGAGTAGTTTTGACAATAGATACCCACAGTTTGCCCTTGAGACTCGTAATGTCAGGTTAGGGCTAGCAAGTGACGGTTTTAATCCGTTTGGTAGAATGGATAGAACTCATAGCATTTGGCTAGTAATTTGAATACCTTACAATTTACCTCCATGGTTATGCATGAAGAAGGAGAACTTCATTTTGTCATCGATCATTCCTGGTCCAAAATCACCTGGAAATAATATTGATGTCTACTTGCAACCTCTTGTAGAAGAATTGACTGACTTGTGGGATAATGGAATACCTACATTTGATTCCTCAGCTCAAGAGGTTTTTCAAATGCGTGCATCATTGTGTTGGACAATTAATGATTATCCTGCTTTAGGAAACTTGTCTGGTTGGAACATACACGGTAAGTTTGGGTGTCTTTCATGCAATACGAGTTATTGCGCAAAGAGGTGAAAGTATGGTCATAAATTTTCTTACATGGATCACCAACGATTTCTTGCTGATCTTACAAAACTCAAGCCACCCTCAGGATCTGAATTGTTAGAGCAACTTAGAGATATTAATTTTTCTTTAGGGAAACTTAGTGATCCACCTACTGGGGTGGTTGATGGTACATGGAAAAAGAAGAGTATATTTTTCAAACTTATTGGGAGTTTAATTTAGTCCGACATAATCTTGATGTCATGCATATCGAAAAAAATGTATGTGACAACATCATAAACACACTCTTGAATGTTCACAACAAATCAAAAGACAATTTAAAAGCTAGAAAGGACCTTAAAGTTCTTGGAATTAGGAAGAAATTATGGCCACAATCGCGAGGGAGGAGAACATTCATGCCACCAGCTCCTTATTGCTTGGCTAAAGAGGGTAAGAAGAGATTTTTACAGGTTTTGCAAAAAGTGAAATTTCCTGATGGGTATGCTTCTAACATATCTCGATGCATCCATAAGAATAACACTTTGTGTGGACTTAAAAGTCATGATTGCCTTGTCCTTATGCAATGTTTTCTCCCGGTTGCTCTGAGGGGAAATCTAGATGACAAAGTTACATCTACTTTAACTGAACTATGCACCATATTTAGAGTCCTTTGTGGAAAAACACTTATCCATGAGCTTGATCGAATTGAAGAAAAGGTTGCTAAAATCCTTTGTTCTTTGGAGAAAATATTTTTGCCTTCATTTTTCACGGTTAGTGTTCACCTAGTTGTTCACCTAATTCATGAAGCTAGAGTAAGCGAGCCAGTGAACTATCGTTGGATGTATCCGAAAGAGAGGTAACTTTTTTTTAAAAAAAAATTATTTTTATTTTCATTTTAACCAAATGAGGATTTTTTGTCATATTATTTTAGGTACTTAAAAACCTTGAAGTCTTATGTTCGAAATCAGGCACGACCAGAAGGTTCTATTGCAAAGGCTTACCTTGCTGACGAGTGTCTCACCTTTTGTTCAAGATATCTGAAAGGAGTAGAGTCAAGAAGTTGTCCACGTAACACTGCTGATAACATGGTAGATAACACCGATGAAAAGGAGTCGTGTTTGTTTCCTTCTGAAGGGAGACGATATGGAAGTGTACTTGGATTTAGAATGGAAGACATAATGTGGACGCAAGAACATCGTTATGTGTTGTTCAATTGCGATGATACAAACCTTAGCTCTTTAAAGAAGTAAGCAAATTTTCTTAAACCATGATTATCCGTGATATGATTTATATGAACTATATTTTTCACATGTTAGGGATCATATGGCCCACATTAGTAGAATGAATCGTCGAAGGCGACCAACACAACATGAGAAAGAGAAGCTTCATAGTGAAGGCTTTAGTGATTGGCTGAGGAATTATGTATGAAACCTAAACCAAATATTAATTTAAACATATATCTAACTTTATTAATCAGATAACTTAACGTGTTATGTTTGTTTGGTAGGTTAACGATACTGACAGTGGGGCAGATCATCGACTTACTAGTCGCATTAAGACACTTGCAAGAGGCCCAAATTTTATTGCAAGAAGATTTCATGCATTCGATGTAAAAAATGGATTTAGGTTTAGAAGTAAAGGATATGAGCAAGATATGACAACTCAAAACAGTGGGATAATGGTTGTTGCAAAAACACAGAGTTATGCTAGCTCTAGTGACTCACGTCCAATGCTTGGAGATGTGACTTACTTTGGTCGTATTATTGACATTGTTGAGTTGGATTATTGTGGAGATTTTAAGGTTGATGGCATGTGATTGGGTTGATGTAGTAAGTGAAAGAGGCATAAAAAGAGACAAATTAGGTTGCACATTAGTTAACTTTTAGCATCTCATACACACCGGAGGTCGCCTAAGTGATGATCCTTTTGTTTTTCCTTCTCAAGTTCAACAAGTTATTTTTGTTGAAGATGATATAGAGCCACAATGGTGCATTCCGATTCCCATGAAACGTAGGGATACATTTGACACAGGGGAGGATGACCATCAAGATGTTGGATTGTTTATGAATAATGATTCTGAAATGGTTGACTTAGAAGCTGATTTAGATGTAGAAATGGATGAGTCTTCAACATCTAACTTTGAAGGATTATATGTAAATGAGGACCAAATTGGAGACGAAGATGATGAAGAAGATAATGATCTTAGTTACATGATCATCAAGTTGAAGACAAAAGTTTATTTATTTATGATGATTTTGAACTATATGGATCCATTTTATTGTATGCTATATTCATGAACTTCTTATTAAAAAATGATATTAATTAAATGATTGATTAAATAATTTTACATTTGAGTAAGATACATAGGTAAGCGTTGAAGTGACCGCAATTTGTTGTCACTGATAAGTTGCATTGAGGTTTATCTATGTTTTTTGTTTTTTGTTTTTTTTTGTTTTGTCTTCACTTTGACATACAGTGAAGGTAATGTTCTGCTTCTTCCTTATACATGTTTATGTTGCGCTTGGCTTATTTTATTTTATTTATGTATTTCTACTTTTTCAAGTGATCTTTTTAGTGTAAGCTAATTAGTTCTCATGATGTTATTCTTGTATTTGATTTATTTTATAGCTTCAATGGTGACAAGACGGCCTCGTATCGTTAATGTCAGAAGTGATGGCAGTGAGGTTACACCTGTTAATCCCCTCCAACCACTTGATTCTAATCAAGTTCATGAAGATCGAGCTTCCCAGCCTCGTGACAACTTTGATAGTGATGACTTCTTCATACACAATACGTCTTTACCGATGAAAATTTTGAAAGTAAGATATCTCTTTATGATGTGTACAGTTGTTATATTGGTGTGAATGTGATATTGTTGGTAACTTCAATAATTTTCACTTTTCTATAGGGCATTCTAAGTCTACATCTACTAAGCGTAGAGGACCAACTTTGATCGCCAATGTTTGGAATTTACCTAAGAACAAAAGAATAAAGGTTAGCTGGAATAACGCTTGGCAGCCAGTTGGAGGTGAAGTATCCCACCTTGCTCATTTCATTGGTATAATAGCAAGAAACCCAGCCTTATGCTCGTTGAGTTATCCTCCTGATTGGAGACTAGTTCCAGAAGATCAAAAGAACGAGCTTCTTCAAATTGTGAAGGTGATTCTTATGAATAAGAAGTAAACAAACTTACTACTTATTTATGATATATATTTGTCATACTATATTGTTATTATTGTTTCAAATTGTACAGTCAAAGTTTATTATTCCAAATTCTTTAGCTGCGAAGTATGTGTTGCAATCAATGGGAAGAAAATGGAATAAATTCAAAGCCGAACTTAAAAATGAGTACTATGAACCAAACAAGAGAAATGTAAGCAAAGTTTTGAATGCTAAACCAGATAATGTGCCACGAGATCAATGGATTTCATTAGTTACTTATTGGAGTTCACCAAAAGTGAAGGTATGGTGTGCACATGTATAGGCTCTTATTTTTACACTTTAGCTTCTGTATTATTGTTCAAGATCAGTCAATGTACTACTTGAGAGTAGTTCTTTCTTCTTATCATTTTTTTTGTAATTATTGCTATTGTCTGATATGCTACGGATGTGGACAGGAGCGCTCTATTAAAAATAGACAGAGTCGTGAGTCTCAAGTTATGACACACACTGCTGGATCAAAAAGTTTTGCGCGAGTTATTGAAGAACAGGTGTGTAATTTTTTAACGGACGCAATTTATTAACTTAGAGCTTATATGTTCAAAGTCGTGCTATATTTTTTGGACAGACTATTGATGGAGTACCACCATCCCGTGCTCATGTGTTCTTGGAGACTCATAAGGACCAAAAAACTGATCCTGCTCCAACGAATGAAAAATCAAGGCAAGCGGTGGTGAGAATCATGTTCAACTTTTATTTAATTGTTCATATATTGATTTGAATTTTTTTTGATAGACTTATTATGTGAATTTCACATGGAGGTGTATTTTCTTTGTTGCTTTTAGGAAATGATCAATGCGAAATTAAATGATTTTCCAAATAATAAAGAAGTCACAAATGGAGTTGTTGCTTGGCATGGAGATATATACTCGCAGGTAATTAATGAGATTATAGGTCCTGAGAGAAGAGGACGAGTCCGCGGGCTTGGTAGAGGTCCATCGTCTATTTCATCTACGACATGCTATGGTAACAAAGAAGGTTTGGATAACGATCATGTGTTATGTAACGAAAAAATTCAATTTTTGGAGTGTGAGCTCAAGAAGGTGAATGATAAATGTGTTAAGATACAAGAAGAAAATTTAGAAGTGCAAAAGAAAATGCAAGATGAGTTAACCATGCTCAAGATGCTTTTATTTGGTAGAGATGTCCTTAATAATCCTCATACGTAGCCGCAACAATCGCTTTTGGTTTTTTTGGGATGACTACCCATTTCCACTTAGCTATTTTGATAGAGATATAACTATAGAAATTTTGGTATTTGGATTGTACCTATTTACGTTTTTGTTATCCTTTGATTAAGATTTAACGAATTGGGTTTATACCCATATAAGCTATTGTAATGGTCACTTGACAGCTACGAATTCTATTATCAATATTATAAAATCAGTTATTTTATATGTTTGTCCTTTTTTTTAAATTAGTTACTTTTAATATATCTTTTTAATTAAAACAATATTATTAGAAATGAAAAAAAAAACCGTCAAAATTGGAAATACATGCTTACCAATTAAAAAACAAATGAAATAAATAAAATAAATAGCAAAATTTTGAATTATGAAAAGTCTATAGTGGGGTTTATATAAGGCTTTACCAGAATTTGTAATAAATGCCACAATGACTTCTCCCTACATTGAATCTAATAGCAAATGATTAAATGCTGCAAACACTTTGCGTGGCATTTATATATGCCACCTAATAACAAAATAAATGCAGCTAAAGATGTGATCTCTTGTAATGCTAGGCTAGAGACAGCTCGAAATTTTGAGGATTCAAGCTCCATAGGATACCCCTAACTATTAGGACCAGACATGGAAACCAGATCCCGCATTATCAAAACCTATCCTGATCGAAGTTCGAGCCATTTTTACTCGACTTTCCTCTTGCACAACAACACAACACGAAATAACAAAATTCACCTGAGACCAAAACTCATCAAATCCCCGAGAGCAAAACTCATCAAATCCCCGAGAGCAAAACTAATCAAATCCCCGAGAGCAAAACTCATCAAATCCCCGAGAGCAAAACTCAACAAATCCCCGAGAGCAAAACTCGTCAAATCCCATCCCAATTCTTCTCATCCAAACCAATTACCAGCCCCGAACACGGGAACGCAACTTGCAGTCGGCATAGAACATGCCCAAATAGTTCACACCACCCCTGGGGGCTACCCCGGAGAACGCTCACAGTCACAGGATCAATATCCTAACCATTCTAGCCCTTTGATCAAGACATCACTGGGAATGCACCTAGCCTACACCATCGATATGGCTAGTTACATACAAAGTCCTATTAGACTAGGCACCATAATATATCTTCCAATCCACTAAACTACGGCACAGTTTGATTTCCCTACACGTGAATACGTAGGTAGCCTTTCAACAGAGACACAACCACCCACATTGACACACATTCAAAAAGCACCATTATTCCGGTCACGACACTGTCATGTTCTCAGCAGCAAGCTTTGTCATCCTGGGGGCTTCTTTTAGACAGAAGACCTCCATCCACTCACAAAATCCAAATATTTTCAAAAATCTAGCCACCTTTCTATAGTGTGTCCTAGTACTCGGCTCAGTTAAAGACGAAAATTTGTCTGGATTTGAAGCAACACCCACTTTGGGAATGTAACCCAAAATCAAAAAAAAAAAAAAAGAAAATTCAAAAGAGCACCAGTCTACAGCACTGCTATTACTGAGTCCTGTCATTACAGAGTGCATATCTTTCCCATTTCGAGGATTCGACCGTGTTGCCACTCACCTAGGCTACGGAATAGCGTAGCTTAAGAGTCTTGTCATCTTAGGTGGCCCAACCCTTTTGAGAGTCCAAGTCGTGTCTGTCAACTCGTCCTGTCACGTTCAGAGTCGAGTCTGTCGGTAGGCCTCTCTCTTCAAATTCCCGCTTTAAAATTTGCAAAACTTAGCCATTTGAGAAAATCCTTTTCGACAAGGTCAAATTTTGGTCTATTTAAAACGCAAATTTCTTTTCTACCCCTTTCCATTTTGAAAACCTAGCACGTGAGTGCTCTCAGGATTTCGATTTCAAAAACTAAGCAAAAATTACTATTCCCCAGCGCGAGTCATATTTTTACCTACGTGTTGCATGCAAAAATTTTTGTAACTGGTACAGGTACACTCAAGGCTTCAGAGGCAAACCCGCACAACTCATATAACTTCCCAGCGGAAAGCCCTAGGCGGCATTTTCCCCGAAATGGCACGAGATGGGCCCACATATAGGCGCACCCAGGACTTATGCGACAAGTCCAAATTCCCCACAGAGTTATTATCATCAGCTCAGGTATGACTTCTATCATATGGCTGGCGAGCCCTTCACGCAAGTCCAATGGACTATAAGCGACCCGACCGGAAGTCTGCCAGGTCTTAATCCTCGATTGGCTTGGTAGCTACACTGACTTTCGCCTTGTCCAAGCCTCAGTCAAAGTAGGGGCTCTGTAGACACCCACGTTTTGACCGCAAGGTGTCTATAGCAGTTTCCAAAAAACACCCGATGATGATCGAACGCAAACGTGCTTCTACGCGCTAGGATATGGGCTCGAAACCATTGACTGCTGGCTAAGGCCCTTTACGGAGTACAAATCTCACAAAACCAACCTCAAATCCAGGCTCAGTGGGTCGTTTCCAATAAAATGAGACTAATTTGGGTCAAAACCGACCCCGGAAATAAAACGACTTTTAGCGATTGGCTCAAACCCCGGTCAAAGCCGTTCCGAGACACAAAAAACAGCCATTCAAATGTCATATGTCCAACCCAAATATAAAACCCACAAAATATCCAACCCGAGGTCCAAACAACCCGGACCTCTCGTACCAGCTGACCCACTCGATCGAGTGCTCAGCCCACTCGATCGAGTGGGCCCTCATTCAAGCCCGACTGCGTTGCTTTGGGGCACTCGATCGAGTCAGAGGTATACTCGGTCGAGTAACCCTAGACGGGGGTGCATAGCTTGGCCTATATATACACCCTTATGAGCACACATCAACATCTTTTTTTTACACACATCTTTTTCCATCTTAATAAAAACTCTAATTCAACCCTAATTCAACCCTAATTATCAAACCTAATCCTACACTCAAACCCTAACCCTAGCGACTAGGAATCCAAACCCTAAACCACCATAACTTAATCTACGTAAACCTCGAACTCCGCTGCCTAGGCCACGATCAAGCGAGTCCTATCCGAGACAAGAACATGTAGGTTGAGGGTGCAAAACCCCTTCTCCTTACTCTCTCGTCATCTTCATCTTCTTTTCCGTTTTTTTAATTTTATTGTCGCATCTATAATATCGATAATATAACTAGTATAAAATACTAAAATACTCGTTGTAGACACCCGCATTTTGACTGCCAGGTGTCTATGGTAGTTTCCCAAAAAACACCCGATGATGATCGGACGCTAACGTATTTCTACGCGCTCTGATATGGGCTCAAATCCTTTAGTTGCTGGCTAAAGCACTTATGGAGTACACATCTCACAAAACAGACCTCAAATCCAGGCCCAGTGGACCGTTTCGAGTCAAACAAGACTAATTTGGGCCAAAACCGACACCGGAAATAAAACCAACTTTTTTACGATTGGGTCAACCCTGGTCAAAGCCGTTTCCGAGACATACATAAGAACCATTCACAACATCAAAAGTCCAATTCAAACACAAAACCCATCAAAAACCCAAGTCACGGTCCAAAGCAATGGACCCGCGCGACCCAGCTGGGCCACTCGGTCGAGTGCCCCACCCACTCGATCGAGTGGGCCTGTTTCAAGCCCGACTGCTGGCACAACGGGCCACTCGACCGAGTCAGCTGGTTAATCGGTCGAGTAACCCTAGCCGGGTGCCTAGGCTTTGCTTATATAAGCCACCCCATGCAACATCAATCACAACAACTTTTTGGCAGCCCTAATTCTACCCTAATCAAACCCTACTCTACACCGAGCAAACCCTAGCCCTTGCCTAGGAATCGAAACCCTAAACCTAGCTTTAGGAATTCAACACCCTAACCACCACAACTCACCCTACATATCTCGAAACTTCTGTGCAAGCCGTCACTACGAGTCCATACCGAGCATAAGAAACATGTAGGTTGAGGGTGCCAATTCCCGTTCTTCCCTTCTTCTCTTCCTCTCGTTTTTTTCTCTTCTTTTTGTTTTTTTATTTATTTATCGCATCTGTAATATCACTAATATCACTAGTATTATAAAACATTAAAATACACGTGAATTTGTGTCGAGCGTGAGTGATGGTGGGATAAGAAAACCCGAATATACAAGTGTACTGCACACAGCATTGCCGGTCGCTTATCCCATCACCCCGATCGCTTGATTATTGAAACGGGTCAACCTAAACAATAATTCGATTATTTTCGTTTGCATCGCATATTCTAAAATCGATTTTCCAAAACAAGTATTTTATTTAATAAGGGTCGAAACCCGTTGACGCGGATCCGACATCACGATCTCTAGGGATTTATTTCGATGTTGGAAAAGCCGAGGGAATCAAGTCTTTCAATTCTAGAATAGTGTCAATCTCGTAGATTCGATACTAATTCCATAATCAGACGTCGAATCTAACGATCTAGTCATACAAATTAGCTAATGCGGTTTCTATTGATGCTAAGATAATTGTCATTCGATTCATTAGAATTACGACATTATCAAACGCGGAGGAAATCTACCCATATCGCGATAGTTAATTCAAGCGACTCAAAGCAATTTCTTTTTATCTTCACTCTAAGTATTCCATATCGATTCAGTAATTGAATATGGAATACAACGAGTATGTAATTTTAGAATTGAGTATAAATTCCACAATATTTATGCCCAATTCATCGAATTATCAAAAATCAAAAACAATCTCGCAATCAACAAAATTGCAAACGACCTGGTTCGTACAGGTGCCACTCGACGGAGTGCCTAGGCCACTCGATCGAGTGACATCACAAAAATCGAGCAGAATGCTCTTTCGACCTCCTCTCGGTCGAGTCTCATAGTGACTCGATCGAGTGGCAACGTACTCGACCGAGTTGGTCAATAACTCGATCGAGTAAGGTCCATAATACGAAACAAAATGCTCCCATGACAGCCACTCGGTCTAGTTTCGTCATAACTCGATCGAGTGGGCCTGTACTCGACCGAGTTCCCTCGTAACTCGGTCGAGTGCCGTCAAATAATCTGGACAGACCACTTTTCAGAGGTCCACTCGGTCGAGTCCCTCAATGACTCGGTCGAGTGGCCCTGTACTCGACCGAGTTCCCTCGTAACTCGGTCGAGTGCCGTCAAATAATCTGGCCAGACCACTTTTCAGAGGTCCACTCGGTCGAGTCCCTCAATGACTCGATCGAGTGGGCCTGTACTCGACCGAGTTCCCTCATAACTCGGTCGAGTGCCGTCAAATAATCTGGACAGACCACTTTTCAGAGGTCCACTCGGTCGAGTCCCTCAATGACTCGGTCGAGTGGCCCTTTATCACGTTAAACCGTGAGTCCTACAATAGCATTCGAGTCTCGTTAACCGTCTTTTATGACTTAGGTCAACACGTGCCTAATTAATCACGTGAAACATCTTTTTCAAAACCATGCATCAACTCATTTGCATCATTCTATACAATTCAATATTCGCGCAAACCGTTATTACCGTTATATCGTTACTAACGCGTTTATTGTTTCTCTTGTCAATTTTGGTTGTTTATTTTATTGTACTAAAATTAACCCACATTCTAAAATTCAACTTTGACGTTAGAATTAATTGCATTAAATCGAGATAGAAACCCTTTCAATTACATTCACATGCTTAGGGAAAATAATCTTTGCATATCATTTTTCCATCTAACTAACGCGCGTATTCAAAAGTCAATCGATATCCTAGTAGAGGCCGCTAATGTGCGGGCGGGGTTCGATGTCCTTCGTGGGCTTCCCAACACGTGCCCTCACCCCTTACTCAGAACCTCGGTTTCCGGATGCCCGAAACCGTTGGCGCACGAGAGTCATTCAATACACGATAACCGATAATGTCGGTATCGGTATCAAATGCTAAGGGACGAACCCAATAAACTCTAACATCGGAAATGGGCCGTATTTTGTACACGGCCCACTATGACGTAGAGTGGGTTCGAATGGGCCCGAACTCCCACAAAGTTCGGTGGCGACTCCACTTCGATTCAAATTTCCATTCGATCCGTTTTCATATGGAGATTCATTCGCCTCCCGAAACCCGCGGGTGGCCGCGTCGGGGTGGACCTATGTCATGTCCACAATTTGGCGACTCCGCTGGGGATTAATTGATGCGCGACTTACCATCGGCATCCTCAGGGTGAGACTCGAATAGAAATCGTTTGACTAGTACAATGCGCGTTTTGTTTTACGGTTCATGCATAACCCATATTTTCACGGGCCGGTGACCGACGTCCCACTATACCATTGATGTACTCCAATATGGATATGTCAAAAGGTGTCCATAGTCGATTCGAGTGGGTTACGCGGCATATTCTAAGCTCAACTCGACTTAGAGAGTCCGTCCCGATCAACGTCTAGACTATGTACACTGGTATAGACCCTCTTAGACCGACCGAGACTTAGTGTAGAGCATACATGGCGTCGTTATAATGCTTGTGTGACTACGTGCTATTTGGTTTCCGTGTCGTTTTCAAGAACCGTCAACTTTTCAAAAAATGTATCTTTTTCAAGATATTCAATTTTTCAAAACCCGGGTCGCATGCCGAATTTAGGACTTATGATTTTACTCAAAATAGCCTATTTTCTAGACGGTATGCTGCCCAATTCAAAACTCGAAAACGTTTTCGAACTTTCAAAAACCGAGGCCCGATGCACTCTCCGATTTTCTCGAAAAATTGGGCCTTTCACCGAGTTTTCTCGGATCTTCAAAAACAATCAATTTTCAAAACTTTCCTTTTCTTAGGACTTCCCGTATTTAGCAGTGTCGGGTCATGTCGTAAGTTGTCGAGGTCTTTAGCGTCGAAACTCTGTCGATCTTACATCACGGGTTTCTTCCCCATTCCAGTCTGCCTTATTAGACTAAGGCAAGGCCCACCAACGTAGAACAAACCCCTACAAAGGAGGGCCCGTTTACACAATCAAGTCCAAAGTCTGAGAAATATCTCACGTGGACCTTCCTTCGAACAGGACTCGGCCCACATAGCCGAATCCTAAGGAAGGCCCACCTTTCACAAGTCACCCGTCTAGGTGTCTTTCCGAGTCAACCTTTTACAAGGCATAGCCCTATGACAAAAGGTTTGTGGTCCTTACGTCTAAGGGTCATTCGTCCAACATTCGAGTATTAACAAAATCTTCAATCCCACTCGGGGGCTACCCTTTAGTAGGGCGATCAATCTCGGTTGCCCTAAGGGTCATGTCTTACACGTGTCTCACGTATCCCACTTTCGAGTCACTTAAGATGCCACGCCATCTAAGTCCTTAGTCTCACATTGGGGGCTATTCTCCGACGGAGTGATGAATCACAGTCACTCCGAGAATCGTACCCTACACATTTGTCTTAGGGGAGTCTAACCCGAGTCAAACCGGAGTCGTCTCTCCTCCCGCGCTATTTCATACGCCTTGGTGAATTTGAGTTCCGAAGCAACTTTATTGATTACGCGGTATTCTTACAGACATGCCACCGCAAACCAGACATCAAAAGATGCAAGGAACTTTGGACGAACTGAAGGCCGCGCTGGCCAAGATGGAAACTCAATTGACTACCATCCAGACTGACCAAGCGACCTTGGCCACCCGTCTAAGTGCCGTGGAGAAAGGGACTCCTGTTGCTGGATCTGAGCCCACTGGGCCCATAGCTGAACTAATCAGCGTTGTTCGCAAACTTGAAGAGCAGGTCCATTTGTCAACAAATAACTTGATCCACACGGAAAATGCCCGTGCCTATTCACCCCTGAATGATGAACTGCCCGACAACTTCGACCTTACCGGCATACCAATGTTTGAGGGTATCGAAGACCCAGTCCACCACATCCGGGCTTTCAAAGAATTTATGGCTGTCAAGGGGGTGAAGTCCACCATGTTCAGACACTTGTTCGCTTCTTCCCTCGAAAAGCACTCCAAAGCCTGGTACTACAGGCTCGATTCCAAGAAATACCCGACTTGGGAGACATGGCAACAGAGTTAGCTCGGAATTATGCTGATAATACCGAGATCCAGACTACAATGCGTACTCTGGAAGTGATGGCCCAAGAGCCCAAAGAAGGGTTCACTAAATATCTTCAAAGATGGAGGGCCGAGAGTGTAAAGTTGGTAGACAAGCCCAACGAGAAGACACTAGTGGAGGCGTTCATCAACAACCTCCTACCTTCTTACCGCGTCCATCTAAGGTATGTCGGCATTTCAAACTTTGCCGTGCTTACCGAAATGGGCATTAGAATTGAAGACGATCTTCGACATAATGAAGATCTAGGTGAAGCTTCTACTGAAGACTATACTAGACATCAACTCGAGTCTGTAGAAGCCGACGACTAATGACAACATCATCCGAGAGTCCGGATCTGATTTAAGTCCGAGTCTGAGTCCGAGTCTAGGATGTGTTATTCCCTCCAAAGTCAAAGTCAAAGTCAGAGTCAGAGTCAGAGTCAATTGTATTCTGTCCCCTTTTCAAAATTCATTAAAATCAAGCTTTCAATATTCTATTTCTCATATCTACTTTCCTTATGTGTTTCCGAGAACATGATAAACACTATCATACACTGTGAGCACACGCACGTGACTATTATAGGCACATCTATAATGACTGCAGGAAACCGAGCCCGTGTTTTCCTTTTACCTATTCCATGTCTGGTATAGAAAGCCACATTACAACCCGTAGCAGGAGCATGTCGAATCCTATGACAAATCTGGGTAGTCTTCTAGTTTGGGTTTAAGACGGGAGGCAAGCCTATTTCCCAAAATAAACACCCATCCAATAAGATCAACCAACCCCTACCTTTGGTGTTAGTCTGACCAACAAAAAAAACTGGACGAAAAAATTCAAAAAACCCATGACCGGGGCTGAGAGGTCAACCAACATTCAAAAAACCCATGAACGGGGCTGAGAGGTCAACCAACATTCAAAAAACCCATGACTGGGGCTGAGAGGTCAACCAAAATTCAAAAAACCCATGACCGGGGCTGAGAGGTCAACCAAAATTCAAAAAACCCATGACCGAGGCTGAGAGGTCAACCAACATTCAAAAAACCCATGACCGGGGCTAAGAGGTCAACCAGAAAAGATTCAAAAAACCCATGACCGGGGCTAAGAGGTCAATCAAAAAATATCAAATACTCATGACTGTGGTCAACGGTCAACTCAAGTGAAAATCCTTTGACCGGGGTACGGTCAAATTCAAAATTATCAATACCATCCAATAGGGGAGTAACAATCAAGCTGGTTAGCTAACACCACACTCAGCCTTCCCACATTACAACCCTCAAGACCTCCTCGAGACCTAGGCTAGAGACAACCCGGAATTTTGAGGATTCAAGCTCCATAGGATACCCCTAACCATTAGGGCCAGACATGGAAACCAGATCCCGCATTATCAAACCAGCCCAATCGAAGTTCGAGCCATCATTACTCGACTTCCCCCTTTCCTACCACAATACAATACCTTACCCTCGAAGCCTCAGCTCCACAAAATCGAGCTCCGGATTTTGAATCATCAAAGCCACTTACAACCTAGCTCCACATTTCCAAAATTATCCGAGCCAATTACCAACCCCAAACACGGAAATGCAACTTGCAGTCGGCATAGAACATGCCCAAATAGTTCACACCACCTCTAGGGGCTACCCCGAAGAACGCTCACAGGCACAGGATCAATATCCTAACCATTCTAGCCCTTTGATCAAGATATCATTGGGAATGCACCTAGCCTACACCGTCAATATGGCTAGTCACACACAAAGTCCTATTAGACTAGGCACCATAATATATCTTCCAATCCACTGAACTATGGCATGGTTTGATTTCACTACACGTCAATACGTAGGCGGCCTTTTAAAAGAGGCACAACCACCCACATTGACACACATTCAAAAAGCACCATTATTCCGGTCACGACACTGTCATGTTCTCAGCAGCAAGCTTTGTCATCCTTGGGGCTTCTATTAGACAGAAGTTCTCCATCCACTCACATAATCCAAATATTTTCAAAAATTAGCCTCCTTTCAACAGTGTGTCCTAGTACTTGGCTCAGTCGAAGACGAGAATCTGTCAGGACTCGAAGCAATACCCATTTTGGAGTGTACCCTAAAATCGGAAATCCAGAAGGGCACCAGACTAAAACAGTCTCATTACAGACTACTGCAATTCTCCTATAACAGATCGTTCGCATTTCGACTTCGACCATGTTGCCACTCGCCTAGACTACGGAATAGCGCAACTCAAGAGTCTTGTTAGGTGGCCCACCCCCCTACCGAGTCACGGTCCAACCCCTCAAGAGTCCAATCGTGTCTGTCAACTCGTCCGGTCACGTCCAGAGTCGAGTCTGTAGGTAGACCTCTCTCTTCAAATTCCTGCTTTGAAATTTGCAAAACTTAGCCATTTGAGAAAATCCTTTTCGACAAGGTCAAATTTCGGTCTATTTAAACTGCAAACTTCTTTGCTACCCCTTTCATTTTGAAAACCTAGCACGTGAGTTGCTTTCAGGATTTCGATTTCAAAGTTCAAAACTTTCAAAGAATTCAAAAATCTCAAAATTTCATAAATTCAAAAATTCAAAATTTTAAAATTCAAACTTTCAAAAATTCAAAAATCATTTTCCCCAGCGCGAGTCATTTTACTACCTACGTGTTGCATGCATTTTATGTGACTTATACATGTACGACTCAAACAGGGACGTGCAACCCACTATATCTCCTCAGCGGAAGCCAACGGCGGCATTTCACGGGATGGGCCTACATACAGGCGCACCCAGGACTTATGCGACAAGTCTAATTCCCCACGGACTTATCGTCATCAGCTCAGGTATGACTTCTAGCTTGTGGCTGGCGAGCCCTTCACGCGAGTCTAATGGACTATAAACGACCCGACCGGAAGTCCGCCAGGTTTCAATCCTCGATTGGCCTGGTGGCTACTCTGACTTTCGCCTTGTCCAAGCCTCAGTCAGAGTGGGGGCTCTGTAGACACCCGCATTTTGACTGCCAGGTGTCTATAGTAGTTTCCCAAAAAACGCCCAATGATGATCGGACGCTAATGTGTTTCTACGCGCTCGGATATGGGCTCAAATCCATTAGTTGCTGGCTAAAGCACTTATGGAGTACACATCTCACAAAACAGACCTTAAATCCAGGCCCAGTGGACCGTTCCGAGTCAAACAAGACTAATTTGGGCCAAAACCGACACCGGAAATAAAACCGACTTTTTTACGATTGGGTCAACCCTGTTCAAAGTCGTTTCCGAGACATACAAAACAGCCATTCACAACATCAAAAGTCCAATTCAAACACAAAACCCATCAAAAACCCAAGTCATGGTCCAAAGCAATGGACCCGCGCGACCCAGCTGGGCCACTCGGTCGAGTGCCCCACCCACTTGATCGAGTGGGCCTGTTTCAAGCCCGACTGCTGGCACAACAAGCCACTCGACCGAGTCAGCTGGTTACTCGGTCGAGTAACCCTAGCCGGGTGCCTAGGCTTTGCCTATATAAGCCACCCCATGCAACATCAATCACAACAACTTTTTGGCAACCCTAATTCTACCCTAATCAAACCCTACTCTACACCGAGCAAACCCTAGCCCTAGCCTAGGAATCGAAACCCTAAACCTAGCTTTAGGAATTCAACACCCTAACCACCACAACTCACCCTACATATCTCGAAACTCCCGTGCAAGCCGTCACTACGAGTCTATACCAAGTATAAGAAACATGTAGGTTGAGGGTGCCAATTCCCGTTCTTCCCTTCTTCTCTTCCTCTCGTCTTTTTTCTCTTATTTTTGTTTTTTTATTTATTTATCGCATCTGTAATATCGCTAATATCACTCGTATTATAAAATATTAAAATACTCGTGAATTTGTGTCGAGCGGGAGTGATGGTGGGATAAGAAAACCCGAATATACAAGTGTACTGCACACAGCGTTGCCGGTCGCTTATCCCATCACCCCGATCGCTTGATTATTGAAACGGGTCACCCTAAACAATAATTCGATTATTTTCGTTTGCATCACATATTCTAAAATCGATTTTCCAAAACAAGTATTTTATTTAATAAGGGTCGAAACCCGTTGACGCGGATCCGACATCACGATCCCTAGGGATTTATTTCGATGTTGGAAAAGCCGAGGGAATCAAGTCTTTCAATTCTAGCATAGTGTCAATCTCGTAGATTCGATACTAATTCCATAATTAGATGTCGAATCAAACGATCTAGTCATACAAATTAGCTAATGCGGTTTCTATTGATGCTAAGATAATTGTCATTCGATTCATTAGAATTACGACATTATCAAACTCGGAGGAAATCTACCCATATCGCGATAGTTAATTCAAGCGACTCAAAGCAATTTCTTTTTATCTTCACTCTAAGTATTCCATATCGATTCAGTAATCGAATATGGAATACAACGAGTATGTAATTTCAGAATTGAGTATAAATTCCACAATATTTATGCCCAATTCATCGAATTATCAAAAATCAAAAACAATCTCGCAATCAACAAAATTGCAAACGACCTGGTTCGTACAGGTGCCACTCGACCGAATGCCTAGGCCACTCGATCGAGTGACATCACAAAAATCGAGCAGAATGCTCTTTCGACCTCCACTCGGTCGAGTCTCATAGTGACTCGATCGAGTGGCAATGTACTCGACCGAGTTGGTCAATAACTCGATCGAGTAAGGTCCATAATACGAAATAAAATGCTCCCTTGACAGCCACTCGGTCTAGTTTCGTCATAACTCGATCGAGTGGGCCTGTACTCGACCGAGTTCCCTCGTAACTCGGTCGAGTGCCGTCAAATAATCTGGACAGACCACTTTTCAGAGGTCCACTCGGTCGAGTCCCTCAATGACTCGGTCGACTGGCCTTAATCACGTTAAACCGTGAGTCCTACAATAGCATTCGAGTCTCGTTAACCGTCTTTTATGACTTAGTTCAACACGTGCCTAATTAATCACGTGAAACATCTTTTTCAAAACCATGCATCAACTCATTTGCATCATTCTATACAATTCAATATTCGCGCAAACCGTTATTACCGTTATATCGTTACTAACGCGTTTATTGTTTCTCTTGTCAATTTTGGTTGTTTATTTTATTGTACTAAAATGAACCCACATGCTAAAATTCAACTTTGACGTTAGAATTAATTGCATTAAATCGACATAGAAACCCTTTCAATTACATTCACATGCTTAGGGAAAATAATCTTTGCATATCATTTTCCCGTCTAACTAACGCGCGTATTCAAAAGTCAATCGATATCCTAGTAGAGGCCGCTAATGTGCGGGCGGGGTTGGATGTCCTTCGTGGGCTTCCCAACACGTACCCTCACCCCTTACTCAGAACCTCGGTTTCCGGATGCCCGAAACCGTTGGCTCACGAGAGTCATTCAATACACGATAACAGATAATGTCGGTATCGGTATCAAATGCTAAGGGACGAACCCAATAAACTCTAACATCGGAAATGGGCCGTATTTTGTACACGGCCCACTACGACATAAAGAGGGTTCGAACGGGCCCGAACTCCCACAAAGTTCGCTGGCGACTCCACTTCGATTTAAATTTCCATTTGATCCGTTTTCATATGGAGATTCATTCGCCTCCCCAAACCCGCGTGTGGCCGCGTCAGGGTGGACCTATGTCATGTCCACACTCGTCAATTCGTGTCGAGCGTGAGTGATGACAGGATAAGGAAACCCGAATATACAAGGGTATTGCACCCAGCGTTGCCGGTCGCTTATCCCGACACCCCGATCGCTTGATTGTTGAGGCGAGTTAGCATCAACCATAATTTTCTTATTTTGTTCGCGTCGTCATAATCGCATATTTCATCGATGTCAAAACTATTTTCAAATCAAGCATCTTTTTTCTAATTAAGGTCGAAACCTGTTGACGCGGATCCGACATCACATAATCCATAGGGATTTATTACGATGTCGGGAAGCCGAGGGAATCAAATCGAGTCCGTTTTATTTAAAGTAATCGCAAAGCGTCGATCTATTAGATTTGGTACCAACTCAATAGTTGGATGTCGAATCTAAACGATTTAGTCAAACAACTTAACTAACACGATCTTCAGTGATGCTAAAATAGTTGTCACCTTATTCGATAGAATACGACACTATAAACGCGGAGAAGATCCATATCGTTTTAGTTAATTTAAACGACTTATATTATTTTCTTCAAGTTATCGCTCTAATATTCCATATCGATTCAATAATCGAATATGGGTATGACGAGTATCGAAGTCAAGAATCGAGTATAAATCCCACAATATTTATGCCCGATTCAAGAAACTCATCGAATATCAAAATCAAAAGGCAATTTCGAAATCGACAACAAATTGCAAAGCGAACCCTGGTTCGTACAGGGGGCGCTCGATCGAGTGCCTAGCCCACTCGGTCGAGTGGCACCCCAAAAACGAAACAGAATGCTATTTCGACAACCACTCGGTCGAGTCCCGCCATGACTCGATCGAGTGGCCGTGCACTCGGTCGAGTTCCCTCATAACTCGGTCGAGTGACGTCTCGAAATCCGGACAGAATCCTTTTCAGAGGTTCACTCGGTCGAGTCCCTCAAGGACTCGGTCGAGTGACCCTTTATCACGTCAAACCGCGAGTCCTATAGTGTCATTCAAGTCTTGTTATTACATTTTTTATGACTTAGGTCAACACGTGTCAAATCAATCACGTGAAACATCACTTTTTCAAACCCATGCATCATCTATGTTCATTCCATATTGCATCATTCTACAAACCGTTATTATCGTTATACCGTTACTAACAAGTTTGTTATTTTCTTGTTGATTTTCGTTGTTTATTTTATTGTACTAAAATGAACTCGCATGCTAAATTTAACTTCGACGTTAGAATTAGTTGCATTAAATCGACATAGAAACCCATTCAATTTTTTGCATGTCTAGGGAACATATTGTTTGCATAACATTTTCATCATTCAACTAACGCGCGTATTAGAAAGTCACTCGATATCTTAGTAGAGGCCGCTAATGTGTGGGCGGGGTTGGGTGTCCTTTGTGGGCTTCCCAACACGTACCCTCACCCTTTACTCAGAACCTCGGTTTTAGGATGCCCGAAACCGTTGGCGCACGAGAGTCATTCAATACACGGTATCCCATAATGTCGGTATCGGTATCAAATGCAAAGGGACGAGCCCAATAAACTCTGACATCGGAAATGGAACGTATTTTTTATACGGCCCACTACGACATAGAGTGGGTTCGAACGGGCCCGAACTCCCACAAAGTTCGGTGGCGACTCCACTTCGATTTAAATTTCAATTCGGTCCATTCTCATATGGAGATTCATTCGCCTCCCCAAACCCGCGCGTGACCGCGTCGGGGTGGACCTATGTCATGTCTACAAATTCTCATACGTCGTTATTATAATTAAGGGGCGATAATATTTCCTTAAAACAACCCCGTGATTTATCACGGGGTTTATACTAGTTTATAATATAGAATGATCACCGTATCTTATTTTAATTGTTTTAATTGTTTTGATGTGGAATAATTTTAAGTTCATAGCCTTATTAAGACCTTTTTTGAAACTCAAAATATTGTTGATTTTTTAAAAACTCAAAAGAGAGGGAGTATAATTTTTCGATATGAGATAATTTACTTAAGTTTATAAGCTTAAAGAGTTTTTTAAGACTCAAAAGATGTTGATTGATATCTAAGAACAAATAATTAGCTTAGTCTTATTTTATAATATAGAAATTCATCGTTTTATTATAATTTGTCGATGTGGGATAATTTAACTAAAATTAATTTTCTTATTTATAATATAGAATCATCACTGTACCTTATTTTAATTGTTTCGATGCGGGATAATTTTAAGTTTGTAATCTTATTAAGACCTTTTTTTAACTCAAAATATTATTGATTTATATTTAAAAACAATGATTACTCTTATTTAGTAGAAAATTATGATCTCATCATAATTTTTCGATGTGATCGAATTACTTAAGTTGGTTGATGTTTAAGGAAGAATTTTTATGTCTTAAGTGTATAGTCTTAAGAACGTTAATTAAGTGTATAATCTTAAGAACGTTTTTAAGACTAAAAAGATTTTTGTCTGATGAAACTTTATAATTTTTCGAATGTGGGATAGTTTTATAAGTTTTTTTATTGATATTTAAGAACGATGATTAGTCTTATTAATAATATAGAATTCAACAACTTATCATAATTTTTCGATGTGGGATAATTTATTTAAGTTTATAGTCTTCCATCACCTCATCATAATTTTTCGATGTGAGATAATTTACTTAAGATTATAGTCTTACAAACTCTTTTTAAAACTAAAAAAATACATCCTTACTTTTGATTATAATATAGAATTTCATCACTCCATAATTTTTCAATGTAAAATGATTTTAAGTTTGTAGTCTTATATATTAAAAGCTTTTTTAAGAGTTGAAAGTTTTTTTTGTCGATATTTAAAATTGAATGATTACTATTATTTATAATATAGAATTACATCACCCCATCATAATTTTTCGATGTGGGATAATTTAAATGTTTTTCTTGGTCGATATTTATTTAAAACCGAATGATTACTCTTCTTTATAATCGATATTTATTTAAAACCGAATGATTACTCTTCTTTATAATATAAAATTTCATCGCCTCATCTTGATATAGGATAATTACTGAAGAGTTGTAGTCTTAGGAACCCTTTTTGAGATTCAAAAGATATCGAAAAACGAATTATTACTCTTTATTTATAATATAGAATTTCATCATCATATTATAATTTGTCGATGTGGGATAATTTTAAAACTGTTATATGTAATATATTCATTACATAATGTGAAACAAATAATGTGAAATTTATACTTTAATGAAAGCATTTTTTACCACGAATATAATTATTTCATTTTAATAATTTATTTTACGATAATGTTTTTAAAAAATGAACTCTAAAGGTTTTTAACTAAGAATTGTAAAACATCCATTAATATGATAAATTAAATATATATTATAATAATTAAAATATTCTCTAGTTGATTTTCTTTTATTATTTATGATACTTTCCTAATTTGAGGTTTGATGAAACGGACCAATGAGATCGCTCGAAAAAAGCCTAATATATATATAGATAGATTTATGCTCGACTTGATTTTCGATACTCGTCATATTCGATACTTGATTATAGAATCAATCAAATATTTAGAGTGAATCTTAGAAAAGAGATAAGTCGTTTTAAATTGAACTAAGACAAAATATTTCCCTCCGCGTTGTAATGTCGTAATTAATCCTTTCGGACTATGTGACAATTATTTTGGCATCAACGGGTTCGTGCTAGCTTGATTTATTGACTAATTCTTTTAGACATAATATTCGACTGTGGAATCGATATCGCATCTTAAGAATAAACGTTTTATTTGTTTGATTAGAGCGAAGGTCGATTCCCTCTGCGTCACGACATCGTTATTAATCCTTGCGGATTATGTGATGTGCGATTTGCATCAACAAGTTTCGTTCTAACCTTGAAAAAAGGAATCGAATATGTTTAAGGAGGAATATTCACTATCCCATCATACCCTTGAGTGCTTAGGGTGGGGCTCCTCGAGAGGGCTCCACCACTGTTACAACTCGTAAAGGGATTAGAAGGGTCTTATACGATGTTCATCCTTAAACATATTCGAATCGAGATAGTTTTAGAAAATCGATATATGCGCGATGTTGATGATGATAAAAACGCTATTGACGAAATAAAATAAAAAAACAAAAAAAACAAGATGGAGAAGAGAGGAAGATGAGAATCAAGATTTTAGTTAACACCCTCAACCTACATGCTTAATTATCTCGGAAACAGACTCGTATAGTAGTGGCCTAGGCACGGGAGCGTCGAGATGTATATAGAAGAGTTATGGTGTGTATAATTGGGAATGGATTTGACGAGTTTTGCTCTCGGGTTTCCTAAAGGATTTCTAGAGGAGAGATCGGGGTTGTATGTGTGTACAGTTTGCCTAAGATTGCTGAAATTCTAGGATGTTAATTGTCTGTTGTGTGTGGGATTGTATCGCCTAGGATCGCTGAAATTTTTGGGTTGTTAATTGTGTTTTTTGAAGGTTGCAAAGGGGTGTATTTGTAGGAAAATACCCCGGCTTTGGATAGGAAAGGTACCCGGTTTTTAGATAGAAAAGGTACTCAGTTTTGGATAGAAAAGGTTCCGATTTTGGATAAAAAAAGGAGCCCGATTTTGGATAGGAAAGGAGCCACTCGACCGAGTGGTTCATGGCACTCGATCGAGTAGAGATAAAGTTTTATCTCTTACGAAGAGGTTTAGTTGCTTGGATCTTCTTTGTAGCTGATTTTTGTAGTTTTTGACTTCGAATCAGACATCCGAAGTTTGCGTGACTGATTTCTATGTCTCGGAAATGCCTTTGACCGGGGTTTGACCCGGTCGCTAAAAGACGGTTTTTTCCTTGGTGTCGATTTTGACCCAAATTAGTCTTATTTTATCGGAAATGACCCACTGGGCCTAAATTTGGGGTCGGTTTTGTGAGATTTGTACTCCGTAAAAAGATCAAGCCAAATACTAACAGTTTTGAGCCCATATTCGAGTATGTTAAAGCACGTTTGCGCCCGATCATCATCGGATGTTTGTCGGAAACTGCTATAGACACCTGGCAGCCAAATGTGGGTGTCTACACAAGCTAAGAAGTGTTACCACAACTCTAGATAATAAATAGAATAGGAACATATAGGATCATATCAATGATCCATGAAAGGCTCCGTTTAAGGAGTAGCTAGAAAGAGTATTCCACACAAAAATTGGATAAATAATTGATATGGAGTGAATTAACTGATAACGGAAATAATGCACCATCAATCAAGAACCACGTTAGATTCGGTCACTCATGTCTCTATCCTTAGTAATTTTGTCATTCTACATTCCTTTCAAGTTGATCCTAAAAATATTTTTTATCCTCCAATTGTTTCTTTAACCTTTATATTCAGAATTTTACTTCCTTAAACTCTCAGCATACTATTCCTTAAGTATTTCATAAGATTATCTCTCGTATAGGTATATATCTCCAATAATATATGAATGCCCTTTATCTGCTCCATTCTATTGAGCAACTTAATTCTGTCACTCAACTATTGTGGACATGACATAGGTCCACCCCGATGCGGCCACGCGCGGGTTTGGGGAGGCGAATGAATCTCCATATGAAAACGGTTCGAATGGAAATTTAAATCGAAGTGGAGTCGCCACCGAACTTTGTGGGAGTTCGGGCCCGTTCGAACCCACTCTATGTCGTAGTGAGCCATATACAAAATACGGCCCATTTCCGATGTCAGAGCTTATTGGGCTCGTCCCTTAACATTTGATACCGATACCGTCACTACCGGTTATCGTGTATTGAATGACTCTCGTGCGCCTACGGTTTCGGGCATCCGGAAACCGAGGTTCTGAGTAAGGGGTGAGGGTACGTGTTGGGAAGCCCACAAAGGACACCCAACCCCGCCCGCACTAGCGGCCTCTACTAGGATATCGATTGACTCTCTAATACGCGCGTTAGTAATTCGGTGAGAATGCTTATGCAATGAGTGTTTTCCCTAAGCATGCGAGAAATTGAAAAAGGGTTTCTACGTCAATTTAATGCAATTAATTCTAACGTCAAAGTTAAATTTAGCATGTGAGTTCATTTTAGTACAATAAAATAAACAAAAATAAATTGACAAGAAAATAACAAACTTGTTAGTAACGGTATAACGATAATAACAGTTTGCAAATAATGTAGTATGATGCATGGTTTTGAAAAGAATAGTAGGTCACGTGATGGATTAACACGTGTTGACCGAGGTCAAGGAAAAAAAATATATCGAGATCTAAAAAAAACGTTTTGTCTAAAAAAAATGTTTCGAAGAATAATAATAAAAAGGAGCGAAATTGTTTTCTTCGGAAAATTGATGATTTTATTAAATCGCGTACAAATATTGTGTAATTTGTACTCGACTTAATATTTTCGATATTCGTCGTATTCAATATTCGATTATGAAATCGATATTAAATACTTGGAATAATTTATACTCGATTTTAATTTTGATGCTCGTCATATCCCATATCCGATTATTGAATAGGTATGAAATGCTAGAGCGAAAACTAGAAGAAAATAATATAAGTCGTTTTAAATTAACTAGCACGATATAAATTTTCTCCGCGTTTATTAATGTCGTAATTAATTCAATTGAATTAGAGGACATCTATATTAGCATCAACGAAAATCCTGTTAATTAATTTATTTGACTAAATCATTAGATTCGACATCCAATTATGGAATTGGTATCGAATCTAATAGATCGACACCTTAAAAAAAACTCGCCTTGATTCCCTCCGCATCCCAACATCATAATTAATTCTTGCAAATTGTTTGATGTCGGATCCGCATCAACGGGTTTCGACCCCTATTAAAAGATGCTCGATAATTTTGTATTTGACGAAATATGCGATTGAACGAAAGCTACGCGAACGGAAATAAAAATTATTATTGAAGTTGACTCGTTTCAATAATCAAGTGCTAGGGTGTCAGGATAAGCGACCGGCAACGCTGTGTGCAGTACACTTGTATATTCGGGTTTTCTTATTCCGACATCCTTCGCACTCGACACAAATCTACGAGTATTTTAATGTCTTTTGATACTAACGATATTAACGGTATTATGACGCGAATAAAATAATAATAAAAAAACGACAATAACGAGAAAAGACGCGAGGAAGACGAGAAGGGAGAAGAAAAGGGGTTTTTGCACCCTCAACCTACATGTTTCTTACACTCGGACGGGACTCGTAGTGGCGGCTTGCACGGGAGTATCGAGTATGTAGGCTAAGTGGTGGTGGTTTTGAACTCCTAAAGCTAGGTTTAGGGTTTGATTAGGGTTGAAATTAGGGTTTTAGTTTGATGTTTATTAGGGTTGTAAAAAAGTGTGAAATTGATTGTGCATGGGGATGTTTATATAGGCATTGCCCATGTACTTTGGTGTCTAGGGTTTTGTGCCCTGACGGACTTGACCTGATGGCCCGTCTGAAGGTGGACTGTTGGTTTTGCTTCTTGAGTTGGACTTTTTGTATTTGAGTGGCTGCTTTGATGTGTCTCGGAAACGACTTTGACCAAGGTTGACCCAATCGCTAAAAGTCGGTTTTATTTCCGGTGTCGGTTTTGGCCCAAATTAGTCTTGTTTGACTCGGAACGGTCCGTTGGGCCTGATTTTGAGGTCAGTTTTGTAAGATTTGTACTCCGTAAGTGCTTAAGCCAACGACTAATGGATTTGAGCCCATATCCGAGCGCGTAGAAACACGTTAAAATGCTATAGACACCTGGTGTTTTTTGGAAACTGCTATAGACACCTGGCAGTCAAAATGCGGGTGTCTACAAAGCCCCCACTCTGACTGAGGCTTGGACAAGGCGAAAGTCAGAGTAGCCACCAGGCCAATCGAGGATTGAAACCTGGCGGACTTCCGGTCGGGTCGTTTATTGTAACACCCCTAATTTTTATAAATTAAATTTGTATCCATATTTTTATTTGGTTTGCGATTTAACTTGTAATCCTTCATTTTAAATCTTATCGGATTTACTCTGACTTCGTTAAACTCCTAAAATCTTTATTTTTCCTCGAATTTCTATTTTCAACTCGAAACTCGTTAAGACATTTTATTATTTTCTCAGGAAACTATTTTATTAAACTTTCATTGAAAAGTATCATTTTGTTTCCGAGAAATCAATTTAATTCATTTTCGTTGAAAACTATTTATTCGTCGAGAAACTCAATTTTCTTACAAACAATTATTTAAACTCGAGATTGACCCATTTGATTTCTCGAGTCAACTAATTATTTTTATCAACACCGAACTTGACCCAAACATTTAATTTTATGACAAAATAATATTTTAGCCCATCTCAAAGTTTGAGTCTAATTCTTTTCTTATGCGATTTTAACCCAATTTATTTGTAAGCCAATTATTTATTTTTATTAATGATTTCGATCACACCGTGAATTATTTCCTTACACAAATCGAGTCCAATGTTAACGTCTTTTGGAGCTAGTCAATTATTTGTTGACTTTAGTTCACTCTTTATATTAATTTTATTAATCACATGTTATTATCTTTTAGAAAGTTTAATCTTTCTCTTATCCTCCTAGTGGCTATCAAAATCTTTTTGCAAGAGACTCCTAGTTTTCCTCGATTTCAATCGTGTTATACAACTAAAACACTACTCTTATTATTTAATAGCAGTCTTAATTTTCCTACTTCTATTCCTCTTTATTCACATCTGGTAAACCATCCAAACACAAACTCTCTTCTATTAGTCTTCCTTCATTGATGCGTTGCTGCTGTGCTGCTGCTGTTTCTCACACAAATCAGCCCGTGCTTACCTTATTTCGTTCATAAATCCGATTCTTAAATCCGTCCTTTTTCATTCCAATCTCAAGGGCTATCGTGCTAGATCCGATGAAGACGGTTATTTTATTAACTCGGATCTCGATGAAGGTAACACATGATGGCATGACTCGGTATTGCATGATATATATGTTGTAGTTGCTTGTAGTATCGTTTTAAATCGAATTTTATAAATATGTTTACTATATTATTAAGATGATATGTTTCAATCTTCTAAAAATTATTATAGGGCCGAGACTAAAACATATGAATAAGAAAATTAATTTCTTAATTTTTCGTGATTTTTAATATGAATTATCAAATTGAAAGTTTCATTGTTTTTAGTAAAGTTACAGCATGTTTTCGAATCTGTTACCACTTTTGTACAATTTTTACTCCTGTTTAAAGATCTTATTTGCAAAAAGTTTGAAAAGAGACTACTGTTTATTTTAAGTCTATTATACTTCTGTTAAATTTCGTAAATTAATTCTAAGTATTTTCGTCACAACAAATCGTTTATGAAACTGTGACGGATTAGTTTGAGAATCTGTCAGTTGTTGTAAAACCTAATTTAAAACATATGATAAACTTTGAATTTAATTTTGATAATTTACTTACATTAACTTTAAAGAGTCTAGTTAATGTTTCTAATTGGATTTGTTTTAAAATAAAATTTTAAACGTATTTTATTAAAGAAATACTATCGGGTGTCGGATTCTGACAGTTTATCAAACTACGAATAAACAGCCCTGTTAAGTTAGGAATTTCGATTTTCTCCAGAAACAAAAGTTGTAGTTAAGCTTTTAAAGTTTTCAACCTCACTGATTTTATATCGTTTTGATTTTTAATGATTTATTTATGAATTTTATAGTAAGACAGTGCAAATCTGAAAAATCTGTAAATTTGTAATTTATTACTTTTAATTACTTAAACTCCAACCTTTTGAGAAATAATCATGATTTTTACTTTCTTTGACTTTTAATCATTAATTATACATTTATCTAATAAATATAATGTTTATGTCTCAAGGCCTAATATTAAATATTTTATATAACTCATATGTTAAACGATTTCTAATTATAATAATACCTATTTTGGAAAGTTACTATTTGAAGAAAGTTTCTATCTTTGGAAAGTTACTATTTTGGGAATATTTAAGATATCTTCGGATAAAATATGTGTTGGTTTGAATATGGAATAATGTTGGAAATGAGAATGTAGAGTATATAAATCTAGGATATGTTGGTTGTTATCATCAGCTATATGGTCAGTGTATTTGCGTCAGGGATACATTGATTGTCGAACTGGGTATCGTTCATGCTCAGGAGTCATGCGCATGTACTTAGGCTAGGACCTCGCTGAACGCAGTCCTATTATAGTTTGAGTTGTCTGGTGAGAGGGCTTAGGAGTCGCTTCGTGGGCACTGAGTTCCTTAACCAGTGAGGCTTAGGAGTCGCTTCGTGGGCACTGAGTTCCTTAACCAGTGAGGCTTAGGGGTCGCTTCGTGGGCACTAAGTTACACTTCGGTGTTGTTTTGACATATCTCTAGTAGTAAAAGCTGTACTGATCATCGGTTTTATATTCCATTATTCGTTTTGACGCCGTCAGGCTGCTGAATTATTTTCTAGTTTTGAATCTATTTTGATACATATACTGTTTTGAGTTTTGATTTATTTTCATATATTATGCTTCTATTGCCTATATATTATTTAATATGGCTGGGAGAACTGCCTGAGTTGCTCCCCACTGAATTGTGGCTGTTATGTTTATAACATGACAGGTATTCTTTGTTCCGGGGTTTGGTGTGCGCTAGCGAGTGGCATGGATCCTACTCTGCTTTAATTATGTTTGTTTATGGATTGTTAAACCCATTTGAAGGATCTTTATTTTTAGCCCTTTTGTAAAAAGTGGCCTTTGTATTGACTGACCGTTCTTTTTCTAAAATATAGAACATCAGTGTGTTTTAATCCCAAATCTACAGTGTTTCCGCCACTGTATTGCGTTAGAATTTAAAGGGGATTACAGTTGGTATCAGAGCATTGTTGCTCCCGACGCTCACACCTGATTTTAGGAAAAATACTCGTAAATGATTTGAACATTAATAAAATATTAGTGATAGAAGGGTAGAAACCAAATTAAGGATTTAACTGTTAGGTTTCCATGTTTTTGTAACTCAATGAATAGCATTGAATGTTTGTTTTATTTGTCCAAGAAGAAGATGAGTGGACAAGATGTTTACGTGATGCTGCTCCAGATCGGGACAAGACCTATTTAGCACTTCTATGACCTGATGACTCGAGTGGACGACTTGGTGCTACGAGAAAGATACAATGGTGACTTTCCAGCCCAGATTCATTCAGTTTGCTCAAGCTACAGGCCAGATGATCAAGAGTAGATTTCAGTTCCATGATGGTGCAGTAGACTACGATTGATTTCACTTTGGACCCAGATGCAACTTCATTTCAGTTTGGATCCAGATGGAGCTACCCAAGACTAATATGCTCGAAGATGAAGTGATCCAGCGAGTTCCCTTGTGAACTCAGGAGGCCCGAAGACTCTTCTCTGTTCTAAGACCTTAATAGCCTAGGATCCTTGTTCTATGCCTCCAGCTTCTTCTTCTTCTTCTTCTTCTTCTTCCTCCTTCTTCTTCTTCTTCTTCTTCTTCTTCTTCTTCTTCTTCTTCTTCTTATACTTCTTTTCTTATCCTTCTTCTCCTTACGGATGTTGTTGTGTTGCTGTACTACTACGACCTGATGTTGTTCGGCTCTCTGCTGTCACGTGTTATTATTCCTAATGTCCGTGTGCTGCCACTGCTCTCCCTGTCAGTTTTTCTCTTCTTCTCCTTCTTCCAATCCTTGTCTTATAAATGGTCATTTTCAGTCTCGTGGTGAATCCTTGTTTTATTCTCCCATTTTGCCCTCCATCCTCTTGAGATTCTTTGGTTAGACTCATGTCTTAGTGAACCTCACAAAAAGTTAAAGATGTTTAAGGTTTAGTGAACCCCATTACCTTTGGTTTGAGGATTTTGAGCTGTACCCTATTTTCTAAGCAAGTAAGAACTTTTTGAGGATTGATTTCAATAGTATTAATTGATTGATGGAATTAAGATTTTACCTTAAGTGTTGATCTTGGATCATAATTTATTTGATTATATAAAGTAATTAGAGAGAATAAGGTTTTGGATGGTAAGATTATATTTTATTTTGATGGATATCTAGTACCTAACCTAGAACCGAACTAAGGGTAACTAGTAATATTACTTTGGAATTCCCACTTAATGCCGAATTAATGGACTAGTTGTGGACTTTTGGGATCATATATCATTGTTTAAAGGGTTAGCCCGAGTGTTGTGGTACCATTTCAGGTTCTCGTTAATGTCTTTAGAAATTTTGATTGACATAGATTAAACCTTGATTCTTATGGATGAGATCATTGAGTCTGATAAGGTTGTAGCATATGAACTTTGGAGTTGAGTGAAATAAACTTGGATGGATTGTTGTTAACCTTGAAAAAGAGAAATATATTGCATAAACACAGGTTGGACTTATTGTGTCATTTTGAGAAATACTTTAATACAAATCTTTTTGATGGAATTTATTTCAAGCCTTCTGACCAATGAGAATGTGGCTTCGTTGAGTCATTAACCACATAGTTGTTCCATCGTTATGAGTAATTGAGTATAAATCTGATGGACTTCTAAGGAACCTTACTCGAATGATGTCTTGAATGTGAGTGACTGACATTACATGTAAAGTTGAGTGTGCTTAAGGTTTGATATATTATACTAACTTTTGTTCCCTTGTAATGTTATGAGCATAATCGTGGGATCATTTTGAAGACTTAGTGCCCGAGATTTGTTAAATTGGTGGATCTTGTTTAGTGTTCCTTACTCGAGAAATTTGGATATACCTCGAGTACAACCTGGTGAGCTTTAAACAGTTTTAGAGCCTTGTTGGTTAATTAGTTTAATAGTGTTGTGGCAGTTTGCAGAATTTCGGTAGCATGATTTGATTCTGAGTCAATTGGTGGATTCTTACCCTATTGATTGAGTGATTGTATGAGCAAGTGTATCCTTGTATTGGAGGTTGTAGCTGTTGATAGTCTTAGCTTGGAAGTTATAGCAAGTGATAATTTTGGAGGTTGTAGACTGTGTAGGACAACCCATTTTCCTGATATTAATGGCCTTAGTATTATTTTGTGGAATTAGGAACATGAGTTTGTGGGAGTCGTACTAGGGAATCTTGAGAACCTTAAACTCCTCTGTAATCCTTGAGAGCTCTGATTGACTCTCGTTTTCGTTCTTCCTCCGTTTCTCTCGAATTCTACTCCTCCAATCGCTATTGTTATCCCTTCTGATTTACCTCTTTATCGAGTTTGAATTTTTTTTGTTTTGATTTATTCTTTAGCCTTTTTCACCAATTTCCCCGTTTTGTAAAATGTTTGACTAATTTAAACTTTTGAGTTATCATTTTTATGTTACAATTTTAAGCTCTTCGTTTTGCTTTGACGTTTTTGTTGAAGTTTATATTTAATTATTTTTAAAATATCTTAAAAACTTGTTTGAAATTAGATCGAAAGTATTTCAAATCTTTGTTTTAAATGATTGAAATTTTACGAATATTTTCATAACATACAAATATTGTCTGACAAAATTTAACTTTTGAAAATAATTTCATAAATTCAAGCTTTCATTTTATTTTTGTTGGAGGACTTTTGGATCTGTTATTAGAAGCATCTAATGATTGGTTTGAGATTTCCCAACGCTAAGTTTGATTTCTCAAAATTTGATTTTGTTTTGTCTTAAATCGATTTGACAAATTTCTTAATCAATTGATTTAGCGTCATTTTGAAAATATTTTGGGTACCCTCTTTCCATCGAATTTGTTTTTAAATATAATTTAACGTCGTTATTTTATCAAATAACTTTACCTTACGTTTTTAATATTTTGAAATATTTTACACTTCGGGTGGCATAACCCCATTAATCTTGAGAATTTTTGCATTTGATTTCATATCATGTTTAAAGTTTTAATTTTTTTTTTTTAAAAAAAATGAGATTTTGATGAGAGTTATGCATTCTATTTTTTTTTTTTAAAATAACTTTATTTTTGTGTTCCTGCAAGTTTCGGGGACGAAACTTTTTTTTAGTGGGGAAGGTTGTAACACCCCTAATTTTTATAAATTAAATTTGTATCCATATTTTTATTTGGTTTGCGATTTAACTTGTAATCCTTCATTTTAAATCTTATCGGATTTACTCTGACTTCGTTAAACTCCTAAAATCTTTATTTTTCCTCGAATTTCTATTTTCAACTCGAAACTCGTTAAGACATTTTATTATTTTCTCAGGAAACCATTTTATTAAACTTTCATTGAAAAGTATCATTTTGTTTTCGAGAAATCAATTTAATTCATTTTCGTTGAAAACTATTTATTCGTCGAGAAACTCAATTTTCTTACAAACAATTATTTAAACTCGAGATTGACCCATTTGATTTCTCGAGTCAACTAATTATTTTTATCAACACCGAACTTGACCCAAACATTTAATTTTATGACAAAATAATATTTTAGCCCATCTCAAAGTTTGAGTCTAATTCTTTTCTTATGCGATTTTAACCCAATTTATTTGTAAGCCAATTATTTATTTTTATTAATGATTTCGATCACACCGTGAATTATTTCCTTACACAAATCGAGTCCAATGTTAACGTCTTTTGGAGCTAGTCAATTATTTGTTGACTTTAGTTCACTCTTTATATTAATTTTATTAATCACATGTTATTATCTTTTAGAAAGTTTAATCTTTCTCTTATCCTCCTAGTGGCTATCAAAATCTTTTTGCAAGAGACTCCTAGTTTTCCTCGATTTCAATCGTGTTATACAACTAAAACACTACTCTTATTATTTAATAGCAGTCTTAATTTTCCTACTTCTATTCCTCTTTATTCACATCTGGTAAACCATCCAAACACAAACTCTCTTCTATTAGTCTTCCTTCATTGATGCGTTGCTGCTGTGCTGCTGCTGTTTCTCACACAAATCAGCCCGTGCTTACCTTATTTCGTTCATAAATCCGATTCTTAAATCCGTCCTTTTTCATTCCAATCTCAAGGGCTATCGTGCTAGATCCGATGAAGACGGTTATTTTATTAACTCGGATCTCGATGAAGGTAACACATGATGGCATGACTCGGTATTGCATGATATATATGTTGTAGTTGCTTGTAGTATCGTTTTAAATCGAATTTTATAAATATGTTTACTATATTATTAAGATGATATGTTTCAATCTTCTAAAAATTATTATAGGGCCGAGACTAAAACATATGAATAAGAAAATTAATTTCTTAATTTTTCGTGATTTTTAATATGAATTATCAAATTGAAAGTTTCATTGTTTTTAGTAAAGTTACAGCATGTTTTCGAATCTGTTACCACTTTTGTACAATTTTTACTCCTGTTTAAAGATCTTATTTGCAAAAAGTTTGAAAAGAGACTACTGTTTATTTTAAGTCTATTATACTTCTGTTAAATTTCGTAAATTAATTCTAAGTAGTTTCGTCACAACAAATCGTTTATGAAACTGTGACGGATTAGTTTGAGAATCTGTCAGTTGTTGTAAAACCTAATTTAAAACATATGATAAACTTTGAATTTAATTTTGATAATTTACTTACATTAACGTTAAAGAGTCTAGTTAATGTTTCTAATTGGATTTGTTTTAAAATAAAATTTTAAACGTATTTTATTAAAGAAATACTATCGGGTGTCGGATTCTGACAGTTTATCAAACTACGAATAAACAGCCCTGTTAAGTTAGGAATTTCGATTTTCTCCAGAAACAAAAGTTGTAGTTAAGCTTTTAAAGTTTTCAACCTCACTGATTTTATATCGTTTTGATTTTTAATGATTTATTTATGAATTTTATAGTAAGACAGTGCAAATCTGAAAAATCTGTAAATTTGTAATTTATTACTTTTAATTACTTAAACTCCAACCTTTTGAGAAATAATCATGATTTTTACTTTCTTTGACTTTTAATCATTAATTATACATTTATCTAATAAATATAATGTTTATGTCTCAAGGCCTAATATTAAATATTTTATATAACTCATATGTTAAACGATTTCTAATTATAATAATACCTATTTTGGAAAGTTACTATTTGAAGAAAGTTTCTATCTTTGGAAAGTTACTATTTTGGGAATATTTAAGATATCTTCGGATAAAATATGTGTTGGTTTGAATATGGAATAATGTTGGAAATGAGAATGTAGAGTATATAAATCTAGGATATGTTGGTTGTTATCATCAGCTATATGGTCAGTGTATTTGCGTCAGGGATACATTGATTGTCGAACTGGGTATCGTTCATGCTCAGGAGTCATGCGCATGTACTTAGGCTAGGACCTCGCTGAACGCAGTCCTATTATAGTTTGAGTTGTCTGGTGAGAGGGCTTAGGAGTCGCTTCGTGGGCACTGAGTTCCTTAACCAGTGAGGCTTAGGGGTCGCTTCGTGGGCACTAAGTTACACTTCGGTGTTGTTTTGACATATCTCTAGTAGTAAAAGCTGTACTGATCATCGGTTTTATATTCCATTATTCGTTTTGACGCCGTCAGGCTGCTGAATTATTTTCTAGTTTTGAATCTATTTTGATACATATACTGTTTTGAGTTTTGATTTATTTTCATATATTATGCTTCTATTGCCTATATATTATTTAATATGGCTGGGAGAACTGCCTGAGTTGCTCCCCACTGAATTGTGGCTGTTATGTTTATAACATGACAGGTATTCTTTGTTCCGGGGTTTGGTGTGCGCTAGCGAGTGGCATGGATCCTACTCTGCTTTAATTATGTTTGTTTATGGATTGTTAAACCCATTTGAAGGATCTTTATTTTTAGCCCTTTTGTAAAAAGTGGCCTTTGTATTGACTGACCGTTCTTTTTCTAAAATATAGAACATCAGTGTGTTTTAATCCCAAATCTACAGTGTTTCCGCCACTGTATTGCGTTAGAATTTATAGGGGATTACATTTATAGTCCATTAGACTCGCGTGAAGGGCTCGCCAGCCATAAGCTAGAAGTCATACCTGAGTTGATGATGATAACTCTGTGGGGAATCGGACTTGTCGCATAAGTCCTGGGTGTGCCTGTGTGTAGGCCCATCCCGTGCTATTCCGGGGAAAATGCCGCCTCGAGCTATCTGCTAGGGAATTGGACTTGTCGTATAAGTCCCGGGTGCGCCTGTATATGGGCCCATCCCGTGTTGATTCGAGAGAAAATGCCGCCTTGGGCATCCGCTGGGGAGATTTAGCGGGTTGTATGTCCTGCATGAGTCGTACCTGTATAAGTCACATAAAGTGCATGCAACACGTAGGTAGTAAAATGACTCGCGCTGGGGAAAAATGATTTTTGAATTTTCGAAAGTTTGGATTTTTGAAATTTTGAACCTAAAGAATTTTAGGAAAGAAATTTGCAGTTTAAATAGACCGAAATTTGACCTTGTCGAAAAGGATTTTCTCAAATGGCTAAGTTTTGCAAATTTCAAAGTGGAATTTGAAGAGAGAGGCCTACCGACAGACTCGACTCTGGACGTGACCGGACGAGTTGACAGACACGACTGGACTCTCGAGGGGTTGGACCGTGACTCGGTAGGGGGTGGGCCACCTAACAAGACTCTTGAGTTGCGCTATCCCGTAGCCTAGGCGAGTGGCAACATGGGAATGATTTGTTATAGGGGGACTGCAGTAGTCTGTAATGAGACTGTTTTAGTCAGGTGACCTTCTGGATTTTTGATTTTAGGGTACAGTCCAAAATGGGTATTGCTTCGAGTCCTGACAGATTCTCGTCTTCGACTGAGCCGAGTACTAGGACACACTGTAGAAAGGAGGCTAGATTTTTTTTGATTTCGTGAGCGGATGGAGGTTTCCCGCCTAAGAGAAGCCCCCAGGACGACAAAGCTAGCTGTTGAGAACATGATGGTGTCGTGACCGGAATGATGGCGCTTTTTGAATGTGTGTCAATGTGAGTGGTTGTGCCTCTGTTGAAAGGCTGCCTACGTATTCACGTGTAGTGAAATCAAACCAAGCCGTAGTTCAGTGTCGGAAGATGTATTATGGTGCCTAGTCTAATAGGACTTTGTGTGTAACTAGCCATAGCGATGGTGTAGGCTAGGTGCATTCCCAATGACGTTTTGGTCAAAGGGCTAGAATGATTAGGATATTAATCCTGTGACTGTGAGCGTTCTCCGGGATAGCCCCCAGAGGTGGTGTGCACTATTTGCGCATGATCTATCCCGACCGCAAGTTTGGTTCCCGTGTTTGGGGTTGGTAACTGGTTTGGATCATTTTGGAAATGTGGTGCTAGGTCGCAAGTGGCCTTGATGATTCGAAATCTGGAGCTCGATTTGGTGGAGCTAAGGCTTCGAGGGTAAGGTATTGCAATGTGGTAGGAAATGGGGAAGTCGAGTAAAAATGACTCGGACTTCGATCGGGGTAGGTTTAATAATGCGGGATCTGATTTCCTTGTCTAGCCCTAATGGTTAGGGGTATCTTATGGAGCTTGAATCCTCAAAATTCTGGGTTGTCTCTAGCCTTCGTCTCGGGAAGGTCTTGAGGGTTGTAATGTGGGAAGGCTAGATGTGGTGTTAGCTTACCAGCTTGATTGTTTCTCCTCTATTGGATGGTACGAGCATTGATAATTTTGAATTTGACCGTTTTCACTACGGTCATGGGTTCTTGAATATTCTGTGGCTGACCTCTTAGCCCCGGTCTTAGGATTTTTGAATTTTTGTTGGTTGACCTCTTAGCCCCGGTCATGGGTTTCTTGAATGTTCTTTTTTTGTTGACCTCGTAGCCCGGTCATGGGATCTTGAATTTTGGTTGACCTCTCAGCCCCGGTCATGGGTTTGTTTGAATGTTGGTTGACCTCTCAGCCCCGGTCATGGGTTTTTTGAATGTTGGTTGACCTCTCAGCCCCGGTCATGGGTTTTTTGAATTTTGGTTGGTCAGACTAACACCTAAGGTAGGGGTTAGTTGATCTTATTGGATGGGTGTTTATTGTGGGAAATGGGCTTGCCTCCCGTCTTGAACCCAAACTAGGAGACTACCCAGATTTGTCATAGGAATCGATATGCTCCTGCTAAGGGTAGTTATGTGGCTTTCTATACCAGACATGGAATAGGTCAAAGGAAAACACGGGCTCGGTTTTCTGCAGTCATTATAGATGTGCCTATAATAGTCACGTGCGTGTGCTCACAGTGTATGACGGCGTTCATCATGTTCTCGGAAACACATAAGGAAATTATATATGAGAAAGAATATTTGAAAGCTGATTTTATTGAATTTTGAAAAAGAGGACAGAATGCAACTGATTCTGACTCTGACTTTGACTTTGAAATAGAACACCCTAGACTCAGACTCAGACTCGGACTTAAATCAAATCTGGACTCTCGGATGATGCTGTCATTAGTCGTCAGCTTCTACGGACTCGAGTTGATGTCCAGTATAGTCTTTGGTAGAAGACTCACCCAGATCTTCATTATGTCGAAGATCGTCTTCAATCCTAATGCCCATTTCGGTAAGCACGGCAAAGTTTGAAATGTCGGCATACCTAAGATGGACGCGGTAAGAAGGTAGGAGGTTGTTGATGAACGCCTCCACTAGTGTCTTCTCGTTGGGCTTGTCTACTAACTTTACACTCTCGGCCCTCCATTTTTGAAGATATTTAGTGAATCCTTCTTTGGACTCTTGGGCCATCACTTCCAGAGTACGCATTGTAGTCTGGATCTTGGTATTATCAGCATAATTCCGAGCGAACTCTGTTGCCATGTCATCCCGAGTCGGGTATTTCTTGGAATCGAGCCTGTAGTACCAGGCTTTGGGGTGCTTTTCGAGAGAAGAAGCGAACAAGTGTCTGAACATGGTGGACTTCACCCCCTTGACAGCCATAAATTCTTTGAAAGCCCGGATGTGGTGGACCGGGTCTTCGGTACCCTCAAACATTGGTATGCCCATAAGGTCGAAGTTGTCGGGCAGTTCATCATTCTGGGGTGAATATGAACGAGCAATTTTAGTGTGGATCGAGTTGTTTGTTGACAGGTGAACTTGTTCCTCGAGCCTGCGAACAGCGCTGACTAGTTCAGCTATGGGCCCAGTGGGCTCAGATCCATGAAGAGGAGTCCATTTCTCCACGGCACTTAGACGGGTGGCCAAGGTGGCTTAGTCAGTCTGGATGGTAGTCAATTGAGTTTCCATCTTGGCCAGCGCGGCCTTCAGTTCGTCCAAAATTCTTTGCATCTTTTGATGTCTGGTTTGCGGTGGCCTGTCTGTAAGAATACCGCGTAATCAATAAAGTTGCTTCAGAACTCAAATTCACCAAGGCATAGGAAATAGCGCGGGAGGAGAGACGACTCCGGTTTGACTTGAGTTAGACTCCCCTAAGACAAATGTGTAGGGTACGATTCTCGGAGTGACTGTGATTAATCACTCATCGGAGAATAGCCCCCAATGTGAGACTAAGGACTTAGATGGCATGGCATCTTAAGTGACTCGAAAGTGGGGTACGTGAGACACGTGTAAGACATGACCCTTAGGGCAACCGTGATTGATCGCCATGCTAAAGGGTAGCCCCCGAGTGGGATTGAAGATTTTGTTAATACTCGAGTGTTGGACGAGTGACCCTTAGACGTAAGGACCACAAACCTTTTTGTCATAGGGCTATGCCTTGTAAAAGGTTGACTCAGAAAAGACACCTAGACGGGTAACTTGTGAAAGGTGGGCCTTCCCTAGGATTCGACTATGTGGGCCGAGTCCTGTTCGAAGGAAGGTCCACGTGAGATATTTCTCAGACTTTGGAATCGATTGTGTAGACGGGCCCTCCTTTGTAGGGGTATGTCCTACGTAGGTGGGCCGGACCTTAGTCTAATAAAGCGGACTGGGATGGGGAAGAAACTCGCAATGTAGGATCGGCGGAGTTTCGACGCTAAAGACTTCGACGACTTAAGACACGACCCGACACTGCTAAATACGAGAAATCCTAAGAATAGAAAGGTTTTGAAAATGGATTATTTTGGAAAACCCGAGAAAACTCGGGGAAAGGCCCGACTTTTCGAGAAAATCAAAAAGTGTATCGGGCCTCAAATTTGAAAGTTCGAAAATATTTTCGAGTTTTGAAATGGGCAGAATACCGGCTAAAAATAGGAAGTTTTGAGTAAAATCATAAGTCCTAAATTCGGTATACGTCCCGGGTTTTGAAATTGGATATCTTGAAAATTGAAAATTTGAGTGTCGGAAAAAAGGAATTTCCAACGATTTGAAAATTGAAGATAAGATCCCGAAGATTTGAAAATCGAAAACGGCATCTCGAAGATTTGAAATTTGAAATTGAATTTTTGAAAATTCGAAAATCGAATGGTGGATCGGAAGTTCGAATTTTGAAATGGGCGGCATGCCGGCTAGAAAATAGGCTTGTTTTGAGTCAAATCATAAGTCCTAAATATCGGCAGCTTTCCGAGTTTTGAAAGTTGAATATTTTTGAAAAGATGCATTTTTGAAAAATTTACGGTTTTTGAAAACGACACAGAAACCAAATAGCACGTAGTCACACAAGCATTATAACGACGCCATGTATGCTCTACACTAAGTCTCGGTCGGTCTAAGAAGGTCTATACCAGTGTACATAGTCTAGACGTTGATCGGGACGGACTCTCTAAGTCGAATTGAGCTTAGAACATGCCGCGAAACCCACTCAAATCGACTATGGACACCTTTTGACATATCCATATTGGAGTACATCAACGGTATAGTGGGACGTCGGTCACCAGTACCGGCCCGGGAAAATATGGGTTATGCATGAACCGTAGAACTAAAACGCGTATTGTATTTGTCAAACGATTTCTATTCGAGTCTCACCCTGAGGATGCCGATGGTAAGTAACACATCAGTTAATCCCCAGCGGAGTCGCCAAATTGTGGACATGACATAGGTCCACCCCGACGCGGCCACGCGCGGGTTTGGGGAGGCGATTGAATGTCCATATGAAAACGGTTCGAATGGAAATTTAAATCAAAGTGGAGTCGCCACCGAACTTTGTGGGAGTTCGGGCCCGTTCGAACCCAATCTATGTCGTAGTGGGCCGTATACAAAATACGGCCCATTTCCGATGTCAGAGCTTATTGGGCTCGTCCCTTAGCATTTGATACCAATACCGTCACAACCGGTTATCGTGTATTGAATGAATCTCGTGCGCCAACGGTTTCGGGCATCCGGAAACCAAGGTTCTGAGTAAGGGGTGAGGGTACGTGTTGGGATGCCCACAAAGGACACCCAACCCCGCCCGCATTAGCGGCCTCTACTAGGATATCGATTGACTCTCTAATACGCGCGTTAGTAATTCGGTGAGAATGCTTATGCAATGATTGTTTTCCCTAAGCATGCGAGAAATTGAAAAAGGGTTTCTACGTCAATTTAATGCAATTAATTCTAACGTCGAAGTTAAATTTAGCATGTGAGTTCTGATCCGAATCAAGGAGCTACCAAAGAGTTCACTAAAGTCACCTTAGCTCCTCATAGTCTTAGTTTAGCCACACTAACACCTCTTGCCAGATTAGTAGTATGCCTACTACAATTGACCCGAATCAAGAAGCTACTAATCCTAGTAAGGAAGTACTAAAGAGCTCAACGAAGTAATACCAGCTCCTACTTAACTATAGTCCAGCTAGTTTAGCAATAAAAAGAAGTCATCTTCCTTAATGGAGCTAGCTCGAATTTGAGCTGAATAAAGGAGCAACTGATCAAGGTAAAGTGAAGACATTAACTTAGGCTCACAATCATTCAAGCATGAGTAATGGACTGAAGTCAAGAAGGTCTTGGAGCTGGTTGTGTTCTCATGGTGTACACGGTCTAAAGGCTCTCTTGTTAGCCTTGTTTTTGGCTCCATGTTCACACCATTGCCGCGCCTCATTACTCCTACTCAAGCTTTGTTTTCATCCCCATGTTCACACAAGAAGACCAAGGCTGATTACTCTTCACTTAGCATAGTTATTAGCTCCAAGTTCACACATCTTTGTTATTAGCTCCAACTTTGTATTTAGCTCCTAGTTCACATTAGTCTAGCTTTGTTATTGTCACCCTTAACCAACCGGTTTTAAGGGTCTTGTAGGCTATAAATAGCCGGCCATTTTGAAGAAATAACAACATCCAATTTGCAAATTAAAAACCTGAGTAAAGTTAAGCTTTGTGCTTTCTTTGTTTCGTCTTTGTAGTTTACAAGACAAAGTCTAGAGTGAGTCGCGTTACAAGCTCTAAACTCGCTATTTCAATCGAGTGTTTGATCTAGCAAACCGCTTTGTTGAAGTATAGGTCTACTTCACCTAGCATACTATCCTTGGTTACGGTTTATCCTTCCTTAAAACTATCTTTTCTTTCTGTTTTGGTTACTCATTCACGTTCCATTTCAGAATACTAATCATATCTCTCATTCTTGTTTCAAAGTTCATATCAACTCACATCATTAGTGGTATCAGAGCTTTGGTCATCCATTTAGTCGTAAGCATGGCTGGAGTTGTGAGCTTTGAAGAATCAAGCATCATTAGTCTTTCTAAGTCCCATGGCGCGTCTGGTCCTGAAGTCTGCTTGGGAGTAAAGAAGGAAGGAAGAAAAGACTATGAGCTTCCAACTTATGGTAATGTTTTAGTACTACGTACACTTCATGCTAACCCCATCCCACACAACACCGAACAAAGAGACCAACTCTTTCACACAAAATGTCTAGTTAATACCAAATGGTGTAGTTTGATCATTAATGGAGGTAGTTGTACAAATGTGGCCTCTACTGAAATGGTATCTAAGTTAGGTCTAACCACTACTAATCACCCTAAACCGTATGCTTTACATTGGTTAGATAATGAAAACAAAATCAAGGTCACTAAACAAGTAAGGGTAGGTTTAACTATGGGATCTTATGTCGATGAAATCCTTTGTGATGTTATCCCTATGGATGCTTGTCATATACTTTTGGGGCGACCTTGGCAGTTTGATAGGGATGTGGTACACCATGGTAGAAAGAATGAATACGAATTGAGGGATAAGGGAAAGAAAATCATCCTAAAACCTATGACTCCCCAAGCTGTTAGAGCTATGACCTCCAACAAAACCAATAAGCCTAACCTTACCATTGAGAGTGAAGTAGAACAGGCTTTAAAAGAGGGGGAACGTGTCCTTGACATGGGTACTATAGAGGAGCCATTTAGGACGGATAATGGGTTTGGAAGGAAACAATTCGAGGAGTTGCCAAAGGAACTGGGTTTAGTCATTCCTAATGAATTACCAGCTGGATTGACACCTAGGGAAGATCATGAAGTCTTAAGGCATGAAGGTGTTAAGAGCAAAGTCGTGGCTAATGCTCTATCTTGTCACTACACACAATCATCCACTTTAGATGCAAGCACGCTTGGATTTGAGACCTTGAAGGACTCCATGGATGCTGATGTACTCACCGAGTGCAAGGATGGTGTTCTTGGTACTTTTGTTGAGTTTGTTTTGCAGGTAGATCTCCCTTTTACAAGAAACCATCGTTGTGTCCCAAGGCATCCTATTTCAGAGTGTATAACTAGAGAAACTCATGGAGAAAGTCCAGCTGAAACCTTTGACATGACCAAGACCTTAGAGGTGATAAAAGAACACTTCTTTTTGCTAAAGATACAAGGGATTAATCAGAACATTGGGAGCAAATGCTTAACAAAGCCGTTCTCAAGGAGTCCTTTCAGAACAAGGGAGTACTTACCATTTTTCGAAATGACTCATTTCGGTGTTTGTTACCCAACAGATGAAGCTAGCAAAGGGCCTGACTTGTACGTTAGAGAAGTGATTCGGGAAAGGATCATAGAAGCCTACAAAAGAAGGTCCAACAAAAACAGAAAACCGAGACTTTTCCAAGAGGATGACTTGGTTTTGGTTCACTTGAGAAAGGAGAGGTTTTCAAGCAAAAGGAAGACCAAGTGGAAGCCACAAACAGAAGTTCCATACAAGGTATACAACAATACTTGCAAGATGAAGTTGCCGGATAGTTATGAAGTTCATACCACGTCCAAAGTGGGAGATTTTGCTCTTTATCTTAATGAAGATGGCTGTTCAGAATTGAGGACAATTCCTTCTAAAGGGGGAGGAGATGATCCGAATCAAGGAGCTACCAAAGAGTTCACTAAAGTCACCTTAGCTCCTCATAGTCTTAGTTTAGCCACACTAACACCTCTTGCCAGATTAGTAGTATGCCTACTACAATTGACCCGAATCAAGAAGCTACTAATCCTAGTAAGGAAGTACTAAAGAGCTCAACGAAGTAATACCAGCTCCTACTTAACTATAGTCCAGCTAGTTTAGCAATAAAAAGAAGTCATCTTCCTTAATGGAGCTAGCTCGAATTTGAGCTGAATAAAGGAGCAACTGATCAAGGTAAAGTGAAGACATTAACTTAGGCTCACAATCATTCAAGCATGAGTAATGGACTGAAGTCAAGAAGGTCTTGGAGCTGGTTGTGTTCTCATGGTGTACACGGTCTAAAGGCTCTCTTGTTAGCCTTGTTTTTGGCTCCATGTTCACACCATTGCCGCGCCTCATTACTCCTACTCAAGCTTTGTTTTCATCCCCATGTTCACACAAGAAGACCAAGGCTGATTACTCTTCACTTAGCATAGTTATTAGCTCCAAGTTCACACATCTTTGTTATTAGCTCCAACTTTGTATTTAGCTCCTAGTTCACATTAGTCTAGCTTTGTTATTGTCACCCTTAACCAACCGGTTTTAAGGGTCTTGTAGGCTATAAATAGCCGGCCATTTTGAAGAAATAACAACATCCAATTTGCAAATTAAAAACCTGAGTAAAGTTAAGCTTTGTGCTTTCTTTGTTTCGTCTTTGTAGTTTACAAGACAAAGTCTAGAGTGAGTCGCGTTACAAGCTCTAAACTCGCTATTTCAATCGAGTGTTTGATCTAGCAAACCGCTTTGTTGAAGTATAGGTCTACTTCACCTAGCATACTATCCTTGGTTACGGTTTATCCTTCCTTAAAACTATCTTTTCTTTCTGTTTTGGTTACTCATTCACGTTCCATTTCAGAATACTAATCATATCTCTCATTCTTGTTTCAAAGTTCATATCAACTCACATCAAGTTCATTTTAGTACAATAAAATAAACAAAAATAAATTGACAAGAAAATAACAAACTTGTTAGTAACGGTATAACGATAATAACAGTTTGCAAATAATGTAGTATGATGCATGGTTTTGAAAAGAATAGTAGGTCACGTGATGGATTAACACGTGTTGACCGAGGTCAAGGAAAAAAATATATCGAGATCTAAAAAAACGTTTTGTCTAAAAAAAATGATGTTCGAAGAATAATAATAAAAAAGAGCGAAATTGTTTTCTTCGGAAAATTGATGATTTTATTAAATCGCGTACAAATATTGCGTAATTTGCACTCGACTTAATATTTTCGATATTCGTCGTATTCAATATTCGATTATGAAATCGATATTAAATACTTGGAATAATTTATACTCGATTTTAATTTTGATGCTCGTCATATCCCATATCCGATTATTGAATCGGTATGAAATGCTAGAGCGAAAACTTGAAGAAAATAATATAAGTCGTTTTAAATTAACTACCACGATATAAATTTTCTCCGCGTTTATTAATGTCGTAATTAATTCAATTGAATTAGAGGACATCTATATTAGCATCAACGAAAATCCTGTTAATTAATTTATTTGACTAAATCATTAGATTCGACATCCAATTATGGAATTGGTATCGAATCTAATAGATCGACACCTTAAAAAAAACTCGCCTTGATTCCCTCCGCATCCCGACATCATAATTAATTCTTGCGAATTGTTTGACGTCGGATCCGCATCAATGGGTTTCGACCCCTATTAAAAGATGCTCGATAATTTTGTATTTGACGAAATATGCGATTGAACGAAAGCTACGCGAACGGAAATAAAAATTATTATTGAAGTTGACTCGTTTCAATAATCAAGTGCTAGGGTGTCAGGATAAGCGATCGGCAACGCTGTGTGCAGTACACTTGTATATATTCGGGTTTTCTTATTCCGACATCCTTCGCACTCGACACAAATCTACGAGTATTTTAATGTCTTTTGATACTAACGATATTAACGGTATTATGACGCGAATAAAATAATAATAAAAAAACGACAATAACGAGAAAAGACGCGAGGAAGACGAGAAGGGAGAAGAAAAGGGGTTTTTGCACCCTCAACCTACATGTTTCTTACACTCGGACGGGACTCGTAGTGGCGGCTTGCACGGGAGTATCGAGTATGTAGGCTAAGTTGTGGTGGTTTTGAACTCCTAAAGCTAGGATTAGGGTTTGATTAGGGTTGAAATTAGGGTTTGATTTTGATGTTTATTAGGGTTGTAAAAAAGTGTGAAATTGATTGTGCATGGGGATGTTTATATAGGCATTGCCCATGTACTTTGGTGTCTAGGGTTTTGTGCCCTGACGGACTTGACCTGATGGCCCGTCTGAAGGTGGATTGTTGGTTTTGCTTCTTGAGTTGGACTTTTTGTATTTGAGTGGCTGCTTTGATGTGTCTCGGAAACGACTTTGACCAAGGTTGACCCAATCGCTAAAAGTCGGTTTTATTTCCGGTGTCGGTTTTGGCCCAAATTAGTCTTGTTTGACTCGGAACGGTCCGTTGGGCCTGATTTTTGAGGTCAGTTTTGTGAGATTTGTACTCCGTAAGTGCTTAAGCCAACGACTAATGGATTTGAGCCCATATCCGAGCGCGTAGAAACACGTTAGCGTCCGATCATCATCGGGTGTTTTTTGGAAACTGCTATAGACACCTGGCAGTCAAAATGCGGGTGTCTACAAAGCCCCCACTCTGACTGAGGCTTGAACAAGGCGAAAGTCAGAGTAGCCACCAGGCCAATCGAGGATTGAAACCTGGCAGACTTCCTGTCGGGTCGTTTATAGTCCATTAGACTCGCGTGAAGGGCTCGCCAGCCATAAGCTAGAAGTCATACCTGAGTTGATGATGATAACTCTGTGGAGAATCGGACTTGTCGCATAAGTCCTGGGTGTGCCAGTGTGTAGGCCCATCCCGTGCTATTCCGGGGAAAATGCCGCCTCGGGCTATCTGCTAGGGAATTGGACTTGTCGTATATGTCCCGGGTGCGCCTGTATATGGGCCCATCCCGTGTTGATTCGAGAGAAAATGCCGCCTTGGGCTTCCGCTGGGGAGATTTAGCGGGTTGTATGTCCTGCTTGAGTCGTACCTGTATAAGTCACATAAAGTGCATGCAACACGTAGGTAGTAAAATGACTCGCGCTGGGGAAAATGATTTTTGAATTTTCGAAAGTTTGGATTTTTGAAATTTTGAACCTAAAGAATTTTAGGAAAGAAATTTGCAGTTTAAATAGACCGAAATTTGACCTTGTCGAAAAGGATTTTCTCAAATGGCTAAGTTTTGCAAATTTCAAAGTGGAATTTGAAGAGAGAGGCCTACCGACAGACTCGACTCTGGACGTGACCGGACGAGTTGACAGACACGACTGGACTCTCGAGGGGTTGGACCGTGACTCGGTAGGGGGTGGGCCACCTAACAAGACTCTTGAGTTGCGCTATCCCGTAGCCTAGGCGAGTGGCAACATGGGAATGATTTGTTATAGGGGGACTGCAGTAGTCTGTAATGAGACTGTTTTAGTCAGGTGACCTTCTGGATTTTTGATTTTAGGGTACAGTCCAAAATGGGTATTGCTTCGAGTCCTGACAGATTCTCGTCTTCGACTGAGCCGAGTACTAGGACACACTGTAGAAAGGAGGCTAGATTTTTTTTGATTTTGTAAGCGGATGGAGGTTTCCCGCATAAGAGAAGCCCCCAGGACGACAAAGCTAGCTGTTGAGAACATGATGGTGTCGTGACCGGAATGATGGCGCTTTTTGAATGTGTGTCAATGTGAGTGGTTGTGCCTCTGTTGAAAGGCTGCCTACGTATTCACGTGTAGTGAAATCAAACCAAGCCGTAGTTCAGTGTCGGAAGATGTAGTATGGTGCCTAGTCTAATAGGACTTTGTGTGTAACTAGCCATAGCGATGGTGTAGGCTAGGTGCATTCCCAATGGCGTTTTGGTCAAAGGGCTAGAATGATTAGGATATTAATCCTGTGACTGTGAGCGTTCTCCGGGATAGCCCCCAGAGGTGGTGTGCACTATTTGCGCATGTTCTATCCCGACCGCAAGTTTGGTTCCCGTGTTTGGGGTTGGTAACTGGTTTGGATGATTTTGGAAATGTGGTGCTAGGTCGCAAGTGGCCTTGATGATTCGAAATCTGGAGCTCGATTTGGTGGAGCTAAGGCTTCGAGGGTAAGGTATTGCAATGTGGTAGGAAATGGGGAAGTCGAGTAAAAATGACTCGGACTTCGATCGGGGTAGGTTTAATAATGCGGGATCTGATTTCCTTGTCTGGCCCTAATGGTTAGGGGTATCTTATGGAGCTTGAATCCTCAAAATTCCGGGCTGTCTCTAGCCTAGGTCTCGGGAAGGTCTTGAGGGTTGTAATGGGGGAAGGCTAGATGTGGTGTTACCTTACCAGCTTGATTGTTTCCCCCCTATTGGATGGTACGAGCATTGATAATTTTGAATTTGACCGTTTTCACTACGGTCATGGGTTCTTGAATATTCTTTGGCTGACCTCTTAGCCCCGGTCTTGGGATTTTTGAATTTTTGTTGGTTGACCTCTTAGCCCCGGTCATGGGTTTCTTGAATGTTCTTTTTTTGTTGACCTCTTAGCCCCGGTCATGGGATCTTGAATTTTGGTTGACCTCTCAGCCCCAGTCGTGGGTTTGTTTGAATGTTGGTTGACCTCTCAGCCCCGGTCATGGGATTTTTGAATGTTGGTTGACCTCTCAGCCCCGGTCATGGGTTTTTTGAATTTTGGTTGGTCAGACTAACACCTAAGGTAGGGGTTGGTTGATCTTATTAGATGGGTGTTTATTGTGGGAAATGGGCTTGCCTCCCGTCTTGAACCCAAACTAGGAGACTACCCAGATTTGTCATAGGAATCGATATGCTCCTGCTAAGGGTAGTTATGTGGCTTTCTATACCAGACATGGAATAGGTCAAAGGAAAACACGGGCTCGGTTTTCTGCAGTCATTATAGATGTGCCTATAATAGTCACGTGCGTGTGCTCACAGTGTATGACGGCGTTCATCATGTTCTCGGAAACACATAAGGAAATTATATATGAGAAAGAATATTTGAAAGCTGATTTTATTGAATTTTGAAAAAGAGGACAGAATGTTACTGACTCTGACTCTGACTTTGACTTTGAAATAGAACACCCTAGACTCAGACTCAAACTCGGACTTAAATCAAATCTGGACTCTCGGATGATGCTGTCATTAGTCGTCGGCTTCTACGGACTCGAGTTGATGTCCAGTATAGCCTTTGGTAGAAGACTCACCCGGATCTTCATTATGTCGAAGATCGTCTTCAATCCTAATGCCCATTTCGGTAAGCACGGCAAAGTTTGAAATGTCGGCATACCTAAGATGGACGCGGTAAGAAGGTAGGAGGTTGTTGATGAACGCCTCCACTAGTGTCTTCTCGTTGGGCTTGTCTACCAACTTTACACTCTCGGCCCTCCATTTTTGAAGATATTTAGTGAATCCTTCTTTGGGCTCTTGGGCCAACACTTCCAGAGTACGCATTGTAGTCTGGATCTTGGTATTATCAGCATAAATCCGAGCGAAATCTGTTGCCATGTCATCCCAAGTCGGGTATTTCTTGGAATCGAGCCTGTAGTACCAGGCTTTGGGGTGCTTTTCGAGAGAAGAAGCGAACAAGTGTCTGAACATGGTGGACTTCACCCCCTTGACAGCCATAAATTCTTTGAAAGTCCGGATGTGGTGGACCGGGTCTTCGGTACCCTCAAACATTGGTATGCCCGTAAGGTCGAAGTTGTCGGGCAGTTCATCATTCAGGGGTGAATAGGAACGAGCAATTTCAGTGTGGATCGAGTTGTTTGTTGACAGGTGAATTTGTTCCTCGAGCCTGCGAACAGCGCTGACTAGTTCAGCTATGGGCCCAGTGGGCTCAGATCCATGAAGAGGAGTCCATTTCTCCACGGCACTTAGACGGGTGGCCAAGGTCGCTTAGTCAGTCTGGATGGTAGTCAATTGAGTTTCCATCTTGGCCAGCGCGGCCTTCAGTTCGTCCAAAATTCCTTGCATCTTTTGATGTCTGGTTTGCGGTGGCCTGTCTATAAGAATACCGCGTAATCAGTAAAGTTGCTTCGGAACTCAAATTCACCAAGGCATAGGAAATAGCGCGGGAGGAGAGACGACTCCGGTTTGACACGGGTTAGACTCCCCTAAGACAAATGTGTAGGGTACGATTCTCGGAGTGACTGTGATTAATCACTCCGTCGGAGAATAGCCCCCAATGTGAGACTAAGGACTTAGATGGCGTGGCATCTTAAGTGACTCCAAAGTGGGGTACGTGAGACACGTGTAAGACATGACCCTTAGAGCAACCGTGATTGATCGCTCTGCTAAAGGGTAGCCCCCGAGTGGGATTGAAGATTTTGTTAATACTCGAGTGTTGGACGAGTGACCCTTAGACGTAAGGACCACAAACCTTTTGTCATAGGGCTATGCCTTGTAAAAGGTTGACTCAGAAAAGACACCTAGACGGGTAACTTGTGAAAGGTGGGCCTTCCTTAGGATTCGACTATGTGGGCCGAGTCCTGTTCGAAGGAAGGTCCACGTGAGATATTTCTCAGACTTTGGACTCGATTGTGTAGACGGGCCCTCCTTTGTAGGGGTATGTCCTACGTAGGTGGGCCGGACCTTAGTCTAATAAAGCGGACTGGGATGGGGAAGAAACTCGTAATGTAGGATCGGCGGAGTTTCGACGCTAAAGACTTCGACGACTTAAGACACGACCCGACACTGCTAAATACGGGAAGTCCTAAGAATAGAAAGGTTTTGAAAATGGATTGTTTTGGAAAACCCGAGAAAACTCGGGGAAAGGCCCGACTTTTCGAGAAAATCGAAAAGTGTATCGGGCCTCAAATTTGAAAGTCGAAAATATTTTCGAGTTTTGAAATGGGCAGAATACCGGCTAAAAATAGGATGTTTTGAGTAAAATCATAAGTCCTAAATTCGGTATACGTCCCGGGTTTTGAAACTGGATATCTTGAAAATTGAAAATTTGAGTGTCGGAAAAAAGGAATTTCCAACGATTTGAAAATTGAAGATAAGATCCCGAAGATTTGAAAATCGAAAACGGCATCTCGATGATTTGAAAATTGAAATTGAATTTTTGAAAATTCGAAAATCGAATGGTGGATCGGAAGTTCGAATTTTGAAATGGGCGGCATGCCGGCTAGAAAATAGGCTTGTTTTGAGTCAAATCATAAGTCCTAAATTTCGGCAGGTTTCCGAGTTTTTGAAAGTTGAATATTTTTGAAAAGATGCATTTTTGAAAAAGTTTACGGTTTTTGAAAACGACACAGAAACCAAATAGCACGTAGTCACACAAGCATTATAACGACGCCATGTATGCTCTACACTAAGTCTCGGTCGGTCTAAGAAGGTCTATACCAGTGTACATAGTCTAGACGTTGATCGGGACGAACTCTCTAAGTCGAATTGAGCTTAGAACATGCCGCGAAACCCACTCGAATCGACTATGGACACCTTTTGACATATCCATATTGGAGTACATCAACGGTATAGTGGGACGTCGGTCACCAGTACCGGCCCGGGAAAATATGGGTTACGCGTGAACCGTAGAACTAAAACGCGTATTGTATTTGTCAAACGATTTCTATTCGAGTCTCACCCTGAGGATGCCGATGGTAAGTCACACATCAGTTAATCCCCAGCGGAGTCGCCAAATTGTGGACATGACATAGGTCCACCCCGACGCGGCCACGCGCGGGTTTGGGGAGGCGAATGAATCTCCATATGAAAACGGTTCGAATGGAAATTTAAATCGAAGTGGAGTCGCCACCGAACTTTGTGGGAGTTCGGGCCCGTTCGAACCCAATCTATGTCGTAGTGGGCCGTATACAAAATACGGCCCATTTCCGATGTCAGAGCTTATTGGGCTCGTCCCTTAGCATTTGATACCGATACCGTCACTACCGGTTATCGTGTATTGAATGACTCTCGTGCGCCAACGGTTTCGGGCATCCAGAAACCGAGGTTCTGAGTAAGGGGTGAGGGTACGTGTTGGGATGCCCACAAAGGACACCCAACCCCGCCCGCATTAGCGGCCTCTACTAGGATATCGATTGACTCTCTAATACGCGCGTTAGTAATTCGGTGAGGATGCTTATGCAATGATTGTTTTCCCTAAGCATGCGAGAAATTGAAAAAGGGTTTCTACGTCAATTTAATGCAATTAATTCTAACGTCGAAGTTAAATTTAGCATGTGAGTTCATTTTAGTACAATAAAATAAACAAAAATAAATTGACAAGAAAATAACAAACTTGTTAGTAACGGTATAACGATAATAACAGTTTGCAAATAATGTAGTATGATGCATGGTTTTGAAAAGAATAGTAGGTCACGTGATGGATTAACACGTGTTGACCGAGGTCAAGGAAAAAAATATATCGAGATCTAAAAAAAATGTTTTGTCTAAAAAAAATGATGTTCGAAGAATAATAATAAAAAAGAGCGAAATTGTTTTCTTCGGAAAATTGATGATTTTATTAAATCGCGTACAAATATTGCGTAATTTGCACTCGACTTAATATTTTCGATATTCGTCGTATTCAATATTCGATTATGAAATCGATATTAAATACTTGGAATAATTTATACTCGATTTTAATTTTGATGCTCGTCATATCCCATATCCGATTATTGAATCGGTATGAAATGCTAGAGCGAAAACTTGAAGAAAATAATATAAGTCGTTTTAAATTAACTAGCACGATATAAATTTTCTCCGCGTTTATTAATGTCGTAATTAATTCAATTGAATTAGAGGACATATATATTAGCATCAACGAAAATCTTGTTAATTAATTTATTTGACTAAATCATTAGATTCGACATCCAATTATGGAATTGGTATAGAATCTAATAGATCGACACCTTAAAAAAAACTCGCCTTGATTCCCTCCGCATCCCGACATCATAATTAATTCTTGCGAATTGTTTGACGTCGGATCCGCATCAATGGGTTTCGACCCCTATTAAAAGATGCTCGATAATTTTGTATTTGACGAAATATGCGATTGAACGAAAGCCACGCGAACGGAAATAAAAATTATTATTGAAGTTGACTCGTTTCAATAATCAAGTGCTAAGGTGTCAGGATAAGCGACCGGCAACGCTGTGTGCAGTACACTTGTATATTCGGGTTTTTTTATTCCGACATCCTTCGCACTCGACACAAATCTACGAGTATTTTAATGTCTTTTGATACTAACGATATTAACGGTATTATGACGCGAATAAAATAATAATAAAAAATGACAATAACGAGAAAAGACGCGAGGAAGACGAGAAGGGAGAAGAAAAGGGGTTTTTGCACCCTCAACCTACATGTTTCTTACACTCGGACGGGACTCGTAGTGGCGGCTTGCACGGGAGTATCGAGTATGTAGGCTAAGTTGTGGTGGTTTTGAATTCCTAAAGCTAGGTTTAGGGTTTGATTAGGGTTGAAATTAGGGTTTGAGTTTGATGTTTATTAGGGTTGTAAAAAAGTGTGAAATTGATTGTGCATGGGGATGTTTATATAGGCATTGCCCATGTACTTTGGTGTCTAGGGTTTTGTTCCCTGACGGACTTGACCTGATGGCCCGTCTGAAGGTGGACTGTTGGTTTTGCTTCTTGAGTTGGACTTTTTGTATTTGAGTGGCTGCTTTGATGTGTCTCGGAAACGACTTTGACCAAGGTTGACCCAATCGCTAAAAGTCGGTTTTATTTCCGGTGTCGGTTTTGGCCCAAATTAGTCTTGTTTGACTCGGAACGTTCCGCTGGGCCTGATTTTGAGGTCAGTTTTGTGGGATTTGTACTTCGTAAGTGCTTAAGCCAACGACTAATGGATTTGAGCCCATATCCGAGCGCGTAGAAACACGTTAGCGTCCGATCATCATCGGGTGTTTTTTGGAAACTGCTATAGACACCTGGCAGTCAAAATGCGGGTGTCTACAACTATCTGATAACCACTAAGGTAGGTCCACTGGTGTTTCCATTCATCGTGGATTTTCTATAGATGTTATACTAATTCATATCCATAATTGGATCTACTTGATCCAATGAGTCTTTATCACGTTTCAGTTATATCCTTGAATTTAAAGATTATGATTAACAATTCTCATTATAAGTCTACTCAACTCAAAATGTCAGTCCTCAAATAATCAGGGTTCTTCTTTCAAGTTTTCTCAATCAACCTCGATTTACAATTCGAAATTTATTCATGATTAAACTAAGAGTTCCATAGATTCATTCACTTAGAACTATATATCTTATCATTAGTATACAAGTTTCATTCTTCAACGACTTTTCCTAAAATTCTCTTACTCCTCAAAACTACTACTGTAGCTATTTTACATTCTATTTTTTAGTGTTCTTTGTTGTTTCTTTGTCCTCAATATATTTGCATACTAGTCAAAACTCTCTTATTAATACAAGTAGTTACTCATTCATAACACTCGTCTATTAACAAACTCCTCAAAAACATTCAAACAAAAGGGTTCTAAATTCCACCAAAAATCTGTATGACTTAGTTTCTCATAGTTTCTCATAAAGCACTCATTAGTTATATGTATTTGGGTTAGATTTCCATAATTGTCATTCTTTCTTATCTTTTCTTAGCTTACAACTTTAAATCTTCCAATCTTCCGTTATTCTTTACTATCCTCAAGTTACAATCTCTAAGCCTCTCAATCGTTGGTTAAAATTAATAATCCTCAAGATCATTGAATCCAAAGATCAACACTCAAAAACATTAGTTGGTTCTCATCTTTTTCCAACCTCTTGTCATTCCAAAAATCAATAGGTTCCTATGTCCAATAATTACAGGTTGACTAAAAGGTTAAAGATTAGGTGATCCTATTGTGGTTGGTTTGGAAGGATATTGGATACTTCAAGTACATTATACTGGTGAGAATCCTTGGTATAACTATGTCCATTCTGAGTGGTTTAAGGGTTCATCGTGCTTCAACTGCGCGCTCTGATAAGTTGTAACCATGGTTCATTCAAGATGTAGAAATGTATTTCGGAAATGGGTTGAAAGAATAAATATTTAAGAATTTCAATTTGGGTTGATGAGAATAATAACTGAGAGTATTGAAGTTTATCTCCATAGTCAACGGTTATGACAAACTTGGAAAGAGGAAATGGTAACAAGGTAGGGATAAGAGACGACGAATATGCATGGTGTTAGCATACATGTAGTTTGATGGCAATCTAAAAGAATAGGAAATAAGCTGAAGAAATAAAAAGGAAATACGTTACAACGGTAAATATGAACATGTTCCATCAAATAGAAATATTTCAGACTAAGTTTAGCTGAGTCATAATATACGAAGGTGAAATAAGCGAAAGGCTTCTTGTCTGACTCAGGATGAGTAGTCAGGCCTAAGAACTAGTTCAAGAAGGGATCGAAATGAGTTTAGAAACAAAAGAGAAAGAATCAGTTGAGGTTAAAACTTCTTTAGAAAAGATTAGAAGTTTGTTCATGGATGGTTCACTACAAGAAAAACAGTCCCTGGCGTCCGCTTGGTTGGCGTCCTGGGCATATGGACGCCTACATGGCGTCTGAAAATACTTCCGGGCGTCCACCGTCAGACGCCAAACTTGGCATCCGACTGAGTTTGAAGACGAAATTCAGGCCAACAGGCGTCCACAGGCGGACGCCATATACCGCAAATGGCGTCCACTGTCGGACGCCAAAGAGAAGTTACGGGCGTCCACATGGCGTCCGATAGTGGACGCCCGTCAGTTTATTTCGGCGACAAATACCCGCCCACCCCCCTCTCCCCCTTCACTCTCTAAAAAAAAAAATTATCTCTCTACACCCTCTCTACACTCCCTCGCCGATTCCATTTCAAATTCCTCTCCAATTTTCATACTTTTTCTTAATTTGTGGTATGTTTTCTTACTTTACTTAGTTCTTATTCATTATAATTAGTTCTTATTTTTGATTGTTATCGTTATTTATTGATAGTTTGCTCGTTAATATTGTTTAGGTCTAAATTTCGATTAGGTTGATTAGTTTAGCCCAAATTCGCTTAGGTTGATTATTTTAGTTGAAATTCGATTAGGTAGATTAAATTTGCCCATCACAATTATGATTAGGGTTTGATGAAATTGGTTGAATTGAGCTAGAATCACCTCTAGGGCCTTCCGTGAGGTTTTCTGTGACTTAGGACGGACCAAATGGTGTCGTATTAATGCCGGATTTTCCCGAAACCACTTCTATCCTGATTGGGGTTGTAAATAGGTGTTAGTGGCGCTTTTGGAAATTTGATATCTGCATTCGAAAATTTGACCCTTTTTTGACCTGTTTAAGCTATTTCTGTCTGACCTGAGCCATGAATTGTTGTGTTTTGTTCGGTTGAATTTGGATTACATTGATAAATTAGCTACAGTTTTTGTAAATTGAGATTAAATTGTGATTACATTTGTGATTAAATTCGGTGACTAATTTTTGTAAGGTCAATTAAAAATTAATAAGAGAGTTGCAAATTAAAAAATTGGGTTTACTTTGACGTATTAAGTTAAATTGAGGACACTCAGCTATGGAAATTAAGTTAGAGAAATTAAGTTTAAGTTAAGTGGTGATTAAATTTTCGTTTAGTAAGTTCTAAATTAAGTTACGGAAATTAAACTTTTATTTGTTATATATATTTTTTGAACATAGAAAATGAAGAGAGTTGAACGCAAATGGATGTATGAGGGTAGACTTGATAAGAAGAGACGTCCCACCGTAGAATTTTTGAGGGGTGTGGAATCATTTGTCGAGGTCACTAAAAAGTCAGTAGACTATGCATCGAGGGGGGAGGTTAGGTGTCCGTGCACTAAATGCAAGAACATTAAATTTTTTGATGTCCTTGTAGTTAAGGAACATGTCATCTATAATGGTTTTTCATCAAATTATTATAATTGGATTTATCAGGGTGAGCCAGCTCAGTCTGAGGAACCCGAAAACCGTCAAAATGAGGGGGGTTTGAGAGGTATGATAGTTGACGTAGTGGAGTGCAACTTGTTTAACAACGAGAACACATATGGGAATGACTCACCCAACCAACACGACTCACCTAACCCACAAGAACCTAACCCACGAGCGAAGGCGTTCTTCGACATGTTGAACGCTTCAGAGAAACCGTTATACGGAGGGTGCGAGGTGACTTTGTTAGAAGTCGCATCTATGGTAGTCAGTCTTAAATGTGAGTTCAATCTACCCTTTGCCTGTGTCGATGGTATTGCTGCCTTGCTCGAGAGAGTAATCCCGAAAGACAATATCATGACCCGAACTTTCTACACAACCAAAAAAGTTGTGAAGGGCCTTCAACTCCCGCATCAGAAGATTGATGCTTGTCCAGATGGATGTATGTTATTTTGGAAAGACGATGCGATGCTAGATGAATGTAAGAGATGTGGTAAGGGTAGGTATAAGATGGTTGAGGGGGATATTGTTTTGAGGGGTAGAAAAGGGAAAAGCGGTGTTAGGGGTAAGAAACCGATCCCAATAAGTCAGCTTACGTACTTCCCTATTGCACCAAGGCTTCAAAAATTGTATGCCACAAAAACCATAGCGGAGCAGATGAATACTCTGATTGACGAGACCTATTGACGAGACCTATTGACGAGACCATAATCTTCGAAGAAGATCAGAATGTTGGGGCAGATGAATACTCTGAGGATGATACTGAAGATGGACAAGGAGATTACATGGTTAGGGATGTTCCGGAGATCCTTGAGGAGGATGACGGACACGATGAAGAGAATTTGGAGGACGATCAGGAGGAGGGCGAGGAAACAGAGGAGGAGGATCAGAGTGAGGACAATGAGGCTGAGGGCAATAACGACAGCGAAGATGACTTCTAGACTTGTTGTAGTAGGTTACCCATATTAATCATTGTGTTACTTATTGTGTACGTTATTTCAATTGTGTTAGATTGTAATTGCTAATTTTTGCTAATTTGTTGCAAGGTTAAGATAATGGCAGGCGATAGATCGATGAGGAAACGTGGCGGAGGTAGTAGGTATGTGCACGCATCCACCTCGCAGCAGGAGGAGGAGGAAGTGGTCCTTGAAACGCCGGAACAGGAGCAGAATGACGAGCAGCAGCGGCAGGGGGACACGGAGGAGCTACAAAAGGACGAGAACGGTCGTGTGATTCTCGACCCCGGTCGCGTATGGTAATATAATCTAACATGCCCACTCTTTTGTAACATATGAACTTTTGGACTACATACATCTTGTAATATTTCGTACATGTCTGTGTCTCTCGACTTGGTGCAGGTTCCTCCATGGGGAGGTCACCACTGGCTGTACTAACAGCTACATGACCGACAAAGGTCTAGGGTATGCCTGTTGGACTCAGGTGCCGACGGATCAACGGGCGCAGTGGTTCAACAACTTCCGGGTTCGTTTACTGTTTTTGCTACCGAGTTCCGCACTCATAATGTTTAGTTTTTTATTATTTCTTTTACTAATTACTAATCCGCCTTGATTTTGTAGTTGAAGTTCTTTTGGAAGCCGGAGCTCGAAGGAAGGGTATATGAGCGGTACAATGAGACTTGCTCACGCCGCTTCAAAGACGTAATGAACAAGCGCCACAAGCGGGGGACTGCGCTGAAAGACCTGAAAGGTGTAGTTTTTTATATTACTCAATTTTAAAGAACAATCTAACTTCAATCTTTTACAATATTAACTAATAATATATTAGTGTTGTCATACTTCAGGTGAGGCGTTGGAGAGGTGGGTTAAGTACCACGACGACCAGGGCTTCAAGGTCAGATAGGAGAGGGCATCCCAAAACAAAATGAAGAACTGTGAGCATGTGGGGAAGGCCGACCCGACACATCATCGGGGTTCACAGTCTTCGTTTCTTCGTCTCAAGAGGGTATGATTTCTAATAATATCGTACTCCTACTTGATTAATCATAAACTACGTTCATGTAATATACGTTCGCCTAACGGTCGTACTTATTTAACAGCTACAAGTTGAACTCGGGAGGACGCCAACCGCCCCTGAGGTGTTCCTGGACATGCACGGGAAGACCGACTCGGAAGGGACTTCTTTTCTGACGAGTAGAGATCAGGCAATCTGGGTGAGTACTTACTATTTCAAACAAATCAACTGTGTCTATATATTTACTTTAGGTGGTAGATAAGTATCTTTGTTGATTTCATCTTCTAATAACTTGAATTGAAATCACTGTTGTGTACGCAGGATGCCTACCAAGAGGAGTTAGCAAATAACGAGAGTTCTACTGATGGTGCCAAAGTAGACCTGAATGAGACTTATTTCAAGGTCGTGAAGGGGTACAAGAAAGGTAGTGTGTATGGTGTTGGGAATGCACACGGGATCTACTTCACACCTCCCACAGCGCGTCTAGGCACCTCCACACAGATGGAGTATACGCCACCCGAATCTCAGCAGCCCGACCAAGAAAAGGAGGCCATGAAGGAGCAACTGAAGGAGCAGGCGGAGCAGATAAAGAAGATGCAGGAACAGATGGCCATGTTTCAGGTCATGTTCAACAAATGCAACCAAGGTCGTCCCCCTTCCCCTCCAGACGACAGAGACCCCTTTGGCGGGGATGGCGGTAACTCTGGTGCTTCAGCTAGCTTCACAGTTAGCTGATTGTTTTTTGTTGTTGGTGTTGTAACTGGATTTATGGATTATGTATCTTCGAACTAGTTTAGATTTATGTACCTTTAAACCGTATGTTAAAACTTTTTTATATAAATGTTTTTTTAGTGTAAATGTGGCGGGAGATCAAGTGTTTTGGTTGATTGAGAGTGTGTTGTGGATGGTCGACAGTTGTGGATTTGTTTTATTTTGCAGGTTTTGGCTAGACATCGAACGCTTGTCTACGGCAATGCATCAGCATAAATCGTGTCCAATAACGGACGCCAAGCCAGACGCCGGAGGAAGCTAAAGGCGATCATCTATTCAGGGGTATGGCGTCCGACTGTGGACGCCAGATGTTCCAGGATGGCGTCCATAGTCGGACGCCAACATGATGCACATGGCGTCCGACTATGGACGCCATCTTGGGCCATCTGGCGTCCACAGTAAGACGTCATTCATAGCGTCCGCTGTCAGACGCCAATTTTATTGGCGTCCAATAGTGGACGCCCGGAAAAAAAAGGCGACTGGTCGTGGCATCCACTTTCTAGCGTCTGTTTGCGGACGCCAGGACTTATACAGCGTCCACTAACGGAAGCCAATGGATGGACGCCAGGCCCATCTATTCTTGTAGTGGTTCAAGGGTTAGGCTTTAAATGACTTTTGTCTATGCATCCTGATATAGGGTTTAAATGTAGGATCTGATTGATGAACTATTTAACCAAAAATAATAATAATGAAAGACTAAAAGGTGTTCATCGATTTATGAAGGTATGGACGTTAGACATGAAGGAAAGCTTGTATTTGATGTTTAAGAACTTCGATGGAAGGTGTGGACATGACATAGGTCCACCCCGACGCGGCCACGCGCGGGTTTGGGTAGGCGAATGAATCTCCATATGAAACGGATCGAATTGAAATTTAGGTCGAAGTGGAGTCGCCACCGAATTTTGTGGTTATTCGGAACCATTCGAGCCCACTCTATGTCGTAGTGGTCCGTATACAGAATACGGCCCATTTCCAATGTCAGAGTTTATTGGGCTCGTCCCTTTGCATTTGATACCAATACCGACGTTATCGGATATTGTGTATTGAATGACTCTCGTGCGCCAACGGTTTCGGGCATCCGGAAACCGAGGTTCTGAGTAAGGGGTGAGGGTACGTGTTGGGAAGCCCACAAAGGACACCCAACCCCGCCCGCACATTAGCGGCCTCTACTAAGAACTCGAATGACTTACAATACGCGCGTTAGTAAAACGGAAAAAGATGCTTATGCAAACATTGTTTTCCTAAGCATGTGAATTAAAATTGAAAAGGGTCTCTAAGTCAATTTAATGCAATTAATTCTACGTCAAAGTGGAATTTAGCATGCGGGTTCATTTAGTACAATAAACGAACAAGAATTAAATTGCCAAAAGAAACGAGCAAACGGTTAGTAACGGTAAATCGATATTAACGGTTTGTGCAAATAATGAATTGAATTGAAGGATGCAAATATGAGGATGCACGGTTTGAAAAGATAGCATACACGTGATTAATTATGCACGTGTTGACCTAAGTCGTAAAATACTATCGAGTTTTGAAAAAAAGGATAATGTACGGCTCGTGTTTGAGTCGTTATGAGGTCACTCGATCGAGTAGTCGATTGACTCGATCGAGTAGGTCCTGAGAAGGTGTTTCTGTTTCGTGTTATAGACCATACTCGGCCGAGTTATTGACCAACTCGGTCGAGTACACGGCCACTCGACCGAGTCATTGTGAGACTCGACCGAGTTGGTGTCGTGACAGACTTTCTGGTTCGATTTTGGGGTGCCACTCGACCGAGTGGGTTAGGCACTCGGTCGAGTGCCCCCTGTACGAATTGTAATTCGTTTGCAAATTGAAAATTGATTTCGAAATTGCTTTTGATTTTTGAGAGTTTGACGATTTGGCCGTATAGGACGTAAATATTGCACAATTCACGCTCGACTTGGTTTTTTATAAATCGCAACTTTTATCGGACCGAATATAAATATTGTTGAATTTATACTCGATTCTAAATTTGAATACTCGTTGTATCCCACATTCGATTATTTGAATCGATATGGAATATTAGAGTGAAATAGAAAATAAATAAATTGATTTTAGTCGTTTTGAATTAATTATCGCGATATGAACAAATCACATTAATTAATTCATATGACTTGATTACTAGATTCGATATCCAATTATGGGATTAGTATCGAATCTGAAATCGACGCTTTATTTGAATACATAAAAAAACTTGATTCCCTCGACTTCTCCGACATCGGAATAAATCCCTAGGGATTGTGATGTCGGGTCCGTGTCAACGGGTTTCGACCCTTATAGAAATACAATGTTTGCTTTTGAGAAATCGATGAGATATGCGAACAATAACAATAATGGTATAACGATATGAAAACTATTGTTGAAGTTGACCTATCTCAATAATCGAGTAATCGGGATATCGGAACAAGCGACCGTCAACTCGTGTGCAGTACACTTGTATATTCGGATTTCCTTATTCCAATATCACTCATACTCGACACAAATTGATAGGTATTTTAGTGCTTTGATACTAGTATTATACTATCGATATTAATGATGCGATAATACCAATAAAAATAAAAAACGACCCATATGAAGATGGCGACACGACGCGTGAAGGAGGAAGAGAAGAAACGGGGTTTTGACACCCTCAACCTACATGTTCTTGTCTCGGCGCGGACTCGTAACCGTGGCTATGACACAAGAGTCTTCGAGGTTTATGGAGGTCGAGTTATGGTGGCTCGGTTTGATGAATCCTAAAGCTAGTTTAGGGTTTTCTTAGGGTGTGCTAGGGTTGAATTTGAGGTGGTAAAAGTTCTGAAAAGGTCTCTTGAAGTGTGTGCAAAGGATTGCTTATATAGGAAAAGCTAGGGCTTCGGTTTAGGGTTACTCGACCGAGTAGGTAGCTGACTCGGTCGAGTGGGCTTGTGCGTCAGCCGTCGGGCTTGAATAAGGGCCTACTCGACCGAGTGGGTGTGGCACTCGATCGAGTGGCCCAGCTGGGTCGCGCGGGTCACTCGCTTGGACCTTGACCAATGGATATTTGATGAGTTTGAGTTTGAATTGGGCCTTTGATGTTTGAGGGGTTGTTTTGTGTGTCTCGGAAACAACTTTGACCAGGATTGACCCAATCGTGAAAAGTCGGTTTTAATTCCGGTGTCGGTTTCGGCCCAAATTAGCCTTATTTTATTGGAAACGGCCCGCTGGGCCTGGATTTGAGGTTGATTTTGTGAAATTTGTACTCCGTAAGTGTGTTAGCCAGCGATTAATGGATTTGAGCCCGTATCCGAGCGCATAGAAGCATGTTAGCGTCCGATCATCATTGGGTGTTTTTTGAGAAACTACCATAGACACCTGGCAGTCAAAATGCGGGTGTCTACAGAGCCCCCACTCTGACTGAGGCTTGGACAGGGCGAAAGTCAGAGTATCCACCAGGCCAATCGAGGATTGAAACCTGGCGGACTTCCGTCCGGGTCGTTTATAGTCCATTAGACTCGCGTGAAGGCTCGCCAGCCATAAGCTAGAAGTCATACCTGAGCCGATAACTCCGTGGGGAATTTGGACTTGTCGCGTAAGTCCTAGGTGTGCCTGTATGTTGGGCCATCCCGTGAAAATGCCGCCGTTGGCTTCCGCTGGGGAATTATCGTGGGTTGTACGTCCCTGTTTGAGTCGTGCCTGTACGAGTTACATAAAATGCATGCAACACATAGGTAGTGAAAAGACTCGCGCTGGGGAAGAAATGATTTTGAAATTTGAAAATTTTGAAATTTTGAAATCTTGAGATTTTTAGATTTTGAAAACTTTGATACTTTGACAGAGATTAGGAAAGTTCGGGATGGAGATTTCTGTGCTAGTATTGAGACTAGGATTGTGGCTCGATTCCTATTGAGATTAGGAAATTTTCCTAAATAGTTTGCAAGGCTAATGCTATATATAGCCCCTCCTTGCCCTTGATTTTCTTCACAAGTCACAAAACAAACCCTTCCTAAGAGAAAGTCTCTCTAATTCTCTTGAGGAAGTCTCTTCATCTTCTTTAAGAAGTTTTAGCCATGGGGATCGATAGGTTGAGTGTGATGTTGCAGGAGTGGTCCCGTCGCTTTAGGGACGCAGATAGGGTGGCTTTGAATCAGACGGGGATAACCCAACTGTACCCGTTCCGTCAGATGGTGGTTGACCGCTACTTTCTGGATGCTTGCTTGGCTTATTGGGATGACATATATCATGTCTTTGCTTTCCCTCGGGGCGAAGTCTGCCCTTTACCTGAGGAGATTGCAGCTATAGGAGGATGGAACCCGATACTCCGTCCAGCCGTCCCGTACTCGATCTATGATCCGAGGAGGAAGTTGAGAGAATTTCTAGGGCTTTCTCACAACGAGGTGTCCCGTATGATGGATGGTGATAAAATTTCTCTGATCGACTTGGCTGAGAAATTTATGAACTCTCTCGATGTTCGGGTTAGGCCGGCTTATAGCCGTAGGGCCTTCTCTTTTTGCATGCTCCATGTATATGCTTTCGAGGGTCATATGGACTTGTTATCCTGCATGGGAAGTACCCGTCTTCTGACTGTAGTGGATCTGATGGAGACTGAGCACAGCCCGGCTTGGTTGATCACGGGCGAGATTATCCAAGGATTGGACGATCGCAAAAGGGACTCATCCATTCGTCTTACTGGGAGCACCCGTTTGTTGCAAGTATGTCACTTGACCTCTTCTTTCAATTTTTTGTTTTTTTGATTTTTTGCAAAAAAAAAATTTTTTACTGCAGTGGGGTACTCGATCGAGTCACCCAGGCACTCGGTCGAGTACCCTCGATGAAACTCTCCTGATCTGTCTTCGGAGGTGCCACTCGATCGAGTCACCCTGGCACTCGATCGAGTGCCCTCGTAAAGAGCCTCCTGTTTACGTTCAGGGGTACCACTCGACCGAGTGTCCCAAGCACTCGACCGAGTGGCCTTAGGCGAGCGCCTATTTTGCCTTGGAATCTCATGCTTTTGTTTCCTTTTGCAGATTTGGCTATATGAGAGGCTATCAGTGATAGATCCTCAACTTGATGCGGGCAACTATCGTCATAACCAGGTGATGACGAGGAGGCGGGCCATTGACTTTTCTCGTCAGATTACGCAGAAGTACTGGGACGAGGTTTTGTCTTTTCATGGCGGCCCGTTAATTCGATGGGTAGTTCCATGGTGGCCCATCTACCTTTGGAGTGGCTTGGACCCGAGGGACAGAGCCCGCTATCAGGTGATCCTTTCTTTCAAGCAGACGGTTCATCTCTATCCAGATCGCATACTAAGGCAGTATGGATGGACCCAGCGAATCCCTGAAGTTGAAGCGGTTGTGAGTGACCCTACCCAGTTGACTGATGTAATGTGTGATACCTGGATGCAAAGATGGTACACACGGCATACTTGGCCCGTTGTCAAATCTCGCCACTCAATCTGGGTTTCAGATTCTTATACGAAGTGGACCAAAGCAGGAGATGCTAAGGCCCGAGCCGCTTTGAAAGTCGATGAAGCCTTCGACCTGCTGAGAAGGGAGCAAGCTAAAGACAACAGGGGGTTCTTTGATGAGGGAGACACTCCAGCTACTCTAGTCCGTATAATGTCAGGGCGAAAGAAGAAAACTAAGACTCAAGCTGAAGGGTCTAGTGCTAAAGGTGCTTGGGGGAAAGTGAGCCCCCAGATGGACTTGGGAAGGAGACTGGGCCCAAGACTACCCGTGCAGGACCGACTTGGCCCACGGGATAGACTGCCTGAGCATGTGCGGGCCCGACTTGGGCCGAAGACCGTGATTGAAGACCCATCGTCAAAGAAACGGGTTCGGACTAAGGAGGTTCCACTTGTGATTCGGGAACGCTCGTCACCACCCCGAAGACCTCAGGCTCCACGCGACCCGAAGGACAAGGGGAAGGGGAAGATGCCCGGATACTAGTCTCCTTATTTTATTATTTGAATATTATTATTATTTTTGTGGTGTGATTTTTTGTGTGAATGCCGTTTTTTTTTTTTTTTTTTTTTTAATCCCGAGTTTGTCGAGATATTAATAAAAGATATATTATTGAACACTGTTCCCGTCTTTTGTTTATTGCAGTGGTTGTACCCTTTTGAGGGGTTGCCTACGTATCCGCAAATGGCGGAATCAAACCTAACGTAGTTCAAAATTTGATTTGATTGATTTTTTTTGCAATTTTCGAAATACATCAGGATTATTAATTCAAGATGTGCGACAGTAGAATATATTAGTTCTAGCTTATTGACTTGTCTAAAATTTTGAAAATTTATAAAAAGGACAATTTTTTATAAATTTTTGCAAATGACATTGAGATGGGGGTTCATGGGTAGTAGCGCTTCAGCTGGTCCAAGTTGGTTGGGTTGACAAATTCGTTCCCGTCCAAGTCTGTCAGCATCACCGCTCCTCCTGATAGGACCTTCTTGACTAAGTATGGCCCAGCCCTGTTGGGCTTGAATTTACCCCTTGGGTCAACCGGTAGTAAGGCACGAACCGATTTTAGGACCAGATCCCCTTCCTTGATGTTCCTGGGCCTAACCCGTTTGTTGAAAGCCCGTTGGATCCTTTTTTGATATATTTGAATGTTGTTGAGAGCCCGGGATCGCCGTTCGTCTAAAAGGACTAGCGAATCGTATCGGGCTTGGACCCAATCTGCCTCAGGTACTTGGCTTTCAAGTAGGATCCTAAGGGATGGCACCTCTAGCTCGATTGGTTGGACCGCTTCCATTCTGTATGTTAAGTAATACGGGGTTGCCCCGGTCGCGGTGCGGATTGAGGTTCGATATCCCCATAGGGCAAAAGGTATTTTGTCGGGCCAGTCCCGGTAATTTTCAGCCATCTTTTTAAGTATGGTGACAATTGTTTTATTGGCCGCTTCTACCGCTCCATTTGTTTGAGGTCGGTAAGGTGAAGATGTATGCCTTTGAATTTTGTACTTTGCCAGCAATGCGGCAGTTTCGGCTTGAAAGTGGGTCCCGTGATCGCTGATGAACTCGTGAGGGATCCCATACCGGCATATTATTTTGTTTTGGATAAATTTAGCCACGTGCTTGGCGTTCAAGACACGGTATGACTCAGCTTCGACCCATTTGGTGAAGTAGTCGACGGCCACCAAGATGAAGCAATGACCCCCCGTCCCGGAAGGATGCACCTTTCCAATTATGTCAATACCCCATGTCGAAAATGGCCATGGTGATGTCGTGGTATATAATAGGGAAGATGGCATATGCTGTACATTGGCGAAGATCTGACAGTTATGGCAGTGTTTGACATACAACTGACAGTCTGTTTCCATGGTGTTCCAATAGTACCCGAGCCTCATGATTTTTCGGGCTAGCATATGGGCGTTCATATGCGGGTCGTTTTCGCCATCATGGACCTCGGCCATGACCTTTTCGGCCTGTATTTTGTCGATGCATAGGAGTAGAGCTCCCTGTGCCGTCTTTTTGTACAATTGCCCATCATCAGTTCGGACAAATTGGGTTGCTAATCTTCGTAAGGCCTTTTTGGCCCGATTTTCAGCTTCCGGGGGGTACTCTCCCGTTGTCAGGTAGGTTAGGACAGCTTGATACCAAGGCTCCGGGTCAGTTATCTCAATATCCTGAATGGCGTGGATGTAGGCTGGCTCGGACCGTCTTTCGACACAGATTGGCATGCTGGTCAGGTGATCCGGGATGTTCAGTAAAGATGCTAATTTGGAAAGTGCATCTGCGAACTGATTCTCTTCCCGGGGCAGATAAATGTATTCTACCTTTTGAAATTGCTTCTCTAGAACCCTTACCCGTGCTTGGTAAGCCACGAGATTGGCGTTCCGAGTTTTCCATTTCTGGAGTGCTTGATTGATGACTAATGATGAATCACCGTGGACCCGGAGGTTTGTTACCCCTAAATCAGCGGCGGCTTGCAGCCCGTGAATGCATGCTTCGTATTCGGCTGCGTTGTTGGTCACGTCGAAGTCCAACTTGATGGATAAGGGAGTGTGTTCCCCTCGGGGTGAAATTAACAGGATTCCGACCCCAAATCCTCGGAAGTTGGATGCCCCATCGAAATATAAATCCCACACTTCCGTATCGGTGTGGAATATGTCTTCATCAGGAAAGGCCCATGTATCGGTGTGGCCTTCTTCGGATATTGGGCCGTCAGCGAGGAATTCGGCAACTACCCGGCCTTTGATGGCTTTTAATGGTACAAATTTGAGGTCGAACTCGGATAACATTAAAGTCCATCTTGACATCCTGCCGTTGAGGATGGGCTTCTCGAATAAGTACTTGATAGGATCCATTTTGGATAACACATGTACCTCGTGACTGAGCATGTAATGTCGGAGCTTTTTAGTGGCCCAAACCAATGCTAGGCACGTCTTTTCGAGCATTGTATATTTGCACTCATATTCGAGGAACTTTTTACTGATGTAGTAAATAGCCCGCTCTTCTGAATCGACTGTCTGGGCCAGCATAGCCCCCATGGCCGTCTCCGTTGTCGTTAGGAATAACGACAAAGGCAGACCGTGTTGAGGTGGCATTAGTACCGGCGGAGCAGACAGCATCTCCTTGACTTTGTCGAAAGCCGCTTGACATTTGCCGTCCCATAGCACCCGTTCTCCGATTTTTAGCTTTTTGAAGATGGGTTCGCATACCATGGTTAGTTTCGAAATGAACCGGCTGATGTATTGGACTTTTCCGAGAAACCCCCTTATTTCCTTTTCGGTCTTGGGTGGTTGCATCTTGATGATGGCTTTGATTTTAGCTGGGTCGACCTCGATGCCGCGTTGGCTAACGATATGGCCCAGTAATTTGCCCGACGTTACCCCAAAACTGCATTTTTGCGGGTTCAGTCTCATGTTGTATTTACGTAGCCGGGTGAAGAACTTTCTTAGGGCTGAAATGTGCCCGCTTCGGTCCTTGGATTTGACGATCATGTCGTCCACATAGACCTCCACTTCCTTATGCATCATGTCGTGGAGCAAGGTAGTGGCGGTCCGTTGATAAGTGGCCCCGGCATTGATAAGCCCAAATGGCATGACGGTGTAACAGTAAGTACCCCAAGGTGTAATGAAGGTGGTCTTACCCATGTCCTCTTCTGCCATTTTAATCTGATTGTACCCGGCATACCCGTCCATGAACGATAGAAGGGCATGATCGGCCGTGTTATCCACCAGTATGTCGATGTGTGGTAAGGGAAAATCGTCTTTTGGGCTTGCCTTGTTAAGATCCCGGAAGTCCACGCAAACCCGCACCTTGCCGTCCTTCTTGGGTACCGGCACGATGTTTGCAACCCAGTCTGGATATTCAGACACTTGTATAAAGCCTGCTTTAAATTGTTTATCGACCTCTTCCTTGACTTTAAGAGACCACTCGGGCTTCGTTCTTCTGAGCTTTTGCTTTACCGGCTTGCACCCATCTTTGATGGGTATTCGGTGTTCGGCTATCTCCCGGTCTATACCTGGCATGTCCTTGTAGGACCATGCAAAGACATCTTTGAATTCCTGGAGGAGGTCTGTGAATTGTTTTCTCTCCTCTGGATCTAAAGATAGGCCCAACTTAAGCATCTGGGGCTCTAAAGTGGTTCCCACATTGATGGACTCGGTTTCTTCGATTACCGGATCTCGGGATTCCCTTTGCTCGAGCTGCTCGACCAGATGTTGCGGTAGGGGTACCTGTTCGTCGGGTTTCTCAATGTCATTGCATATAAAATTTTTGAAATTGAGAAGATTTTGGAAATAAGACAAGTCGTAAGCAGAACGGTGTTCGTTATTATTATTGATGGTAAATTTTGAAAATAGCTCGAATAGAGCTGCCATCTGATCATTGGTCAGAGGCGGGATAGGGAGAGGTCTTGGGACAGGCCCCGAGACCTCAGTGGATAAAGGAAGAGGGGTTACAGACTCGACTTTAGCACCAGACCCTCTAGACTCGGACTCAGACTCCGACTCTGACTCAGACTCAGAATCGGTATCCGGCATGTCTCCCTCGCCATTGGTCAGCTTGTAGACCCGTCCTTGACCGTCGGTCCATTTTATGGTCTTCCTCCAAGCCCTCGTTTCGGTGTCGGCGCCGACCTCGGTGATTAGCTTGGTGGGGTCGAACCGATCGCTGCGGAGGATCAGGTTGACCAAGTCGCTCTTTGGAGCGGGGACGACTTTGTCTTCTCCGAATAAGAGCCCCAGCACGGGCTCGGAGTTGCTTTCGCTTTCCTTTGATTCGGCCTGGACGATGGTGAATATATCATCAGGGATGAAATTGCATTCCCGAGCCTTTTTGGTCTCGGGATATGTGACGGTGGGTTGGTAGAGGCCCACTTGGATGGCTCCGAAGACCGGAGTGACGAAGTAATCCGTTAGCTTCAGGCTATAAGGGCTTATGTAAGTACCCTTGATAATGTCGATGGCCTTGTGAATACCGGCTCTAACCACATTTTCCGGAGTTATAGCATACCCCAATCCGAAATGTGACTCGCCATCATTTAGGACCTCGATAATCTTCCCAGCTGGAAGATATGGCCTTGAGGTTATCCGGGTAGGTAACCCAGATTTTGTAGCATCGTGTCGATGCTAGTTGTGAAGTAGGGCCTAAAGAGATATTCTTCTTCGATCATGCCCACGAAATCAAATCCTCGCGGGTCGGCCCGGCCCGTAGCGTTGCAGCTTGCTACGGTAATTGGGGTCGCCTCCAGCGTGATGATACCGTCTTTGAGGGGCATCTTGACTTTTCGATGGAGGGTAGATGACACGGCCTTGACTGCGTGGATCCAAGGCCTTCCCAGCAAAAGATTGAATGATGAGGTGACATCTATCACCTGAAATTCCAATTCCTTTTCGATTGGGCCCGTTATGATCTTTAATTTCACGGCCCCGGCGACAGGTTTTGGGCTTCCGTCGAAAGCCTGGATAGTCTGCGCCGTTGGAAGGTAATCGGCATCGGTGATGCCGAGTGCTTTTGCGGTCCTTAGAGGAAGGACATTCACGGCTGATCCATCGTCGATAAGGGTCATCGGGAGATATTTACCTTTGCAGATGACCGTGATGTATAGGGCCAGATTGTGATTGGGCCCAAATGGTGGCAGATCAGCTTCAGAGAAGGTTATGAGTGGGCCTTCTTCTTTGGATTTGCCCTTAAGGTAGGGCATGATGGTGGCTACCATTTCAGCGGGGGTAGCTTCTGAATCAACCTTGATTTCATCGAGAGCCTTAGTCAGTGCTTCCCGATGAGCTTGCGAGCTAACCAATAGTTGCCATATAGTTAGATCGGCTCGGACCCTCTTCATTTGTTGGACCAGAGTCGTGTCTGGGCTTGGTTCTTCGAGGGTAGGCTCCGTCCTGGCGGGTTCAGTGACGGATATAGGGATGGAACGCCCAGCTGCGGCGAGATGATTGGTGGCTAAAGCTTTGGACTTTGCCTTTCTGACCTCTTCAAGGGTGATGGGGACAGCTTCCCCTTTGGTTAAGTACACATCATCCTCGTCGTCGAACCATATCCCGTTGACTTGTGGGATATAGGGAGAGATGAGGTGAGAACAGTCAATTACCTCACCGGTGAAGATAGCATGAGCGCTGAATGGGTTTTCTTTGTTGCTCGGCTTGTCTCCGGGCAACGGGATTTTCCCGCTCTCGATAAGGTCCTGGATCAGGTGTTTTAACCTCCAACATTTTTCAGTATCATGCCCGTTACCCCGGTGATACTGACAATAGGCCTGGGCATTGTAAGTTTTGGGCCTTTTTTCCACTGGAGGTTCTGCAGTTGGGCCTATCGGTTGGATTAGGCCCTTTGAGGATAGCCTCTGTAAGGCATAAGTATAGGTAGTCCCTATATCTGTGAATACCCGATTTGGTGTATTCTTTTTAGATGAGGTGTCGAGCAGGTTTACCTCGTCGAAAATGCTGCGAGTTGCAGCTGCGGGTGTGGGCTTGATTGTGGATGAACTTGCCCCTTGATACCCTTTGGTAGAGGCCTTAGTCAGGCTCTCCAACCTCAAATCATCTTCGATCCTCGTGCCCATTTCAGTAAGGACAGCAAAGTTTGGGATAATAGCATACCGGAGATGGACCCGGTAGGATGGGAGTAGATTTTTGACGAAGGCTTCCACTAGGGCCTTCTCGCCGGGCTTGTCGACCAGCTTCACACTCTCAGCCCTCCACCTTTGCAGATATTTTGTGAACCCTTCTTTGGGCTCCTGGGCCATTACCTCCAGAGTACGCATTGTAGTCTGGATTTCAGTGTTATCGGCGTAGTTCCGAGCAAATTCGGTCGCCACGTCATCCCAAGTCTTGTATTTCTTGGGGTCGAGCCTGTAGAACCAGGCCCTGGGATGCTTCTCCAAGGAGGAAGGGAATAAGTGCTTGAACATGGTGGACTTTACCCCTTTGACTGCCATGAAGTCTTTGAAGGCCCGGATATGATGGACCGGGTCTTCGGTACCCTCAAACATGGGAATTCCCGTCAAGTTGAGGTTGGCCGGTAGCTCGTCATTCAAAGGTGAATAAATGCGAGCATTTTCGGAGTGGATCGAGTTGCTTGTTGACAAGTGGACTTGCTCCTCGAGCCTGCGAACGACACTGACCAATTCGGCTATGGGCCCAGCGGAATCAGCTCCTTCAACCGGGACCGTCTTCTCCACAGTGCTCAGGCGGGTGTCCAAAGTTGCTTGGTTAGCGAGGATGGAGGTCAGTTGAGTCTCGATCTTGGTTAGGGCATTTTTCAAATCCTCCATCTTGCATTGATGTCGGGTTGTGGCTGGCCTGTCTGTAAGAACACCGCGTAATCAGAAACTAGCCCAGAATAGAAGGTACATCCCGAACGAGACTAAAAGGGAAACGACTTGAGAAAGACACCTAGACGGGTAACTCGTGAAGTGTGGGCTTTCCTTAGGATTCGGCAAGTGGGCCTAGTCCTGTTCGAAGGAAGGTTCACACGGGACATCCCCAGACTTTTGACTCGATTGTGTTGACGGGCCCTCCTTTGTAAGAGTATGTCCTACCTATGTGGGCCTTGCCTTAGTCCAATAAGGCGGATTGGGATAGGGAAGAAGCTCGCGATGTAAGATTGACAGAGCTTCGACGCTAGAGAAACTTGACAACTTAAGACATGACCCGACACTGCTAAATACGGGAAGTTCTAGAAGTGGAAGGTTTTGAAAATTGATTGTTTTGAAGAAGGACCGAGTGGACTCGGTGAATGGCCCAAATTTCCGGACAAGAGGACAAAAAGTCATTGGGCCATGAGTTTTGAAAGTTTGAGTTTTGATTTGGGCAGCATACCGGCTAGAAAATAGGCTATTTTGAGTAAAATCATAAGTCCTAAATTCGGTATGTGTCCCGGGTTTTGAAATTGAATAGTTTGAAAAGGATGCAATTTTGAAAAGTTGACGGTTTTTTGAAAACGACTCGGAAACCAAGTAGCACGTAGTCACACAAGCATTATAACGACGCCATGTATGCTCTATACTAAGTCTCGGTCGGTCTATAGGGGGTCTATACCAGTGTACATAGTCTAGACGTTGATCGGGACGGACTTCCTAAGTCGAGTTGATCTTAGAACATGCCGCGAAACCCACTCGAATCGACTATGGACACCTTTTGACATATCCATATTGGAGTACATCAACGGTATAGTGGGACGTCGGTCGCGAGTACCGGCCCGGGAAAATATGGGTTATGCATGAACCGTAGAACTAAAACGCGTATTGTATTTGTCAAACGATTTCTATTCGAGTCTCACCCTGAGGATGCCGATGGTAAGTCACGCATCAGTTAATCCCCAGCGGAGTCGCCAAATTGTGGACATGACATAGGTCCACCCCGACGCGGCCACGCGCGGGTTTGGGTAGGCGAATGAATCTCCATATGAAACGGATCGAATTGAAATTTAGGTCGAAGTGGAGTCGCCACCGAATTTTGTGGTTATTCGGAACCATTCGAGCCCACTCTATGTCGTAGTGGTCCGTATACAGAATACGGCCCATTTCCAATGTCAGAGTTTATTGGGCTCGTCCCTTTGCATTTGATACCAATACCGACGTTATCGGATATTGTGTATTGAATGACTCTCGTGCGCCAACGGTTTCGGGCATCCGGAAACCGAGGTTCTGAGTAAGGGGTGAGGGTACGTGTTGGGAAGCCCACAAAGGACACCCAACCCCGCCCGCACATTAGCGGCCTCTACTAAGAACTCGAATGACTTACAATACGCGCGTTAGTAAAACGGAAAAAGATGCTTATGCAAACATTGTTTTCCTAAGCATGTGAATTAAAATTGAAAAGGGTCTCTAAGTCAATTTAATGCAATTAATTCTACGTCAAAGTGGAATTTAGCATGCGGGTTCATTTAGTACAATAAACGAACAAGAATTAAATTGCCAAAAGAAACGAGCAAACGGTTAGTAACGGTAAATCGATATTAACGGTTTGTGCAAATAATGAATTGAATTGAAGGATGCAAATATGAGGATGCACGGTTTGAAAAGATAGCATACACGTGATTAATTATGCACGTGTTGACCTAAGTCGTAAAATACTATCGAGTTTTGAAAAAAAGGATAATGTACGGCTCGTGTTTGAGTCGTTATGAGGTCACTCGATCGAGTAGTCGATTGACTCGATCGAGTAGGTCCTGAGAAGGTGTTTCTGTTTCGTGTTATAGACCATACTCGGCCGAGTTATTGACCAACTCGGTCGAGTACACGGCCACTCGACCGAGTCATTGTGAGACTCGACCGAGTGGGTGTCGTGACAGACTTTCTGGTTCGATTTTGGGGTGCCACTCGACCGAGTGGGTTAGGCACTCGGTCGAGTGCCCCCTGTACGAATTGTAATTCGTTTGCAAATTGAAAATTGATTTCGAAATTACTTTTGATTTTTGAGAGTTTGACGATTTGGCCGTATCGGACGTAAATATTGCACAATTCACGCTCGACTTGGTTTTTTATAAATCGCAACTTTTATCGGACCGAATATAAATATTGTTGAATTTATACTCGATTCTAAATTTGAATACTCATTGTATCCCACATTCGATTATTTGAATCGATATGGAATATTAGAGTGAAATAGAAAATAAATAAATTGATTTTAGTCGTTTTGAATTAATTATCGCGATATGAACAAATCACATTAATTAATTCATATGACTTGATTACTAGATTCGATATCCAATTATGGGATTAGTATCGAATCTGAAATCGACGCTTTATTTGAATACATAAAAAAACTTGATTCCCTCGACTTCTCCGACATCGGAATAAATCCCTAGGGATTGTGATGTCGGGTCCGTGTCAACGGGTTTCGACCCTTATAGAAATACAATGTTTGCTTTTGAGAAATCGATGAGATATGCGAACAATAACAATAATGGTATAACGATATGAAAACTATTGTTGAAGTTGACCTATCTCAATAATCGAGTAATCGGGATATCGGAACAAGCGACCGTCAACTCGTGTGCAGTACACTTGTATATTCGGATTTCCTTATTCCAATATCACTCATACTCGACACAAATTGATAGGTATATTAGTGCTTTGATACTAGTATTATACTATCGATATTAATGATGCGATAATACCAATAAAAATAAAAAACGACCCATATGAAGATGGCGACACGACGCGTGTAGGAGGAAGAGAAGAAACGGGGTTTTGACACCCTCAACCTACATGTTCTTGTCTCGGCGCGGACTCGTAACCGTGGCTATGACACAAGAGTCTTCGAGGTTTATGGAGGTCGAGTTATGGTGGCTCGGGTTTGATGAATCCTAAAGCTAGTTTAGGGTTTTCTTAGGGTGTGCTAGGGTTGAATTTGAGGTGGTAAAAGTTCTGAAAAGGTCTCTTGAAGTGTGTGCAAAGGATTGCTTATATAGGAAAAGCTAGGGCTTCGGTTTAGGGTTACTCGACCGAGTAGGTAGCTGACTCGGTCGAGTGGGCTTGTGCGTCAGCCGTCGGGCTTGAATAAGGGCCTACTCGACCGAGTGGGTGTGGCACTCGATCGAGTGGCCCAGCTGGGTCGCGCGGGTCACTCGCTTGGACCTTGACCAATGGATATTTGATGAGTTTGAGTTTGAATTGGGCCTTTGATGTTTGAGGGGTTGTTTTGTGTGTCTCGGAAACAACTTTGACCAGGATTGACCCAATCGTGAAAAGTCGATTTTAATTCCGGTGTCGGTTTCGGCCCAAATTAGCCTTATTTTATTGGAAACGGCCCGCTGGGCCTGGATTTGAGGTTGATTTTGTGAAATTTGTACTCCGTAAGTGTGTTAGCCAGCGATTAATGGATTTGAGCCCGTATCCGAGCGCATAGAAGCATGTTAGCGTCCGATCATCATTGGGTGTTTTTTGGGAAACTACCATAGACACCTGGCAGTCAAAATGCGGGTGTCTACAGAAGGATTGAAGATAGTTCGGAATTGAACTCAAATCGTTGCTTGGTTAGATGAAGAAAGTGGGGCAAAGGTATAAAATAGAGAAAGGCTTAGAAAAAGGAATCATATGTGGCTGATGGCGTTACTGAGAAATGAAAATAAGAAACAATGCTTCATTTCTCTGAATACAAGTTATGCTAACAATTAATCTCCGATGTACGAGTTGAGTTATTTAGCTAACTAGAGTCTCGGTCAGGTCTAAGTTGACACCTAAATAGGACTCGTGGACTACTATCTTACATACATCTGCACTTGATCTTCTCGTATGTTACATCTCGTCCACATAACTTCACTCAATACATCAACATCATCCAACTTGATTTTGCTACTATAGTTGATTTGGAAGATGCGTCTATTTGTGCTTGCAATGGTGTTCTACCAGTCTTGAGCTGTCAATAGTTGCAAATGCTTTGTCTTGGTCATCGTGTTGATCACAAGTAAATTAAAACTAGCCAATTGGCTAACGTTAGACAATCACTGTACATACAACTATTCAGATAGCATATGAAAACAAGCGAGGGGCCAAAACCTAAATCGGACGGAGCAGGTAATCCTTAGTAGTTCTACCCATCTAATCATTCTACCCAAGTATATTATTTGATCCTAGGTTTATACTAGTAAATCTCTCATTTAGTAATCTTAAAAGTTCTACATGTTTTAGATACTCTAGACACGTGTCATGACAATTGGTGACAAAAAATTGAAGGGGAACGGAAGCGGTCCAAAGACCATCCTCATGACATCACCAGATCGAAAATATTGGATTTTTTTAAATTTGTGCAAACTCATGTAATTTTTAACTATTACCATGAGTTTGAGGATGGATAATAGAGGATACCGTAGTACGGTATCCGAGTAGGTTTAGGCAACACGCAATAGGAAAATATTGTGTGAACGATTAGGAAATACACAATAGAAAACACAATATTGTGTGAATGGTTTAGGAAACACAATATGACAATATTGTGTGAAGGGTTTAGGAAACACAATCAATATATATTAATAAAGCAAGAACTTTTCGAGCGATATGATTGGTCCAAGTTTTTTAATATATTTTTTAAGTTAAATATAAAAATTTGTATATGAAAATAAAATCCTACCCCACCTAAGACTCGATTTTGTTTTAAATTTAAATAAAGAATATAGGAATTTGTATAAAAAAACAATCTTACTCCATTTAAGACTAATAAAATTATCCCACGTCAAAAAATTACAATAAGGTGATAAAATCTACATTATATTAATAAGACCAATCATCCGGTTCATAGATATCAACCAAAAATTAAAAATTATCCCAAATTTTCTCAAATTCTATGTAAATAATATCAATCATTCGTTCTTAGATACGCAGTATCAATCAATAATATTCTGAGTCTTAAAAACAGCTCATAAGATTATAAACTTAAATAAAAAAAGTTCTCTCATCGAAAAATTATAATATGGTGAATTGGTGATGATGAATTCTATATTACTCCTAAGATAAATAATAGGTACAAATGTGTAAATGTAATATTTGTTTAATATTAAATGTAGGATAAATAGTGAGTTTAAAGTATTTGTTTAATATTAAAACAATGACTAAAATGGAAATGAAAATGAAAACTTGAACTTGAATGTCCAAAAAAAGCAGTAACTCTCCTGTGAGACCGTCTCACGGTAATTTTATCGTGAGACCTCTCACATAGGGGGTGGTTACAAATTTAGTAACCACCTCTTAAATGAGACATCTCACGATAAATTACCGTGAGACGGTCTCATACAAGTTTTTGTGCAAAAAAAGAATATAGTAGCTTAGACTTGAACGAAGAGAATATATATATAAATTAGATTATTCATTCTTAGATATTAACCAAAACAAAATTAGTCTTAAAAAGATTTCTTAAAACTATAAAGTTAAAAAAATTTATCTCGCATCAAAAAATTATAATGAGGTCATAGATTTCTACGGAGTATTATATAAATAAGAGTAATAATTCATTATTATATATTAACCAATTTTTTTTATTACATGTTTCATCGTTGTTAATTGCAATATATTCGCATCTTACCCAGTGAATATTTATATCTACGTATATTTATGTGTGAGGTACTTTAATTAGTCTTTCATTCTAACTATAATGCACCATATATAATGTCTATAATTTATAATTTGACGTTTACTGAATATATTATCTCTGATTTCTTGAAACACATTCACGTATATGTGAATAACATTCATTTACTATTAAACATACATTTAACTTCGACTGACTATGTACTGTTGTGCAATCTCGTCAATTTATGCAATCATCCAAATTTGTATCCTTATCAATGTCACTAACAAGCGGCTCGTGCATCGCACGAGCTTTCCAGGTAATAAAATAGATACGTTTAAACTAAAATAGTATACAAATATAAATCCTAAGATTATAAACTTTAAGTAAAATCATCTACATAAAAAAATTACGATACTTTGTAGTATATATAATTGATGCTTTTTTCGAGTAATAATATGATTGATTTGTTTCATCAAAACTCGATTCAGGAATATATCATAAATAATATAGAAAATCGAGTAGAGAATTTTTAATTAGTATAATATATATTTCATCCATTATATTAATGTGATGTTTATAATTTAAAGTAAAAAACTTTTATGTTTCATTTAACAAAAAAATTATCATAACATAAATATACAAATGAAATAGTTAGATTTTGTGGTAGAAAATGCTTTCATTAGATTATAAATTTCATACATTATTCACTCGAAAAAGTGATAGATCTATTATTACATTTATAAAAAACCGTAAAATTATCCCATTTCGAAAAATTATAATAAAGTGATAGAATTCTATTATATAAATAAGAGTAATCTTTCGTGCTTAGATATCAACAAAAGTATTTTAAATTTTAAAAAGTGCTCTAAAAGTACTCCCTTCGATTTTTAATGATTGTCCCGTTTGTGCAATATATATGAAGAGTATTATATTGAAACGGGACAATCATTTAAACTAGAAGGAGTATAAACTTAAGTTAAATTGTCTCACATTGAAAAATTATAATATCATTCGTCCTTAGATATCAACCAAAGAATATTTTTAAGTCTTGAAAAGAGGCTCTTACGAATATAAACTTAAGTTAAATTGTCTCACATTGAAAAATATACAATAATATAATGTGATCGAATTATATAATATAAATAAGAGTAATCATTCGTTCTTAGATATTAACCAAAAATATTTCGAGTCTTAAGAAATCTTTTAAGACTATACATTTAATAAAATTATCTTACATTGAAAATTATATTGAGGTCAAAGATTTCTATTATATAATCAAGAGTAATAATTTGTTATTAGATGTTGACCAAAAATCTTTTGAGTCATGATTTAAAAAAAAATAAGACTATAAACCAAAAATCTTTTATTTCTTAAAAAATTCTAAAAATTACAATTTTTTAAAAATAATTAATAATAAAAATAAAATTATTATTATTATCCTAATACAAGTATATACGGAGTATATTTTATTTTCCTTTATGTTATTATGATAAATAAGAGTAATCGTTCGTCTAGAGTAATCGTTCGTACTTAGATATCAACCAAAAATTTAAGAAAGTAAGATTATCAGCCACATAGCAATATAACATGGTCCTAAGACTCTAACGCGGTGAGTATCTACAATTATAAATATGAAGTCGTAATTTTCAGCTTTACTATGATTTCAAATAAATGCGTTCATAATTATGCATTGATCGTTACTTTAACCGACAACATTCATTACTATAACTTGTGCGCTGATGATGACAAATTTGTTTTTTCATCTCATGTTTCATCGTTGTTAATTGTAATATGTTCCCATTTTTTTATATCTACGTATATTTATGTGTGAGGTATTTTAATTAGTTTTTCATTTTAACTACAATACACCATATATATAATGCTTATAATTTAATTTGATATTTACCGCATATATTATCTCTGATCCCTTGAAACCCATTCAAATACGTGGATAATATTCATTTACTATTATGCATACTCTTACCTTCAACTGTTGTGTAGTCTCAACAATTTATGCAATAATCGAATTTGATATCCTTATCAACGTCACTAACAAGAGGCCCGTGCATCGCACGGGCTTTCCAACTAGTGGGAAAATATTGTATGAAGATTTAGGAAACACAATAGGAAAATATTGTGTCCTTAATTTCCTAGTTTGAGTTAGATATTGTATCTTTATTATAATACTATAAATATGGGTCTATGTTTGTATTTATATTCAAGAAAGAAAGAGAAAAGAATTTATAATAATACAATACCTCTTTATATTTTATCATATTATCTCGACAAGTGTGATAGAGTGAAGTGTATTTGAATGCGGGAGTAGATTCACTTAATGGCATTAGTCACTTAAAGTAGAGCTAGCAAATTAAAACCTGACCCGAACCAACAAACCGATCTGACCCACGTGAAACCCGGCTCGACAAAACCCTTAAAAGTTTGTGACCCCAAACCGAACCGACTCGACTTGCTTGTAACCCGTTACCCGATATAACCCGATTACTAGCTAGGAAACCGAACCCGAACCCAACCCGACTTGATTTTAACCCGATCTTATAAGGTTGGCGATCAAACAATTATTAAGCTTAAATATTGATTCAAATGAAAGTTATTAATTGTGTATAGACTGACGCATTTGACCATATAACGACATAATTAAACCAAATAATGGTTAACAATTAAATATACGGTTTTTCTAACGTGTGTCCAGTGTACACATGTTAATAAGCTATTTACCGCAAGAAACACAATAATTTTGTATTATTAACTTAATTATTAATATGTGTCTACTGGGCACACGTTAGAAAAAACCATTAAACGTATTAGGAAAATAATGAAGCAATATGATACATTAACTAGACAGAATTAGGAATACAATGAATCCTGGATTCGACCCGCGTTGATCGGATATGGATCCAAAGTCATTGGATCTGGATCAACTGTTTGAAAATGGATCTGGATCTCGTTAAGCAGATCCAGATCCGACCCGCGGATCCGTTTCGTATAATAAAAATATATTTTATTAAAAATAATAATAATAATAATAATAATAATAAAAAAAAATAATAATAATAATAATAATAATCATCATAGAAGTAGTATTATTTGTGAAACAAACTTAATTTTAACATAACTTCATAATATCTTAGGTTTCATCGTTGAAACGATTCATTGAAGAAAATTATTACGAAGTATTAGAATACGTGATGATAAAGGAAGATTAAATATCTAATTTATGAACTTCACGATTTACAAAATAATAATGTTATGAAACTAAACATATAGTGTAACTTTTTTGCATGGAATTAAATTTCATAATTAACGATATTACGAAGTTAAAAATAGGACAATTAGAGTCAAGCGAAAAAAAGATAAGAAAAAAAAGGACAAGATAAGTTGTCGTAAGCCCTTCTTATTATTGGAATCTTTTTTAATGTTGGATATTTGAACCCACGGACAATCCAAACCAGCATTAGACCCACAGATCTGGATTTGGATCTAGTCAACTTGGACCCGTCGGATATGTTGGATCTCGATCAAGTAATAAAGGCGTGGATTTGGATCTATCTAACGGGATCTGGTTCAGATCCGGTCCATTGTCATCCCAAGACCCGATAATGAACCAGCCTAAACCCGCTAACCCGACATATCATTTGACTCTAAATGACCCAACCCATCAATGATCCGACCTGAATAAGACTCGAACCGAAAGAATATGGTGACCCGATATAACTCAAACAATATGATCTGACCCGTATTGAGTCAAGCCAAACCCGTCCAGAGTGACCCGATTGCCGCCTCTAGCTTAGTCTGTGTTCCCTCCCCATAATGTGTAAAAGTTCGGGTCCAAAGAAAAAACAAGGCAAATTCTTGTTTGTGACGGAAATATCAGTTATAAATGTGTGGCGGGTCAAATATTATTCATTTAAATAGATAAAAACAATTCATGTGCTATTTTCTAGCCTTGTCTTTTCTAAGGATATCTCCAATGGTAATACTTACCAAAGTCTTAAGACTCTGTCACCTCAACTTTTCACTCACTTTTAATATTTTCTCCGATTGCCTATTTTCTTCCCTCTTTTCTTATTGGGCTGAGTTTGATTTTCTTCCCTCTTTCCATTTAAGAAAAGTTTTTTCATTCTTCATTAATTAATATAATATTTCTCTCTTATTTTTCCACCCACTTTTTCTCATTTAATTAATATAATATTTCTCTCTCATACTTTTTCATTCTACTTTTTCTAATTTAATTAATATAATATTTCTCTCTCTTACTTTTTCAATCCACCTTCCATATATTTACTAATATAATACTCTCTCCATATTTTCCTCCACAAAAAGAAAGGAGAAGAAAATAGGCAATCGTAGGGAGTATTTATTTATTCCTTAGACTCACCTCAGATTTTACACATTATTAGTCTTTGCTCAGACTCACCTTACCCATTTTTCTTTAAAATGTTAATTAATTTGGTTTAGTTTCTGATTAAACAATACTACAATTTACTTGTTTGGTACAAATTATTATTAATTTATTATTTATTTTTATTAAAAAAATTAATTTGTTTTATTTTATTTTTGTTGATTTCCGTGTGATATACAAAAAGACGGGTAGACGATCTCTTGGGTTTTGCTCATATTATAGATCCAAATAATTTACGATATTTTAATTATGCTTTACTTATATTAATTTACGATATTTTAATACTCCCTCCGATTTTTATTTATCTTCCATGTTTCCTTATTGGGCTGAAACACTCTTTCCTCCCTATTTCTTTTTTGAGCCATCAACATGTGGTCTAAAATTATCCTTACATTTCTCTCTCATCTTTCTTCTCTTTTGAGCCACACATTCATACACCCTTACTTTTCATCCAAAAGTCAAAAGGGAAGATAAATAAAAATCGGAGAGAGTAATTATTTTTTTGTACACCACTCCCTTTGGCAGCATCCACAATGTTGCTCCAATCTGACCTAGCTGGCGAGCGATCCCCTCACTGGTAAATAGCGCAAGACTTCTTCGTGATTCTCCATATTCATTCAAATGAAAAGATAACTAGACCCTTCTTTTCATCACTGAAATCTGCCGGTGCATGAACTAAAGGATGTGTGTTAACCCGGAATATTCTATGTTGACATATGATATACTTAGAGGTGGCAATCGGATGGGGTGGATCGGGTTCGAGTCGAGCTCTCTCGGGTTTGGATTACCAAACTATCGGATTTTTTTGGCTCATTTGAATTAGCGGGTCGATTCGGATTTGGTCGGGTAGTTTCGAGTCATGATACTATACGGGTATCGGGTTAGAACGGCTAAGTCTTGGTCGGGTTGCGGTTGTTTTAGGAATGGGTTCGTTCGGATAATATGTCATGTAGTAGTAGTTTATGTCAAATGGACACGAAATCAAATTATCTTAACCGAGTTAACCTGATATTAAATAAAAATACTTCGTATACACATATAATAAATTACTAGTTTCATATAACTCCATGTAAGTAAACTTTATACTCCCTCCGTATCTATATGTTCGTCCACTTTATTTAATATATGAGTGGAGTATTATATTGAAAGTGGACAGACATATAGATACGGAGGTAGTATATTTTATAAAACATACGAAATCATACGAGCCGCCAGTTAGTTACTACGTATACTAAACATGACGAATCCCACATTCACCCCATGTTCCCATGTTTGTATATTTAACTTCCAATTTGCATGTCTTCAATGAATGAAGTATGAATCTACTTTACTCGTACTCCGTACATAGAAATTCACTATGGGTCACTGATTCATTATATCGGTTACCTATTTTTTAGATAATTTTTTTATTATTTGAGTTGGATTTGGATCGGGTATTTTCGGCTACGTATATTTTGGGTGATTTTTGGTTATTCGAGTCAGATTGGGGTCGGTATTTTGAGTGCTGCTTTTCGTCGTCGGCATTTCAGCCACGTCGTCGGCGTTTTTTAATGTAAAAGACGATCTTGCCCTTGCCTTAAGTAGATTAGTTAACTCATGTTATGTAATTTTAGAAGTTAGATTAGTTATTGAAACTCGTTAATGAAGCGGTTTTTAATTTTTCAAACCGTTCCGTTATTATCTTGTCCTTATTATATATCCAATCAAACTCCACTCACCATATTTAATTTTATTTTCTCTCACTTAAAAAAAGCGTCTTTTCTGTAGAGAAATCCGACTTTTCTAGAAATTAGGTTGTCGGCGGTTTTTAATGTGAAAAGACAACAACGTCATTCCCTAATTACATTCACTAACTTTGTTAATAAAATTAAAAAGATTAATCATGTTAATGAAACTCGATAATAAAACGTTTTTTTTTAAAACCATCATTTTATTATGTTACGGATTATGTTATATTATATATCCTCCCCCACCCACAACAACACTAATATCTAATATTATTAATAATATTAAAATTGTATTAATAGGCGATTTTAGGGGGTTTTAGAATCAAATATAGATAATATTTTAGTAAGAATTATTAACATTGTTCAATTGGTTCAGTGGTAAAGAGGCTCATTTGTGTTTGAGAGGTTGTGGGTTCAAGCCTTGATAATTACAAATTTTTGTAATTTTGCATCCGTTGGGCGTGGGTTCTGGGCGCCCAGGAGGCCTCTCAGGCGCCAAATTTGGACGCCCGCCCTGCGAAAAAAACCCAGAAATCGCCCCCTTCTTCGCGATTTTCAATCAATAAATCACAAAAACCGACACCAACATCGAACATAGCATACCATAACTACTCAAATCGGGTATTACATGGATTATTTAAGCATATAATAGTTGCGGGGAACCTAAACTACCAACCTAATACGAATTATAATCAAACTAATCAACCTAAAATAATCAAATAAAAACTCAAAAGTAATACAAAATAACATATTCCCGGGTCACATTGATTCCCGGGTCAAAAACCGTTCAAAATTTCAAAAACCGTCATTCTAAATTAGTCGGGAAAATAATAATTACATTAATCCCGAAACTTAATTAAATTCATTAATCAATATTAAAGAAGGGTAAAAGAGTTACGTTGAGACACGTGCCTCAAAAACCGTTCAAAAGTACAAAAATCGTAATTTTAATTTACTCGGAAATATTAATTAGATTAATTAAGAAACTTAATTAATATCATTAATCATAATTATGGAAGGGTAAAAGAGTAAATTCACGTATAAAGCGTCGACGACGTGGCTGAAACGTCGACGACGAAATGTAGTAGTGGGTATTTTCTTGTTGAGTTTAACCGACTCGGTTGTTACCGAATTCGGAATCTATCGGTTATCGGATATAATCAGGTATCGGATTGAGTCAAATGAAACCAGGTCGGATCGGTTTTGTCGAGTCGGATCGGGTTTTGTCAGGTCTAGATATACTCTCTCTCATCCATTCAATTATTTACTCTTACTATAAATGGACAATTCAATCAATTTCTTTACATTTTTTTTTGGTAAAAGAATTAACCATATAACTCTCATATCCTTACTCTATTTACACATAATGTCACTACTTTTTTTTAATTTAAGTTTAGTGAACCCATAAAACCATTTGATTTGCCAATAATACCCTTACTTTTACCATTTTTTTCTTAAAAGTTGTGAAATCATCCCTGTAAAGGATTGAATGGATATGAAAGAGTAAAATGGAGTAACATACCTGACAAGACTCACCATTGGAGATACTCTAAACAAGTGATATTATTTGATCCATGATCGATTTATGATAAATATATCTCTCGGAGATTTACTATATTAAAGGATACGGAGTACAAAGGTAGGGGTTGACATAGGATATAGCTAGGTGCGAGCTTAAGCCATAGGGACATGTCTGAGGTACGACTGGATGTGACGGAGCGATGTACGCGAGTGAACTATCCATCGCACCCTTCTTGCATGGGCCTACACACGTTAGCAATTTCGTTCTTATTTTGTTGGGGTAAAGGAAAATATCGCTTTAAAAAATACTCCCTATTACCTATACTACTCGTATTAAACATGGAATTATAATTTGTTTCTTCCGAAATATCATTATTTTTCATCCTATTTCATCAATATTTGTAAAGATTATTTAATGGAATGGGACGAAAAATACTGACTGGAGAGAGTACCACAATGTTGGCCATAATTTATTTCTCTTATGTAATTTCTGAGATATAAGCTTAGATAATTTTGGGAGTACAGTATTAAGCTATGTTTGATTAATAATACGAGTATATTGGATGAAATTAGTACGGAGTAGATTTTATCATCAATAGTAGACTGACCAATTAATCTGCTAATTTCATTTAATTGATAACCGTCGATCATATTCCGATATCATGTTAAGCGGAATCTACTATTTTCGAATATGATACTAATAAAAAATATAATCAATATTAATATGAAGTATGAAAATATTACCAAAAACGCTTTCTTAGGTCTACTAATTCATTTGATAGTCAAACTTACTATGAAAATCTATTAGCGATATGTTGTTAACTGTATCCATTATTATTAACCTGCTTCTGTCATTTATCCAATACTGCCTTAGATATTTTATGGACATCCTGTCATTGTACATATACCAAGTACCAAATATTACATAATAGTGCGAAGAGGTTTAAACTTGTGGTAAAATTATTGATGATTTTGAGATTGAGTAAAGTTCTTCTTCACTACTTCAGTAGTTGAGCTTTTAGAATCCGCGACCAAACTTAAATATCAGATTTTTCTAGGAGTACAATATCCTCCAATAAATAATTATTGGTATATGTAAATCGTATGCTTTTTTTTATTAGAAGTTGAAGAAAAAGTAAACTAATCATACCACAGTAAAATCTGAAGTGAGTAGGATAATTTATATTCATATACACTTATACAGGTGAGTTTGATAAAAAAAATACTCCTGAAAGTTCACTCCCTCCGTTCCATCCATTTGTATACGTTTGCTTTATGTACGTATGTCGATACTCGTTTTCTTTTGTCTATATCTTTAGTTACGTGTTAATAAAATTTATAAAAAAAATTATATTCATAATGTATTTTATTAGACGATTTAAACAAAACCTCACATGACCATCTTTTATCTTATATATTAAAAATTATATTGAAGATTCTCATCACTTAAGCAAATGTATACAATTCCTTGGAACGGAGGAAGTATTAAACTTTCTTAAAATTTGAAAAGAGTATTACGAATAATCTTACGTTTAACATTGGTCATACGGTAATGAGTAGTTACATGCACACTCCATAAATTAGGCTAATGGTCAGTAAATTAGTTTGGACCATATAGTAGATACTTATGATTTGATGATTAAGTAATCGTCTCATCAATTGATATGCCCCATTTTATTGAAAATCACAAGATTTAAAAATGAAGATAAAATATATAGAAAACTTTCTATTTGTATCTACATCCAAAGATGCCAAAAATATCAAACATCTCCCTGATTTTAGTAAGAAATGACAGAACTAAAACTTGTAGCAGCTGCTTTACTTGCTCCCTCAATTTCCTCCTTCTGATCGATCTCCCATCCCTTCTCTCTCTCCTTATGCACACTCCTGCCATCACATCAATTTCCACATTTCTCTCTTTTATTCCTTTTGCTCTTTCGTTGTTCTCTTAGGTAATTTAGTGGAGCTTACTTCTACTTCTTCCCTTGGCATTTATTTTGATAGTCAGATTCTTTGCCTTTTATTTTGGTTTGTTGTTTTCCGAAAACTCCGTACTTGTTAGTTGCAGGCTAATTAACGTGCCCTCGTAAAACTGAGGCATCATTTCTCTTTACGTAATCCTCTCACGATAACTTATCGTGATATATACTAATAGAAATAAAATAATAATAAAAAGTAACTTTCTTGTGTGTTAGACGATGTCTCACGGTAAATTTATTGTGATACCGTTTCATGCAAGAATTTGTGAAACTGAGGATTTCTTGGGTACAGTGTTACCACGTCATTTTGATCCTCAATCAATTAGAAAAATACAGTAGAATATATTTATCATACTTTTCATGATTAGATTAGCAACATATAATCCACGTGAAATAAAGTTATTGCATTTCCAATACCCAGGTCACGTGGTTAGAGCTTCCTTATCCAGGTCGAGAGGTCAGGGATTCGATTCTCATCTGCTACTAAGTGCGTGATTCGTTATACCAAAAAAAATGGTTAAAACGGATTACGATTTTATCATACATGGTGTTTATTTTAGATGATTTTGTTTGTATAATTTTGGCTGGGTAGCGGTTTTTTCCTGTGAAGGACTACAAAATATGAAAATTTAGCAAAACTCAAAACCATAGTCCGGGACGGTGCCTTTGACGTGTTCCTTATCTTCATGTTTGGACATTTCTTAGTTCCGTTATTAAGCATATAAGGCTGGTTTGGAGTCGGACATTTAATTTGTAGGCTTTAACAAACGCCTCCTAGACTCAAACAAAAACATCACTATATGCCGTACGTGCCTCATTTAGTAAACGCCTCCGATACTCAAACAAAAACATCACTATAACACCACGATTTGCCTCATTTAGTCATTAATGTCCCAAAATAATCCTATACGTGATCTTAATGAAAGAGTTATATCCACTGTCTTACGGATTAATCCGCTTAAGTCTATGCATCCGATATGCCTTGTTAGAGTATGATGTCGGATTGACATGTAAATGAGTTACGTGTCTGGTAGTCTTAAGTGGGCTCATTGGGTCACACACAATGTGTACGGAATATTATTAATATAATGGTATATTAAATATATCGGGTCAGTAGTAATACGGACTCAGCTGCGTTGTCGAGTTATGGTAATTAGAGTTATACTAATAATCTAATTATGTTAATTAGAGTTATAACCTAATTCTAGTTTCTCATCTCTGTGGACATGACATAGGTCCACCCCGACGCGGCCACGCGGGGGTTTGGGGAGGCGAATGAATCTCCATATGAGATGGTCAAATTGAAATTTGAATCGAAGTCGGAGTCGCCACCGAATTTTATGGTTATTCGGAACCGTTCGAGCCCACTCTATGTCGTAGTGGGCCGTGTACAAAATACGACCCATTTCCGATGTCAGAGTTTATTGGGCTCGTCCCTTTGCATATCGATACAGATGCCGACTGGGGCGGTTAATCGTATATTGAATGACTCTCGTTCCCAATGATTTCGGACATCCGGAAACCACGGTTCTGAGTAAGGGGTGAGGGTACGTGTTGGGAAGTTCACTAAGAACACCCAACCCCGCCCGCACATTAGCGGCCTCTACTAGGATATCGAATGACGTTTTAGTGCGCGCGTTAGTTGAACGATGAATGATATGCAAACATTGTTTTCCTAAGCATGTGAGGAATTGAACGGGTTGCTAAGTGGTTTAATGCATGAAAAATTAATTAACGTCAAAGTTGAATTTAGCATGTGAGATTCGTTTTAGTATAATAAAACAAACGATGAAATAAAAAGGATGAATTTGCTACAAAAGATGAACAAACGAGTTAGTATCGATTTGTAAATAATAATATAGCAAATAAAAATACGAGATCGAGAAAATAAATATTAATCGAAATCTGAAAAATATTGTTGAAAAGACGTTGTTTTGTATAAAAAACGATGTTCGAAAAATAAAAAAAAAGGACGAAAGACACGCCGGGACAGCCGGCCGCGCGGCTCGCCCGGGACGCCGGCGAGTCGCGTGGCGGCCTGCTTCGAAGGCGTTTTTTTGAAAATTGACGTTATTAAATCACGTACAAATATTGCATAATTCGTACTCGACTTAATATTATCGATATTCGTTATATTCGATAGTTGACTACGACATCAATATCAAATACTCGGAATAGTTTTGGAAAAGATGTAAATTTTAGAAATCGTTTCGTAGAATAAATAATAAAACGAACGAAAAAAGTTGAAAAAGGGAGCGCGGGTTTCAGACTCGTACGCAAGTCGCCTGTGAGAGGCGCGACTCGCGTGCGGGCCTGTCCCATTTCGCTCGTTGTTCGAAAATTGTTATTTTGATGAATCGCGTACAAGCTATGAATTAATTTGTATTCGATTCATGTTTTCGATATTCGTCGTATCCGATGTTCGATTATGAAATCGATATAGAATATTCGGAATAAAAAAGGGTTTTGTAAAATAATTTGTTTTGAACGAAAAGTAAAAAGACAAGAATTTTGAACGAAAAAAGATGTAACGATTTTTTTGATATTGTCGAGATCTTAATATAATTCTTTTCGATACAATATTCGATTATAGAAAAATCGATATCGTATTTTTAAGAATGTTTGTTATGAAAATAGTTTTTCGTTAATAACGATATTAGGAAAAAAAAAAAAGACGACTCTTGACCCATAAAAAAAAACGGACGAAGAGAAGGAAGGAGAAGAAAGGAGAAATCGGGTTTGGTACACCCTCAACCTACATGCTTTTGTTGACTCGGATCGGGGCTCGTCGGAATGTGGCTAGGCACAGGAGCGTCGAGTGACGTTTGGTTCGGTTAGGGGGTACGGTTTGGACGAGACGGGTGAAGGGTGTCGGGTATAGGACCGGTTTCCTTCGGGTTTGTAATATCGGTTTCTCGATGCTAAGTGTAAGGATGATTGATGTGAAAGTTGTGTATTTCTGAATGAATATGTGTTTGTATCGGGGGTGGTATGTCGATCGAATAATTGTGTTTATTATGTTGGATGCAAGGGGCTATTTATAGGGAGTTCCCGACCTTGACTTGGAGAGACGTATTTGAACTAGAATTACCGCTTGGGTAAGAAGCTGAGGAGAACGAGAATTCCGTTTTCTTGTGAAGGAAGAAAAGGGAGTCTCGGCTGGTTCATGCTGCTCGGCCGAGTAATTGTACTCGGTTGGGTGTTTGAATCGGTTTTCGGATAGGATTCCTACTCGAGATCGAATTCTACCTCAAACGGAATTGTTTATTATTTTGTGAAGCTGATTTGAGTCCGATCAGGACACGTGAGACATCACGGTCGGTCCATAAGTCTCGGGAAATATCTTTGACCGAGTTTTGACTCGGTCGCTAAAAGACGGTTTTACCCCTGGTGTCGGATTCGACCCAAATTAGTGTTATTTGACTCGAAACGACCCACTGGGCCTGAATTTGTGGTTGGTTTTGTGAAATTTGTACTCCGTAAAATGCCCAGGCCAAATGCCATTGATTTCGAGCCCATTTCCGAGTACGTTAAAGCATGTTAGCGTCCGATCTTCATCGGGTGTTTGTCGGAAACTACTATAGACACCTGGCGGTCAAAATGTGGGTGTCTACAGAGCCCCCACTCTGATTGAGGCTTGGACAGGGCGAAAGTCAGAGTAGCTACTAGGTCAATCAAGGATTAAAACCCGGTAGCTTCCGGTCGGGTCGTTTAAGGTCCATTAGACCTGCGTGGAGGGCCCGCCGGCCATGGGCTAGAAATGTACCTGAGCTGATGATAACTCCGTGGGGAATTTGAACTCGTCGCATATGACTTAAAATGGGCCTGTATGTGGGCTCACTTTGTTAAATGTCGTTGGGGAGTTATGGTCGTCCTGTACATATTTATGCAAGGTAGCAAAGTTTCGCATGTAATATTTGTAGGAAAAATGACTCGTGCTGGGAATAAAATTTTTGAGAGAAGGTTCGAATTTTTGAGTTTGCAAAAGTCTTTGAAAAATTAAAGAATTTTTGTGACTTAGAAAAGGAATAGGAATGCTCGGGATGACTTAGCTAAGCCTTAGGATAATGGCCTGTATGCTAAATACTCTAGGATTGGGAATCCTAAGGCGAGGAGGAGAAATTGGGTTTATGCTATAAATACCCTCTCCTTGCTTCATAAATTCTCATAATTCTCATAATTCCCTTAATTCCTTAAAGAAAAGAATAAGTCCTGAAAATTTATTCTTTCTTTTTAGCAAATCAATTATGGGGATTGACCGATTAGTTGGGATGCTGCACGAGTGGTCCAAATATTTTAGGGATGCTGATAGGGCTATCCTAAATCAGAATGGCGTTACCCAATTGTCCGTGATCCGTCAGATGCAAGTAGACCGTCACTTCTTGGATGATTGCCTGTCCTATTGGGATGATATGTATTTGGTTTCCCTCGAGGAGAGATTTGCCCTATTCTTGAGGAAATTGCTGTTGCAGGAGGATGGAATCCTATACTCCGCCCTGCTATTCCTTTTTCAGTTTCTGACCCAAGAAGGAAGTTAAGAGAATTTTTAGGGCTTTCCCATATGGAGGTATCCCCGTATGCTAGAAGGAGATACCGTTTCCTTGATTGACCTAGCTGAAAAATTCATGAATCCAGATGATGTCCGGGTCAGGCCGGTTCACAGCCGTAGGGCCTTTACTTTTTGCATGCTCCATGTCTATGCCTTTGAAGGGCATATGGATTTATTATCTTGCATGGGTCACGTTAAACTTTTCACTGTGGCTGACTTGATGGAGACGGAGCATAGCCCGGCTTGGTTGATTACGGGAGAAATTATCCAGGGTTTGGATAATCGCAAGAGGGATCTGTCAGTCCGGCTGACTGGGAGTACTCGGCTTCTACAGGTATGCTTCTTTTTTCCCGGTTTGCGCGGTTTTCTCCCGATTTTCCCGGTTTTTGCGGTTTTCTCGGTTTTCACGTTTTTTTTTGACGTGATTTTGACGATTTTTGCGATTTTGATTTTTTTTTTTTTGCGGGTTTTTCAGCTGTGGCTGTTTGTGAGGCTATCGATCTTGGATCCTCCCCTAGACGTGAGCCGGTATCAACCTAGGCAAGTAATGTCGAGAAGACGAGCTATTGCCTTTTCTCGTTTTAATACCCAAAAATACTGGGATGAGGTGCTATCTTTCCATGGAGGCCTGTTGGGCCGTGCCATGGTGGCCAATTTACGTTTGGACCGGTCTAGAGTCTCGAGATAGGGCTAGATATCAGGTAATCCTATCTTTTAGACAGACTATCCACCTCTTTCCTGATCGCATACTTAGGCAGTATGGTCGGGTGCAAAGAATCCCATAAATCGAGGCCGTTGTAAGTGAATCTACTCAGCTGACGGATGTGATGTGTGACACCTGGATGCAAAGGTGGTATACACGAGCTACTTGGCCTGTTCTCAAAAACTCTCATTCAATTTGGGTAACCGATTCTTATGTAAGATGGACCCGAGCTGATTCAGCTAAAACTCGAGCTGCCTTGAAAACTGACGAGGCCTATGACCTGCTACGCCGAGAGCATGCTAAAGACAATAGAAGCTTCTTTGCCGAAGAAGCTACTTCGACAGGTCAGAAAGAGAGATCTAGGACTCAGACTAAAGGGTCCAGTACTAAGGGTGCACGGGGGAAAGTGAGCCCCCAGACGGAATTAGAAAGGAGACTAGGACCAAGGCTGGCGGTCAAGGACCGACTCGGTCCTCGAGACAGGCTTCCCGAACCCGTTAGGGCTCGAGTTGGACTGGTGCAAATGGTGGAAAACCCAAAATCGAAGAAACGGGTTCCAGCAAAGAAAGTTCCTCTTGTGATTACGGAACGTTCGCCCCCGCCCCGTCGGCCTCGGGCTCCGCGTGACCCAGAAGATAAGGGGAAAGGGAAAATGTACGACTAGTCTCCTAAATTTATTATTTAAGTATTACTACTATTTTTGTGGTGTGATTTTGTTTGTGTTTTTTTTTGTGTGATGTATTTTTGAAATAATAAAAAGACATATTAGTGAATACCGTTCCCGTCTTTTCGTTATTGCAATGGTTGTACCCTTTTGAGGGGTTGCCTACGTATCCAAAATTAATGGAATCAAACCTTCCGTAGTTCAGAAGTATTTTTGCAATTTTTCGAATACATCAAGATTATTAATTCGAGATGTGCAACGGTAGGATAAATAATCCTAACTTATTGACTTGCTTAATTTTTGAAAATTTATAAAAGAGTTTTGCAAATGACATTGAGATAGGGTTTATGGATAGTAACGCTTCAGCTGGTCCAAGTTTGTTGGATTGACGAACTCGTTACCGTCTAAGTCCGTTAGCATTACTGCTCCTCCTGAAAGGATTTTCTTCACTAAATATGGCCCAGCCCAATTGGGTTTGAATTTTCCCCTTTGGTCAACCGGTAGTAAAGCTCGAACAGATTTTAGGACTAGATCGCCCTCTTTGATATTCCTGGGCCTAACCCTTTTGTTAAAAGCCCGTTGGACCCTTTTCTGATATATCTGAATATTATTCATAGCTCGGGACCGCCGTTCGTCTAAGAGGACTAGTGAGTCATATCGGGCTTGGACCCAGTCCACTTCAGGTACCTGGCTCTCGAGCAGGATCCTAAGGGATGGTACTTCTAGCTCGACTGGCTGGACTGCTTCCATTCCATATGTCAGATAATATGGAGTTGCTCCGGTTGCAGTTCGAATTGATGTCCGATATCCCCATAAGGCAAAGGGTATTTTGTCGGGCCAGTCCCGATAATTCTCAGCCATCTTTTTAAGAATGGTGACAATTGTTTTATTGGCCGCCTCCACCGCTCCATTTGTTTGAGGACGGTAAGGTGATGATGTATGCCTTTGGATCTTGTACTTTTCCAGCAAAGTGGCAGTTTCAGCTTGGAAATGGGTCCCGTGATCGCTGATGAACTCGTGCGGAATCCCGTATCGACATATAATCTTGTTTTGGATGAACTTAGCCACGTGTTTGGCATTCAAGATCCGGTATGACTCGGCTTCGACCCATTTAGTGAAATAGTCGATAGCCACTAGGATGAAACAGTGACCTCCCGTCCCGGAAGGGTTCACTTTCCCGATTATATCAATTCCCCATGTTGAGAACGGCCATGGTGATGTCATTGTATATAATAGGGATGAAGGCATATGCTGAACATTGGCGAAAATCTGACAGTTATGGCAGCGTTTGACATATAACTGACAGTCAGTTTCCATGCTATTCCAGTAATAACCGAGTCTTGCGATTTTCCGGTCCAACATATGAGCGTTCATATGCGGACCGTTTTCACCATCATGTACCTCGGCCATGACTCTTTCGGCTCGAGTTTTGTCAATGCATAGGAGTAAAGCCCCCTGTGCTGTCTTCTTATATAGCTGTCCATCGTCTGTGCGGATGAACTGGGTGGCCCATCTTCGTAGAGCTTTCTTGGCCCGGTTTTCAGCTCCGGAGGATATTCCCCTGACGTTAAGTAGGTTAGAACAGCCTGATACCAAGGTTCTGGATCAGTTATTTCAATATCTGAGATAGTGTGGATGTATGCGGGTTCTGACAACCTTTCGACGCAAATAGGCATGCTGGTTAGATGTGCTGGGATATTCAGTAAAGATGCTAATTTTGAGAGAGCATCTGCAAACTGGTTTTCTTCCCGAGGCAGATAAATGTACTCCACTTTTTGGAATTGTTTTTCGAGAACCCTTACTCGTGCTTGGTAAGCCAAGAGATTTGCGTTCCGAGTTTTCCATTTTTGTAGGGTTTGATTTATGACTAATGATGAGTCACCGTGGACCCGGAGGTTTGTTACCCCTAAATCAGCGGCGCCTTGCAGTCTGTGAATGCATGCTTCGTACTCGGCTGCGTTGTTAGTCACGTCAAAATCTAGCTTGATGGATAACGGGGTGTGTTCCCCTTGTGGTGAGATTAGCAAGATCCCGACACCAAATCCTCGGAAGTTGGATGCTCCGTCGAAATACAGATCCCATGTGTCGGTGTCGGTATGGAATATGTCTTCATCTGGGAAAGCCCAAGTGTCGGTGTGTTCTTTCTCGGATACCGGACTATCAGCGAGGAATTCCGCTACTACCCGGCCCTTGATGACTTTTAAAGGTACGAACTTGAGGTCGAATTCAGCTAGCATTAAAGTCCATCTGGATATGCGGCCGTTAAGGATGGGCTTCTCGAATAGATACTTGATTGGATCCATTTTGGATAGCACGTGTACCTCGTGACTAAGCATGTAGTGTCGGAGTTTTTTAGTGGCCCATACTAAAGCTAGACACGTCTTCTCGAGCATGGTGTACTTGCATTCGTATTCTAAGAACTTTTTACTGACGTAGTAAATAGCTCGTTCTTCGGAATCGACCGTCTGGGCTAGCATAGCGCCCATGGCCGTCTCGGTCGTTGTTAAGTATAGTGATAAAGGCAAACCGTGCTGAGGTGGCATTAACACCGGTGGAGAGGATAGAATCTCCTTGATCTTGTCAAAAGCCATTTGACATTTGTCGTCCCATAGTGTTCGTTCTCCTATTTTCAGTTTCTTGAAAATGGGTTCATATACCATGGTTAGCTTTGAAATAAAACGGCTTATATATTGGACTTTCCCGAGAAACCCCCTTATCTCCTTTTCGGTTTTAGGCGGTTGCATCTCGGTAATGGCCTTGATCTTTGCTGGGTCAACTTCGATGCCACGTTGGCTGACAATGTGGCCCAGTAGCTTGCCCGATGTTACCCCGAAGCTGCATTTTTGAGGGTTTAACCTCATGTTGTACTTGCGTAGTCGGGTGAAGAACTTCCTTAGGGCTGCAATGTGCCCGTTTCGGTCCTTTGACTTGACAATCATATCGTCGACGTAGACCTCCACCTCCTTATGCATCATGTCATGCAATAAAGTGGTTGCGGTCCGTTGATAAGTGGCACCAGCGTTAAAAAGCTCAAATGGCATCACGGTATAGCAGTAAGTCCCCCAAGGTGTGATGAAGGTGGTCTTACTCATGTCTTCTTCTGCCATTTTGATCTGATTGTATCCGGCATACCCGTCCATAAATGATAGAAGGGCATGGCCAGCCGTGTTATCTACCAGTATGTCGATGTGTGGCAACGGAAAATCGTCTTTTGGGCTGGCCTTATTAAGGTCCCGAAAATCTTCACATACTCGGACTTTGCCATCCTTTTTGGGTACTGGTACTATGTTTGCAACCCAGTCTGGATATTCAGACACTTGAATAAAGCCCGCTTTGAATTGTTTATCAACTTCTTCCTTGACTTTGAGAGACCATTCGGGCCTCATTCTTCGGAGTTTCTGTTTTACCGGCTTGTACCCGTCTTTGATGGGTATTCGGTGTTCAGCTATCTCCCGGTCTATCCCCGGCATGTCCTTGTAGGACCAGGCAAAGACGTCTTTGAATTCTTGGAGGAGATTTGTGAATTGTTGTTTCTCCTCGGGATCTAAAGATAAGCCCAACTTAAGCATCTGAGGTTCTAAAGGGGTTCCTACGTTGATGGAATCGGTTTCTTCGATTACCGGATCTCGGGACTCCCTTTGTTCGAGTTGCTCAATTAGATGCGGGGGCAATGGTACCTGTTCGTCGGGTTTCTCAATGTCATTGCAAGTAAGATTTTTGAAAACATTTTGAAAATAAGCCAAGTCGTAAGCAGAACGGTTATCGTTATTATTGATAGTAAATTTTGAAAAGAGCTCGAAGAGAGCTGCCATCTGATCGTTGGTCAGAGGCGGGATAGGGAGAGCCCTCGGGACAGACTCCGGGGCTCCCGATGGTGTGGCTAAAGAAGGGAGAGGGGTTACAGACTCGATCCTAGTACTGGACCCTCTAGACTTTGACTCAGACTCCGACTCTGACTCAGACTCGGACTCGGACTCTGACTCGGATTCGATAGCATGCATATCTCCTTCACCAGTAGTTAGCTTGTAGACTCGACCCTGACTATTGGTCCACTTGGTTGTCCTCCTCCAGGCTCTCTTCCCGGTGTTGGCACCGACTTCAGAGATCAGCTTAGTCGGATCGAACCTGCTGCTGTGGAGGATCAAGCTGACTAACTCCTGTTTAGGGGTCGGGACGACCTTGTCTTCCCCGAAGAGTAGTCCTAGAATGGACTCAGTATTGTTTGTGCCCTCCTTTGATTCGGCCTGGATAAGGGCGAAGATGTCATCTGGGATGAAATTGCATTCCCGAGCCAGTTTGGTCCCGGGATATGAGATGGTGGGCTGATAGAGGCCCGTTTGAATAGCTCCGAACACCGGGGTGACGAACGTGACCGCCTTGGACTGGTCCGTGCGTCCGGGTTCCATGGTGTAGCCTAGACCGAGGCAAGATTGCCCGTTGTTCAAGGTTTCGATAATTTCCCCGGGTGGAAGATAGGGCCTTGATGTAATTCCCGGTAGACAACCCAGATTCTGTAGCATTGTATCGATGCTAGTGGTGAAGTATGGTCGGAAGAGGTATTCTTCCTCGATCATTCCCACGAAGTTGAATCCTCGTGGGTCGGCTGAGCCTGCCGTGTTGCAGCTTGACACGGTTATGGGAGTAGCTTCAAGAGTGACGATCCCATCTTGTAAAGGTAGCTTGACCTTCCTGTGAAGAGTGGAAGACACAGCTTTGACCGCGTGAATCCACGGTCTCCCAAGTAGCAGATTGAAAGATGAAGTAACATCGATCACTTGGAATTCTAACTCCTTCTCGATTGGGCCTGTTATGATTGTTAGCTTAACGGCCCCAGCAACTGATTTTGGGCTCCCGTCAAAAGCCTGGATAGTTTTTGCAGTCGGAAGGTAGTCAGCCTCGGTAATGCAGAGGGCCTTGGCTGTTCTTAAGGGAAGGACGCTTACTGCGGACCCGTCATCAATCAGGGTCATTGGGAGGTACTTGTTGCGGCAGATCACCGTGATGTATAGGGCCAAGTTACGGGTGGTCCCGAATGGTGGAAGGTCGGATTCGAAGAAAGTGATAAGTGGGCCTTCTCCCTTGGACTTGTCCTTGAGGTATGGCAGGATCGTGGCTACCATTTCGGCAGGGGTAACCGATGAGTCAACCTTGATTTCATCAAGGGCCCTAGTAAGTGCTGCTCGATGCTCCTGAGAACTAACCAAAAGCTGCCATATAGTAATATCAGTTCGGACCCTCTTTAGTTGTCTGATTAGGGCCGCGTCAGCGTTTTGGCTCTTCGGGAGCGAGTTCCGTCCTAGAAGGTTCAGTGACGGTTTCCGGAATGGCGAGACCGGCCGTAATGGTGTGCGTGTCGGCCAGAGCCCTGGCTTTGGCTTTCCGGACCTCCTCGATGGTGACGGGGACAGCTTCCCCTTTGGCCAAGTAAACATCATCTTCGTCGTCATTCCATATCCCGTTGATTTGGGAAATGAAAGGGGAAATGAGATGAGTGCAGTCAACTACCTCTCCAGTAAAAATGGCGTGAGTAGCAAGAGGATTATTTTTGTTACTTGGCTTGTCACTGGGTAGTGGTATCTTGCCACTTTCGATCAGATCTTGGATAAGATGCTTCAATTTCCAGCATTTCTCCGTGTCATGCCCGTTGCCTTGGTGATAGTGGCAATAGGCCTGAACGTTGTAGCTTTTGGATCGCTTTTCCACGGGAACTTCTGGAATTGGGCCTATCGGTTGGATTAGGCCTTTCGAAGACAGCCTTTGTAAGGCATTAGCATAGGTTGTCCCTATGTCAGTGAATACCCGATTTGGAGTATTCTTTTTGGTTGAGGTGTCCAGTGAGTTAACCTCGTCAAAGATGCTTCGGGCCGCGTTTGTGATTGCGGGCTTACTGGAGGATGAATTAGCTCCTTGTTACCCTTTGGTAGAGGCCTTAGTAAGGTTCTCTAGCCTTAGATCGTCTTCGATCCTAGTACCCATTTCGGTCAGAGTGGCGAAGTCGGGTATAATGGCATACCGGAGGTGAACTCGGTAAGCTGGGAGGAGGTTTTTGACAAAGGCCTCCACTAGCACCTTTTCGCTGGGCTTGTCCACCAGTTTAACACTTTCGGTCCTCCACCTTTGAAGGTATTTGGTGAAACCCTCTTTAGGCTCTTGGGCCATAACTTCCAGAGTACGCATGGTAGTCTGGATTTCAGCATTATCCGCGTAGTTTCGCGCGAATTCCATTGCAACATCGTCCCAAGTTTTGAATTTCTTGGGGTCTAGCCTGTAGTACCAGGCTTTCGGGTGTTTCTCCAGAGAGGAAGCAAAGAGATGCTTAAACATGGTCGATTTGACCCCCTTAACAGCCATGAAGTCCTTGAAGCCCGAATGTGAAGTACCGGGTCTTCAGTCCCATCGAACATTGGCAAGCCCGTTAAGTTGAGGTTAGCGGGCAATTCATCAGTTAAGGGTGAATAGGTACGGGCATTTTCCGTGAGAATGGTGTTTCTGGTGGTCGAGTGGACCTGTTCCTGCAGCTTTTGGACCGCGCCGGCCAGTGCGGCCAAGGGTCCGTCATCTTCGATCGAGGCATTGGGGGTTCCCTGTTCTACGGCACTAACCCGAGTGACGATGGCAATTTGGTCCTCCCGCATTCTCCTCAATTGGTCCTGGATTTGGGTCAACGAGGCGGTCAAGTCGTCTATGGCTTTTTGCGTCATGGTTCGAGTGAAGGGTGGCCTGTCTGTAAGAGCACCACATAATTAGCAACTTAACCCGAATCCTAAGAAAAGTACATCCCGAGCAAGGGAAAAGGAAGAAGACTAAAACGGTAATGACTCGGAAAAGACACCTAGACGGGTGAGTTGTGAAAAGGTGGGCCTTTCTCAGGATCCAACGCTGTGGGTTGGGCCCTGTCCGAAGGAAGGTTCACGTGAGACATTCCCAGACTTTTAGACTCGATTGTGTAAATGGGCCAACCTTTGTAGGAGTATGTCCTACGTAGGTGGGCCTTGCCTTAGTAAAACAAGGCGGACTAGGATGGGGGAAAACCCGTGATGTAAGATCGACGGAGTTTCGATGCTAGAGACTTCAACGACTTATGACACGACCCAACACTGCTAAATATGGGAAGTCTAAGAAGAGGAAGTTTTGAAATATGATTTTGAAAGCCCGAGTAAAATCGGGGAGAAAATCCGGCCCCTTTTCGAAAAAGAAAAAGAAGTGGGCCGAATGACGGGTTTTGAAAGTTTCGAAAATATTTTTGAGTTTTGAATTGGGCATAATACCGGCTAGAAAAAGGCTATTTTGAGTAAAATCAGAAGTCCTAAATTCGGTATATGTCCGGGGTTTTGAAATTGGATATTTTGAAAGGGATGCAAAATTTTCGAAAATGACGGTTTTTGAAAAAGATGATGTGGATTAAGTAGCACGTAGTCATGGAAACAGTATAATGACGCCATGTATGCTCTTAGTCTAAGTCTCGGTCAGTCTATAAGGGTCTATACCAGTGTACATAGCCTATCGAGAATCGGGGCGGACTCCCTAACTCGAGTTGAGATTAGGACATGCCGTAAAACCCATACGAATTGGCTAATGGACACCTTTGACATAACCAATTTGGACTATATCAATGGTATAGTGGGACGTCGGTCACCAGTACCGGCCCGGGAAAATGGGGTTATGCATGAACCGTAAAACTAAAACACGCATTGTACTAGTCAAACGATTTCTATTCGAGTCTCACCCTGAGGATACCGAAGGTTATTAACTCATCATTAAATCCCCAGCGGGGTCGCCAAATTGTGGACATGACATAGGTCCACCCCGACGCGGCCACGCGCGGGTTTGGGGAGGCGAATGAATCTCCATATGAGATGGTCAAATTGAAAATTAAATCGAAGTCGAAGTCGCCACCGAATTTTATGGTTATTCGGAACCGTTCGAGCCCACTCTATGTCGTAGTGGGCCGTGTACAAAATACGGCCCATTTCCGATGTCAGAGTTTATTGGGCTCGTCCCTTTGCATATCGATACAGATGCCGACTGGGGCGGTTAATCGTATATTGAATGACTCTCGTTGCCAATGGTTTCGGACATCTGGAAACCACGGTTCTGAGTAAGGGGTGAGGGTACGTGTTGGGAAGTTCACTAAGAACACCCAACCCCGCCCGCACATTAGCGGCCTCTACTAGGATATCGAATGACGTTTTAATGCGCGCGTTAGTTGAACGATGAATGATATGCAAACATTGTTTTCCTAAGCATGTGAGGAATTGAACGGGTTGCTAAGTGGTTTAATGCATGAAAAATTAATTAACGTCAAAGTTGAATTTAGCATGTGAGATTTGTTTTAGTATAATAAAACAAACGATGAAATAAAAAGGATGAATTTGCTACAAAAGATGAACAAACGAGTTAGTATCGATTTGTAAATAATAATATAGCAAATAAAAATACGAGATCGAGAAAATAAATATTAATCGAAATCTGAAAAATATTGTTGAAAAGACGTTATTTTGTATAAAAAACGATGTTCGAAAAATAAAAAAAAAGGACGAAAGACACGCCGGGACAGCCGGCCGCGCGGCTCGCCCGGGACGCCGGCGAGTCGCGTGGCGGCCTGCTTCGAAGGCGGTTTTTTGAAAATTGACGTTATTAAATCACGTACAAATATTTCATAATTCGTACTCGACTTAATATTATCGATATTCGTTATATTCGATAGTTGACTACGACATCAATATCAAATACTCGGAATAGTTTTGGAAAAGATGTAAATTTAAGAAATCTTTTCGTAGAATAAATAATAAAACGAATGAAAAAAGTTGAAAAAGGGAGCGCGGGTTTCAGACTCGTACGCGAGTCGTCTGTGAGAGGCGCGACTCGCGTGCGGGCCTGTCCCGTTTCGCTCGTTGTTCGAAAATTGTTATTTTGATGAATCGCGTACAAGCTATGAATTAATTTGTATTCGATTCATGTTTTCGATATTCGTCGTATCCGATGTTCGATTATGAAATCGATATCGAATATTCGGAATAAAAAAGGGTTTTGTAAAATAATTTGTTTTGAACGAAAAGTAAAAAGAAAAGAATTTTGAACGAAAAAAGATGTAACGATTTTTTTGATATCGTCGAGATCTTAATATAATTCTTTTCGATACAATATTCGATTATAGAAAAAATCGATATCGTATTTTTAAGAATGTTTGTTATGAAAATAGTTTTTCGTTAATAACGATATTAGGAAAAAAAAAAGACGACTCTTGACCCATAAAAAAAAACGGACGAAGAGAAGGAAGGAGAAGAAAGGAGAAATCAGGTTTGGTACACCCTCAACCTACATGCTTTTGTTGACTCGGATCGGGGCTCGTCGGAATGTGGCTAGGCACAGGAGCGTCGAGTGATGTTTGGTTCGGTTAGGGGGTACGGTTTGGACGAGACGGGTGAAGGGTGTCGGGTATAGGACCGGTTTCCTTCGGGTTTGTAATATCGGTTTCTCGATGCTAAGTGTAAGGATGATTGATGTGAAAGTTGTGTATTTCTGAATGAATATGTGTTTGTATCGGGGGTGGTATGTCGATCGAATAATTGTGTTTATTATGTTGGATGCAAGAGGCTATTTATAGGGAGTTCCCGACCTTGACTTGGAGAGACGTATTTGAACTAGAATTACCGCTTGGGTAAGAAGCTGAGGAGAATGAGAATTCCGTTTTCTTGTGAAAGAAGAAAAGGGAGTCTCGGCTGGTTCATGCTGCTCGGCCGAGTAATTGTACTCGGTTGGGTGTTTGAATCGGTTTTCGGATAGGATTCCTACTCGAGATCGAATTTTACCTCAAACGGAATTGTTTATTATTTTGTGAAGCTGATTTTTGGGGAGTTGGAGTCCGATCAGGACACGTGAGACATCATGGTCGGTCCACAAGTCTCGGGAAATATCTTTGACCGGGTTTTGACTCGGTCGCTAAAAGACGGTTTTACCCCTGGTGTCGGATTCGACCCAAATTAGTGTTATTTGACTCGAAACGACCCACTGGGCCTGAATTTGAGGTTGGTTTTATGAAATTTGTACTCCGTAAAATGCCTAGGCCAAATGCCATTGATTTCGAGCCCATTTCCGAGTACGTTAAAGCATGTTAGCGTCCGATCATCATCGGGTGTTTCTCGGAAACTACTATAGACACCTGGCGGTCAAAATGTGGGTGTCTACAATCTCCTATATAAGGAGGTTCATATGATGAACCAATATATGGAATAAAGAGCATTGAATCATAATATATATTCGTCTTATAAAGAGTTATAAGAGAGATAGAGGGAGAAGTTTTGAGACGGTCTTGTTATGGAACCAACTCAACCAAAACCGTAAGGCAATGGTTGGAGGCCCAAAAGTGCTTATATATAGTCTTACACGCCCCCTCATCCGAATGCTCATTGGGCTTGAAGTGTGGATGCAACTCAGGTCTCATCATACCTGGCGCCAAATATTCCACTTTAGAAACGAGGGGTGGAGATTCGAACCCGCGACCTTTTGTCACGCTAGCTCTGATACCATGTTACGGAACCAACTCAACCAAAATCTTAAAGCAATGGTTGGAGTCCCGGAAGTGTTTATATATAGTCGTACAGGTCTCACGTACCTTTATACTAGCATATATGTAGCTGTTTTGTACCCGAGTGGATACCAAAGAAGGCATCACGTTTGTGGTGCTTTATTCTGTCCGTGGGAATTATTTATTCTGTCTGTGGAGATTATTTATTCTTTTTTTTGGTAAATGGTAAGTATATTAATCAGGTAACAATTTGTACAAATTACATGGCCTAAAGAAGGCTAGTGATAAAGTTCTTGTCTTTATCACTCATATTCTGTTGCATTTTGGAATTATAAAAAATTCCGAGCTCCATTCTAATCTTCTTAATCACTATATCAGGATGAACTAGACTCCCTTCCATTCGACTTTTGTTCCTCTGTTACCAAATATAGTATATAATCGCATTCAAAGCACCATTTCGAATTGCTCGTTGAAGTTTACTCCCTCTTATCCGTCTGCGCCACTCATTATCTATTATCTTATGTGGTTGCATCCTGACCCACGTTGTAACTCCCTCGCATACCTTCTTGCCATACGGACATAGGCAAAAAAGATGTTCCATAGTTTCCTCCGCGCCAACACATATACAGCACATCTCATCACCACTAATCTTCAGTTTCGCCAGTTTGGATTTAGTATTGAAAGCCTGATGTTGCAGCATCCACGCCATAATGCTATGTCTAGGCATCGACCACCTGTTCCAAATATATCGATTCCAGGTGATAGTATTACCTTTCTCTCGCAAACATTGGTAAGCTTTTGCAATCGTAAATTCTTCCGGTCTAAGGGAATGTCAATCCTCAGACTTACAGCCCGCTTGTATTTTATTTCTCGCTCGACATATCTTCTTCCAACTCCAAGAGCAATCGTGTGTCGGGGTATAGTCAGCCCATCGTTGTCCCTTCAGGTATGTGTATTGGATCCATCGGACCCACAATCTGTTCGCATCACTGGTCACCCACCATGCCAATTTCCCGATTGCTGCTATATTCCAGTTCTTAGTTTGTGTAATATTCAGTCCCTCTTCCACATACGGCACGAAGATCTTGTTCCAGGCCACCAACGGCACCCTATGGAAGTCAGCAGACCTGTCCCACAGAAAATTCCAGCAAATGTTGTCAATTTGTTTAACAACACCAGCAGGCAGCAAAAAAATTTATATATAACAACAGAAAAAAATTATAACCACAGAAAAAAATTGTTTAACAACACCAGCAGGCGGCAAATGAGATTATTTATTCTATCCGTGGAGATTATTTATTCTGTACATGGAGATTATATATATTTCTGGGTTTATTATACTTCTTATTAATACGCTGTTCCGCTGCAAAAAAAGTATAATTGTTATCCTTCTACTTTTGTCTTTTCGGTTAATACTGGTAACAGGTCCTTGGGTTTAAGGGTTGTAACCCTACACTTAAGTATTAAAGCTTTAAAGTAAATAAGTGATGGCCTCATGCCCATAACTAGGGTATTTGTCCAAAGCATTTCAATAAATTAGGTCACCAGAACAACGTTGTAATCCCCTATAAATTCTAACGCAATACAGTGGCGAAAACACTGTAGATTTGGGATTAAAACACACTGATGTTCTATATTTTACAGAAAAAATGGTCAGTCAATACAAAGGCTGTAACACCCGCAAATTTTCTAACTTTGTTGTCTGTTCCGTTACGATTATATCGGAACTCTGTAATATTTCGTCTATTACAATTTTTCCATTTCAAGGTCTCTTTCATTATCGAGCCTAAAATTATTTATTTTTGTAAAAGGATTTTAATTATTTCTTTTTTTATTCGAAAACCCATTTAATTCTTTTCATCGCAAGAATATTTAATTATTTTTGAAGGATCATATTTTCAGTGAACAATAGTTTTAAAATCGAGTTTGAATTATTTATTTTTCTTTTTCTAAAAATGCTCGATTATATTTTAATGGTTTCTAGCTCAAATATATTTTATTTTTGAAAAATGTTTGATTAATTATTTTACTACGGTTTCATAAATAATTATTTTCGAATGCATTTTAATCTGATTTCTTCATAAACGATTATTTTATTTTACGAACCTTCCCTTATCGACTTGAGAAATATTTTCGGGCATCTTTTATTAACACCACATATTATTTTTATCCTATTTATTTTAACTCTTATCCTCGTATTTATTTTAATCGGAAACTTATCAAATCGATTTGTGGCTTGTTCTTTCCATCTCAACCATCTCGTCTCCTAGTTGAGTTAAGAATCCCTGTGACTAGTTTATTCCTATCTTTTAGCTTCCTAAATTCTCTATATATTCTCTTTCATTCTAAGTCCTATTATGGTTGAGTTGCCTAGATTAAAGATCGAAGTTTGATTGGTTTGAACTAAGTTCTCGAAGCTAGTTTAGTATTCTCCTAGTGAAAGTCTATTCTGTTGCACTTATCTATATCCATAACGCCGTTATTACTATTGGTTGGTATTGACTTGCAGGTTGACAATTGTTTTGAATTATTTTACTATATCGTTTTAAACGTTTTCCATTTTGAACTATTTTGATATAATAGTAATTATGCTTTAATGTCATGTAATATGGCTGGGAGAACGTCGTCGTTACTCCCCACTGAATTGTGGCTGTTATGTTTATAACATGACAGGTAATTTGCTGCTGGGTTTGGGTGTGAGCTAGCGAGTAGCATGGATCCTACTCTACTTCATTTATATTAATTTTTGGATTGTTAAACCCATTTGGAGAATTTTTATTTTTAGCCCTTTTGTGAAAAGTGGCATTTGTGTTGACTGGCCGTTCTTTTTGTAAAATTTAGAACATCAGTGTGTTTTAATCCCAAATCTACAGTGTTTCCGCCACTGTATTGCGTTAGAATTTATTGGGGATTACAGTTGGTATCAGAGCATCGTTGCTCCCGACGCTCACACCTGATTTTAGGAAAACACCAGTAAATGATTTGAACATTAATGAAAGATTAGTGAGAGATGGGTAGAAGCCTAATTAAGGACTAAACTGTTAGGTTTTACCTGTTCTTGTAACTCAATGATTAGCATTGAATATTTGTTCTATGTGCCCAAGAAGAAGATGAGTGGACAAGACTTGGATTTGATGCTGCTCTATATCGGGACAAGATCTACTTAGCACTCTCAACATGAAGTTCTATGATGGTGTAGTAGACCTAGATGCGACTTCACTTCACTTTGGATCCAGATGGAGCGACCAAGACTAGTGTGCTCATATCTCTACGAGAAGATGATGAGATCCAGCGAGTTCCTTTGTGAACTCTGGAGGCCCGAATATTCTCTTCTAATTCAAGACCCTAATAGTCTAGGATCATTGATTCTTTTCTTCCAGTCTCAACTTCTTCTCAATTCTTCCCTTACAAATTTTCATCTCCATTCTTGTTGTAAATCTCCGTGATATTCTCCTACTTTACCACCTTCCTTCTTGAGATTCTTTGGTAAGACTGACTCTTGTCTTAGTAAACCTTGTTGGAAGTTAAAAATATTTGAGGATTAGTAACCCTTATTAATGGATTGAGGATTGTGAGTTGTACCTGTTTCCTAACTCGGTAAGAGCTTTTGAGGATTGATATGATGATATTAGTTAATTAATGGAATTAAGATTGTTGGCCTTGGGTTATAGGTTACTTGATTATATGGAGTACTTAGAGTTGAATCAGTTTTGGATGATAAGATTATATTTTATTTGACGGATACCTAGTACCAAGCTAAGTGTAAATAATAATATTATTTTGGGATTCCTACCTAATGTGTACTTAATGGATGTACCGTGGACGTTTAAAGATCATAGAACCTCGTTTAGATTGTTAGCTTGAATGTTGTGGTACCATTTCAGGTCCTCGTTAAAGTTTTTAATAATTTTGGTTGACATAGATTAACCCTTGGTTTTTATGGATTAGATCGTGGAGTGTGAGAAGGGCATAACTTATGAAATTTTGAGTTGAGTGATCTAAACTTGTTTTGAGGAATATTTTAGTGCAAACTATCTTAATGGAATTTACAATTAAGAACCTTAAGACCAACGAGATTGTGGCTTCGTTGGGATATTAATCATACAGTGGTTGCAGCCTTGTGATTAGAACTTTATTGGACTTTTATGAAACTTTATCCCAACGATGTGTTTGAAAACACGCTGGTGTGATTAATTTTGAGGATTTAGTGTTCGAACATTGTTGATTGGTGGATTATGTTTAGTGTTCATTACTCGAATATCATGGAATGTTGATTGAATAAGTATGTAAGACTTTATATTGGAGGTTGTAGTAATTGATAATTTTGGAGGTTGTAGACCGTGTAGGACAACCTAGTGCCTGATATTAATGGACTTAGTATTGTTTGATGGAAATAGGAACCCGAATTTCGTGAGAGTCGTACTTGGAATCTCGATTTTCTTTCTGCCTTTTTTCCAGTTTCGAGGACGAAACTTTTTTTTTTGAGGGAGGATTGTAACACCCGCAAATTTTCTAACTTTGTTGTCTGTTCCGTTACGATTATATCGGAACTCTGTAATATTTCGTCTATTACAATTTTTCCATTTCAAGGTCTCTTTCATTATCGAGCCTAAAATTATTTATTTTTGTAAAAGGATTTTAATTATTTCTATTTTTATTCGAAAACCCATTTAATTCTTTTCATCGCAAGAATATTTAATTATTTTTGAAGGATCTTATTTTCACTGAACAATAGTTTTAAAATCGAGTTTGAATTATTTATTTTTCTTTTTCTAAAAATGCTCGATTATATTTTAATGGTTTCTAGCTCAAAAATATTTTTTTTTGAAAAATGTTTGATTAATTATTTTACTACGCGATTTCATAAATAATTATTTTCTAATGCATTTTAATCCGATTTCTTCATAAACGATTATTTTATTTTACGAACCTTCCCTTATCGACTTGAGAAATATTTTTCGGCATCTTTTATTAACACTACATATTATTTTTATCCTATTTATTTTAACTCTTATCCTCGTATTTATTTTAATCGGAAACTTATCAAATCGATTTGTGGCTTGTTCTTTCCATCTCAACCATCTCGTCTCCTAGTTGAGTTAAGAATCCTTGTGACTAGTTTATTCCTATCTTTTAGCTTCCTAAATTCTCTATATATTCTCTTTCACTCTAAGGGCTCGTTTGGTTCACCATGGGAAGATGAAGTTACCGGGAACTTTAAATTCATGTGAATTTGTATTTCATAGGAATTAGAAAATATTGTTTGGTTGCCATGTGGGAAATGACTTCATGCGGGAAGTTCTACACAACAAGGGGAGGCTTGGTGAGTAACTTCCCCCATTGTGGAGGAAGTGGCAATTCCCGGGAGTGGGCAACCAAACAACTCCCTAAAAATGCACTTCCTGGGAACTTGCACTTCCCGGTGATTGGATGAGTAACCAAACGACCCCTAAGTCTATTTTATTCACAACACAAGTCTCTTTTTCTCTTGTTTCACGTTAAACTTTCTCCTTTTTGTTCGTCAATCCGATCCTAATTCGTCTCTAATTCTTTCCGATCTCGAGGGTAATTTAATTACTCTTATTCGTTCTTCATCTCATTCTCTCCTTTCTATTCACTTAATGTGGTTTTAATATCATATGTTTTAATTATTTCGTAGGCTATCGTTCTAGATCCGACGAAGACGATTATTTAATTGATTCGGATTTCGATTAAGGTAACATTGACACGTTACTCGGTATTATGTGATATTATTGTTGTAGTTGCATGTATAGAAATTAGTTTCTTGTTAGACAATATATTTATGTCTCCTTTTTAATAACAAAATCTTTAAAATCGTAAGTTTTCACTTGTTGCGTTATTTTAAATCGTTTTTACGAGATTTGCGAATAAGTCTTTCTTTTAATTATTTAAAAGTATTATAAGACCGAGACTAAAACATACACCTAATAATTTTATTTTATAATTTTCGTGATTTTAAAAGTATAAAGTGTCAAATTGAAAGTTTTATTGTTTTTACTAAAGTTACAGCATGTTTCAGAATCTGATAGTCTTTTTGTGCGAATTAATAATTTATTTTAAAGACTTTATTTCCAAAAACTTTGAAAAGAGACTACTATTTATTTTAAGTCCAATTTATGCCTATGTAATTTCGTAAAATAATTCCAAGTGGTTTGGTCACAATAAACTTTTTATGAACAGGTGTCAAGTTAATCCGCGATTCTGTCAATTATGATAAGATCTAAATTGAATCATATTTTAAACTTTTTATTTAATCTTGGTAATTTACGTACATAAATTATGAAGAGTCTATTTAATGTTTCCAATTGGATTTACATTAAAATAAATTTTTAAACGTGTTTTATTAAATAAATACAAACGGGAGTCTAATTCTGACAGTTTTTAAATATATGAATAAAAACCATATTTTATTTGGAATTTAGAATTTCTCTAGAAATAGAAGTTGTAACTAAGTTTCTAAAGTTTTCAACCCCACTAATCTTACGTTGTTTTGATTTTTAATGATTTAATTACGAATTTTATAGTAAGACAGTGCAATTCTGGAAAATCAGAAAATTTGTTATTTAAATACTTTTAATTACTTAAACTTCAATCTTTTTATAAATAATTGTGATTTTAACTTTAGTTGACTTTTAATCATGAATTATACATTTATATAATAAATATAATGTTTACATCTCGAGGCCTAATATTAACTATTTTATATAACTCCTATTTTAATCGATTTCTATTTATAATAGTACCTACTTTTGGAAAGTTATTACTTTAAGAAAAGTTCTATATCTATAAAGTTTTCTCTTTTGAAAAACGAACTATATTTCTAGTAAATTTTGATAACGACTTTGTTTTGGATTAAGGAATAAGAGAAGTGTACGGGTAGAGTAATACAGTCTAGAGTATACGTTTTGCCATCAGTTATAAAGCTAGTGTATCCGAGCGAGATGCATTGGTTGTTGAACTGGGCATGTTCTTGTCCAGGAGTGTATGTTCATTTTGACCTTAAGCTCGTACCTCGCATGTAAGACGCCGTCGGGTTGAACTGGGCACACTTGGTGTTCCAGGAGAGGTGTGCATATTTACTTAAGTTAGGACCTCGCATTGATAAGTCGCCGTCCTATTATGGTTGAGTTGCCTAGATTAGAGATCGAAGTTTGATTTGTTTGAACTAAGTTCTCGAAGCTAGTTTAGTATTCTCCTAGTGAAAGTCTATTTTGTTGCACTGATCTATATCCATAACGCCGTTATTACTATTGGTTGGTATTGACTTGCAGGTTGACAATTGTTTTGAATTATTTTACTATATCGTTTTAAACGTTTTCCATTTTGAACTATTTTGATATAATAGTAATTATGCTTTAATGTCATGTAATATGGCTGGGAGAACGTCGTCGTTACTCCCCCCTGAATTGTGGCTGTTATGTTTATAACATGACAGGTAATTTGCTGCTGGGTTTGGGTGTGAGCTAGCGAGTAGCATGGATCCTACTCTACTTCATTTATATTAATTTTTGGATTGTTAAACCCATTTGGAGAATTTTTATTTTTAGCCCTTTTGTGAAAAGTGGCATTTGTATTGACTGACCGTTCATTTTGTAAAATTTAGAACATCAGTGTGTTTTAATCCCAAATCTACAGTGTTTCCGCCACTGTATTGCGTTAGAATTTATAAGAGATTACAAAGGCCACTTTTTACAGAAGGGCTAAACATAAAAATTCTCCAAATGGGAATAAGAATCCATAAATAAACATAAATCAAGCGGACTAGGATCCACGCCACTCGCTAGCTCACACCAAACCCCGAAACAAATAATACCTGCCATGTTATAAACATAACAGCCACAATTCAGTGGGGAGCAACTCAGGCAGTTCTCCCAGCCATATTACATAATATTAAAGCACAATTACTATTATATCAAAATAGTTGAAAACGGAAAACATTTAAAATGATACGGTAAAATGCTTCAAAATGATTGTCAACCTGCAAATCAATGCCAATCAATAATAGTAACGGTGTTATGGAAATCAATCAGTGTAACGCAATAGACTTTCACCAGGATCATACTAAACTAGGTTCGAGAATTCAGTCAAAACAAATTAGACTTCGGTCTCTAACTAGCCAACTCAACTATAACAGGACTGCGTGCAGCGAGGTCCTGACTTAAGTAATGTACACCCATCCTGGACACCAACCGTAATCCAGTTCAACCCGACGGCGACTTACACGATGCGATATCTAAGTTTAAGGTCAAAATATACACACTCCTGAACACAAACCATGCTCATTTCAACGACCAATGTGTCTCAACATTGACACACCAACTTTATAGTTGATGGCAAAAATGTATACCCTAGACTGTATTACTCTACCCGTACATTTGTCCTTATTCCATAACTCCAAAACAAAGTCGTCATAATTCGATAGGATTATCAAAACGTTCTTAAAAAGAAACTTTCTAATTTGGGAAACTTTCTTCAAATATTAACTTTCCAAAATAGGTATTATTATAATTAGAAATCGTTTAACATTTGAATTACATAATAAAATAGTTATATTAGGCCTCGAGACATAAACATTATACTTATTTTATAAATATATATTTAATGATCAAAAGTCAACAAAAGTAAAAATCATAATTATTTCTCAAAAGGTTGAAATATAAGTAATTAAAAGTATTAAATTACAAATTTACAGATTTTTCGGAATAGCATTGTCTTACTATAAAATTCGTAATTAAATCATTAAAAATCAAAACAACGTAAGACCAGTGGAGTTGAAAATTTTAGAAACTTAGTTACAACTTTTATTTGTGGAGAAAATCCAAATTTCAAATAAAACATGGGTGTTTATTTGTATTTTCACAAGCTGACAGAATTCGACCCCCGATGGTATCTCATTAATATAATACGTTTAATAATTTATTTTAAAGCAAAACCAATTGGAAAGATTAACCAAACTCTTCAAAGTTTATGTAGGTAAATTATCCAAATTAAATTCAAAGTGTATCAAAGGTTTTAAATTAGTTTTAAACCAACTGACAGATTCGCGGACTATTTTGACATCTGTTCGTAAACATTTTATTGTGACCAAAATACTTGGAATTAATTTACGAAATATTACAGACATATAATAGACTTAAAATAAACAGTAGTCTGTTTTCAAACTTTTCGAAAATAAAGTCTTTAAATAGGAGTAATAAATCGTTTAAAAACACTAATCGATTCTGAAACACGCAGTAATTATGTTAAAAATAATAAAAAATTTCACTTTGCTACTTTATATTAAAATCACGAAAATTCAGAAATAAAGTCTTATTTGTATGTTTTAGTCTCGGCCTTATAATATTTTTAGAAGATCCGATGTGAAATAAATTGAGAAGATTAAAAGCGATAGAAACACGAAATCAATTTAAGCATATTATCGCAATATAATTAAAACATACTTATTCGTATAAAAATTCGATTTTAAAACGATACTACAAACAACTACAACATATATATCATGCAATACCAAGTCATGCCATCATGTGTTACCTTCATTGAGATCCGAGCCAATTATAATAATCATTCGTCGGAACTAGCACAATTGCCTATGAAATAATTAAACCGATGGTATCAAAACCATATTAAGTTAATAAAAATAGGAGAAACAAGACGGAGAACAAGAGTAATTAAATTACCCTTGGAATTGGAATGAACCGGGATGAAGAGAATGATCGGGATTGAGAAAAATATTGAAGAACAGTTTACTGTGTTGTTTTCAATTGCCTTTTTTTAGAGAAGATAGAGAGGTGGGGATACTGTGTTGGAGGTTTAAGAGGAGTTGGGGAGAACACAAACAGTCAGGAGAACGTGCAACAGGAATATGAGAGAAAAGAGGAATCGGTTTTGACTTTCTCAACCGAACTACGAAAATATCCCAGTCCGATGAAGGAAACGGTCGGGTCTGCTACAATCTGAGCCCGATTCGCGCTTAAAATCGAAAATGGATCACCTAAAAAATATAATAATAATAATAATAATAATAAGTAGACGGAACTCGTATAAGAACGTGTTTACGAGAAAGTGGTATTAAAATCACGTTTCAAAAATAATTATGTACGAAATCGCGTAGAAAAAGATTAAATAGCAATTTCTCGATATTAATAAAAATTCTTGCGAATGAGGTAATTAAAATGGATTTCGAGTTTAAAATAAGAATTCAAGTTATATAAAAATAAACTCGGGAATATAAACCGTCGAAACGAAAACTCGAATAGAAATAAAATGAGTAAATCGAATGAAACGAAAGTATGATACATTTTAAGCATAAAAATGACTTTTCGAGGCAAATAGGATTTTACGTGTTCAAACGATTGAAAAATGAATCTGCTTTATAATTATTTAAGAAATACGAGTTAAAGCGTAAACAAAATAAAATATTAATAAAATTTAATATATAAAAATCAGGGGTGTTACAAACGTACCAAAACATCTCAAAACTCGCTTATTGACCACTAATTCTTGTTTGTGACAAAATTATCCGCCACTTTATTATAACAGGTCAAATATTACTCATTTGCATAGACAAAGATAAAACACTACAAAGCAAATATTTTGTATTTTCTATATAAATGATTAATATTTGACCTGTTATAACAAAGTGACTACATAACTTCGTCACAAGGGAGGCTAGCTAGCTGCTTATTGTTGACTTGACATAGGTTTCGGAAATCTCCACGCTCTATAGAATTGACAAAGATTAGCCGCAATGAAAAAAATTCATCGATTTTTGTGCTCTAACTACCAATGTCTCAACCCCTAGGCAATACTCCGACATCCAATGTAAACCGTCACAATTTCTCCCTAACAAAGTTGACAAATCTCCGACTCCAAACCAACCACACATGCTTAATTGAAATTTTCCTTGGAATGCATATGGTACATTTGTTTGATTGAGAGAGAATTCAAGTCAAGAGAGGGATTTGTTGACTTATGACTTGAATATGTTTAATTAGGGTTTCTTAATTAATGATATATGTATATTTGTAGCGGCTGGGCCTTGAGTTTCTTCTTGGGCTTCTACTGTTTATGTCTAGGGTTTATATATGTATGTCTAGAGTTTGAGAATACTATATAAACTCTCATACCCTACCCTAATAATTATGCTATCATAAAATCTGTAATAATCTCTTCTCAAATTAATAAAACTTCTCCCTCCTTTTGCATGTAGGCGTTGTTAGATTTAATCTGACTAAAGACTGAAACTTCATACTAAATTAATTGGTATACCAAATAGCGAAAGCGTACCTGAATCAATTAGAAAAGGTTGGTGGAACGAGAATCACCGGATTATAGTCTTCTAACAGACACACCCACCTTTACAAGTCTATATGCCGATGGGATGTATAAGAGATTAGATTAAAGTGTGCTGTCAGAGACCATAACCCTGACTATATATAGAGAGGGTGGTTAAACCCTAATAACCTATATCAGTTGCCTTTAGTGGATACGTCCATCATGTATCATATAAAGGTCTAATGAGTCTCTACACTGTTATAATGTATGACCCATACTTTATAAGACGTAAATAAGCTCGTATTATTATTATTATTATTATTATTATTATTATTATAATAGATCACATATTTGAGATAACTTTAATGATAACTAATAAATACAATAGGTTCAAATAATGTTGTCCACATATATTGTATTAGACCCATAATTCTTACTGACGTAGTAACACATTGTTAGTGAGTCACGTAAATCTATGTCTCTCAATTTTGTGTTCTTAATTTTTCTGTCTTTCTCTTTTGTTATAACACATACAAAGGTGGTATGAGGTAAAAACTTGATTACTTACACCTTATGTTTGTTTCGATTCTAGGTGGTATCACCGACATATTTAATGGGGGCCTCGGGAAGTAAGTGCCCTCTAAAGCTCCAAATATATTGCATAGTATATGATAAATATAACAAACTTATATAAAAACTAAAGTGAACTTGGTGTGGTTATTAAAAATAACAAATATATTGGCGACTTGTTACCTGGTAAAATCGTCCAAGTTTCAATTTTGTTTTTATTTAATTTTATATTCCATCACTCCGATCTCTTCATTAGTGTCAGTGTACAAAGCACTTGATTTGTATCCTCCATTAATGTCTTCCTCCTTTTTTACATCTTTATTTCAAGCAATCACTTTCAGACTGCTAATTCGTCCAATCGGTTAAAAATTAGTTAGGTTACCTAATGTAGCATGTAAAAAAGTCAAAAATATTGTTTTGGCTTAATTAGTCCAATGATATGTATTATTCTCAGATTAGATAAAACTGATATTATTTTGAGACGACGCTCTATATTTGGTATTATTCTCATTAAGTAACTTTGTTTTATGAGGGGAAATTTGGTCAAATTGACTAAGGGTTTGTTTGATTCACCATGGGAAGATAAAGTTACAAGTAACTTAAATTCACATGAATTTGTATTTCAGGTGAATTATAAAAATTGTTTGATTGTCATAGGAGAAATTAATTCATGTGGAAAGTTGTACACACCGACGGGAACTAGGTGAGCAACTTCCCCCACTATGCAGGAATTGAAGTTACTTTGGAAATTGCAATCCTCTATTTATTAAAAGAACAATCATCTTAGTGTGGATGACATCAACAATTAGTGTAAAATTGGTGTAGAATGATGTCATGATGACATCATCTTGAAAAAACTACTCTTTGATTCGTTTATTTTGTTTAATAACAACACTTTCACATACGAAGTACAAAATTTACAAATAACTTTATATCTAAATCAACTAATTAAGTAATATACCCAATTTTTTTATACGGAGTACATTACAAATTTACAAATAACATAATTTTTTCTTATACATTAAAAAATACAAATTTAAATATAAATATGGCAATAAATATAAATATTAAAGATAAAATGTACTCCTTACAATGTGATACGTAGTATAAACTAATTCTCTCAGATCTGAAAAGAAATCCATCATAACCGAGAATTTCAAAATAGTTAAATTATAAGCCGACAACAATTACAGCTGCCAATTCTCTGCTTTATTATAGTTGCAATACGTAAGCTACCGGACATTTTAATTTAACAATTATTTTTTCGATTACGAGTTGCCGCCGTTCCGAACTTATTAGAGTGGCATAAAGGTAACTCGGTTATTATTTATAGACGATTACACTAAATGCCGTCAAACCAATAACATCGAGGTGACAAAATGTAACTACAAAATAATTCTTAGTCAAACAGTATAAATTAATATTCATCATCGCCAATCTCAATCTTCATAAAAATAACACATATTAATAAAGATTAACTAAAAGTAATTCTTAGTTAAACAATATAAATTAATAAAGATTTAATAACAGATTAATATCTAAATTAATTAACTTCTGAAGTTAACTACCCTTGACCCCACTAATATATTTACTTCTGAAAAACTAACATCATTAATTACCCATGTCCCCCACCAAAAAAACCACCTATCTTAAGGTATAAATACGTACCCATTTAACAGCAGTAATTGTCATTCAAAACACCAAGAAAAATAATATCAAAATGTTACAAGCAATCAAAAAAATACTAATTAGTAAACTAAAAAAAGAAGTATTTGGCGTCCATTTGAAAGGAAGAATTGTTCGACAATGGAAAAAAGAGAAATTAAGCAACAAGGGGGTAGAGACTATGTACTCCCTCCGTTCCAATGAATTGTTCGCCTTTGTTTTTGGCACTAAGGGGAAGAGATCCAATTAGAAGGTAACATGTGGAGCCAAGGGTCAAATTACATATAAAAAACATTTCTAAAATAGAAAGACAAACAATTCATTGAGATGCCCCAATATGGAATAGGCAAACAATTCATTAGGATGGAGGGAGTATCTTTAAAGATATTATTGGTTGATGAAGAGGTAATTACATGAATTGACAACAGAAAAACATTTTTAATTACATGTTATTCATTTTACTATATATCACACCATAGATTAATGAAATTAATTACCTTAAATACATTGAAAGGGATACGTTATTCAATTGACATCAACAAAGACTTTGATTCAAGTCTTTGATGGAAAAATTGACGAAGGAAAATGCTACAACATAGGCAGATTTCAGATCATGCTCAACAATGGATACAATATATCAACACCACACCCATGTCGTTTGAGATTATGATCAACATCAATTGTTGAAGAGATAAAAGATGATGGCTTGCCACAACATGGTCTTAATTTAGTGAGCTTCGAGGACATCATAAGTAATAAACTTGATGATAGATTTTTTATACGTATACCACAACAAACGCATTAAATTTATAAATCTTATACACAAGAAAATAATTATGTATTCACATTATATTATAGATGTCATAGCTGAATTTGAGAGTACTGATCTCATATATGAGGTTAATGATAACATAAGAACAAGGTTATTTCTTGCGGATCCAAAGTAAGTTTACACACCTAATTTAATTGCAAAGCATTTTGCAACTATTATACTAATAAAACATCAATGCAAACGATGGAAAGCACTTGCAAATTGGGCTATGGGGAAGCCATGTACACCACGCTATTCACATCGCAAAAGATGCAAGGTATAAAGTAGAGAAACCAGTGGTTATTTTACAATGTGTGCAAAGACAACTCATAGAGGAGAAATAGGACTGAACACTACCGATGTGACAAAGATACTCATTGACCCTTACATTCCAGAAGTCAAGGAATATAGAATCAGGTTAACAACAATTTCATTTTTTATTTTATTTATTGAATTCTTATAGATTACTGAAGATATAAATAATATATAGAATGCTTATAGAACTTATTAACCTTGCAGAATTCCGAAAAGGTCCATAGCTAACAGAGGATTAGTTGCGTTTAGATCAAACGATCTAATTGTTGGAAATCTAAAGTTTCTCATTGATGTACTTTCCTGTGTAAAGGTCCGTATACCGAGGGTCACTAGCAAAAAGGGACTGAAGATACTCATATACTCCCTCCGTTCAAGTCCAAGCTTCCCTTTTACTTTTTCACGTTTGCCAACGCGCATTTTGCATCGTTAATATCGTATCTTTCGTAACATATTAGTAAAAATTATGAAAATTGAATATTAATAATTTAAAGACGAATCAAACAAGATCCCATATGTATATATTTTCTCTAATAGATTGTCGTGAATATCGAAAGTTCTCCTTGATTGTGAATAGTGTCGAAAAGAGAAAATGGAAGCTTGGACTTGAACGGAGGGAGTATGACAAAAATAAATTGTTATCTAATAGTAAAAAAATGTAGTTTACAAAGAAGTCTTTGAGCATGTTTAAGACAATTACATTGGAGTCGAAGTCCTAATTATTTTCTTCTACCATCTCAATCATATTAAACCTATACCAATTCGATGTTACTAAAATATTGTTCTATCAGTTCATTAAAAATTCTACTTTTCATGATTTAAGAGATCAAAAAACGAGTCCTAAATAGAAAAAATGGAGGATTTATATTGAATACTACTCCTAGTAATTGTTATATATCCATATTATTACATCAATCAGCTACGAGTAGTGATGTAACTAATTTCCACAAATGAAAGAAAAAAGTATCTAACACGACCTTAAAACAAAAGTTATTGCATCAATTCATTATTCTGTCTGTTTAATTCACATCCGCCACTTGATTTCAAGGAATCATATCTTTGTACTATGCATAGTAGTATAGTACTCCGTACTACATTTCTTAAGGCTCCCATTCACATTCACTGGTACTCCAATTATAACAAATTGACATTTCCCCATATCTTTATACTGAAAATTTGTTTACATCTACAATTATTGGTTGCTACCCAAGTTAGCTAACCTTCATTCAGGGCAAAATATGCTTCGTCCTTCCTCATCATATAGCTCTGAGGAAGACCAAGATCTCCACCGATCATCACCGTCCAATATTCAACCCCAACAACTATTGTCGCCTCTGCTGCCACCACCGCCACCAATATCATTCAACTACCACCATTTTCACCTCGTTAATACGTCCGCTGCACCATTATTAGCATCATCACCATCAACATCTTCTTCGATAACTCCATCTCAAGTGATCCACCCACGTCAATTGCTAGTAACTTGTGCCGAGTTAGTCACACGCTCAGAGTTCTCGCCTGCCAACCGCCTCTTAAACCTTCTTTCGACCGATTTTGCCTCACAATTGGGAGACTCCACCGAAAGGCTAGTGTACTACATTTGCAAGGCCTTAAATGGACGTGTGAATCGTTATTTATCTACCACTTTTATTACTAACCCTAATACACCACCTCATTATGTTCTTCAACCTGGACCCTCTATTTTCTTGTCTCCTCAATTATACCCTAACCCTAATTTATCGACTAATGCAAGCAATGTGACCACAGCTGGGATGGTTACACAAGAAGGGCTATTAGTAGCTAGGGTTAGGTGTTCATCTTACCTTTCTCTTAACCAAGTCACCCCATTTATTAGATTCACCCACTTGACTGCAAACCAAGCTATTTTAGAAGCAATAGAAGGTTGTAAGGCTATTCATATTCTTGATATGGAGATCATGCACGGCGTCCAATGGCCGCCGCTTCTGCAAGCCATTGTTGAGCGCGCAGCCACCTTGGGCCGTCCGACACCCCTGGTCCGGATAACGGGGGCTGGTGGGGACCCGGCCTTATTGGAGAGGACTGGAGACCGGCTTTGCACGTTCGCGAGATCCCTGGGCATCGAGTTCACTTTCCATGATCTCCTACTCCGCAACTCAGAGGTGATGGACCATGCGGACGTGGTGGAAAATGCCTTGTTAGCAGTTCACCGTCAAGGCCTGAGCAGCGAGATAGAGGCACTGGCGGTGAACTGTGGAGATTACCTCCACCGCCTTCTGAGGGAATATGACACGCGTTCCCTCAGGAGGTTTCTCCACAAGGTCAAGACCCTGAACCCCAGAGTTTTGACCTTGGGAGAAAGAGAGGCCGACCATAACCACCCACTCTTCTTAAGGCGGTTCAACGAGGCACTGGACCACTATGGTGCCCTATTTGACTCCCTAGAGGCCACCCTTCCGCCGCAAAGCCAAGAGAGGGTTGCAGTGGAAGAAGGGTGGTTTGGAGATGAGATTAAGGACGTCGTCGGAGAAGAAGGGGAAACAAGGCGAGAAAGGCACCAAAGGTATGAGTCATGGGAGGTGTTGTTGAGGAGCTCAGGTTTCAGGAGTGTAGCTTTGAGTCCATTTTCCTTGTCTCAAGCTAAACTGTTGCTCAGGCTTCACTACCCTTCAGAAGGTTACCAACTTCAGGTTGTCAACACTAATTGTTTGATGCTTGGATGGAAAAATCGTCCTCTTTTTTCTGTTTCTTCTTGGAAATAATAATCAAAGTACTTTAATCTTCTTGGTTTATTTTCATTATAGTTTTTAATCATTTATATATATATATATATATATATATATATATATATATATATATATATATATATATATATCTGCCAATGATATACTATGAATTCAAGCCATTATGAGATCAACTCAGAGGTATTTTTATTACAGTATTATTTTCATTAGCCAAATGTAGGTCTCTTTTAATTTGAACATGCATCCGGCAGGAAAAGTAAAAATGCTGTACTGTGCTACGAGTACATTTTCGTTAAGACTGTTTATCTATTGATTTCCTTCACCAAGGTCCAACTCATATTAAATTATACTATTAATATAGCCAAGGTACTCCGCAATCATAGTAATCATAGCCAAATAGGGTTTTATTTAATAATCATAGTCATAGAAGATTTTGATTATATTTACCGATTATATAGTACTCCCTCTGCTTTTCTATGATGTTCCACATTTGATTGTGGGAAGAAATTAAGAAAATGGATATATGTGGAGGAAAATGAAGATAGAGAAAAGGAAGTGGGGTCACAAGCAATAATAACCACAAAATATTTACTAAAAAGGAAAGTGGAACATCTTAGTGAAGTCTCCTAAAAAAGAAATGTGGAAGATCTCAGTGAAAGGGAGTGAGTATTAAAATGCAATATATTAGTATTATTCTTTTGTATGGAGTACGTAGTAATACTAGATTCTCCTCCGAAGCATCGTTTGGTTGGGCTGGTTCGACATATTAGGTAGATGATATAGTTACTCAAGGTGTATCAGATTTTTCATACCCAACAAATAAAAAACAGCTACATGGTTTTTTTAGTTTAATCTAAAATGATTAATATAGGGTTATGTTAGTAATTTTATGTTTTTAAATTAATTTTTAACCTTAGTTTATTTAAGTCAATTTTAGAAAGTTTTCTATTTTTTTTGTTTAAATAATCATATAATATCGTGGATGTAATTTCGATTTATTTAATTGTAGAAGAAAATTAATTGATATAATTATGATTTATAAAAAAAAACTAAAAATGTGAATCTATTGTTATATATGTATATTCCAATTGTTTTACTTCGTAGTTATATACTACCTCCGTCCCACTAAGATTGTCACGTTTCATTAAAATACTTCTCAAAAATAATGGGGAAATGAGACAATCTTTTAGGGACGGAGGGAGTATATTGTAATGAATTAACATGTGGAGCCAAGCGCATGAAAAAGTCAAATTATATATAAAAACATTCTTAAAATAGAAAGACAAACAATTCATTAAGACGGCCCAATATAGAATAGACAAACAATTCATTGGAACAAAGGGAGTATATATATATATATATTTATATTTAATTTATATAAAAAAATTGATAATTCTCGATCATAAAACATATAATAAAAAATAAATAAAAGAAAGCAATCAAAAAAGATTTTTTCTTTCTCAAATTATGATAATTTCTAAACATTCCTTAATAAAAATTTTAACAACTAAGTAAACAATCTTTTTATTAAAATTAAAAATTGAAAAAATAATTTTCTATCATTAAATTGACAATTAAGTAAGTTTACAAAAGTAAAATCTATTTTTTATTAATAAATTAAATGAAAATTAAAAATTAATTAAAAGAGAAAACATAATTTGATGCTTGAAAGAAAAATAAATTACAAAGTAATATTTTTTTTTAAAACGAAAATATATATAAAAAAAGAAAAAAAATATACCTTTTCATAATTATAAATTAAATTAATAGATATAATTTGATACTCCGTAATATATATCATAAAAAAAGTAAATTAAAATATTTTTCTAACCTATATTGGATCATATACTTAACATTTACCAAACAAAATCAAATTTTAATTCTTTCTTTTTTTGATTTGACTTGTTCACATAGATAGATATGTTTATTTATTTATTTATTTCTTTTGTTTATCCAAAATAAAAAATAATCGTAAACTTTCATTTTGTCGTTTAATTGATTTTTCTGTTTCCACTATTTTGTAAATTTCATTTTTTTTTAAAAAAATCGAAATAAACGAAACTAATTAATTCAAGCTTCACAATTAAAAAAAGAAAAATGATAAAATATTATTGTGAGATTATTTCAAAAAGTTAAATTCAAAAAATGAATATAAAATAATTATGTACAGTAATATTTATGAAATTATGTGAAAATAATTATGGTATAATTTTGTTTCATAAAAAAAACTGTAAATGATAATTATATTTATTAATTTTCTTTACAATCAATATAAGGCAAAATGAAATGATAGGTGAATAAAATAAAATTTATAAACATAAATTTAAAGAATATTAAGAAAAATAATAAAAATAAAAATATTCTATAATTAACTTAACCGTAATATGGTAATAAATTAACTAAGAATGTAAAATTAATAATAGAGCCCTAATCTAATCCTTTTAGGATAATAACAAATGACACGTGACACGACGTGATTTGTTAGTTGTGTATGAAAATTTCATACACTTTATATAAGTGTACTCTTTTCGAACATACTATCTACCTTTTCTGTTCACCGACTGATAATTACATATATGTGTATATAAAATGCATGTCCGAAAATAGTGAATGCTTTTCTCAAAGATGCCTATCTAGAGAAGGTCCCAAGGTTTAGTAAAACTGGTAGTATCATAAATCCTTCCCCTTGAGATTGGGATATTTTCATTCTCATTCTTTGAGAACCTACCATTTTTTTTTGACTCATTTATTTAACTCCTATCATTTCTAAAAGTGATAAAAATAAATCCAAAAAAGATTTTTTTTACCCTCATCATATTACCATGTACAATCTCATAGGTGAGAGAAGAGAATATTTTGATAAACATCTACTTTTATACCACTATTCTTAATAATGAATCCATTTATAAATGGTAGGTTCCCTCCCAGTAATCCTCCATTTTAATTAAGAATATTCTCTCAATTTGACTATTAGGGCATGCATTTCAAGATTTTATTTCTCAATTTTTATTCCTTTGAAAGTGGTCCTTTCCTTTTTGTATTAATCCCCTGGCCTCACTCGTGTGTCGTGTCCTTAATTATTTTCTTTTGAAATCAATCATTAGTTTAGTTTTGCTGGTTTGTAAGATTTCTCAAAAATTACTAGATGCATTCATCAACACAAAAATTTCATCTTGGCCAGTTGTAAAGTATTTCTTTCTTTCATTTCCACAAAAGTAACACAAATTTCTTTTTGTAACAAAGATATGCCGCGATCTAATAACATGTCAAATATTGGAATACTCATTTACGTATAAAAAGATACGGAGTAAAAGACAAACAGCTTGTGGAAAACAATATTTTGTTCTTTTTATCTAAATGAGTAACATTTGACCCATTATAAAATTACAATGCGTATCCCATCACAATGCAGAGTTAGAGCAAGTTCAATAGATTAGCTAAAGGACTTGCTAGCAATTATAAAAAGTGTTAAGCTAGTGTTGAAACCATTGTTTAATTTCACCTCTTGTTCATTAGCTCAATCTAAGCTAGTAGCTCCATGGAGTTACTTGCTTCAGAAGGCCCACCATTTCTCTTAATCAATTTTAATTAAGCAGCCTTTAATTGTCGGGTCATTTAATCTACAAAGGCTATACCTTCACCAGTGGGTATGGTTGTAGCTTAAATAAGGGTTTTTTTTAATTTTATTTTATAGATGGATAATGCATAATTTGACTTTTAGTGAAATTGATCAAAGATTTAGTGAAATTGGGTGGAAAAGTTGAAATTACTTCTTTGCCTCTTCCTTTTTGTTTCGGAGAATAGGACATTGGCTCCAATTCTATGCCTCATAAACCAAAAAGGCTTGCGACGTAAATTTTGTTTGGGAGTACTCCGTATTATTTTTATCAAGTCAAAAATCAATATTCAAAACCAACTCATGTAAATAGATTACACATATTTTTATGTAATTACTTCCATTAGTTGTTATACACTTTTACTCATATTCTGAAACTGATCGATGGAATATCAGAGTAAATTTGTTAGTATTTTGCCGGAAGTGGTATTTGTCGCCCAGTATATTGATCCATAAACGGATAATGAGGCAAATTGTCGTCTTAATTAACATAAGTTGAAATTCCTTTGTCTCCTTGAATAGGTGTTACTTTATTAAGAATATGCTTCTAGGGTTTATATTATATAATTTTCAATGCATACAAATTACCCTTGTGTATGTGTAAGAGAGAGGGTTATTGGTCTCTTCAATAAACCTAGCATCATTGATTCATCATCCGGATTAAAAGGTATTTTGTCCCCTTAACAAAACCATGGAATTCGTCAACCAAAGAGGTAATCTTGCCCCCTTTGCCTCCTATACAAGTCTTCTGTTTTTTCCTCTCTTATAAACTCCCAAGAAGGGATCTTCCTTATCACTTGGTTCTCCAAAGGACAATATATATCCCTCTTACAATTATCATTTTACTTCCTCAAATCATAATCATAATCGTCATATTTGTTGTCCCTCCATTTTAATCGTCTTATATACTCAGAGAATAAAATTTAGGCTAATTTGTCAATAACTACCTATTAAATATAAAATTTTACAAATTACTACCTACTAAAACAACTTCAAAATTTACTACCTTGTATAAACTTTTGACTTACAAATTAGTTTTTACAAATAATTCTCAGAAAAAAAAATAGTAGAAGGACTGAAATACCCTTAATTCTTATTTCACAAATTATTGGGAGAGACGGTCTCTCAACAACTTATTGAGAAACCACTCTTCAGTACCACTTTATGTTCTAATCGTACCCTTAAATGACAACTTTGTTTTGTACCTGTTTTTATAAGAAGCGTACCCTCTTTATATTTGTATACTCTTTTATGTTAATCGTCCCTATAGGTTTGGTACCACTGTTACTTTTATTTGTACTTAGTCTCTCAGTAAAATTTATGAGAGGAGACCTACACTATTTATTTACCCTAAATTACCCAAAATTATGCCAAACTTTCAATCACTCGCAGCAGCAAGCAATATCAACTGATCATCTCCCATATGAAAATTTCTCAAACTATCTCCTTTTCTCCTCCTTCAAGTTGACACAAAAATTTGATACATCATATACTATAAGTTCGATTTTGGGTCGGAGCATTTTCAGGCAAACCATTTTCGAGTGTTTTATTTTCATAAAATTTAGGGACAAAATTTTGTATGTTGCGATAAACATTCGAGTCAGTTCAGTTCAAGTCCCTTCAATTTAGTTTACTAGACAAATTCGTGTATTTAGTTAGGGTCGGACTATTGGAAACGTAAATGAAGATGAACGCATAATGGATGCAGGGAAGAAAATTGTAGGAAAGTGAACGAGATAAAAGAGAGAATTAATGGAGGAAGGGTATAAAGGGAATATTTTGATGAATTTTCGTGACAATAATTTAAAATGTTTGATTTTCTACTCATAATTGTTCCAAGGTAGCAATTTGTAATAAAATACTTTATATTAGGTAGCAGTGGCGGACCCAGCATTTTCGATCCGGGGGTGCACAATTTTTTTTAGACAAATTATTGTTTGTGACGGATATGACGAGTCAAATAATATCCAATTGGGCAGATAAAGACAAAATCATGCTAGACTTGTTGTTTCTAACTAAGTGATACGGAGTATTATTTGACAAATCACCAATTTGTTACGAATATATCTATCACAACGAAAGACTTATTTTTTTAATATACTCCCTCGATTTTCCTATTTTCTCTCAACCTCAATAAAATATTTCTCATGTCCATTATAGAAGTCGAAAACAAATAAAATATTGAGGTATTAGTACAATATACTACTAATAATTTTAAATCGGGTTTCCAACTTGCAATATTTGGTAAATTTTGAATCTAGAATTTTGGGATAAAAATTGAATTAATTAACAAGTAGTACTATAAAGTATAAACATAGACAACAAAACAATAAAATAAAATCACCATAGATTGAATATACTCCGTATTATCTATATGTAAATTTAATTTGGAATATTAAACTTTAACAAATAGTTTAAGACTTAAACTCGCACGAGTAAAAAAAAATGAGGAGAAACTTTAAAATTAAATACTCCGTACAAAGAAAAAGAGTCATACAGGGAATTGAACCCCTGACATAATGGGCAAAATGTGGAGGAGTTACCACTGCACCACTCCATTTTCATTGCATATGATCTGTGCTGTTTTCTATTTGATCTATATTTTACATATATTTTTTTTAAAATAAAAAACCAAGGGTGCGCACTTGGGGGTCTGTGCGCACCCCTGGGTCCGCCCATGTTAGGTAGTAAATTTTGAAGTTTGTTTTATTAGGTAGTAAATTGTAAAACTTTGTATTTAGTAGGTAGTAATTGACAAATTAGTCAAAAATTTACAATATTTTCTCTCCAAAATGCATTTAACTCTAAACATAAACGTAATTAACTCTTATCGTAAACACTTAATTTTTGGAGAGATCTCTATAGTCTATACATTTGTTGGCTAAAAATTTAACCAAACTTTTTGATGAAAGTATTTGTAAAAGTAATAGTATGAACTCTACTCAAAATATTTTTGTTTAGCAATTTAGATTTTGAACTAATATTTATAAAGTTAGTAGATTTAAATGATTTTTTAGAACGTAATAATTGGAATGTAAAATATCAAGTACTAGGTTAATACCCGTGCAAAGGTGCACGAGTATTAAATGAAATAATTATGTTATTTATGTAGATAATAATATATGAATGTTCAATCTCTAGCACAACTAATTTATAATATTGAAAAAAGTATAAGCTTAAATCTATATGAACTATACAAATGAAAATCAATACATGTATTTCATATCATGCCCGTATCTCGTACTGCAGTCATTCACTAAGTAAATTAGTTATAGCCCCCTTTTTTTTAAAAGTAAACTAGTTTTCCTTTACCGCACGCTACATGAGCGGACTCGCTTATAGCATTTGGTTGACATTAATAAGCTCGGTATTTAGTACATATTCTAAGAAGTCAAGAAGGTGACTCATTTAATGTAATCCAGAAGGTGTCGCACCAGGCTAAATGACGAAGTCCAATTGTATGTTGTTTAGATGACATTACATTTTTGATCGACCGTTTCTCTTTTACTAGATGTATGCATACAAAGCGTAGCGAAAACACTATAGCACATTGGTTAGCTAGATTTTGTGACCAAGTGGGCTCCGAACTTGTTTTGCCTATAATTTTCCTCCAACTTCAATTGAGTTGTTGGCGGAATTTGACTTAATATAATGGGTTACGCTTTGCTTCAAAAAGCACATATTCTAAGAATGGCGAATGCAATTTTGGGAAAACGTAGACCGTGTACTGTAAGCTATTCGTTCTAAACATGGTGTACAAACATAAGGATGACATTTAGACTGTAGAATTTATATTACAAAAGAATAATATATTAAACTCCGAGTGAACTTGTTATACATACATTTAAAATTAAAATTCATGTCGATTATTCACACCCCTGTCCTATTTACAGTAGTGGGTTTTAGTTATTACCCATTTTATTCGCCTCTCTTCTAATTCCCCCTCTTCCTAACCTCATTTTCCGTTTTTTTAGAATAGTTTTTCACCTCCTCCGTATCCTTTTCTCATTCCCCCCCTCTAATATTCATCCTGAAATATGACTTTTTTTGCCATCTAATTTAGTGAGAGGCTCGTGAAGGATTATACCGTTGCGAAAGTAGAATTTCAGGAAACAATTTCCTATCACCAATCCAAGAATACAAGCACAATATAAATATAAATCAAGGCGAAACACTACAAGAAAATAGGACATAGGCGACCGTCTTTAGTCGCTACAAAAACACGGGCGATCGAAAACAGTCGCCACGGTGGGGTCGCCCTGGCTGGTCTCTTTTCAGGAAGCGGGCTACCGAAGTCAGTCGCCAAAGTGAGGCGACTGCAACATGGCGACTGATATCTGATGCCAAATAAGGCGACCGATTGTCGTAAACTTAACGACCAACTAGCACTACAAAAATCGAACCCAGTTTGCGGCGGATTTGTCCGACGCAAATTTGTCCTTGCGTCGGACTAGCGGACGCAAAACTCCACAGTTTTTTTTTGACGCAATGCAATAGGGTTTTTTGCGTCGATAAATCCGACGCAAACGTCTTTGTGTCCCTATAGCGTCGGATAATCCGACGCACCATTTGAGGGTCAAACGATTCAGTCAACCCCTACTGCGTCGGATTATCTGACGCAATGTCGACGATAGTTGGACTTTGCGTCGGATTATCCGACGCAACAGGTGTTGACTGGTTGGCCTCTGCGTCGGATTATCCGACTCAATGGCAACGCCTTATCCAGTTTGCGTCGGATAGTGCAACGCAGTCGGCGACAGGGAGGCATGTTTTAGCGTTGGTTAATTCCGACACGATTCCGACGCTAGTGTTTGGTTTGCTTCGAATGAACCGACCCACACTTAGTGTATGCGCTCCCAATTTGCGTCAGATATTCCGACGCAATCTGTCCGCTGTAATTTCCTCTGTTTTTAGTAGTGTAGCGACCGCCAAGATGTTGAAGTTGGTGACCAATATCAGTTACCCCACCCTTGACGTGGCACCAACTTTGCTCTACATGTAAGCACGTAGCAACTGTCAGGCGACCATTATCGGTCGCCTTCGAAGCTGTCATTAACCGAACAAATAAATTTGTTTCATTTTTAGCCAAAATCTGCACAAAGAAAAAACATACAACATACGTGACCAACGTCACATGCGGACACATTTTGAACACAACGAGTATCTTCACAAAATGCCAATTCCACGCTTTCTCAAGTGTCAACCAAGACAATGAAATTGCATAAAAAAACGGAATTCAGAATCTTATTACAAATTAGTATCAATTTAAACGAAATAAACATTTAGAAACTGCAAGTATCAACAAGTTGTAATTTGCTGACCGGAAAGCTAGAACAAGCATCACTACCACCCCCATTGAAGGGGTCTCTAGGGTCTGGGAGGTGGGGAGAAGGTCCGGAGTTGTGTGGACATGGTAAAGCCCACTCCCCCGGGACGCTGCGAGGCGCGTTCGGGTTCTTAATTGCTTTGGCGAGAGTTCTTGTGATGAGATTTTTCTCTAATTGAAATTGAATCGGCCGCCACCGAAATTTGTGGGAGTTCGGATTCGTTCAAACTCACTCTACACTTAGATGCACCGCGCACAAAGCACAATTGGCCTTTGTGCTAGAGTTTGATGGGGGCTCGTCCCTTAGCATATGAATACCGATGTGTCGGATATTGAATGACTCTCGTTGCCAATGGTTTCAGATGTCAGGAAACGGAAGGTTCTGAGTAAGAGGTGAAGGTACGTGTTGGGAAGTTCATGAAGAACATCCAACCCCGCCCACACATAGCGGTCTCTACTAAGAATCAATTAATTTTTGAATGCGCGCATTAGTAAGATGGTTATGCATGAAAATCGTTATTTTGAACATGGCATATGAATTGTATGTTGCTACGTCATTTAATGCTTCTTTTGATATGTCGAAGTTGAATTTAGCATGTGGGTTCATTTGAAAGCGGTAAATGCCACACAAATAAAGTAAACGAACTTGGAGTGTAAATTACACATTACACGGGCGGAATAAAACCCGGATTTCACAATACATGAACAAATCGCAATAATCGAATTAGAAACTATAAACGGACTCGTAAATAGAAAACGTAAACAGAAACTGTAAATCGAAGGCGTTGGACAGACTCTGATCAGTTGCACATTACATTATGTAGATCATAGGACAATACTCGAGTGTGTGGTACCGTGCGCCCTGATAGTCAGGCGCAGGGCCCTGCACGCCTCAATTCTTAGGCGCGGGTACTGATGCGCCTGGGCCTATAGTGTTCGGGATCAAAGCATAATGCTAGTTCGATCCAAAGGTCTTGGGAGGTTTCGTCCAAAATTATCTTGGCTAGGCCCCACATTTGACGAACACCTTTTCCGACTAGAAAGTCGTTGGTGTTGACATCTCGAGGTAATAAGCTCAAAGTTGTGAAATGGAGTAAGGAAGTACGATTGCACATAATTATTAATGGACCGTCGCATAAAGAATATGTCATGACTTGGGTGTATTGACTTGCATCGCGAGCATGACCCCCGTAGCGAAACGTATTTCATTATTTGACTATTTTGATAGTCTATGATGTTTTGTTTTAGCCTCAATGAGTACTCGTCTTTTAGAACGTCTTGCTTTATGATTTGGATCAACGCGTCGACTTAATACGAATATCGGGTCCTTCTATGTCGCGGCATCATTGTTTGGTCATACGAGCCATATGATGCTCGGATTGGCGTCATTAGGTTTCGTATTCAATCGACCCTCAATGATCCCTTGTTTTTGACGCCCGGTTATAGAATCAGAATCAAATGGTCGAAAGGGAGTGCACAAGATTATCGAAAATAGGAAGCAAACGAATCTACGATCACGCCATAACCACGAGATCAAGCGCACGCCTTGGGGCGTCCTGATACACGAGCGCAGGGGGTCGCGCGCTTCAACTCTGATGCACCACAGCCCTCGCGATCTGGTTAGTGGTTATGCGAACTTTTGGCATATTGGAATGCCGAAAGCAAATGGTTTGGAAAACTGATTCGTAAAGCAGTCAACAAATCCCTAGCCTTATCGTCATCACACTTGGAAGCGAAGGTCCTTGACAAAATTGGCTTAATTGGGATGTGTGTCTTAAACGAGCTACGATTCATCCTTGCGAACATTAAGTCCTCGCCTTTCGATTTCGTGATTTCGCTATACGAGCGTACGATACTCGATTAGCGTCATAGGACGTTCACTAGAACCATTTTAGAGAATAGTTTTGATAATTAGTATATGACGGTATTAGTAACGATAATATAAATGTGATAATAAAGGTTAGATGTTAGCGTACGAAAATGTAAAATTTAGTATACGAGAAATGAAATGTTAATAGTTAGGTGTGATAAATAAATGGAGTAAGGATTAGACACTACAAAAAACATCATGAATTGCGACGGCTAAAGCCGTCGCAAAAACTCACATATCCGTCGCAAAATAGGATTTTCGACAGACAAGCCGTCACGAACATTTGTCGCACGCCACTGTAACAAAAAAACACTTTTCGACGGCATGGCCGTCGCAAATATAATTGCGACGGTAGGGGCCATACCAGAATTTCTTCCCCAGCGACGGCTTGGCCATCACAAATTTATATGTTTGTGACGGCTACTACGTCACAAATATAATGTTTTGCGACGGCCTTAAAATTGTTGTGACGGATTCGCCATCATAATAAAATGCACATTTTGTGACGGAATTTGACCAATAGTCACAAAAGTCAATTTTTTTTACTGTTACAATAGGTTTTTTATCCTCCATTTGCCAAAATTGAAAACCAGCATAACATTATATACTCAATGTCATTTAAATGACATATACAGAAAATATTATGTCGACCGCATAGCGGGAGCAAAAGACACCCAACAATTTATTAACAAGGAGATCAACGAGCATAGAAACACACGGAAAATAGTACTTCACATCTAGAATTTTACAAAAACATTAACTTAAGCTAACTTAGTTGTAAAAGCGATACTAATACAACCTAATATTTTGACGAGTTATGTTAATTAAGTGCATTCTAAATCAAATATTACACTAACTTAGATAACACTAACTTAGATACTAAATTAGATACTAGCTGACTGGGTCGACCGACCTGCTTCCAAAACCGTGACCGTCATCAGCAAAGTCATCGCGACGGGTTTCAAGGTCGGGGGAGCACGTTTCGTCTGCCTGGTACCCGAACTTTTTCCGCAGGAACTCCTTCATCCGTACGTGCTGTTTCCTCTCGATCACGTCTTGCCTCCTCTCGGTCGCGCCGAGCCTCCTCTCGATCACGCCTTGCCTCTTCTTGCTCCATCTCAACCTTACTTAACTTCTCATTTACAAGCTGTTGAACTTGAACACCAATGCTCAGAAGGTAAGGATCGTTAAGAGTAGAATGACTCCTAGTCGAAGGTGGAATAGAAAACTCTGGAGCCACATTCCCAATGCCATATACTCGCAATTTGAAATTGAAACCACCAACGGCGTCATGATACAACTTGCATTGCTCCTCCTTAGTCGGCTCTTTATTGTTTTCCCGGACGAATGCCTCACTTCTTCGTTGATACTCAACCTAGAATATATAAAAAAAGGACGTAGGAAGATAGCGGTGATTAGTCGATCCACCCTAATAATTGTAAACAACCCACCTTTTTGTTTTGGCTCATTTAGGAAATTCGAGTTTGGAACGACCCTCTTGGTCTAGCCAAAGAGAGCGGGACTGTACCTACCTACAGTGTCGAACGAATCCATGGTTCACTTTTTCCACTCCGTTATACGTCCCGTAGTACCCCTTTAGAAGACTAGGAGGACCTAGGCTAAGTTATCAACATTTATATTGCTTAATTGTCATAGTATTAGGCTTTGGTCCTTATTTACGTGGGTCATTTATCTTGAAAATTCATTGTTGTTTAAGGTAAGTAATCGCTGTCTTCCCCGCAATCTCGATGAGGGATTCGGTGTTATATTTTTGCTTTGGATGCGTCTATTCTTTCCTGTTATGTGTTTTTTTGTATGTTTAGTCGCATCCACCATTTTGAGCAAGCCCCAACTTGCCTTGCATGGGGGTACTCTACCTCATGGGTATTCCGATGTGAGTTGAAGGGACGGAGCGGGCCCGTTAATTGCCCCGTGTCGGCTTAGCATAGTCTAGCTAGTAGTAGTAGTTGTAATTTTTTTTTGGGTCTTTGCTCGATGACGAGCAACGGTTTAGTGTGGGGGAATTGTTGTGTGCTAAATTTAAACCATTTTTTCCCTCATTTAGACTCGTTTTTCCCTCGTTTTGTGAGTTTAGAGTGCGATTATCGCCATATTTTGAGTGCTTCTCGCATTAGCGTCCCTCTTGTGCATTTTACGTGTTTTTGGTAGTTTTTCTATCAATTTTGATAGGATTTGGCACCGAAATCGCGATCGAGCTTCCACGAGCACTAGAGAAGGGAATACCGTCCAAAAGAGCAAAACACACAACTTAAAGTTTAAAGCCATCCAATCAATCGACGAAGAATGAGACAAGGAAAGAGGCCAGAGAGAATGACCGGGTGAAATTTCACCCGATGAAGTACCACCGGGCGAAATTTCACCCGACGGTAAAATGCCTCCCCGAAGATTTTCCGAGCTTCCCCACCTGGCGAAAATGACCGGGCGAAATTTCACCCACCGGGTGAAATTTCGCCCGATGGAGAAAAGCGCCGGAAACCGCAAATTGAGAAGAAAATCTCACCGGGCGAAATTTCACCCGGTGGGATTAGTTCGACATACCGCAGGGCAAAGTTTCACCCCATGAAGATGAAAAGGATGATTGTCTCACTAATGAAGCAAAAGTTGGATTTGGGCTTTAGGTTAAGAGTCCCATTAAGGCATTACTATATATATGTTACCCTAATTTGTTGTCCAAGTAAGTGGTAATAGGCCTCCATTAGTGTAGTCTTCCATCATATTACACCATCCATTAGTAGAGTAATTTAGTAGTATTCTAATAGTAATTCTCTATAATTCTAGTAGTTTACATAGTAATTTAGTAGTAGATCTACTTAGTTTCCATCATCAATTCTCTAGATTTTGAAGTTTGTAGAAGATTATTATTTCTAGTTTTATTTGAAGATTTGTGGGTTTATTGAATAATTAGTGACAAGTTCTTCATCTTCTCCATCAAAGATTCAATCTTTATTTATGCAATCCTCTTATTTGTAGATCTTCATAGTTGGTACATTTCTTTTCACTCTCTAATCTCTAGTTTAGATTTAATATAGTTTTCTCATTATTGTCTTGTTTGGATCATCTTAGTGTTGTTAGTTTCTCTAGATTTTATTTATGTTGTTCTAGATTATTTACTAGTTTAATTTGGTAGTTTTATAGTTTAGTGAATAATTGTTAGATTGTAGTTTCCTCGTCATTTTGTAGTTATTTTCCTTAGATCTAGTTAGTATGCATGCTTTAGTTAGTTTCTCCTTAGTTAATGTTTTGTTGTCTTCCATTATGATTAGTGAGTAGATTTCTTGTTAGGGGGTTTAGGGATGGGGAGTTGGATTATTTGAATTTAGGGATGTTGGTGGGTTGTTTGCTTGTTGGTTCATCTTGTTTGTGGTTGTTGTGTCTTTGTTGTTTTAGTTCGGCCAACTAGACCGACCTTGACTCATTTCTATCAATATGGGGAAACTCGGGGTAGAAATTACCACAACTAGAGACTTACCCTTCTTCGCAGCGAAAGCGGGTTTTTAGGTGGGTTGGGTGAAGAAACCGAAAGGTGGCATTCTCCCTTTATCAATGTTGCGACAAAAACTCGATCCCGACCTTCTTAGACCCCATGTTCTGAATCCCGACTTCCCCCTAATGCCTTTCCCTAGATTGATCATCTTTAGCTATTTTTATCGTTATTTCTCTAGTATAGACTCGACCCTTAGAAACCCCCCTCTAGACATCAAACGCATCACTTCTAACTCGTCAATACACTCCGTTCCCTGTGGATCAACCTCGACTTACCACAATTACTCTAGTAGTTTTTGTGTTATTCCGAGTCTATAAATATTGTTTGACTCCCCGTCCTTCGCTTGACGACCGATCCGATTGGGGTGCACGTCAAAATTTCGCATCTAACTTTTACTTTTCCGTTCCAAACGATCTAACTATTAACATCTAACTTTTTATTATCGCATTTTTTACATTTTGTTATTTAATATCGTTTATACTATTATATAACAAAAACTACTTTCAAAATCGATTCGAGCAATGTTCAATGATACTAAATCGGCCGTAGTAGGCTTTAAAACCCAAATTACGACATCGAAACGCAAAGGGCCTAAGTATTGTGATTACGAATCGAACTTTTCAATCGAATACATTCAATGACCAAATGTTGTCTAAAGTCCATTATAATCCTCCTAACAAGTTGTACTGGAGTAATTTCAAAACATCACCATAAACATTTGATGTCGACTCTATAGTTGAACATCGTTCATCATGATCCAGTCCGAAGTCGATAGGAAACCTAGTGATGTTAATCCGGTTGTCATACGATCCTCGAGATTCGATAGGTGACATCGCGAAACGGAGGGATCGATAATCGCATCGACATGACGCGATCAAGAAATACTCCTTCGCATATACATTATATATACATAGAGGTAAGTTCAAATAAGGGCAACATGTTTCAGTAAGTGTATATTAAAGTTACAGATGACATACGATAAAGTTGCATTTGTTTAAATTGATATGTAACTATAACATTCAGCTCTTTTATCACTTCAAGTGATAAAGTGCAACTTTATCACTCATCTCGTGTAACTTTAAGCACTTTTTGTGTAACTTTAACACTTGACCTTATGCCCTTAAAATAGATGTTGCCCTTATTTGAACCTACCTCTATATACATACATATATATATATCATCAATATCGCTCTAAAATGTCCGATACCGAGTCCGTAGTCGAATATCGTTTATAACGAGACATCGAAGGTCTAACTAGTGTGAAACCTCATGACGTCCACACGATCATCGTAGAGTCCATGTGATTTGGAAATGATGTCGTAATACGAAGAGGTCGATAGTCATAACTAATTCGAATACATTCGTTCAAAATCACGAAATGGGTTATTTCGAGCAAATCTGTTTATAGTTTACGTTTATCATTTCTAATCCACTTGCTTTTGTTGCTTGTCGTATTGTGAATTCCGGGTTGTATTTCCGTCCGTGTAATTTGTAATTTATTTTCACGCTTGTTATTTTCGATGTTTGCCATTTATTTCTTTTAAATGAACATCACACGCTAAATTCCACTTTGACAAATATAAAGATGCATTAAACGACGTAGCAACACGTATTATTTATGTACATCATAAGACAATGTTTGCATAACATTTTATTGTATTACTAGCGCGCGATTAAAAAACCAATTGATATCTTATTAGAGGCCGCTACGTGCGGGCAGGGTTGGGTGTCCTTCGTGGGCTTCCTAACACGTACCCTCACCCCTTACTCAGAACCTTTGGTTTCCGGATGCCCGAAACCGTTGGTGAACGAGAGTCATTTGATACACGATACACGATAACTCGACATCGATATCGGTATGCAAAGGAACAAAACCCACAAGCTCTAGTACTAAAGCGGGCCGTGCTTTGTGCACGTACACCAAGATACAGAGTGGGTTCGAACGGGTTCGAACTCCCACAAATTTCGGTGGTGACTCCAACTTCGATTTAAACTGCAACCTGAGAATCATCTCATAACAAGACAATATCGCGGCCCAAACCCGCGCGTGGCCGCGTCGGGGTGGACCTATGTCACGTCCACACTACCGATAGACGCATAAGTAGTGGGAGGACAAACAATACTAGACTCTTGACTCGTCTCAAACTTAGATTTGGATTCGGACTCAGACTCTATCTCGGATTCAGTCTCGTACTCCTCGAATAGGTTCCCCTCTCCTGTGGTTAGCTTGAATCTCCTACCATGTTCATTAACCCAAGTGATGGACTTTTTCCATCCATCGCCGTTTTCATCAGCATTGGCGATAAGGGTTATGTGGTCGAATTGTTTGTCGGTCATGATTATGTAGATCAGTTCGTTTGGACCAGCAGGGACAAAGCGATCTTCCAGGAACAACAAACCGTTGCCTAGGCCATCTAAGCAGGGTGTTTGTTTGGGTTTTGGTGCCAACGGTGTTGTCTCCGGGATGAAGTAACAATCCTGGAATATAGGCTCGAAAAATGTATACAGGCTCGGAAAATCCCGTGTAAGGTTCGAGCTCTCCTTCAATCGTGAAGTAGTCATTCAAAGTTGGATGGTACGGAGGAATTTGGATGTCCTCGGGTTTACGGGATCGCATGATAGCCAGGCGTTCACGGATCTTATCCTTGGTAGCGGGATACCCAAAACCTATTATATGTGTTTGACCCACGCAGTCCTGAAGTTTAGCCACGGTGTTCGGATTCTTTCCTAATGATAGTCCCGGGAAATGCCCCTATTGCTTCATCATGTAATTGATGATGATGTTTGAGTATAGATCAAAGTCGAAAGGCGCTAGCTCTTGCTCTAGTAGGTTTACTACGTGGAACCCTCTTATTTTGGTGTCGGCATCTTTTATTACTTGCGAAATGGTGGCTTTTCCCACGAAGGCTTTCATTGGTGTTGTATGAATATTGATTATTTCCCCGTTGGGAGGGACCTGACATGACATAGGTCCACTCTGACGCGGTCACACGCGGTTTGGGTAGGCGAATGAATCTCATGGTGAGATTGTTCTCGGATTGAAATTTAAATCGAAGTTGGAGTTGCCACCGAACTTTGTGAGAGTTCAGACCCATTCGAACCAACTCTATACTTAGGCGTATCGCACACAAAGCACGGCCCGCCTTAGTACTAGTGCTTATGGGGGTTCGTCCCTTTGCATAACGATATCGATGTCGAATTACCGAATATCGTATATCGAATGACTCTCGTTCACCAATGGTTTCGGGCATCCAGAAACCGAAGGTTCTGAGTAAGGGGTGAGGATACGTGTTGGGAAGCCCACGAAAGACACCCAACCCCGCCCGCACACAGCGGCCTCCACTAAGATATCGATCCCTGTTCGTGTATGCGCGTTAGTAAGACGATGAAATGATATGCAAACATTATTTTAAGCTACGCATGTGAAATACGTGTTTTGCTACGTCATTTAATGCATCTTAAATATGTCGAAGTTGTTTTAGCATGTGGGTTCATTTAAAAGCGATAAATGCCATGCAACGGAAATAAATAACTTGAACAAATTGCAATGACAATAAATGGATTAGCAATGGTAACATAAACTATAAATGGACCCGTAAATAGAAAACGCGAATTGAAATCCTAAATCAAGTAATTGGACGGACTCCGGTCATTTACACATTACGTTGTTCATTGACAGGAGAACGAAGGCATTAGCACGCGCTAGTGCATGGGACCAAAGCGTAGTGGTAGCTTGACCCTCAGGCCTCGAGGTCTTGTCCTGGCTTATATATCCTAGTGAAATGAAATTGCCTCGACTTATCGAATATCGAACTCGATCAAAGAGACGTCAATATAAGATTAGTCGTATGAGACACCGCTCAATGTCATGAAAAAACAAGATAATGATAAATTAAAACAATATAATGTGTAGGTTTTAGAAGAGGAATACGTGATTGATTTGGCACGTATCGACTTAGTATCGTGAATATAACTCGATGGAGATTTGTATCGTCTTTTGGCCCTCGTTAGAGGTTTGTGAGGGGTCACTCGATAGAGTCATTTGGTGGACTCGATCGAGTGCCCTTGACGAACAATTCCTTGCCAACTTTTAGGGGGATCAGTCGATCGAGTGACCTAGGCACTCGATCGAGTGCCCCCTATACCGGGTGACATTTGTTTCTAAAATGACCCAATTAACAAATTTATGATTCGAATCGAGAAGTGATCGAGCTAATACAAATATTGGGCCTCTCCGTGTCACGACGGCGTTGTCGGGTCTTATGGACCATAGGACGATCGGTTCGACGTTACTATATTTTGTATTAGTTCGATTCTGGATGGCTCTTCATGCCCGACACTCGATTACAGAATTGATATCGAACATTTTGGAGCAATGTTTATACAATCAAGAATGATTGAACTAGCATGAATATCAAACCCCTCTGCGTCACGACGTCGTTATCGGGTCTTATGGACCATACGACGATCGGTTCGACATCATCGTGTTTCATGCTAATTCGATTATTGATAGCTTTTTACGCGCGACATTTGATTACAAAATTGACATCGGGCCTTTAGAGCGACATGTTGAAAGTGATATCGAATACGCTCGATAACAAATTACTGCGATCGCGTTATAATCCGACGGGTTAGGCACATGCATAAGGCGCCCTGACCCTCGAGCACTTGGGGAGGCGTGTTTCAATAATGGGGCGCCACCTCCGGTGCGGCCTGTTCGGGGATTATATGGGCTTTAGGCAGCGTTAATTATCGAATGTATTCGATCGGAAAGTTCGATTTGTCGTCACAAACATTAGGTCCTTTGTGTTTCGACATCGTAGTTTGGCTTTTAAAGCCTACAACTCTCGATTTAGCATCATCGGACATTTGTTCGAATCGATTTTGAAAATAGTTTTGTTATATAATAGTATACATGGTATTAGTATAACAGAAATGTCAAAAATGATAATTAAATGTTAGATGTTAGGGACGGTAAATGAAATGTTAAATGCGATAAAGTAAATGTTAGTAATACAAGAAATAAATCTTAGCGATGTTAGTTGTTAGTATACAAATACATTAAAAAAGAGTTAAAGGTTAGGAAATGGGATTGGTACACCCTCGACATACATGTTAATAGTCTCGGAATACGGGGTCGTGATTGTCTTCTTAGGCACGCGAACGGTTCAAGTATGTAGGATGAGTTAGGGTGTGTGATTAGGAAGAAGATATTCTCGTTTTTTGTGAGGTAGGGTCTCGAAAATGGCTTTGTATGCAAAGTAAGAACTTCTCCAAAAGTGTTTGAGGGTGTAAACGAGGTGGAAGAAGATCCTTCAAATGATGGAGTAAGGGGGGTATTTATAGATTTTACCCCCCGGTTTAGGTCACTCGATTGAGTGCCCCTTGCTGGACTTGATTGAGTGCCCCAGAAAAAGAGGCCCCGGTGGTTTTTTTAGCGGTCACTCGATCGAGTGCCGTTAGGTGACCCAGAGCAAAATCCGGGATGAATAGGGGAGGTTTTGATTTGGTTTTGACTTGTATTTGATTATGTATGGGGACGCAATTATGGCTTGTTTCATTCTCGGGATTCGACTTTGACCGGGTTTTGACTCGGTCGCAAAACACGGTTTTGCCCCCGGTGGTGGATTTAGGTCAAATTATCTTTATTTTATCAGAAACAACTCAGTTTGTCTGCATTTGAGGTCGCTTTTGAGAGATTTGTACTCCTTTTAGTGCCCACATCAGATACTATTGATTCCGAGTCCCGTATTCGAGCGTATTATTGCATGTTAGCGTCCGATCATCATCGGGTGTTTTGTTGGAGAGTGCTATAGACACAAGGAGTCAAAATGCGGGTGTCTACTCGATTTCTATATTGGGTTTACAGAAGTGCTGAAATTTGGATTAGGCATGCGCGCGCATGCGCGTGGACTGAGGCGCCCATTTGGTTGAGGTGCCCAGGGTTTTTGTGTATATATATGCGACCCTCATGCTTTATTTTTTGCATCTCCACACTCATCTTCATACACTACTAGAAAAACGTAGATTAGCAACCGATATTTACCGACCGACGAATAGCGGTTGGAAATAATGAATACCGACCGCAAAACAGTCGGTAATGGGACTTGCGGCCGGTAATTTACCGACCGAACGAAACAATCGGCGATTTGGCCAAACAGTCGGTAAACACTTAAATTACCGACCGCTGGACTTAATTACCGACCGAAATGCGTCGGTCGGTGAGGCCTTTTCAATTAAACCCAGCTCCCATACTCATTCACTCATTCTTTCCCAAAAAAACAAACCCCCCGCGACAGAACCCTTACCCTCCCCCCGACCCAACCCTAAGCCTCGCCGCCCCGTCGCCGGACGCCGATTATTGCCGGACCGCTCTTCGCCGGCTGCTGTTCCTTCCGTTCGCTCACCCATCGCCCCTCTCCCCTTCCTGAAAATCCCCCAATTTAAACCTAGGGTATGGATTTTAATTGAGTTTGTTTTTTGATTTTGTTTACATTTGCTCTATTATTGTTGTATGAATCATGAATTCAACTTATGTTAGTGTAATTTATATGAAAATTGTTTGTTAGATTAGGGTTAAATTAGATTTAGGATGAAATTGATTTTTAGTTTACTTAAGGGATAAATTAGGTGAAAATTTGTTTAAGTTAGATGAAATTTGTTTTAGGTTAGAGTTATGTAATTACTAAATTATTACTAATACTATAATCAAAGTCCTAATTTACCTTAGTTTGTTTTAGGTAAGAGATGTATGTTACATTCCGCCAAACTCCTAATTTACCTCGCCTCTACCTTTAATTTGTTTGGTGATCCCACTCTATCAAAATGATGTCCATCTTCGCTCCCCTAAAATTATATATATGCCCGATTAATGAAAAAAAACATCTGACTATTCCAAAAGTTGGTTCCCACCCAATCTTAGTTTTAGGTTATTGCATACTTTGGTGGAGGTATGATTTTCTTACAATACCTAGTGTTATAGAGATAATGAATGAAATCAGTTGAATTAGAAAAGAGTAGGTCTACCTGGAGATCATATATATCCACTAAATTAATGGAAGACCCAACATAAAAAAATATGTAGAATTTATATAACTCTTTTGATGTCCGTCAATAACACTAGTAAGTTTATGAAGTTTTGTGATTAGAAAATATTCAAAAATTCAATTAATATTTTTAAAAATGTTTCATAGTAATCACGTAATTAATGACGCAGAATCTTTGTATAGCTCTTAGTCTCATAGCAGAAGTTTAAATTAAACATGAAAAGTGATTTGAAAATATTGAGAGTTAATCTACAATGAGTCATGACCAATAGTGGAGTATTGAATTATTGAGTAGATGTTGTTGAAAGTCAGTACATCTAGAAATGGGCAAAAATAAGGTAATTTTGGCAGTGAGGGTAACTAAACACACCCCATGTGAAGAAATATATAAGTAGAATATTTATAATGTAGACTTGTATGAGTAGAATACACTACTTAGGTATGAGTCTATGAGATGTCTCATACTTAGTCTTACAAAAATTTCACACATGTTACTACTAACTTCAGTCATTAACCGAAACATATGCAAATCAAATTTACTTGTCCATAAATCCATAATCGTACAACAAACTTATCTTACGTAAAAAAAAACATAGTCATAACTTCGAATAGATGGAACAAGGGTAACTATTTTTCATCTATGTCCGCCGATGCTACTGAAATTGGAATCGGGAATTTGTGTCGTGATCAACCCTACTATTTCTCACATGTCAATTGAATAACAAAACTAGTAAGCTAATAACAATTTGAGTTATTCTACTCCATTTGTAAGGTTGATTGGTAAGGCTAAGGTTAAATTAATCCACCAATAATTCTTGACATTTAGGTTTTCGTTTTAATTAAGGTTAAATTACTCCATATTCTAAGTTTAGTTCTACTTGGACCACTCCATTTAATTAAGTTTTCGTTCCTCTTATAGAAAATCTAATAATGACGAATACCGAAAGAAAATGGATGTACGAAAGGGTAGACGATAGAAACAAAGTTAAGTATGAGTTTATACTTGGGGTGGATGATTTTATTCTATATGCTAAGGAACAAGAAGAATACAAGACACATCAGATTCTTAGATGTCCATGTGTGAAGTGCCAAAATTTGAAGTACTTGAATGAGTTTACAGTGAAAGAGCATCTCATTAGCAAAGGGTTTAAGCCTCGTTATACTAATTGGGTGTGCCATGGAGAACCCTTTTCTTTTATTGGTAATCCTAGTACTTCAACAAACACTAATGCTTTCATCGACCAACCTTATCGGGAGATGATAGTAGATGCATTTGGAGACATACTGTTCGGTCGTGTTGAGGATTCTCCTTTGGGTGAAGAAGAAAGCCCCCACCATGATCAGAAAGAATTTTTTGAAATGTTAGAGGCCGCCGAGACACCTCTGTATCGTGGATGTGAGTCGTCATTGCTAGAAGTAGCTTCTAGGATGATTAACATTAAATGTGAGGACAACCTACCGGAAAGAAGTTTAGATAAAATAGCTGCTTTGATTGAGGATATCATTCCACGAGATAATCTGATGACTCGCACATTCTATGACACTAAAAGGTTGCTTAGGGGCCTTAAAATGCCCCATCATAGGATCCATTCATGTCAGGACGGATGCATGCTATTTTGGAAAGAAGACTCCATGCTTGATAAATGTAAAAAGTGTGGAAAAGATAGGTACAAGAAGAAAACTTTTAGTGGGGCAGACATACCTTTCAAAGTCTTAACCTATCTCCCTGTAGCACCAAGGTTGCAACGTTTATATGCAACCAAGAACATTGCAAAAGAAATGAGATGGCATATAGAAAATCCACGTGTACCAGGGATCATGGCTCATTCAAGTGACAGTGAGGCTTGGAAGCATCTAGATTATATGTTTTCGGAGTTTGCTAGTGAGCCTCGTAATGTTAGACTTGGACTCTGCACAGATGGTTTTACACCATACGGTCAATTTGGTAAGTCGTACTCATGTTGGCCGGTGATTCTCACTCCTTATAATCTACCCCCGGCATTATGCATGAAAAAACAATTTATGTTTCTATCCTTGATCGTTCCCGGGCCAAAAAATCCTAAGAAAAACTTGGACATATACATGCAACCTCTTATTGATGAATTGAAAGAGTTGTGGGACACGGGAGTGCTCACCTATGATGTGTCCAGGAAACAAAATTTTCGGCTGAAAGCATGTATCCTATGGACCATCAACGATTTTCCGGCTTATGGGATGCTCTCAGGGTGGGCTACTGCTGGCAAACATGCATGTCCACATTGTATGAAAGACACCAAGGCGTTTTGGCTTCCACATGGGGGTAAAATGTGTTGGTTCAATTGTCACAGACAATTCTTACCCCTACATCATGCATTCCGTTACAACAAAACTGCCTTTAGGAAGGGTAAGTGCGAGAATGATGAACCACCTCCGATATTGTCAGGATGTGAAATCTGGGAGACGATATCAGACTACCCGACGATCATTGATGGTACTGATCATGAACTCAAAGAACTTAAGAAGATGAAAACCGGGTGGTTCAAAAAGAGCTTGTTCTGGGACCTACCTTATTGGAAGCATTTGTTGATTCGACACAATTTGGATGTCATGCATATTGAAAAAAACTTCTTTGAGCAATTAATTCATACAGTACTGGATAATAAAAATAAAACAGCTGACACCCATAACACAAGGAAGGACTTGCCCAAATTATGTAGTAGAGGTCACCTACACCTCAAGGACGGCCGCAAACCAAAAGCTCCATACACTCTTGACAAACTGCAAAAAAAGATACTATGTGAGTGTATATGCAATTTGAGGTTTCCAGATGGATACACATCGGATTTAGGTCGCTCCGTCGACCTACACAGTCTCACACTTCATGGTATGAAGAGCCACGATTGCCATGTGTTCATGGAACGGCTATTACCCGTTGCTTTGAAACACTTGCTCCCAACTAATGTGTGGAATTCAATTACCGAGATCAGTCAATTTTTTCGTGATTTGTGTGTCTCAAGCCTTACAACCCAAAATGTAGAGCGGCTGGAGAACGATATCGCGGAGATCCTCTGCAAACTTGAGAAAGTGTTTCCACCATCGTTCTTCAATTCCATGGAGCACTTACCAATACATTTGCCTTATGAAGCAAGAGTTGGTGGGCCAGTACAATATAGGTGGATGTACCCTTTTGAGAGGTATAATTGTGAAAATACTCAACTTATTAATGTTTCTTAATCATTATATCATTATAATTGTGAAAATACTCAACACTATATCAAAATGTTGGTTTCTTAATCATTTGAAAAAAAAGTGGGTAATAAAGCACGTGTGGAAGGTTCAATTTGCCATGCTTTCTTAACTGAAGAAATATCAAATTTCTGTTCTCTATACTTTGAAGACGACGTAGATACAAAGGCTAAGGATTTGGATGTGGGCACGGGAGATGAAAATGATTCATCTTTACCCGAGCTCTTTCGACAACACAAAGGTAGAGCACTTGCTAAACCAAAACAGAGATACTTGGACGAACAAGAGTTCGATCGTGCCCATCTGTACGCATTATCAAATTGTGAATTACTAGGAGAATATGGACGGTACGTAAATAGCCACAACTTACTTATTTATTTTAAAATTAAAAGATCTAGATGTCACGACTGAACTCGATAATTACAGCTTATTTGAGCAGTTCATTATGGAGCAACATCCACGAGCTAAAATGGATGAAGTTTGGACTACATATGAGAAGTTGTTTCCAAAATGGTTTAAAGGATATGTAAGTCTCAGTATTGACATATTAGAATGAAATAAACTTTGAGCACGTCACATATACATGCACTAACACTCTACTACGCAATTAGGTAACTGAGATGAATGTCAAAGATGAAATAGTTCAAGCCTTAGCATTTGGTCCTTCTAAAGAAGTAAACACTTGGCAAAGATATATGATTAATGGGTTTAATTTCCACACACAGAAATATGGGAAAAACAGAGCTACCATGAATTACGGGGTTTGCGTAAGTAATGTTGAAGGAAACGATTACTACGGCACTTTAGAGGAAATTATTGAGTTGAGGTATTGTGGGGAGAAGAGAATTTATAATGCAATCATGTTCAAGTGTTCATGGATGGATAATTCCACAAACGGTACAAGTGTTCATGGCCTTTATAAACTAGTAGAAGTTAATAGTAGGAAGAAATATGGTAAATATGATCCTTTTGTACTTGCCCATCAAGCTAGTCAAGTTTATTATGCTCCAAACCCAAACCCGAAGAAGGATAGAGATCATTGGTGGGTTGTTTTTAAGGGTCGGGCAAAGTCACAATTTAATGCACCAGTGGATGTCACGGTATTTCAAGAAGATGTGACTAGTACTTCATTATTATCTAGTCTTGTCGACGATGACGTCTTAGAAAGTTTTAGTGAAGGGGAGGACATGGAAGAGATGAATGAGAAGGGTGATGATGTGATTGTCGAAGATGATGACATTGAAGAGGAGGAGGAATTTGAAGATGAGTTTGAGGAGGAGGATGAGGAAGAAGAAGAAGAAGAAGACGATGATGACGACGACGATGATTGCTAACTTGTATTTGTTTAGTCAATGAAATAGTTGTCGATTAACACTCATGGATAAATGCATTTATTTGTATATTTTTGTTTGGTTTTAGGCAAGGTAATATTATTTGTTAAATGTTTTCTTGGATTGCATTTGGTAAGTGTTATTTGCATATGTTTGTTTGTTTTGTCATTAAACAGATCATATCTGAAAGATGGTTGGACGTGGACGTGGAGGAGGACGTGGACGTGCACGTGGACCACAGGTGGAGGTCGACGAGCACGAGGAGCAACAACAACAGGAAAATCTGCCCATAATTCCGATAGAACCCGAAGGGAGATGGTATTGCTTATTCTATTATTATCGAAGTAGATGTAGTATATAATTTTTTTTATACAAAAATACAATTTGTTGTATTTTTTTTGATTAAGGTTTGATGACTCCGCTGTGGTAAGACGAGTAACCAAGTCATTCAAGGGTTTCTACCATGAACCGCATATGAACTACCGGGAGACCCCGAAGACGATCAAAGACAAATGGTTCGGCAATTTTAGGGTATACATTCACTTTAATTTATACGAGTATATTGCTAACTATATAGATATATATATATAGTTATATGCACTTTTAATTGTTATTTGAATATTTTCTTAATATGTAATTATTAAATTATGATTGGTCACAATGTCAGGGCTACTGCTCATGGAAGCCCGAGGATGAAGAGCAAGTTAGAGAGAGATACGACGTCGAAGCACGAAAACGGTTGAAGGACACCGTCAACGACATCTGTGAATTGAAGAATGGCAAGAACAAAGATTGCCCGGGGTGGATGGTGCCGCAAGTCTTCAAGGACTTGTTGGAGAGACGGAAGACAAGGGCTTTTCAGAAGAGATCTAGGACAGCGGCGGCGAATATAGCTTGTGCTCAGCCTGGCCCTACACACCACGGGGGGTCGATCAAGCTTAAGGCAACTAAACATGCTTCCAGGCTGGTAATGACAAAATATATTAAAATGTTCCATAATGTTTTTATTAATATTTTTTTTGAAGATGATAGTAATAATTGATCCAAGTTTATGCATAGTAAGTTTTAATTTGTTTTTGTAGATGGAGCAACTGGGTGGTAGGCGGCCCAGCGCGGCCGAGCTCGCAGAAACCATACATTCTAAGGAAGTCGAGGGTAAAAAGGTTTATACTAGTCAGAAGGCAAAAGCTACATTTGTAAGTGTTAATTTAGTTAATTATAAAGATTATCTTAAAATTCCTTAATAAATTAGTTATAACTTGTTCCTAAACATTACCTTTGTCTGTTTGCTAATAGGAACGTTTTGAAGAGCTCAAGAAAAAGAACGAGGATGAGGGAAAAGAGAAAGAGGACGACGAACTTTGGTTTGAAGCGGCCGGGGGCTTCAAAAAAGGCCACGTATACGGAGTGGGATCCGCCGGCCCATTGTACTTCACCCCCGCTGCACAGAATAAGGGGAATGCTTCGTGCTCTTATCATCCCGGTATTCTTGTACAACAAGAAAAACGGGCAGAAGCATTTCAAAACAAGATTTTGGAAGCCTTGGAGAAGGAAAAAGAAGAGAACAGGCGCTTTAGAGAAGAGACCCGGGAGCTCCTGCAACAACAACAACAGCTCATGTCAGCGCTGAACACGGTATTACAAACTCAGAATTGTAATTCGTTTACCTTCAATAACGTCCGTAATCCGAATGATGATAATTCGGGAGGTGGTGGAGTTGGGGGAGCCGGGGTCGGTTTTCAGGTGTAATTGATTACTCTTTTAAGTTGTGTTAACTTTGATTTCTCTTCCAAGTTGTTTAGACACTTTACACTTTCATTAGTATTCTATTAGTTAAGTAGTTAAACATTTTAGAAAGCTATGTCCATGCTATCGAATGTTTTATGTGAATGAATTGTGGAGATGTTGGATTCTGAATGAATGTCACGAAGTTAATGAATGAAGGTTGAAGTGAATGATGTTGTAGTTTGAATGACTTGGAAGAATTGAATGGTATGATGGTTATAATGCAGGTTTGTATGTGCAAATTGGAGGACAACGAACAAAGTAGACCCATCAATTTTCATCAAATACACTGACCGAATCCATAACTCTACCGACCGCATTGTCCTGTTACCGACTGCAGGTTGCTAACCACAAAACTTGTCAAACTTTGGTCGTTAAGTAATACCGACCGACATCCTCGGTCGGTAAAAATCACGTTTACCGACCGAACTACCGACCGCAAGTAGTTTTTTCCCGACCAAACATCTTCCAGGAGCTTCTGGTTTGTGTTTGGTCGGCAATCGTTACCGACCGCAAATTGCAGTCGGTAAACCATATTACTGACCGAAAGGTTCCGTTACCGACCGCATGATCAGTCGGTAAAACCTCAGTTACCGACCTCCCATTTCAGTCGGTATAGCTTTTTTCCGACCGTTAAAACTATTTTCCGACCGAAAATCTGTCGGTAAATCACCGACCGCAGTTTACGGTCGGCGGTTTGCGTTTTCGACTATAGTTTTCGACCATATTCTGGCGGTCGGAAATATTCAATTATCGGTCGGTAATTGGTTTTACCGACCGCTTTTTACTTTTGCCGACCGATTCTGTCGGTTGCTAAATAACGTCTTTCTTGTAGTGATATTTTCAATTCAAAAAATTACTCAAATTCTCGAGAAAAAGATTCGAATATCAGCTATGGGCATTGAGAATTTAACTGCGCTGCCACAGACATGGTCCCGAAGCTTCAAGGACGAGGAGAAAATTCATCTCATTCAGATGGGAATTTCGTCTTTGTTCCCGTTGCAGCGTCTTAAGGTAGATTCACACTTTTTAGACGCTTGTTATCCTTTTGGGACACGACCCATCATGTATTTGTATTCGCTCTGTGGGGAGGTATGTCCTCTTCCTGAGGAAATAGCTGCTGTCCGTCCTGCTATTCCTTCGTTTTATCCCGACCCGAGGAGGAAACTGAGGGAGTTTCTAGGCCTGTCTCATGCTGAGGTAGATCGGATGGTGCAAGAGAACACGGTGTCCCTGTTCGACCTGGCTAACAAATTTACGAACCCAAAGGGTGTGAGAATTATTGCTTCTCACAGGCGCAAGGCTTTTGCTTTTTGCATGCTGCAACGCTATGCCTTTGAAGGGCGCATGGATGCTGATTCGTGCATGGGCCAAATTCGGTTGCTCGGCGTAGTGGCCGGGATGGAGACGGGTCATATCCCAGCTTGGCTGATAACTTGGGAGATTATCATGGGTCTCGATGCTAGGAAGGTCGAACTGGATCGACAATTGGCGGGTAGCGTTCTTTATTTGTAGGTATACGTCTCGCTTTTTTTTTTGTGGAGACTTGGTATAGAAGGGTCACAAACATTAGGTGCCTCTAACGAAGGGCTCTCTGCCTGGTTTTAGGGGGGTCACTCGATCGAGTCAACTTGGCACTCGATCAAGTGCCCTCTAACTATCCTCTCTTTCGCTTGCGGAGACTTGCAAACCTTGCCCTGTTTGGTTTGGCTGTACGAACTGTTGTCGATCATGGAGCCTCCCCTAGACGTTCTCAAGTACCGTTGAAGTCAAGTTAGCTCAAGGAAGAGGCGCGTAACTCCGAGTCATGACATAAATCGAACTTACCGGGAAGAGGATATCGCATTCCATGGAGGTCCTTTGATCAAGTGGAACGTTGCTTGTTGGTTCCTTTCCAAATTGACGGGGCTAGCCAAGAAGGATCAGGCCCGGTACTTAGTGGCCCTGTCACTTGATTGATCCATTCACATATTTCCGTAACGCATTGTGAGACAGCTCGGATGGACACAAAGGATTCCTGAGACTGAGGCCATCATCAGCGTCCCACTCCAATTGACGGACGAGATGTGAGATACCTGGTTACAGCGGTGACACACACGTGTCATTTAGACTATACCCAGTCCTTGTCATTCTGTCTGGGTTTCCGAGTCATATCGGAAGTGGAGTTCCGAAGAGTCGGAGGAGGCCCGCAAGGCCTTGTAGGTTGAAGAGGCCTTCGACCTGGTTCGCCGGGAGACGGCTAAGGACAACAGGGGTTTCTTTGATGACGGAGATACTCCTGCTACCTTGGTACGAATAGAGTCAAGTCCTAAGTTAAAAATTAAGAATCGAGCTAGAGACGCTGGTGCTAGAGGCGTGTGGGGACGACTGAACCCCCAAACCGACTTGGAGAAGAGGCTTGTGTCGAGACTGACAACCAAAGATCGACTGGGCCCACGTGACAGGCTGTCTGAGCCTGTGAGGGCCCGACTCAAGCCGATTAATGTGACCGAAGATCCGCACTCGAAGAAACGGGTCGGGCCAAGGATGTTCTTGTATTGATTCAGGAATGCCCGCCTCCGTCTCGTCGTCATTGGACGGCCAAAGAAGCCAAGGTTAAGGATAATGGCAAGATGCCTGAATATCCGATTCATTAGATTTATTATTATTTAAATAATATTACTTTTTTTTGTCGAGTCATGTGCTTTTTATATTTTTTGTAATTTGAATTTCCCGAGTTTATCGGGGTTTATTTAGTAATAATAAGGAAGTTTTATTAAGTAAACCATTCCTGTCATTTTTTTCGCGATTGCGGTGGTTGTGCCCTTGTTAGGGGCTTTCTACGTATCCACAGTCAGTGGAATTAAACCAGACGTAGTTCACGCTTTGTATAATTTTGCAATCTCGAAATACACCAAGACTAATGGTTCGAGATGTTTATGACAGTAGGATAAATAATCCTAGCTTATTAGCCGTCGGTTTTGGGAGGATATTCCCCGGTCGATAGGTATGTCAAAATAGTCTGATACCAAGGTTCGGGATGAGCTATTTCAATATCTTCGATGGCGTGAATATATGCCGGTGCGGACCATCTTTCGACGCAAATTGGCATACTGGTCAGGTGATGGGGGATGTTCAGTAGAGATGCCAATTTGGAAAGTGCATCTGCGAACTGGTTTTCTTCCCGAGGCAAGTATATATACTCTACCTTTTGGAATTGCTTCTCGAGAACCCTTACTCGCGCCTGGTAGGCCACGAGGCTTGCGTTCCGAGTTTTCCACCTTTGGAGAGCTGATTGATAACCAAGGATGAGTTGCCGTGTACCCGAAGATTTGTGACCCCTAAATCGGCGGAGGCTTGTAACCCATGGATGCATGCTTCGTACTCGGCAGCATTATTAGTCACGTCGAAATTCAGTTTGATGGATACGGGAGTATGTTCCCCTTTTGGTGATATTAAAAGAATTCGAACTCCGAACTCGAAAATTGGATGCACCGTCGAAATACAAATCTCCTGTTTCAGTATCGGTATAGAATATGTCTTTATCTGGGAAGAACCAAGTATCGGTGCGTTCTTCTTCAGTCACGGGACTATCGGCAAGAAATTCGGCTACTATGGCTTTTAGTGGCACGAACTTTAGGTCAAACTCTGCCAACATTATAGTTCACCTAGATATCCTTCCGTTGAGAATGGGCTTTTCGAATAGGTATTTGATGGGATCCATTTTGGACAATACCTATTTTTCGTAGTTGAGCATCTAATGCCGAAGTTTTTTGGTGGCCCATACTAGTGTTAGGCATGTTTTCTCGATCATGGTATATTTGTCTTCATACTCTACAAATTTCTTGCTGATGTAATACATGGCCCGTTCTTCCGAGTCGGCCGTCTGCGCCAGCATAGCCCCCATGGCTGTCTCGGTAGTTGTTAGATATAACGACAGAGGCAAACTGGGTTGAGGTGGCATTAAGACTGGCGGAGCAGACAGTATTTCCTTGATTTTATCGAAGGTAGCTTGACACTTATCATCCCATTGTTTTTGTTCCCCCACTTTCTGCTACTTGAAATTTGGTTCATATACCATAGTTAACTTGGAGATGAAACGGCTGATGTATTGGACTTTCCTGAGGAATCCCCTTCTTTATTTTTCGGTTTTTGAAGGCTTCATCTCGTTGATGGCTTTGAGTTTTGCTGGGTTGACCTCAATACCATGCTGGCTAACAATGTGACCCAAATAATTTGCCAGATGTTACCCCGAAACTGCATTTTTTTGGGTTTAGCCTCATGTTGTATTTGCGCAGTCGAGTAAAGAAATTTCTTAGGGCGATGATGTGCTCGTCTCGGCTCTTGGATTTGACGATCATAAAGTCGACATAAACCTATGTCATTCGCAGCGGCCCAAAGGACCTCCATGGAATGCGATATCCTCTTCCCGGTAAGTTCGATTTATGTCATGACTCGGACTTACGCGCCTCTTCCTTGAGCTAACTTGACTTCTACGGTACTTGAGAACGTCTAGGGGAGGCTCCATGATCGATAACAGTTCATACAGCCAAACCAGACAGAGCAAGGTTTGTAAGTCTCCGCAAGCGAAAGAGAGGATAGTTAGAGGGCAATTGATCTAGTGCCAAGTTGACTCGATCGAGTGACCCCCCTAAAAACAGGCAGAGAGCCCTTCGTTAGAGACACTCGATCGAGTGATCCTTCTATACCAAGTCTCCACAAAAAAAAAGCGAGACGTATACCTACAAATAAAGAACGCTACCCGCCAATTGTCGATCCAGTTCGACCTTCCTAGCATCGAGACCCATGATAATCTCCCAAGTTATCAACCAAGCTGGGATATGACCCGTCTCCATCTCGTCTACTACGCCGAGCAGCCGAATTTGGCCCATGCATGAATCAGCATCCATGCGCCCTTCAAAGGCATAGCGTTGCAGCATGCAAAAAGCAAAAGCCTTGCACCTGTGAGAAGCAATAATTCTCACATCCTTTGGGTTCGTAAATTTGTTAGCCAGGTCGAACAGGGACACCGAGTTCTCTTGAACCATCCGATCTACCTCAGCATGAGACAGGCCTAGAAACTCCCTCAGTTTCCTCCTCGGGTCGGGATAAAACGAAGGAATAGCAGGACGGACAACAGCTATTTCCTCAGGAAGAGGACATACCTCCCCACAGAGCGAATACAAATACATGATGGGTCGTGTCGCAAAAGGATAACAAGCGTCTAAAAAGTGTGAATCTACCTTAAGACGCTGCAACGGGAACAAAGACGAAATTCCCATCTGAATGAGAAGAATTTTCTCCTCGTCCTTGAAGCTTCGGGACCATGTCTGTGGCAGCGCAGTTAAATTCTCAATGCCCATAGCTGATATTCGAATCTTTTTCTCGAGAATTTGAGAATTTTTTGAATTGAAAATATGAGGATGAGTGTGGAGATGCAAAAAATAAAGCATGAGGGTTGCATATATATACAAAAAACCCTGGGCACCTCAACCAAATGGGCGCCTCAGTCCACGCGCATGCGCGCGCATGCCTAATCCAAATTTCAGCACTTCTGTAAACCCAATATAGAAATCGAGTAGACACCCGCATTTTGACTCCTTGTGTCTATAGCACTCTCCAACAAAACACCCGATGATGATCGGACGCTAACATGCAATAATACTCTCGAATACGGGACTCGGAATCAATAGTATCTGATGTGGGCACTAAAAGGAGTACAAATCTCTCAAAACCGACCTCAAATTCAGACTCACTGGGTTGTTTCTAATAAAATTAAGATACTTTGAGTTAAAACCACCACCGGGGGCAAAACCGTGTTTTGCGACCGAGTCAAAACCCGGTCAAAGTCGAAACCCAAGAATGAAACAAGCCATAATTGCGTCCCCGTACTTAATCAAATACAAGTCAAAACCAAATCAAAACCTCCCCTATTTATCCCAGATTTTGCTCCGGGTCACTTAACAACACTCGATCGAGTGACCGCTAAAAAAACCACCGGGGCCTCTTTTTCTGGGGCACTCAATCAAGTCCAGCAAGGGGCACTCAATCGAGTGACCTAAACCGGGGGGTAAAATCTATAAATACCCCCCTTATTCCATCATTTGAAGGATCTTCTTCCACCTCGTATACACCCTCAAACACTTTTGCAGAAGTTCTTACTTTGCATACAAAGCCATTTTCGAGACCCTACCTCACAAAAAACGAGAATATCTTCTTCCTAATCACACACCCTAACTCATCCTACATACTTGAACCGTTCCCGTGCCTACGAAGACAATCATGACCCCGTATTCCGAGACTATTAACATGTAGGTCGAGGGTTTACCAATCCCATTTCCTAACCTTTAACTCCTTTTTAATGTATTTGTATACTAACAACTAACATCGCTAAGATTTATTTCTTGTATTACTAACATTTACTTTATCGCATTTAACATTTCATTTACCGTCCCTAACATCTAACATTTAATTATCATTTTTTACATTTCTGTTATACTAATACCATGTATACTATTATATAACAAAACTATTTTCAAAATCGATTCGAACAAATGTCCGATGATGCTAAATCGAGAGTTGTAGGCTTTAAAAGCCAAACTACGATGTCGAAACCCAAAGGACCTAATGTTTGTGACGACAAATCGAACTTTCCGATCGAATACATTCGATAATTAACGCTGCCTAAAGCCCATATAATCCCCGAACAGGCCGCACTGGAGGTGGCGCCCCATTATTGAAGCACGCCTCCCCAGGTGCCCGAGGGTCAGGGCGCCTTATGGCGTGTGCCTGACCCGTCGGATTATAACGCAATCGCAGTAGTTTGTTATCGAGCGTATTCGATTTCACTTTCAACATGTCACTCCAAAGGCCCGATGTCAATTTCGTAATCAAATGTCGCGCGTAAAAAGCTATCAATAATCGAATTAGCATGAAACACGATGATGTCGAACCGATCGTCGTATGGTCCATAAGACCCGATAACGACGTCGTGACGCGAAGGGGTTTGATATTCATGCTAGTTCAATCATTCTTGATTGTATGAACATTGCTCCAAATGTTCGATATCAATTCCGTAATCGAGTGTCGGGCATGAAGAGCCATCGAGAATCGAACTAATACAAAACATAGTAACGTCGAACCGATCGTCGTATGGTCCATAAGACCCGACAACGCCGTCGTGACACGGAGAGGCCCAATATTTGTATTAGCTCGATCACTTCTCGATTCGAATCATAAATTTGTTAATTGGGTCATTTTAGAACAAATGTCACCTGGTATAGGGGGCACTCGATCGAGTGCCTAGGTCACTCGATCGACTGATCCCCCTAAAAGTTGGCAAGGAATTGTTCGTCAAGGGCACTCGATCGAGTCCACCAAATGACTCTATCGAGTGACCCCTCACAAACCTCTAACGAGGGCCAAAAGACGATACAAATCTCCATCGAGTTATATTCACGACACTAAGTCGATACGTGCCAAATCAATCACGTATTCCTCTTCCAAAACCTACACATTATATTGTTTTAATTTATCATTATCTTGTTTTTTCATGACATTGAGCGGTGTCTCATACGACTAATCTTATATTAACGGTTCTTTGGTCGAGTTCAATATTCGATAAGTCGAGGCAATTTCATTTCACTAGGATAAGCCAGGACAAGACCTCGAGGCGTGATGGTCAAGCTAGCACCAAGCTTTGGTCCCGTGCACTAGCGCGTGCTAATGCCTTCGTCCTCCTGTCAATGAACAACGTAATGTGTAAATGACCGGAGTCCGTCAATTACTTGATTTAGGATTTCAATTCGCGTTTTCTATTTACGGGTCCATTTATAATTTACGTTTCCATTGCTAATCCATTTATTGTCATTGCAATTTGTTCAAGTTATTTATTTCCGTTGCATGGCATTTATCGCTTTTAAATGAACCCACATGGTAAAACAACTTCGACATATTTAAGATGCATTAAATGACGTAGCAAAACACGTATTTCGCATGCGTAGCTTAAAACAATGTTTGCATATCATTTCATCGTCTTACTAACGCGCATACACGAACAGGGATCGATATCTTAGTGGAGGCCGCTATGTGCGGGCGGGGTTAGGTGTCTTTCGTGGGCTTCCCAACACGTATCCTCACCCCTTACTCAGAACCTTCGATTTCTGGATGCCCGAAACCATTGGTGAACGAGAGTCATTCGATATACGAAATTCGGTAATTCGACATCGATATCGTTATGCAAAGGGACGAACCCCCATAAGCGCTAATACTAAGGCGGGCCGTGCTTTGTGTGTGATACGCCTAAGTATAGAGTTGGTTCGAATGGGTCTGAACTCTCACAAAGTTCGGTGGCGACTCTAACTTTGATTTAAATTTCAATCTGAGAACAATCTCACCATGAGATTCATTCGCCTACCCAAACCGCGTGTGACCGCGTCGGGGTGGACCTATGTCATGTCAGGTCCCTCCCAACGGGGAAATAATCACTATTCATACAACACCAATGAAAGCCTTTGTGGGAAAAGCCACCATTTCGCAAGTAATAGAAGATGCCGACACCAAAATAAGAGGGTTCCACGTAGTAAACCTAATAGAGCAAGAGCTAGCGCCTTTCGATTTGATCTATACTCAAACATCATCATCAATTACATGATGAAGCAACAGGGGCATTTCCCGGGACTATCATTAGGAAAGAATCCGAACACCGTGGCTAAACTTCAGGACTGCGTGGGTCAAACACATATAATAGGTTTTGGGTATCCTGCTACCAGGGATAAGATCCGTGAACGCCTGGCTATCATGCGATCCCGTAAACCCGAGGACATCCAAATTCCTCCGTACCATCCAACTTTGAATGACTACTTCACGAGGGAAGGAGAGCTCGAACCTTACACAGGATTTTCCGAGCCTGTATACATTTTCCGAGACTATATTCTAGGATTGTTTCTTCATCCCGGAGACAACACCGTTGGCACCAAAACCCAAACAAACACCCTGCTTAGATGGCCTAGGCAACGGTTTGTTGTTCCTGGAAGACCGCTTCGTCCCTGCTGGTCCAAACGAACTGATCTACATAATCATGACCGACAAACAATTCGACCACATAACCCTTATCGTCAATGCTGATGAAAACGGCGAAGGATGGAAAAAGTCCATCACTTGGGTTAATGAACATGGTAGGAGATTCAAGCTAACCAGAGGAGAGGGGAACGTATTCGAGGAATACGAGACCGAATCTGAGATAGAGTCTGAGTCCGAATCCAAATCTAAGTTAGAGACGAGTCAAGAGTCTAGTATTGTTTGTCCTCCCACTACTTATGCGTCTATCGGTAGTGTGGACATGACATAGGTCCACCCCGACGCGGCCACGCGCGGGTTTGGGCCGCAGTATTGTCTTGTTATGAGATGATTCTCGGGTTGAAGTTTAAATCAAAGTTGGAGTCACCACCGAAATTTGTTGGAGTTCGAACCCGTTCGAACCCACTCTGTATCTTGGCGTACGTGCACAAAGCACGACCCGCTTTAGTACTAGAGCTTGTGGGGTATGTTCCTTTGCATAACGATATCGATGTCGAGTTATCGTGTATCGTGTATCAAAAGACTCTCGTTCACCAACGGTTTCGGGCATCCGGAAACCAAAGGTTCTGAGTAAGGGGTGAGGGTACGTGTTAGGAAGCCCACGAAGGACACCCAACCCCGCCCGCACGTAGCGGCCTCTAATAAGATATCAATTGGTTTTTTAATCGCGCGCTAGTAATACAATAAAATGTTATGCAAACATTGTCTTATGATGTACATATATAAACGTGTTACTACGTCGTTTAATGCATCTTTATATTTGTCAAAGTGGAATTTAGAATGTGATGTTCATTTAAAAGAAATAAATGGCAAACATCGACAATAACAAGCGTGAAAATAAATTACAAATTACACGGACGGAAATACAACCCGGAATTCACAATACGACAAGCAACAAAAGCAAGTGGATTAGAAATGATAAACGTAGACTATAAACAGATTTGCTCGAAATAACCCATTTCGTGATTTTGATCGAATGTATTCGAATTAGTTATGAATATCGATCCCTTCGTATTACGACATCATTTCCAAATCACATGGACTCTACGATGATCGTGTGGACGTCATGAGGTTTCACACTAGTTAGACCTTCGATGTCTCGTTATAAACGATATTCGACTACGGAGTCGGTATCGGACATTTTAGAGCGATATTGATGATATATATGTATGTATGTATGTATATATATATATATATGTGTGTGTGTGTGTGTATATATATATATGTAATGTATATGCGAAGGAGTATTCCTTGATCGCGTCATGTTGATGCGATTATCGATCCCTCCGTTTTGCGATGTCACCTATCGAATCTCAAGGATCGTATGACAACCGGATTGACATCACTAGGTTTCCTATCGAATCTCAAGGATCGTATCGACAACCGTTATGACAGAAAATTGATCAGGGGTACCATGGACACTAAACACAAAACACAAGGTTACCCTAGGAACAAACTTAAAATGAGGGGTACCACGTGTAATGTGTCAAAGTTCAAGGGTACCGTGAGAAATATCCGAAAAAATTAAAAGAAAGGGTGAAAAATTGGGCGTAGGCGTAGTCACGTCACCTAGCCCGGATTATGAAAAATTGAGAGAAATTGATTAAAATTTGGATTTTTCAAAAAGGTCAATGGCATAATCACGTCGCCTAAAGACCAGGAGCAATACCAAGGCCGCTTCGGCCACAAAAATCGATGGGACAGTGGGACAGCTTGCAATTTGGTTAGAGGTAGAAACAATCACAATGATTATAAACTGATTATACAAGGAATAGGGAACGAATTAAATTTAAGAACTGATTAAAGACTCACCGACCTAATCCACACACATACACAACATACACATATCACCGACTGACTCTGGGGGATAGTTTAATTTGGGTAATCATTCGACGCGAAAGAAACCGTCGGAGACCCGGGTAAGGGTTGTATGCCCTCGGTGGGTTCTAACTCGCAAAGGTTGTAGATCGTACGACCCTCGGGTAACATGTAGTGCTCATACTCCCAAATTTCCATTCCCCCCGATTGGTTTAGTCGGAATTCACCGGGACCTAAGGGCAGGTCCCAATTGTGACAATTATAAATATTGGTTCAGTGTATGTTGGGGACTATTAAAGCACGGTCATAGCAAATAGAGACGAGGCAAAGATCGGGTAAATTAAAGATCCACGCCGGAAGATAGGCCTCGTAAAGCCAGACTCCATTGTCTAGTGGGGTAAGGTGGTCGGTCGCATAACCCAAGTTTTTCGCGATTAAGGTCACAAGACCTCCACAGTCTACGAAGGGGCATTGTGCAACAATAATTTTGTGAAAACGCAACGCTACGACAAGTGGAAGGTCTAGGGGGTTAGGGTTACCAAGTAAGGAGTCAGAAATCAATTGTAAGACGCACACATTAAGATTAAAAGTATTATCGGTAGATGGTATCAATCAATGGGAGAGTATCTCCGCGAAGTAACGAATAGCGGGGTTACGAATTTCAGAGGTAAAGTTTGAATTAGGTTCGAAATCTCGTTGACCACGTGCTACGAACCTCCAAAGATCTCTTCTAGACGCACTAGCTTGCACATCACTCAAAGGTTCACTAAGTCCGGTACCCGATGAGGGTAAGCCTAAAGCTAAGCCAAATCCGGAAATAATCAAACAATGGGTTTTACCGAATAAACGAAATCTAAGCTCTCTTGGTGTGCTCGGGTTATCGATGGTAAAGGTATCTAAGAACTCACATGCAAGGTCTTTATATGAGCAAGCTACGAAACTAAGGAGTCCACTTGTTCCGGTCCTAGACGATAACTCTCTAATATCGTCCTCTATTCCTAGAATTTTCATTGCGAATGGACAAGGCCACCTTGTGCTCCGAAAGGTCTTTTTGGAGAAGGTTTGAGCTAAGGGTATATTAGGACAAGGTAAAAGTTTAGGCTTATGAGACTTAGAAAGTTTAGACGTTGAAGCAATACCTTGTTTACGCGCGACTCGTTGGGCTCTTATCTCCATAATAATAATTTGCAAGAATGATCCCAAAACTTCTTCTCCTTCTTCACAACCCCAAAATAAATCACCAAGTTGAAATGGAATTATGAGTGGAGGTTTGAATGTGGTTGGGTATGGAAGGTGGTTTGATGTTTTTATGAAGGGTGAAAATGTGGAGTGAATTGTGAGGTAAAGGTGATATAAATAAAGGTGGTTGAGGACGGAAAGTGAAAGTTTTAAAGTGGGTGGTAAAATTTTGGTGTAAAAATTTTGGAGGTAAAGTTATGTGTGGTAAATGTAAAGGAGGGAATTTAAATTGTAGTGAGGAAATAGGATAAAGGTGATCCGTGCAAGCTCATGCCGCCGGGTGAAATTTCACCCGGTCAAGCACCATCGGATGAAATTTCACCCGACGGACTTTTCGTCGTGAAAATCTTTTTTGCCACTTTTTCCACCAGGTGAAATTTCACCCGATGAAAATCTCACCGGGCGAAATTTCACCCGGTGGTGTCTTCGTCAATTCCGGCTAATTTGGCAACTTTTCCGTAGGGCGAAATTTTGCCCGATCAAGTCTCATCGGGCGAAGTTTCGCCCGGCGGTCTTGTTTTCTTCGTTTTTCGCCTTGCCATTTCGTGGCTCTTCATAATCACCTAGAGATTAAAATATTGACTCACATTACATAATCAATATTTTCCCACAAACATGCTTGTGGTCTTCAAGTAAGCTCCATAACTTCTCCAAAACTTGATCTTCACCCAAATAAATGCTCCATGGCGAAATCCAAGTTCAACCATTCTTCTCAAGCTAACAAAACTAAAAAAACTCAAAGAAATATGATACATATATACAAGGTGGTTGTTGAGGATACCACCAAACCTACAATTTCGAGAGGGGGGGGGGGGGGGGGGTTAAACAACGCTCCCCAATGGGAGCTCACCAAACTTCACGGTAGCAAAGGTCTCACGAACGTGACCGGGATGATAAATCTTCAAACATTGCCATTTGACCATAAATTTCCGGTTTCTGGGCTTGATATCTCTATTGATCCATATGGTTGTACCTTTGTCACTTCGAATGGACCCGACCATTTTGATTTCAACTTACCGGGGAAGAGCTCAAAGCGAGAGTTGAAGAGTAATACCTTATCACCAATGGAGAAGTCCTTACGAAGTATTCGAGAATCGTGCCATTGGCGAGTTTGTTCCTTGTAAATCTTCGAATTTTCGTATGCTTCAAGTCTTAATTCTTGCAATTCTCGTAGTTGGAGAAGGCGATTATCTCCTACAACACTCTCATCGAAGTTTAACTGTTTGATTGCCCATTTGGCTTTGTGTTCTAATTCCACCGGTAAATGACAAGCTTTACCATACACAAGACGATAAGGAGGGGTTCCAATCGACGCTTTGTAAGCCGTTCTCAATGCCCAAAGGGCGTCATTTAACTTCAATGACCAATCCTTTCGGTGTGTATTTACAACTTTCTCTAAAATTCCCTTTATTTGACGGTTGGAGATCTTGGCTTGCCCATTTGATTGAGAGTGGTAGGCTAGGGACATCTTGTGAGTGATACCATATTTCCTAAGAAGGTGTTTAAAGGCATCTTTTCTAAAATGAGAGTCTCCATCACTAATTATGGCTCTAGGCATACTGAATCTTGGGAAAATTACATTCTTGAAAAGCTCGATTACAACCTTGGAGTCATTGGTGGGGGAAGCTACGGCGTCGATCCATTTTGAGATGTAGTCAACCGCGACTAGAATGTATTTGTTATCAAAAGAGGATGTGAACGGACCCATGAAATCAATGCCCCAAACATCGAACAATTCAATTTCTAAGATGGGTTGAAGGGGCATCTCATTTCTTCTTGTAATATTCCCACTTCTTTGACAAGCATCGCATGTGAGAATGAAAGCTCGAATGTCCTTGAACATGGAAGGCCACCAAAACCCGCTTTGGAGAACCTTGGCAATTGTCTTTTGGTTGGCCAAGTGTCCACCATAAGATGTCGAGTGAAGGTGCTTCACAATATAATATCCTTCATCGGCCGTAACACATCGTCGGTAAATTCCATCTACACAACGGCGGAATAAATAAGGCTCGTCCCAATAATAGCGTTAGGCTTCATAACGTAGTTTCTTCCTCTCTTGCTTGGAATACTCGTCCGGAATAAATTGAGATACTAGGAAATTGACGATATCGGCATACCAAGGTGTAATAGTATCAATGGCCATCAAGGCCTCATCTCTCATAGCCTCATTGATGGGTATACCATCTTCTTCATTGCTTTCTTTACCAACCGTTAGTCTACTAAGATGATCCGCTACCAAGTTCTCCGATCCGGATTTGTCATTAATCTCAATGTCAAATTCTTGTAGAAGGAGGACCCACCGAATGAGTCGGGACTTGGTCTCCTTTTTGGACATGATGTATCGAGTCGCCGCATGATCGGTATGAATAATGACTTTGGAGCCGGTAACATAATTTCAGAATTTCTCCATGGCATAGACAACGGCAAGCATCTTATTTTCGGTTGTTGTATACCTCGATTGGGCTTCATCTAGTGTCTTGCTTGCATAATATATCACATGTAGACTCTTATCTACCCGTTGACCTAGAACGGCACCAACGGCAAAATCAGATGCATCGCACATGATCTCAAATGGAAGATTCCAATCGGGTGCTTTGATAATTGGAGTGGTAGTGAGAGCGGTCTTTATCTTACAAAAGGCCTCAAGACACGAGTCATCGAAAACAAAAGGTGCATCTTTCATAAGCAAAGAAGTTAAAGGCTTGGCAATTTTGGAAAAGTCTTTAATAAATCGTCTATAAAAACCGGCGTGACCTAGAAAACTCCTTACCCCTTTAACATTTGTAGGTGGTGGCAAGTTCTCGATCACGGAAACTTTCGCCTTATCAACTTCGAATCCTCTATTAGAAACATGATGGTAGGGATTTGCCGTGGGTCCTACCGATCAAGTAATACCAACTATACCTAACGGTAGCTAGGGTAAGTCGGGTCGTGTCCACGGAGACGGTTGTAGGTGTCTAGACTAGGTCTACCTAGAAACAAGGCTAAGTTACAAACAAACACAAAGAAACGATAATTGACAAACTATGATGGTTGAAGAGGTATGAACAAGACTAACAATGAACTAGCTATAACAAGAACTAATGAACAACTAAAGTTAACTAAACAATGAACTAGAGGAATGATATCTAACAAAAAGGATGAATCAAATATGGAAGGGAGTAGGGTTAGGTCGGGTTCTTAAGTGTAGTAGGGTAATTGGGTGATCAAGGGTGTAGGTGTCTCCTAGTTGCTAGAGTCGGTTTACGCTCTCGCGTCTAAACCTAGGTCAAGGTCGGTTCATGCTCTCGCGTCAAAACCCAAGTCCGCACTCTCGTGTCTAAGACAAAACCCGACACAATCACAAACTAGTCAAACAATGAGAAGATGAAAACAAATATGGGAAGCATTGGCCACTACTACCCACTCAAGCAATTCAACAAACACATAGAGTGTCCAATATGTGACTAGCAACAAAAGATTCATCTTTACCCCTAATCAAACCCTAATCACCCATAATCCACACCTAATCTCCCTACTAACCCCACAAGGAATCTACTTACTCATTATCAAGATAAAACTAACATGAACAAGAGAAAACAACATAATAATCAAAACATCCATAATGAACATGCAATAACAATAAGCAATATGTAAAGATTCAAACTTGATAAACAAACAAGGAACCAAAGTAAAAGGGAGAAGAGGATTATACCAAACTAGCAAAGGATGAAAAAGATGTGAACTTGAATTAATAAGAAACCCAAATAAAACTCCAAGGTTGTCAAACTTGGAATAATCTTCAAGAATCTCCTTAATACAAGACTAATTACAAAGATTAACTAAAGATTAAAGGAAGATTAAACTAATGAGAGGAGAACTAAATCTAGGGTTTAAACAATGTAGAAAGGCTTAAGATAGTCTAGGGTAATGTAAGTTGTTTTAAACAATACAAGAGGGAAGTATTTATAAGGTTACAAGAATGAAGGAGGAAGAAAAAAGAGTCACGCGCAGCAGCCCGTTCATCCCGACCGGGACGGGCTGGTCCCGACCGGGACGGACCCAAAACAGAACCCTTCGCATTTGTGCACCTCATCCTGTCCTTCCCGACGGGGATGGGTCTTGTAGGCCTCCAATATGATCTTTAAGGTCCCTCCTTGCTTCTCATGGGCTTCTCATCGACTCTCGGGTATCGGGATCGAGTCTAAGGGGCTCGGGAATGGGTCCCAAGGTCTCGGGATCGAATCCAAGGCACCGAGTGATCGTTCCTTCTTTTCGATGTCTCCAAAAGTGTATGAAACGAGTCAGAATCGTTCCAATTCTCCGTGAATGGTCTTGGGAACCTAAAACGAACTAGAAGAAGCATGAGTAGCCCATAAACCGCTCCAAAGAGCGGTTCCACAAGGAAAACGGGACCTAAACACAACAAACTAGGCACTACAAACTACACTTATCAACTCCTCCACACTTAACCCTTACTCGCTCTCGAGTAAGCACAAACTGACTACTAAACTAGCCGAGCGAGTATTAGCGCACCCTACGCCCTTTCAACTCACGCGAGAACACCTAGAGGACAAGTGCTTTCCGCAAGGCAAGTGAGGTCTTGCGACAAAACCGTGGATGCAACCGGACACAAAAACACATAAACAAACAAACATACAAACAAACAAACAAAAGGTTGCACCCAAAAAGTACAAATACCGATTCTCTCTAAAATGCGGTGAAAGAAGCACCGGTTTAGGACTCAAGGCAAGTGACAACGTTCCCAAGCTATCAATACAAACCAAAATGGACAAAACCCTAATAATATGACGACAAAGCAACAAAAACGTTGGTAACTTACCTAGTTTCCTCCTAACCTTCTAAGAACGTACTACGGGACGATTGGCGGGATGGAAAAGGGATGAACCACGGTATTAGTCGACACTGTAGGTAAGTGAGACCCCGCCTCCTTTAGCGATGTGCCAAGAGGGTCGTCCCATGCTCAAAACCGCCCAACTAGTCCAAGTAAAAAGGTGAATAAGGTTTTGCAAAATGAGGGAAGACCGATCATTACCGCTATCATCCTTCCTAGGAACTCGGTCCTTTGGTAGGCTCTTCATGGTAACGATCGGAAAAAGGCTTATTTTGAGAGGGTGAGAATCTTTTTGTGAGACGGTTTTCTTTTGGCATTTTTCTTTCTTTTGCATTTTTGCTTTGTGTGTTGCTATGCCATTTCTTTTTCATCTTTTGTATTTTCTTTTTGGCCTTTTGTGCCTTTTCTTTTTCTTCAATCTTTTCTGTCTTTCATTTTCTTTCATTTTCTTTTCTTTGCCCTTTTGGCTAGATTTGAGTTGTAGGCAATTCTTTTTGCAACTAAGAAAGAGATTTCAACAATTTGCAACTTTATTTCGTGGATATGTGTAGGAGGTAGGGGAATGGGAGAGTCGGGAGCGCGCTTTCCTTTCAAACCCACAAAAAAAAGGAGAACTTGGACTAATCAAACAATCTCAAACATGGTCACCTAAGAGACGGGACTCGGCAACCAAGGCCTTTTCACACCATGGGTGGTCATAATGGTCAAAATGCAAATCCCGTAGTAAATCCCTAGTAAGCTAGGGGACTCGAGGTAAGAAACCAACGAAATCATTGATTTAGGGTCATTCTACTAGACTAAAGTCCAAGACTCGACTCATATTACTAGATGGGGAAAGTAAACACTTGCACATTAGCCTCTAAACCGGGTTTTCGAAAACCGTTTACACACTAGACACAAGTACACATCACGAAACAAGGACACGACAAAAACGAAAAAAAAGGAGACAGAAGGCAACAAAACAAAACAAAACAAAACAAACATACAAAGAGAACAAACACCACCCCGAATTTCTAAATAAGCGACCAATCACCCACTAATATGCACAAAGCTCCACCCGAGCACACTTCATCACAAATCTCTTCCAAACTCCATAAGAGACACAGAGGGAAAAGGGATGAAAGATGTTACTGGATGTCTTGAAAGCTCTCCAAAGCTATCGGTGATTAAGCAACCTATAAGGAAAAAGGGAGGCAAAACACGCACAACACAACAAATATACGACATATCGACACAAAAGGAAAACACACAAAAGAATATCTTTTTGATTTTTGTGGAATTTTTTCAAATTTTTTGGGTTTATAAAGATTCTTCGAAAAAACTACGAAAATAAAACTAACTACGATAGAATATCGCTCCCCCACACTTAAACCGAGCAATGTCCTTATGCTCGACCGTAGTGTATAGAGACACAAAAGAAAAGAAACTACGAAAATAAAGCCAAAAATAAAAAAGAAAAGCGGAGAAAAGGGTAGAATGTGTCCGGCCGGGGTGTAGTCAAGTCACCATGGGCCGAGACAAGAAAAGATATGGTAAGGGGGAGAAATAAAAAGAAGGAAATAAAAGGAAATGGGAGGGGAGGACTCAAGTCACCTAGCCCAGATTCCGCCCAAATCCGACTAAATCCTACAAAAAGGGTGAAAATCTTGTAAATTTGGATTTTGAAATGACTCTCGATGTAGTCACGTCATCGAGAGTCGGGAGCAACAATTACCAAGGCCCCGAGGGCCACCATGACACAAAAGTGTATAAGAGGAAGGGAACAAACAAAGGAAGACAAGCTATAAAAGACGGAAAAGAAAGGATAGTTGCCGTATCGATCGGTTAGCAACTCACTTACTCCATCGTCTCAAAGTTCGATAACGGCACATAGCTAGTCTTCGTCGTCGTTATTCCTCTTCATTCTTGATTAGGCCGCATGGTTGAAGTACCAAGGTATAAGGAGGTGGGATTGGATGTGAAAGTCGGTGTAAAGTGAAGAGAGAATGAGGTGAATGTGTGTGTATGAAGTGTAGGGGTCATATGATAAGGGCAAGGGTAGGTAGGGAGGTTGGGAGGGGGTATAAAGTGGTTGGATGGGATCAAATGTCGAAGAAAAGGCAAAAGGATGAGCAGGGACCCATCCCGGTCGGGATGACATACCCATCCCGGTCGGGAAGCTCCCTTCCCGGTCGGGATGACACTCCAGAAGACTCAATTTTTGGTACACTCATCCCGATCGGGATGATATCCTTCCCGGTCGGGATGGTTCATCCTTCCCGGTCGGGATGCACTCTTCTCGGCCGGGAAGAGTCCTCTAACCCTCTACAACCCCAAAAGCTTGTCAAAAGCTTTAAAAACCGACTCCCTTGCTCACAACCCAAGCTTTATCAATAACCACTCTTCTTTAAGCTTCACCTTCACTTCTTACCTATCAAATAAGCTCAAACACATTCATTAAAATCCCTCCCTCACATCGCTCATCAAAAATGAATTCTAACTCACAAGAATTTCACAAAATCTAAAAGAATAAGAAAGAAATATATACAATAAGACGGTTCTTTTGGAACTCCGTCAAACCAAGGATGGTGCACTCTTCAATTTTTTTTCAACAACACTATAACCAATTCCATTGCCATCAAGGGCACGAAGAAACAAATTGAAGGCTCTCGCAAAGTCTTCAATCAAGCTTGTGGTGTAACCATCCACACTACAAGGCTCTTCACAACCTTGTATCGACGTTCCGGGGGCATCCCGATCTACTAAGTTCAATGGCTTGAACTTGTACTTTCGATCCTTCGGTATATACCCAAACGTCCATATATCCTCATATGGCCCCAAGGGAGGCTCATCTTTCTTCTTGTCATGGCACTTGTCTTGGAACTCATGGTACGGGCACTCATTTGCCTCAAGCTCGGAGTCATCATCCTCTAGCTCATAGAAGTCGTTCCTCAATCTTTTTCCCGACTCATCCCCTAGATTGATGTCTTTCATGGTGTGGATCATCTTACAAGACTCATCATTAGTAGGCGAGGTGTTGTCTTGGAGGTCAAACATGAGTTTTTCTTCGCCTAACTCAAATGTGATCCTACCGTTCTTCACATCAATTGTAGCACCGGCGGTATGTAGAAATGGGCGCCCAAGGATAATGGGAGTGATATCATCTTCCGGCATGTCAAGCACAAGGAAGTCGACCGGAATGAAGAACTTTCCGATTCTTATTGCCACATCTTCCAACATCCCCAAAGGTCGGTTGAGGGAGATATCGGCCATTTGGAATGTAATGGAAGTACTCTTGAGCTCCTTCATCCCAAGTCGCTCACAAATGGAATAGGGAATGATGCTTACACTCGCACCCAAATCACATAGTGCTCTCTCAATCTTGAAGTTGCCTATGGTGCACGGGATCGAGAAACTACCTGGATCCTTCAACTTGGGAAGCGTAGAACCTTGAATAAGCTCGCTCACCACTCTTGTGAACGCTATGGTCTCTTTCATGTCGACGGATCTCTTCCTAGCCAAGATTTCTTTCATGAATCTTCCATATGCCGGGATTTGGGTAAGTAGATCGGTAAATGGGACACTCACATCCAATTTCTTCACAATATTGAGGAACTTGTCATATTGGACATCCACCTTGGTCTTCATTTGCCTTGTTGGGAAAGGCAACTAAATATGAACCTTGTGTAGACACCCACATTTTGACCGCCAGGTGTCTATAATAGTTCCCGTCAAACACCCGATGATGATTGGACGTAAACATGCTTTGACAGACTCGGGTATGGGCTCGTAATTATGGGCATTTGGTTTAGACTTTTTAAGGAGTACAAATTTCATAAAACCAACCGCAAATCCAGGCCCAGTGGGTCGTTTCGAGTCAAATAACACTAATTTGGGTCGAAACCGTCACCAGGGGTAAAACCGTCTTTTAGCGACCGAGTCAAAACCCGGTCAAAGATTTTCCCGAGACATGTGAGTCAGCCGTGACACTCACACGGTTGATTCCTACCCAAATTCCTACAAAATTTCAGATTCATTAAAGCATTAAACAATTCCGTTAAAGGTAGAATTCGACCTCAAGTAGGAATTCTATCCGGAAACCGATTCAGACGTCGACTGAGTACCAAATACTCAGCCGAAACACCCCCAACCAGCCAAGATGCCCTTTCTTCTTGGCCAAGAAAGCGGAATTCTCATGCTCCTCAAACTCCTACGTTTCCTATCCTAAGCGGTATTCAAACTCTCCTAAACCAAGGTCGGAAACTCCCTATAAATAGGACCTCCCGTCCAACATAAATTACAACGATTTTCCAGCCAATATACACGGTTTTTACACACCCATCACCCGGTTTACATACAACCCGATAGTTAGCAAATCCCGACACCTTTCCGAAGTCTCGAAATACCGACGAAGCCGGCCAAAACCGACGTCCCAAACCGTCCAAACCGATACACCTTAACTCATCCTCATCATCTCGACGCTCCCGAGTCTAAGCCACTTCCCGACGAGCCTTATCCCGAGAAAACAAAGCATGTAGGTTGAGGGTGTAAATCAAACCCGACTCTTCTCTTTTCTCTTCTCTTCTTCTCGTTTTTTTTATGGGTCTCGTCGGTCTTTTTTTTTATTTTCTAATATCGATATTATTAAAAACTATTTTCATATATCGAATATTCTTAAAATATGATATCGATTCTATATAATCGAATATCGAATTCACAAGAATTATATTAAGTTTTCGACGACATCGCTATATTTTGTTCAAAACCCTTTTTCAAACTTTTCGTTCAAAGTCTTTTTTTAAACTTTTCGTTCAAAAAACAAACTTTTTTCAAAACCTTTTCTAAAGTCATTCCGACTATTCGATATCGATTTCATAATCGAATATCGAATATGACGAATATCGAAAATATAAACCGAGTATAAATTAATCTATATTTGTACGCGATTCATAAAATTAATGATTTTCGAACAAAAAAATATAAAGCGATCAGACCCGTACGCGAGTCGCGCCCGGTCCAGGCGACTCGCGCATGAGTCTGTGATCCGGTCCTATTTTTTTAGTTTTTCGATCGTTTTATTTTTTATTTTACGAAACGATTTCTAAATTTATATCTTTTCTAAAACTATTCCAAATATTTGATATTGATTTCATAGTCAACTATCGAATATAACGAATATCGATAATATTAAGTCGAGTACGAATTATGCGATATTCGTACGCGATTTAATTAAAACTTTTCCGAAAACCGTCGTCGAAATCAGGCCGCCACGCGACCCGCCTGAGCCCTGGGCGAGTCACGCGGCAGACTGTCCAAGCGCGCCCCTTTTCGTTCTTTTTTATTATTTTTCGAACTTCGTTTTTTATACAAAACCACGTTTTAACAATATTTTTCAGATTTCGATTAATTTTTATTTTCTCGATTTCATATATTTATATTATTATTCATCGTTACTAACCCATTTTCTCGTGTTTGTAGCAAATTATTCTCATATTTTATTTTTATCGTTTTATTAGACTAAAACGAACTCACATGCTAAAACAACTTTGACGTTAGTAGTTTAACATGCATTAAACGACTTAGCAACCCATTTATTTTTCCTCACATGTCTTAGGAAAATAATCTCTGCATATCATTCAATTGTCGAACTAACGCGTGTACACAAAACCGAACGATATCTTAGTAAAGGCCGCTAAGTGCGGGCGGGGTTGGGTGTTCTCATTGAACATCCCAACACGTACCCTCACCCCTTACTCAGAACCATGGTTTCCGGATGTCCGAATCCATTGGCAACGAGAGTCATTCAATATACGATTAACCGCTCAAGTCAGCATCGGTATCGTAATGCTAAGGGACGAACCCAATAAACTCTGACATCGGAAATGGGCCAGGCTTTAAGTATGGCCCACTACGACATAGAGTGGGTTCGAATGGTTCCGAATAACCATAAAATTCGGTGGCGACTCCTACTTCGATTTAAAATTCTATTCGATCCATCTCATATGGAAATTCTATCGCCTCCCCAAAACCCGCGCTTCGCCGCGTCGGGGTGGACCTATGTGTAGACACCCGCATTTTGACTGCCAGGTGTCTATGGCAGTTTCCCAAAAAACACCCGATGATGATCGGACGCTAACATGCTTCTATGCGCTCGGATACGGGCTCAAATCCATTAATCGCTGGCTAACACACTTACGGAGTACAAATCTCACCAAACCAACCTCAAATCCAGGCCCAGTGGATCATTCCGAGTCAAACAAGACTAATTCGGGCCAAAACCGACACCGGAATTAAAACCGGCTTTTCACGATTGGGTCGACCCCGGTCAAAGTCGTTTCCGAGACACACAAAAACAACCCATCAATCATCAAAAGTCCAAGTCAAACACAAAACCCATCAAGGTCAAGGTCCAAACAAGACCCGCGCGACCCATCTAGGCCACTCGACCGAGTGACCCATCCACTCGATCGAGTGGGCCTGCTTTGAGCCCGGCGGCTAACATAACGGGCCACTCGACCGAGTTGGCTACCTACTCGGTCGAGTGCCCTAGCCCGGGTGCCCTAATCTCTTCTATATAAACACCCTCCCATGCACACCATCAACATCTTTTTTACACATAAAAACTCAACCCTAATTCAACTTTTCACAATTATCAAAACCATAACACATCATAGAGCAATTCCATACTACACCCTCTACAAACCCTAGCTAAACCCTAGGAAAAATCGACATTAGCAAACCCTAAACCTAGTTTTAGGAATTCAACCCGAGCCACCACAACTTAACCTTCATAAACCTCGAAGACTCTTGTGTTATAGCCACGGTTACGAGTCCGCACCGAGACAAGAACATGTAGGTTGAGGGTGTCAAAACCCCGTTTCTTCCCTTCTCTTCCTTTTCTCGCGTCGTGTCTATTCCATATGGGTCGTTTTTTTGTCTTTTTTTTTCGTTTATCGTTATTATTGCATCATTAATATCGATAGTATTATACTAGTATCAAAGCATTAAAATACCTATCAATTTGTGTCGAGTATAAGTGATATCGGAATGAGGAAACACGAATATACAAGTGTACTGCACACAGCGTTGACGGTCGCTCGTTCCGATATCCCGGTTATTCGATTATTGAGATAGGTCAATTTCAACCATATTTTTCATACCGTTTGTATCGTTATTGTTCGCATATCTCATCGATTTTCAAAAAACCAATATCGTATTTCAATAAGGGTCGAAACCCGCTGACACGGATCCGACATCACAATCCTTAGGGATTTATTTCGATGTCGGAAAAGTCGAGGGAATCAAGTCCTTTTCTGTATTTTAAGCAAAGTATCGATATGTTAGGCCCGATGCCAATTCCGTAATTGTACGTCGAGTCTAATAAATCAAATCAAATAATTTAGCCGGTTCAATTTTCCGTTGATGTTAACGTAGATGTTGTCCAATTATAACACTACAAACACGGAGGAATATTTATATTGTCTCGGCTACTTTAAACGATTCAAATCAATTGCAAGCGTTTTCTGGTTGCGTACAGGTGCCACTCGGTCGAGTGCCTACGTCACTCGATCGAGTGACATCACAAAATCGAGACAGAAGGGTCTGCAGGACCTCTACTCGGTCGAGTCTTCCAGTGACTCGATCGAGTGGAGACCTACTCGGTCGAGTTGGTCAATAACTCGGTCGAGTAGGGCCACCAGACCTGGACAGAATACTTTTCAAATGCTCACTCGGTCGAGTCTCACAGTGACTCTGTCGAGTGACCACGTACTCGACCGAGTTGGCCAATAACTCGGCCGAGTACGGCCCATAACACAAAACAGAAACCTCTTTTCAGGGCCTACTCGATCGAGTCTATCGACCACTCGATCGAGTGCCCTCATAACGACTCAAACACGAGTCGTACATTACCCTATTTTTCAAACTCGATAGTATTTTACGACTTAGGTCAACACGTGCGTAATTAATCACGTGTATACTATCTTTTCAAATCATGCATCCTCATATTTGCATCTTTTCAATTCAATTCAATATTTGCAAACCGTTATTATTCGTTATATTATTATATCATTACTAACGCGTTTGTTGTTTCTCTTGTTAATTTAATTTTGTTCGTTTATTGTACTAAATGAACCCGCATGCTAAAATACAACTTTGACGTTAATCTTAGCTGCATTAAATTGACTTAGAAACCCGTTTCAATTCAATTCGCATGTTTAGGGAAAATAATCTTTGCATATCATTTTCCCGTTTAACTAGCGCGCGTATTGTAAGTCACTCGAATTCTTAGTAGAGGCCGCTAATGTGCGGGCGGGGTTGGGTGTCCTTTGTGGGCTTCCCAACACGTACCCTCACCTCTTACTCAGAACCTCGGTTTCCGGATGCCCGAAACCGTTGGCGCACGAGAGTCATTCAATACACAATATCCGATAATGTCGGTATTGGTATCAAATGCAAAGGGACGAGCCCAATAAACTCTGACATCGGAAATGGGCCGTATTTTGTATACGGACCACTACGACATAGAGTGGGCTCGAATGGTTCCGAATAACCACAAAATTCGGTGGCGACTCCACATAGACCTAAATTTCAATTCGATCCGTTTCATATGGAGATTCATTCGCCTACCCAAACCCGCGCGTGGCCGCGTCGGGGTGGACCTATGTCATGTCCACAATTTGGCGACTCCGCTGGGGAAAAACTGATGCGTGACTTACCATCGGCATCCTCAGGGTGAGACTCGAATAGAAATCGTTTGACAAATACAATGCGCGTGTTAGTTTTACGGTTCATGCATAACCCATATTTTCCCGGGCCGGTACTGGTGACCGACGTCCCACTATACCATTGATGTATTCCAATATGGATATGTCAAAAGGTGTCCATAGTCGATTCGAGTGGGTTTCGCGGCATGTTCTAAGCTCAATTCGACTTAGAGAGTCCGTCCCGATCAACGTCTAGACTATGTACACTGGTATAGACCCTTTCAGACCGACCGAGACTTAGTGTAGAGCATACATGGCGTCGTTATAATGCTTGTGTGACTACGTGCTACTTGGTTTCCGAGTCATTTTCAAAAATATCAACTTTTCAAAAATTACATCCTCCTTTTCAAGATATTCAATTTTCAAAACCCGGGACACATACCGAATTTAGGACTTATGATTTTACTCAAAATAGCCTATTTTCTAGCCGGTATGCTGCCCAAATCAAAACTCGAACTTTCAAAACTCATGGCCCAATGACTTTTCGTCCTCTTTTTCGGAAATTTGGGCCATTCACCGAGTCCACTCGGTCCTTTTTCAAAATCAATCAATTTTCAAAACCTTCCTCTTCTAGGACTTCCCGTATTTAGCAGTGTCGGGTCATGTCTTAAGTTGTCAAGGTCCGTAGCGTCGAAACTCCGTCGATCTTACATCACGAGTTTCTTCCCTTTCCCGGTCCGCCTTATTAGACTAAGGCAAGGCCCACCTACGTAGGACAAACCCCTACAAAGGAGGGCCCGTCAACACGATCGAGTCAAAAGTCTGGGGATGTCCCGTGTGAACCTCCCTTCGAACAGGACTAGGCCCACTTGCCGAATCCTAAGGGAGGCCCACACTTCACGAATCATCTGTCTAGGTGTCTTTCTCGAGTCGTTTCCCTTTTTAGTCTCGTTTGGGATGAACTTTCTATTCCGGGATTTCTGGGCTAGTTTCTGATTACGTGGTGTTCTTACAGACAGGCCAGCCACAACCCGACATCAACGCAAGATGGACGAATTGAAAAATGCCTTAGCTAAGATCGAGACTCAACTGACCTCCATCCTCGCTAACCAAGCAACTTTGGACACCCGCCTGAGTACTGTGGAGAAGACAGTCCCAGTTGAAGGAGCTGATTCCGCTGGGCCCATAGCCGAATTGGTCAGTGTCGTTCGCAGGCTCGAGGAGCAAGTCCACTTGTCAACAAGCAACTCGATCCACTCCGAAAATGCTCGCATTTATTCACCTTTGAATGATGAGCTACCGGCCAACCTCAACTTGACGGGAATTCCTATGTTTGAGGGTACCGAAGACCCGGTCCATCACATCCGGGCCTTCAAAGACTTCATGGCGGTTAAAGGGGTAAAGTCCACCATGTTCAAGCACCTATTCCCTTCCTCCTTGGAAAAGCACCCCAGAGCCTGGTTCTACAGGCTCGACCCCAAGAAGTACAAGACTTGGGATGATGTGGCGACCGAATTCGCTCGGAACTACGCCGATAACACTGAAATCCAGACTACAATGCGTACTCTGGAGGTAATGGCCCAGGAGCCCAAAGAAGGGTTCACAAAATATCTGCAAAGGTGGAGGGCTGAGAGTGTGAAGCTGGTCGACAAGCCTGGCGAGAAGGCCCTAGTGGAAGCCTTCGTCAAAAATCTACTCCCATCCTACCGGGTCCATCTCCGGTATGCTATTATCCCAAACTTTGCTGTCCTTACTGAAATGGGCACAAGGATCAAAGATGATTTGAGGTTGGAGAGCCTGACTAAGGCCTCCACCAAAGGGTATCAAGGGGCAAGTTCATCCACAATCAAGCCCACACCCACAGCCGCAGCTCGCAGCATCTTCGACGAGGTAAACTTGCTCGATACCTCATCTAAAAAGAATACACCAAATCGGGTATTCACAGATATAGGGACTACCTATACTTATGCCTTACAAAGGCTATCCTCAAAGGGCCTAATCCAACCGATAGGCCCAACTGCAGAACCCCCAGTGGAAAAGAGGCCCAAAACATACAATGCCCAGGCCTATTGTCAGTATCACCGGGGTAACGGGCATGATACTGAAAAATGTTGGAGATTAAAACACCTGATCCAGGACCTTATCGAGAGCGGGAAAATCCCGTTGCCCGGAGACAAGCCGAGCAACAAAGAAAACCCATTCAGCGCTCATGCTATCTTCACCGGTGAGGTAATTGACTGTTCTCACCTCATCTCCCCCTATATCCCACAAGTCAACGGGATATGGTTCGACGATGAGGATGATGTATACTTAACCAAAGGGGAAGCTGTCCCCATCACCCTTGAAGAGGTCCGACAGGCTAAGTCCAAAGCTTTAGCCACCACTCATCTCGCCGCGGCTGGGCGTTCCACCCCTATATCCGTCACTGAACCTGCCAGGACGGAGCCTGCCCTCGAAGAACCAAGCCCAGACACGGCTCTGGTCCAACAAATGAAGAGGGTCCGAGCCGATCTAACCATATGGCAACTATTGGTTAGCTCACAAGCTCATCGGGAAGCACTGACTAAGGCTCTCGATGAAATCAAGGTTGATTCAGAGGCTACCCCTGCTGAAATGGTAGCCACCATCATGCCCTACCTTAAGGGCAAATCCAAAGAAGAAGGCCCACTCATAACCTTCTCTGAAGCTGATCTGCCACCATTCGGGCCCAATCACAATCTGGCCCTGTACATCACGGTCATCTGCAAGGGTAAATATCTCCCGATGACCCTTATCGATGATGGATCAGCCGTGAATGTCCTTCCCCTAAGGACCGCAAAAGCACTCGGCATCACCGATGCCGATTACCTTCCAACGGCGCAGACTATCCAGGCTTTCGACGGAAGCCCAAAACCTGTCGCCGGGGCCGTGAAATTGAAGATCATAACGGGCCCAATCGAAAAGGAATTGGAGTTTCAGGTGATAGATGTCACCTCATCATTCAATCTCTTGCTGGGAAGGCCTTGGATCCACGCAGTTAAGGCCGTGTCATCTACCCTCCACCGAAAAGTCAAGATGCCCCTCAAAGACGGTATCATCACGCTGGAGGCGACCCCAATTACCGTAGCAAGCTGCAACGCTACGGGCCGGGCCGACCTACGAGGATTCGATTTCGTGGGCATGATCGAAGAAGAATATCTCTTTAGGCCCTACTTCACAACTAGCATCGACACGATGCTACAAAATCTGGGTTACCTACCCGGGATAACCTCAAGGCCATATCTTCCAGCTGGGAAGATTATCGAGGTCCTAAATGATGGCGAGTCACATTTCGGATTGGGGTATGCGATAAGCCCGGAGAACGTGGTTCGGGCCGGTGTTCACAAGGCCATCGACATTATCAAGGGTACTTACATAAGCCCGTATAGCCTGAAGCTAACGGATTACTTCGTCACTCCAGTCTTCGGAGCTATCCAAGTGGGCCTTTACCAACCCACCATCACATATCCCGAGACCAAAAAGGCTCGGGAATGCAATTTCATCCCTGATGATATATTCACCATTGTCCAGTCCGAATCAAAGGAAGGCGAAAGCAACTCCGAGCCCGTGCTGGGGCTCTTATTCGGGGAAGACAAGGCCATTCCTCCTCCAAAAGACGACCTGGTCAACTTGATCCTTCGCAGCGATCGGTTTGACCCAACCAAATTAATCACCGAGGTCGGCGCCAACACCGAGACGAGGGCCTGGAGGAAGACCATAAAATGGACCGACAGTCAAGGACGGGTCTACAAGCTGACCACCGGCGAGGGAGACATGCCGGATACCGAGTCAGAGTCAGAGTCGGAGTCTGAGTCCGAGTCTAGAGGGTCTGGTGCTAAAGTCGAGTCTGAAACCCCTCTTCCCTTATCCACTGAGGTCTTGGGGCCTGTCCCAAGACCTCTCCCTATCCCGCCTCTGACCAATGATCAGATGGCAGCTCTATTCGAGCTATTTTCAAAATTTACCATCAATAATAATAACGAACACCGTTCTGCTTACGACTTGTCTTATTTCCAAAATTTTCTCAATTTCAAAAATTTTATGTGCAATGACATTGAGAAACCCGACGAACAGGTACCCCTACCTCAACATCTGGTCGAGCAGCTCGAGCAAAGGGAATCCCGAGATCCGGTAATTGAAGAAACCGAGTCCATCAATGTGGGAACCACTTTAGAGCCTCAGATGCTTAAATTGGGCCTATCTTTAGATCCAGAGGAGAGAAAACAATTCGCAGACCTCCTCCAGGAATTCAAAGATGTCTTTGCATGGTCCTACAAGGACATGCCGGGTATAGACCGGGAAATAGTTGAACACCGAATACCCATCAAAGATGGGTGCAAGCCAGTAAAGCAAAAACTCAGAAGAATGAAGCCCGAATGGTCTCTTAAAGTCAAGGAAGAGGTCGATAAACAATTCAAAGCAGGCTTTATACAAGTGTCTGAATATCCAGACTGGGTTGCAAACATCGTGCCGGTACCCAAGAAGGACGGCAAGGTGCGGGTTTGCGTGGACTTCCGGGATCTCAACAAGGCAAGCCCAAAAGACGATTTTCCGTTACCACACATCGACATACTGGTGGATAATACGGCCGATCATGCCCTTCTATCGTTCATGGACGGGTATGCCGGGTACAATCAGATTAAGATGGCAGAAGAGGACATGGGTAAGACCACCTTCATTACACCTTGGGGTACTTACTGTTACACTGTCATGCCATTTGGGCTTATCAACGCCGGGGCCACTTATCAACGGACTGCCACTACTTTGCTCCACGACATGATGCATAAAGAAGTGGAGGTCTACGTGGACGACATGATCGTCAAATCTAAGGACCGAAGCGGGCACATTTCAGCCCTAAGAAAGTTCTTCACCCGGCTACGTAAATACAACATGAGGCTGAACCCACAAAAATGCAGTTTTGGGGTAACGTCGGGCAAATTACTGGGCCATATCGTTAGCCAACGCGGCATCGAGGTCGACCCAGCTAAAATCAAAGCCATCACCGAGATGCAACCACCCAAGACCGAAAAGGAAATAAGGGGGTTTCTCGGAAAAGTCCAATACATCAGCCGGTTCATTTCAAAACTAACCATGGTATGCGAACCCATCTTCAAAAAGCTAAAAATCGGAGAACGGGTGCTATGGGACGGCAAATGTCAAGCGGCTTTTGACAAGATCAAGGAGATGCTGTCTGCTCCGCCGGTATTAATGCCACCTCAACACGGTCTGCCATTGTCGTTATACCTAACGACGACAGAGACGGCCATGGGGGCTATGCTGGCCCAGACAGTCGATTCAGAAGAACGGGCTATTTACTACATCAGTAAAAAGTTCCTCGAATATGAGTGCAAATATACAATGCTCGAAAAGACGTGCCTAGCATTGGTTTGGGCCACTAAAAAGCTCCGACATTACATGCTCAGTCACGAGGTACATGTGTTATCCAAAATGGATCCCATCAAATACTTGTTTGAGAAGCCCATCCTCAACGGTAGGATATCAAGATGGACCTTAATGTTATCCGAGTTCGACCTCAAATTTGTACCATTAAAAGCCATCAAAGGCCGGGTAGTTGCCGAGTTCCTCGCTGACAGCCCAATATCCGAAGAAGGCCACACCGATACATGGGCCTTTCCCGATGAAGACATATTCCATACAGACACGGAAGTATGGGATCTATATTTCGATGGGGCATCCAACTTCCGAGGGTTCGGGGTCGGAATCCTGTTAATTTCACCCCGAGGGGAACACACTCCCTTATCCATCAAGTTAGACTTCGACGTGACCAATAACGCAGCCGAATACGAAGCATGCATTCACGGGTTGCAAGCCGCCGCTGATTTAGGGGTAACAAACCTCCGGGTCCACGGTGATTCATCATTAGTCATCAATCAAGCACTCCAAAAATGGAAAACTCGGAACGCCAATCTCGTGGCTTACCAAGCACGGGTAAGGGTTCTAGAAAAACAATTTCAAAAGGTAGAATACATTTATCTGCCCCGGGAAGAGAATCAGTTCGCAGATGCACTTTCCAAGCTAGCATCTTTACTGAACATCCCGGATCACCTGACCAGCATGCCAATCTGTGTCGAAAGACGGTCCGAGCCAGCCTACATCCACGCCATTCAGGATATCGAGATAACTGACCCGGAACCATGGTATCAAACTGTCCTAACCTACTTGGCAACGGGAGAATACCCCCCGGAAGCTGAAAATCGGGCCAAAAAGGCCCTACGAAGATTAGCAACCCAATTTGTTCGAACTGACGACGGGCAATTGTACAAAAAGACGGCACAGGGGGCTCTACTCCTATGCATCGACAAAATACAGGCCGAAAAGGTCATGACCGAGGTCCATGATGGTGAAAACGGCCCGCATATGAACGCCCATATGCTAGCCCGAAAGATCATGAGGCTCGGGTACTATTGGAACACCATGGAAACAGACTGTCAGTTGTATGTCAAACACTGCCATAACTGTCAGATCTTCGCCAATGTACAACATATGCCATCTTCCCTATTATATACCATGACATCACCATGGCCATTTTCGACATGGGGTATTGACATAATTGGAAAGGTGCATCCTTCCGGGACGGGAGGTCATTGCTTCATCTTGGTGGCCATCGACTACTTCACCAAATGGGTCGAAGCCGAGTCATACCGTGTCTTGAACGCCAAGCACGTGGCCAAATTTATCCAAAATAAAATAATATGTCGGTATGGGATCCCTCACGAGTTCATCAACGATCACGGGACCCACTTCCAAGCTGAAACTGCCGCATTGCTGGCAAAATACAAAATTCAAAGGCATACATCTTCGCCTTACCGACCTCAAACAAACGGAGCGGTAGAAGCGGCCAATAAAACAATTGTCACCATACTTAAAAAGATGGCTGAAAATTACCGGGACTGGCCCGACAAAATACCTTTTGCCCTATGGGGATATCGAACCTCAATCCGCACCGCGACCGGGGCAACCCCGTATTACTTGACATACGGAATGGAGGCGGTCCAACCAGTCGAGCTAGAGGTGCCATCCCTTAGGATCCTACTTGAAAGCCAAGTACCTGAGGCAGATTGGGTCCAAGCCCGATACGATTCGCTAGTCCTTTTGGACGAACGGCGATCCCGGGCTCTCAACAACATTCAAATATATCAAAAAAGAATCCAACGGGCTTTCAACAAACGGGTTAGGCCCAGGAACATCAAGGAAGGGGATCTGGTCCTAAAATCGGTTCGTGCCTTACTACCGGTTGACCCAAGGGGTAAATTCAAACCCAACTGGGCTGGGCCATACTTAGTCAAGAAAGTCCTATCAGGAGGAGCGGTGATGCTGACAGACTTGGACGGGAACGAATTCGTCAACCCAACCAACTTGGACCAGCTGAAGCGCTACTACCCATAAACCCCCATCTCAATGTCATTTGCAAAAATTTATAAAAATGTGTCTTTTTATAAATTTTCAAAATTTTAGACAAGTCAATAAGCTAGAATTAATTATTCTACTGTCGCGCATCTCGAATTAACAATCTTGATGTATTTCGAAAATTGCAAAAATCAATCAAATCAAAATTTTGAACTACGTTAGGTTTGATTCCGCCATTTGCGGATACGTAGGCAACCCCTCAAAAGGGTACAACCACCGCAATAAACAAAAGACGGGAACGGTGTTCAATAATATGTCTTTTATTAATATCTCGATAAACTCGGGATTACAAAAAAAAAAGCATTCACAAAAAATCACACCACAAAAATAATAATAATATTCAAATAATAAAATAAGGAGACTAGTATCCGGGCATCTTCCCCTTCCCCTTGTCCTTCGGGTCGCGTGGAGCCTGAGGTCTTCGGGGTGGTGGCGAGCGTTCCCGAATCACGAGTGGAACTTCCTTAGCCCGAGCCCGTTTCTTTGACGACGGGTCTTCAATCACAGTCTTCGGCCCAAGTCGGGCCCGCACATGCTCGGGTAGCCTATCCCGTGGGCCGAGTCGGTCCTGCACGGGAAGTCTTGGGCCCAGTCTCCTTCCCAAGTCAGTCTGGGGGCCCACTTTCCCCCAAGCACCTTTAGCACTAGACCCTTCAGCTTGAGTCTTAGTCTTCTTCTTTTGCCCTGACATTAGACGAACTAGGGTAGCTGGAGTGTCTCCCTCATCAAAGAACCCCCTGTTGTCTTTAGCTTGCTCTCTTCTCAGCAGGTCGAAGGCTTCATCGATTTTCAAGGCGGCTCGGGCTTTAACATCTCCTGCTTTGGTCCACTTTGTATAAGAATCTGAAACCCAGATTGAGTGGCGAGATTTGACAACGGGCCAAGTATGTCGTGTGTACCATCTTTGCATCCAGGTATCACACATTACATCAGTCAGTTGGGTATGGTCACTCACAACTGCTTCAACTTCGGGGATTCGCTGGGTCCATCCATACTGCCTTAGTATGCGATCTGGATAGAGATGAACCGTATGCTTGAAAGAAAGGATCACCTGATAGCGGGCTCTGTCCCTCGGGTCCAAGCCACTCCAAAGGTAGATGGGCCACCATGGAACTACCCATCGAATTAACGGGCCGCCATGAAAGGACAAAACCTCGTCCCAGTACTTCTGCGTAATCTGACGAGAAAAGTCAATGGCCCGCCTCCTCGTCATCACCTGGTTATGACGATAGTTGCCCGCATCAAGTGGAGGATCTATCACTGATAGCCTCTCATATAGCCAAATCTGCAAAAGGAAACAAAAACATGAGGCTCATAGGCAAAATAGGCGTTCGCCAAAAGCCACTCGGTCGAGTGCTTGGGACACTCGGTCGAGTGCTTGGGACACTCGGTCGAGTGCTTGGGACACTCGGTCGAGTGATACCCCTAAACACAAACAGGAGGCTCTTTACGAGGGCACTCGATCGAGTGTCAGGGTGACTCGATCGAGTGTCAGGGTGACTCGATCGAGTGGCACCTCCGAAGACAGATCAGAAGCGTCTCATTGAAGGTACTCGACCGAGTGCTTGGGTGACTCGATCGAGTACCCCCCTGCAGTAAAAAAAAAAATCCGAAAAAAGAGAAGAAAGAAAAATCAAAAATCAAGTAACATACTTGCAACAAACGTGTGCTCCCGGTAAAACGAATGGATGAGTCCCTTTTGCGATCGTCCAATCCTTGGATAATCTCGCCCGTGATCAACCAAGCCGGGCTGTGCTCAGTCTCCATCAGATCCACTACGGTCAGAAGACGGGTACTTCCCATACAGGACAACAGGTCCATATGACCCTCGAAAGCGTATACATGGAGCATGCAAAAGGAGAAAGCTCTACGGCTGTAAGCCGGTCTAACCCGAACATCGAGTGAATTCATAAATTTCTCGGCCAAGTCGATCAGAGAAATTTTATCACCATCCAACATACGGGATACCTCGTTGTGAGAAAGCCCTAGAAATTCTCTCAACTTCCTCCTCGGGTCATAGATCGAATATGGAACGGCGGGACGGAGTATCGGGTTCCATCCTCCTATAGCTGCAATCTCCTCAGGTAAAGGGCAAACTTCGCCCCGGGGAAAAGAAAAGACATGATATATGTCATCCCAATAAGCCAAGCAAGCATCCAGAAAATAGCGGTCGACCACCATCTGACGGAACGGGTACAATTGAGTTATCCCCGTCTGATTCAAAGCCACCCTATCTGCATCCCTAAAGCGGCGGGACCACTCCTGCAGCATAACACTCAACCTATCGATCCCCATGGCTAAAACTCCTTAAAGAATATGAAGAGACTTTCTCAAGAGAATTAGAGAGACTTTCTCTTAAGAAAGGATTGTTTTGTGACTTGTGAAGAAAATCAAGAGCATGGAAGGGCTATATATAGCATTAGCCTTGCAAACTATTTAGGAAAATTTCCTAATCCTAATTAGGAATCAAACCACAATCCTAGTCTCAATACTAGCACGGGAATTTCCATCCCAAACTTTCCTAATCCTTGTTAGGAGTCAAAATCTCAAAGCTTCCAAAATTCAAAAATCTCAAGATTTCAAGTTTCAAAATTTCAAAAATTCAAATTTTAAAAAAAAAGTCTCTCCCCAGCGCGAGTCATTTTACTGCCTACGTGTTGCATGCATTTTATGTGACTCATACAGGTACAATTCAATTAGGGAAGTGCAACCCACGATAATTCCCCAGCGGAAGCCAACGACGGCATTTCAAGGGATGAGTCTACATACAGGCGCACCCAGGACTTACGAGACAAGTCCAATTCCCCACGGAGTTATCAGCTCAGGTATGACTTCTAGCTTGCGGCTGGCGAGCCCTTCACGCAAGTCTAATGGACTATAAACGACCCGGCCGGAAGTCCGCCAGGTTTCAATCCTCGATTGGCCTGGTGGATACTCTGACTTTCGCCCTGTCCAAGCCTCAGTCAGAGTGGGGGCTCTGTAGACACCCGCATTTTGACTGCCAGGTGTCTATGGCAGTTTCCCAAAAAACACCCGATGATGATCGGACGCTAACATGCTTCTATGCGCTCGGATACGGGCTCAAATCCATTAATCGCTGGCTAACACACTTACGGAGTACAAATCTCACCAAACCAACCTCAAATCCAGGCCCAGTGGATCATTCCGAGTCAAACAAGACTAATTCGGGCCAAAACCGACACCGAAATTAAAACCGGCTTTTCACGATTGGGTCGACCCCGGTCAAAGTCGTTTCCGAGACACACAAAAACAACCCATCAATCATCAAAAGTCCAAGTCAAACACAAAACCCATCAAGGTCAAGGTCCAAACAAGACCCGCGCGACCCATCTAGGCCACTCGACCGAGTGACCCATCCACTCGATCGAGTGGGCCTGCTTTGAGCCCGGCGGCTAACATAACGGGCCACTCGACCGAGTTGGCTACCTACTCGGTCGAGTGCCCTAGCCCGGGTGCCCTAATCTCTTCTATATAAACACCCTCCCATGCACACCATCAACATCTTTTTTACACATAAAAACTCAACCCTAATTCAACTTTTCACAATTATCAAAACCCTAACACATCATAGAGCAATTCCATACTACACCCTCTACAAACCCTAGCTAAACCCTAGGAAAAATCGACATTAGCAAACCCTAAACCTAGTTTTAGGAATTCAACCCGAGCCACCACAACTTAACCTTCATAAACCTCGAAGACTCTTGTGTTATAGCCACGGTTACGAGTCCGCACCGAGACAAGAACATGTAGGTTGAGGGTGTCAAAACCCCGTTTCTTCCCTTCTCTTCCTTTTCTCGCGTCGTGTCTATTCCATATGGGTCGTTTTTTTGTCTTTTTTTTCGTTTATCGTTATTATTGCATCATTAATATCGATAGTATTATACTAGTATCAAAGCATTAAAATACCTATTAATTTGTGTCGAGTATAAGTGATATCGGAATGAGGAAACACGAATATACAAGTGTACTGCACACAGCGTTGACGGTCGCTCGTTCCGATATCCCGGTTATTCGATTATTGAGATAGGTCAATTTCAACCATATTTTTCATACCGTTTGTATCGTTATTGTTCGCATATCTCATCGATTTTCAAAAAACCAATATCGTATTTCAATAAGGGTCGAAACCCGCTGACACGGATCCGACATCACAATTCTTAGGGATTTATTTCGATGTCGGAAAAGTCGAGGGAATCAAGTCCTTTTCTGTATTTTAAGCAAAGTATCGATATGTTAGGCCCGATGCCAATTCCGTAATTGTACGTCGAGTCTAATAAATCAAATCAAATAATTTAGCCGGTTCAATTTTCCGTTGATGTTAACGTAGATGTTGTCCAATTATAACACTACAAACACGGAGGAATATTTATATTGTCTCGGCTACTTTAAACGATTCAAATCAATTGCAAGCGTTTTCTGGTTGCGTACAGGTGCCACTCGGTCGAGTGCCTACGTCACTCGATCGAGTGACATCACAAAATCGAGACAGAAGGGTCTGCAGGACCTCTACTCGGTCGAGTCTTCCAGTGACTCGATCGAGTGGAGACCTACTCGGTCGAGTTGGTCAATAACTCGGTCGAGTAGGGCCACCAGACCTGGACAGAATACTTTTCAAATGCTCACTCGGTCGAGTCTCACAGTGACTCGGTCGAGTGACCACGTACTCGACCGAGTTGGCCAATAACTCGGCCGAGTACGGCCCATAACACGAAACAGAAACCTCTTTTCAGGGCCTACTCGATCGAGTCTATCGACCACTCGATCGAGTGCCCTCATAACGACTCAAACACGAGTCGTACATTACCCTATTTTTCAAACTCGATAGTATTTTACGACTTAGGTCAACACGTGCGTAATTAATCACGTGTATACTATCTTTTCAAATCATGCATCCTCATATTTGCATCTTTTCAATTCAATTCAATATTTGCAAACCATTATTATTCGTTATATTATTATATCATTACTAACGCGTTTGTTATTTCTCTTGTTAATTTAATTTTGTTCGTTTATTGTACTAAATGAACCCGCATGCTAAAATACAACTTTGACGTTAATCTTAGCTGCATTAAATTGACTTAGAAACCCGTTTCAATTCAATTCGCATGTTTAGGGAAAATAATCTTTGCATATCATTTTCCCGTTTAACTAGCGCGCGTATTGTAAGTCACTCGAATTCTTAGTAGAGGCCGCTAATGTGCGGGCGGGGTTGGGTGTCCTTTGTGGGCTTCCCAACACGTACCCTCACCCCTTACTCAGAACCTCGGTTTCCGGATGCCCGAAACCGTTGGCGCACGAGAGTCATTCAATACACAATATCCGATAATGTCGGTATTGGTATCAAATGCAAAGGGACGAGCCCAATAAACTCTGACATCGGAAATGGGCCGTATTTTGTATACGGACCACTACGACATAGAGTGGGCTCGAATGGTTCCGAATAACCACAAAATTCGGTGGCGACTCCACATAGACCTAAATTTCAATTCGATCCGTTTCATATGGAGATTCATTCGCCTACCCAAACCCGCGCGTGGCCGCGTCGGGGTGGACCTATGTCATGTCCACACTATGTCATGTCCACAATTTGGCGACTCCGCTGGGGATTAACTGATGTGTCACTTACCATCGGCATCCTCAGGGTGAGACTCGAAAAGAAATCGTTCGATTAGTAATGTACACGTTTTAGTTCAATGGTTCATGCATAACCCAATTCTTTCCCGGGCCGGTTACTTGTGACCGACGTCCCACTATACCGCGGTGCATTCCCACTTGGGTGCACTAAAGACTTCGATGGCGGAACTCGCATGGGTTTTACGGCAGATTCTAAGACCAACTCGGCTTAGGAGGTCCGTCCTGATTTGCGAGAATGCGATCGTTGTTGGTATAGACCCTATTCGACCGACCGAGACTTAGACTAAGAGCATACATGGCGTCGTTATACCGTTTCTATGACTACATGCTACTTGATCTTCTTTGGTCTTTTCAAAAACCGTCATTTTTTTCAAAAAACTTACATCTTTTCAAATCCATTCTTTTTTTCAAAACCCGGAAAGCTGCCAAATTTAGGACTTACGATTTTGACTCAAAATAGCCTATTTTTAGCCGGTATGCTGTCCAAACTTTCCAAAAAAAATCAAAATCTCGGCCCGGTAACCATTTTTTCGATTTTTCAAAAAAATCGGGCCTTCCAATCCGACCTTGCTCGGTTTTCAAATCCAAATTCCCTTTTCAAAACTTTCTTCTTCTTAAGACTTCCCGTATTTAGCAGTGTCGGGTCTTGTCATAAGTTGTTAGAATCTATAGCGTCGAAACTCCGTCGATCTTACATCACGAGTTTCTACCCCATCCCAAGTCCGCCTTATTTGTCAAGGCACGGTCCACCTACGTAGGACAAACTCCTACAAAGGGAAGCCCATTTACACAATCGAGTCCAAAGTCTGGGGATTTCACACACGGATCTTTCTTCGAACGGGACTAGGCCCACTTTGCCAAAACCCAGGGAGAGTCCACCATCCACGAGTCACCCGTCTAGGAGTCGGTCTTCAGTCCCACTCGGGGGCTACCCTTTAGCGGGGCGATCAACCGCGTTTGCTCTAAGGATCAGGTCTTACACGTGTTGGCTCACGTACCCCACTTTCGAGTCACTTAGATGTCGCACCATTTGAGTCCTATCAAAGTCTTTAGTCTCACTCGGGGGCTGTCCTCCACCCGAGCAGTCAACCACGGTCACCTTAAGGGGTACCCTACATTCATCCTGCACCGACGTCCTTACGATGCCTTCTTCGAGTCGTACCTATGCTACGAATACTCGAGTCACCTAGGGTTAGGTCACCACGGTTGGTCCGAGCACGTGATACGGTCAAACACGGTCGCCCCCATTTTCGGATTCACCCTTATGCAGCTCGAGTCCAATTCGCAGTCGTTACCTCGTCTAGATCAACGTTCGAGTATCCCGGTCCAAGAGTCTTGGTCGACCCGTCACCCCGGGCCGTGTCTAGTTTGACTCCCTCTCTTGCACTTGCACAAAGCCGAGTTTAGGCGAGTCGTGGCACCCGTCTTTCTCTCCAATCAAAGACCTTACCAAAAAAAAAACCAACCGAGCGTCCGAGTCCGGATTTGATTCGAGTCTAAGTCTGAGTTCGAGTCTAGGATACCCTACATCCTCATTTCCAAATCAAAGTCAGAGTCAAAGTCAGTTGTATTCTGTCCTCTTTTTTCAAAATTCAATAAAATCAGCTTTTCTATTTCTCATACATACTTTCCTTATGTGTTTCCGAGAACATGATGAACACCATCATACAATGTGAGCACACGCACGTGACTATTATAGGCACATCTATAATGACTGCAGGAAACCGAGCCCGTGTTTTCCTTTTACCTATTCCATGTCTGGTATAGAAAGTCACATAACTACCCGTAGCAGGAGCATATCGAATCCTATGACAAATCTGGGTAGTCTTCTAGTTTGGGTTCAAGACGGGAGGCAAGCCCACTTCCCACAATAAACACCCATCCAATAAGACTAGCCAGTCCCTACCTTAGGTGTTAGTCTGACCGACAAAAAAAAAAAGCTGGACAAAAAAATCAAAAGTCCAAGAAAAAAAAAAAGAAAAAGGCCAAAACAAAAAAGCTGGCCATGATCAAAAAAGAATTATCAACATCTCTCGACCAGACACGGTCAACTCAAATGAAGAATCCCATGACCGGGGCTAAGAGGTCAACCCAAGGAATTCAAAAACCCATGACCGTGAAACGGTCAATTCAAAAATTATCAATACCCATACCATCCAATAGGGGAGAGACAGTCAAGCTGGTCAGCTAACACCACATCTAGCCTTCCCACATTACAACCCTCAAGACCTTCTCGAGACCTATTCTAGAGACAACCCAGAATTTTGAGGATTCAAGCTCCATAGGATACACCCTAACCTTTAGGGCCAGACATGGAAATCAGATCCCGCATTATCAAACCTGCCCAATCGAAGCTCGAGCCATTCTATTCGACTTCCCCTTTACATAACAGAATTCACAATCACCATATGCAAATCCGAGAGCAAAACTCGTTAAAATCCCCGAGAGCAAAACTCATCAAATCCCCGAGAGCAAAACTCATCAAATCCCCGAGAGCAAAACTCGTTAAAATCCCCGAGAGCAAAACTCATCAAATCCCCGAGAGCAGAACTCATTAAAATCCCCGAGAGCAAAACTCATTAAAATCCCATCCCAATTCTTCTCATTCAAACCAGTTACCAGCCCCAAACACGGGAACTCAACTTGCAGTCGGCATAGAACATGCCCAAATAGTTCACACCACCTCTGGGGGCTATCCCGAAGAATGCTCACAGCCACAGGATCAACATCCTAACTATTCTAGCCCTTTGATCAAGACATCACTGGGAATGCACCTAGCCTACACCATCGCTGTGGCTAGTTACACACAAAGCCCTAGTAAACTAGGCACCATTATATATCTTTCAATCCACTGAACTACGGCTTGGTTTGATTTCACCACACGTGAATACGTAGGCAGCCTTTCAACAGAGGCACAACCACCCACATTGACACAAATTCGGAAAAGCATCATCATTCCGGTCACGACACTGTCATGTTCTCAGCAGCTAGCTTTGTCATCCTGGGGGCTTCTCCTAGGCAGAAGTTCTCCATCCACTCACAAAATCCAGATAAATTCAAAGAATGAAGATCTAGCCTCCTTTCTATAGTGTGTCCTAGTACTCGCCTCAGTCGAAGACGAGAATTGCTCAGGGACTCGAAGCAATACCCACTTTGGGAATGTACCCCTAAATCAAAAGAATATCCAAAAGAACACCAGTCTATGGCATTGCTACCACAAAGCCCTGTCGTACGGAAACAGTCTCATTCCGAGGATTCGACCGTGTCGCCACTCGCCTAGGCTACGGAATAGCGCAACTTAAGAGTCTTGTCATATTAGGTGGCCCATCCCCTACCGAGTCACGGTCCAACCCTTAGAGAGTCCAGTCGCGTCTGTCAACTCGTCTTGTCGCATCCAGAGTCGAGTTGGTCGGTATATCTCTCTCTTTAAATTCTCATTTTAAAATTCGCAAAACTTAGCCATTTGAGAAAATCCCTGTCCTAGCCACCACGGGAATAGGAATTTTTATCACACTTCATCTAGGCATACAGGCCTAACCAGAGACTTTAGAAGTCCGTGTCAGAATCAGATTAGGAATCAAGTCATCCCAAGCATTCTAATTTCCAAAAAAAAATCATTTTCTTTTCAAAAAATCAATCAAAAATCATTTCTTCCCCAGCATGAGTCAGTGTTTCGCCTAAATGTTACATGCAATTTGTTATGTATCAACAGACAGGTACACCCATGACTCCCAGAAATTCTAAGTCCCCCAATGGAAAAGCTCAGGCAACTTCTTTCAGGATACATCTGAAAACAGATATGCCCATAGCTTCCAAGGCAAGCTCCCGCGCAATTCTAAGACAGGATATATCTGCAAACAGGTATACCCATAGCTTCCTAGGCAAGCTCCCGCGACATTATCAGCATCAACCCAGGTATGATTTCTATTCTATGGCTGGCGAGCCCTTCACGCAGGTCTAATGGACCCTAAACGACCCGATCGGAAGTCTGCCAGGTTTTAATCCTTGATTGACCTGGTAGCTACTCTGACTTTTGCCTTGTCCAAGCCTCAGTCAGAGTGGGGGCTCTGTAGACACCCACATTTTGACCGCCAGGTGTCTATAATAGTTCCCGTCAAACACCCGATGATGATTGGACGTAAACATGCTTTGACAGACTCGGGTATGGGCTCGTAATTATGGGCATTTGGTTTAGACTTTTTAAGGAGTACAAATTTCATAAAACCAACCTCAAATCCAGGCCCAGTGGGTCGTTTCGAGTCAAATAACACTAATTTGGGTCGAAACCGTCACCAGGGGTAAAACCGTCTTTTAGCGACCGAGTCAAAACCCGGTCAAAGATTTTCCCGAGACATGTGAGTCAGCCGTGACACTCACACGGTTGATTCCTACCCAAATTCCTACAAAATTTCAGATTCATTAAAGCATTAAACAATTCCGTTAAAGGTAGAATTCGACCTCAAGTAGGAATTCTATCCGGAAACCGAATCAGACGTCGACTGAGTATCAAATACTCAGCCGAAACACCCCCAACCAGCCAAGATGCCCTTTCTTCTTGGCCAAGAAAGCGGAATTCTCATGCTCCTCAAACTCCTACGTTTCCTATCCTAAGCGGTATTCAAACTCTCCTAAACCAAGGTCGGAAACTCCCTATAAATAGGACCTCCCGTCCAACATAAATTACAACGATTTTCCAGCCAATATACACGGTTTTTACACACCCATCACCCGGTTTACATACAACCCGATAGTTAGCAAATCCCGACACCTTTCCGAAGTCTCGAAATACCGACGAAGCCGGCCAAAACCGACGTCCCAAACCGTCCAAACTGATACACCTTAACTCATCCTCATCATCTCGACGCTCCCGAGTCTAAGCCACTTCCCGACGAGCCTTATCCCGAGAAAACAAAGCATGTAGGTTGAGGGTGTAAATCAAACCCGACTCTTCTCTTTTCTCTTCTCTTCTTCTCGTTTTTTTTATGGGTCTCGTCGGTCTTTTTTTTTTTTTTTTCTAATATCGATATTATTAAAAACTATTTTCATATATCGAATATTCTTAAAATATGATATCGATTTTATATAATCGAATATCGCATTCACAAGAATTATATTAAGTTTTCGACGACATCGCTATATTTTGTTCAAAACCCTTTTTCAAACTTTTCGTTCAAAGCCTTTTTTTTAAACTTTTCGTTCAAAAAACAAACTTTTTTCAAAACCTTTTCTAAAGTCATTCCGACTATTCGATATCGATTTCATAATCGAATATCGAATATGACGAATATCGAAAATATAAACCGAGTATAAATTAATCCATATTTGTACGCGATTCATAAAATTAATGATTTTCGAACAAAAAAAATATAAAGCGATCAGACCCGTACGCGAGTCGCGCCCGGTCCAGGCGACTCGCGCACGAGTCTGTGATCCGGTCCTATTTTTTTAGTTTTTCGATCGTTTTATTTTTTATTTTACGAAACGATTTCTAAATTTATATCTTTTCTAAAACTATTCCAAATATTTGATATTGATTTCATAGTCAACTATCGAATATAACGAATATCGATAATATTAAGTCGAGTACGAATTATGCGATATTCGTACGCGATTTAATTAAAACTTTTCCGAAAACCGTCGTCGAAATCAGGCCGCCACGCGACCCGCCTGAGCCCTGGGCGAGTCGCGCGGCAGACTGTCCAAGCGCGCCCCTTTTCGTTCTTTTTTATTATTTTTTGAACTTCGTTTTTTATACAAAACCACGTTTTAACAATATTTTTCAGATTTCGATTAATTTTTATTTTCTCGATTTCATATATTTATATTATTATTCATCGTTACTAACCCGTTTTCTCGTGTTTGTAGCAAATTATTCTCATATTTTCTTTTTATCGTTTTATTAGACTAAAACGAACTCACATGCTAAAACAACTTTGACGTTAGTAGTTTAACATGCATTAAATGACTTAGCAACCCATTTATTTTTCCTCACATGTCTTAGGAAAATAATCTCTGCATATCATTCAATCGTCGAACTAACGCGTGTCCACAAAACCGAACGATATCTTAGTAAAGGCCGCTAAGTGCGGGCGGGGTTGGGTGTTCTCATTGAACTTCCCAACACGTACCCTCACCCCTTACTCAGAACCATGGTTTCCGGATGTCCGAATCCATTGGCAACGAGAGTCATTCAATATACGATTAACCGCTCAAGTCAGCATCGGTATCGTAATGCTAAGGGACGAACCCAATAAACTCTGACATCGGAAATGGGCCAGGCTTTAAGTATGGCCCACTACGACATAGAGTGGGTTCGAATGGTTCCGAATAACCATAAAATTCGGTGGCGACTCCTACTTCGATTTAAAATTCTATTCGATCCATCTCATATGGAAATTCTATCGCCTCCCCAAAACCCGCGCTTCGCCGCGTCGGGGTGGACCTATGTCATGTCCACACCTTGTTTTGCTCAATAGGGGTGGACTTCTCAAATGACACTTTCCCTTTACCCTTGTCTTTCCTTGAAGTGGGGGAAGCTTGTCTTCTTGGGGTTTCTCAATCTCCCACAAGACTTGCTCCTCTATCGGATTTCCCAAGCTTGAATCTTCTTGAATTGGAGACACAACTTCTTTCATTGGTACATGCTCATTAGGGGGTAAGGGGGAGTTATAAGATGAACCACTCCTCAAGGTGATTGCATTCACATGCTAAAATTTCGCCGTTTCACCTTGAGGAGGTAGTTACCCCTTTTGCCTTGAAGAGCTGCCCGAAGCAAGTTGAGCTATTTGGGTCTCGAGCATCTTCATATGAGCATCTCTTGCTAAGTTATCCCTTTGAAGTTGAGTAATGATTTCTTGTTGGGTTCTTTGTGTCTCCAATTGACTTCTTTGCATGTCCAACATTGACTTTTGCATGTCGAAATCCCGAGGGGGAGATTGTTGGTTATGAGGAGTGTTTGTGATGGCTAGAGGAATGCCATAATCATGAATAGAAGAGCGACTCCTTGGCTTGTTTTCTTGTCGATTACCTTGGGTTGCTTGTTGTTGTTGATGGTTCCCTTGGAACCCATGAGAGTTGCCTTGATTAAGGCCTTGATTGTTGCCATGGTTGTAGTTTTGATGTCCTTGGTTATGTTGGTTTCCTTGGAAACCACCCTGATTGAAATTCCCTTGTTGGAACCCTTGATTGTTGTTGAAGGTACCTTGGTTATTTTGCTTGAAGTTGTTGAATGGCCTTGGGTTGCCTTGATAACCTTGGTATCCTTGATTGTTGTCCCTTAAGGGAGGTGGAACATAGGGACGGTGTTGTAGAGCTTGTTGAGAAGCTTGATGGGAAGCTTGGTACATATTAGGATAGGGGGCACCTTGCTTGAACGCTTGAAAGGCGTTCACTTGCTCAATACTTTCCCGACAATTTATAGGCTCATGTCCAACTATCCCACAAGTATCGCACATCCCATAATAAGGTGTCGGAGACACAACTCCCAAAGAATTAACTTCATAAATCGAGTGTTGGTTGGAGGAACTAGTGCTTTGAACTTGATTGAGGTGGCTTTGGAGCTTCTTGTCAATAGTCTCCATGTGTGTTTTTAATTGGGTCCCAAGGTCAATGCTTAGTTGTGTAATGGCATCGACCTCGTGCCTACCTCCTCGATTCGCCTTCCTAGGCCTTGAGTATTGAAAATTGTGGACCGCCATCTCCTCAATTCTTGACCAAGTTTGGTCATCATCCACCTCGGTAAACCTTCCATTAGATCCCATGTTGAGAATGGCCCTTGAGTATTCATATAACCCGTTCCAAAATTGTTGTACAAGGAACCATTGTGATAGACCATGGTGAGGACAAGAGCGGATCAAGGCTTTGAATCTTTCCCACGCTTCGTAGAGGCTTTCTTCATCACGTTGTTGGAATCCCGTGATAGAAGCTCTCAATAGATTTGTCTTCTCCGGGGGATAGAATTGTTGGTAAAAAGCCAATGCTAGCTTCTTCCAAGTATCAATACCAAGAGTCGCCTTGTCTAACCCTTTGAACCATTGCTTTGCTTTACCGATCAAAGAGAAAGGAAATAGTACCCACCGGATTTGGTCTTGGGTTATTCCCGTTTGTGAGATAGCATCGCAATAGTCCGAAAAGGTTTCCATGTGTTGATGAGGATCTTCGGTTGGTAACCCACTAAATTGGCTTCGCTCGACCAATTGGATGAATTGAGTCTTAGCCACAAAATTGCCGGTATATGCCTCCGGTAAAGCGGTTGGACCGGGCAAGACATCTTTCGTAAACGTTGAGTGTGAAGAGAACTTAGGCATTATTGGATATGTGGGAGAGGACGGTGTAGATGGTGTTGATGTAGAAGTTGAAGGAGAACTTGGTTGAGAAGTACCAAAAGGATTTATGAAGATCCCTTCGGTATTGCCTTGAGGTTGCTCGATAAAGTCGGATCCTTCGGCTTGTTCTTCGGTGGTATTGCTAGCACTTGGTTGAGAGATTCTAACCCGACCAATCGTCTGTTGGCAAAAGGCTCTAAAGAGTCTTTTCGGCTCTGGATTGAAGAGAAAGAAATCGCCTCCCCTCCTAGGCATACACTACACACTAGAGCAAACGTGAGAACACCTAGTGCTTTATGGGCACTAGGCAAAGACAATAAACGAGCACTACCCAAGACAAAGAGAAAAAGAAGCTAAAGAAACTAAGAAAAAACTACACAATATGCACAAGAGATAGAAGAAGAGCACAAGAAGGGTAAGTAAGTCACGCTAATAAGTAAACTAAGTCCAAACATGCACCGTCCCCGGCAACGACACCAAATTGATGGTAGGGATTTGCCGTGGGTCCTACCGATCAAGTAATACCAACTATACCTAACGGTAGCTAGGGTAAGCCGGGTCATGTCCACGGAGACGGTTGTAGGTGTCTAGACTAGGTCTACCTAGAAACAAGGCTAAGTTACAAACAAACACAAAGAAACGATAATTGACAAACTATGATGGTTGAAGAGGTATGAACAAGACTAACAATGAACTAGCTATAACAAGAATTAATGAACAACTAAAGTTAACTAAACAATGAACTAGAGGAATGATAGCTAACAAAAAGGATGAATCAAATATGGAAGGGAGTAGGGTTAGGTCGGGTTCTTAAGTGTAGTAGGGTAATTGGGTGATCAAGGGTGTAGGTGTCTCCTAGTTGCTAGAGTCGGTTTACGCTCTCGCGTCTAAACCTAGGTCAAGGTCGGTTCACGCTCTCGCGTCAAAACCCAAGTCCGCACTCTCGTGTCTAAGACAAAACCCGACACAATCACACACTAGTCAAACAATGAGAAGATGAAAACAAATATGGGAAGCATTGGCCACTACTACCCACACAAGCAATTCAACAAACACATAGAGTGTCCAATATGTGACTAGCAACAAAAGATTCATCTTTACCCCTAATCAAACCCTAATCACCCATAATTCACACCTAATCCCCCTACTAACCTCACAAGGAATCTACTCACTCATTATCAAGATAAAACTAACATGAACAAGAGAAAACAACATAATAATCCAAACATCCATAATGAACATGCAATAACAATAAGCAATATGTAAAGATTCAAACTTGATAAACAAACAAGGAACCAAAGTAAAAGGGAGAAGAGGATTATACCAAACTAGCAAAGGATGAAAAAGATGTGAACTTGAATTAATAAGAAACCCAAATAAAACTCCAAGGTTGTCAAGCTTGGAATAATCTTCAAGAATCTCATTAATACAAGACTAATTACAAAGATTAACTAAAGATTAAAGGAAGATTAAACTAATGAGAGGAGAACTAAATCTAGGGTTTAAACAATGTGGAGAGGCTTAAGATAGTCTAGGGTAATGTAAGTTGTTTTAAACAATACAAGAAGGAAGTATTTATAAGGTTACAAGAATGAAGGAGGAAGAAAAAAGAGTCACGCGCAGCAGCCCGTTCATCTCGACCGGGACGGATCGGTCCCGACCGGGACGAGCTAATCCCGACCGGGACGGACCCAAAACAGAACCCTTCACATTTGTGCACCTCATCCCGGACGGGATGAGGTCCTTCCCGACGGGGATGGGTCTTGTAGGCCTCCAATATGATCTTTAAGGTCCCTCCTTGCTTCTCATGGGCTTCTCATCGAATCTCTGGTCTCGGGATCAAGTCTAAGGGGCTCGGTAATGGGTCCCAAGGTCTCGGGATCGAATCCAAGGCACCGAGTGATCGTTCCTTCTTTTCCATGGCTCCAAAAGTGTATGAAACGAGTCGGAATCGTTCCAATTCTCCGTGAATGGTCTTGGAAACCTAAAACGAATTAGAAGAAGCATGAGTAGCCCAGAAACCGCTCCAAAGAGCGGTTCCACAAGGAAAACGGGACCAAAACTCAACAAACTAGGCACTACAAACTACACTTATCAAAACAATATGACCTAAGATAACACCTTGTTCAACCATAAAATGATATTTTTCCCAATTTAAAACAAGTCTATACTCTTCACATCGAGCTAACACTTGGTCAAGATTTTCAAGGCAAGAATCAAAAGAACTACCATGGTCACTAAAGTCATCCATAAAAACTTCCATAGATTTTTCAATAAAATCAGAGAATATAGCCATCATACATCTTTGAAACGTTCCCGGCGCATTACACAATCCAAATGGCATCCTTCTATAAGCATAGGTGCCATAGGGACATGTAAAAGTGGTTTTCTCTTGGTCATCGGGATGATCAATGGGAATTTGAAGAAATCCGGAATGTCCATCAAGGAAACAAAAATAAGAATGATGCGCCAATCATTCAAGCATTTAATCAATGAAGAGAATGAGGAAATGGTCTTTTATGGTGGCCGTGTTCAATTTTCGATAGTCTATACACATGCGCCAACCGGTAATGGTCCTAGTCGTAATAGACTCACCGTTTTCTCCTTTTACAATCGTCATTCCTCCTTTTTTTGGCACAACTTGCACGGGGCTAACCCATTTACTTCCGGTTATTGGGTATATAATGTTAGCCTCATACAACTTGAGGACTTCCTTCTTGACAACCTCTTTCATGGTGGGGTTCAACCTACGTTGACCCTCAACCGAAGGACGGTGGTCATCATCAAGGATGATCCTATGCATACAAACGTTTGGGCTTATGCCCTGGAGGTCGGTAGTGCTATACCCGATGGCCTTTTTGTGCTTTCTAAAAACAATCAAAAGTTTTTCCAATTGAGGACCATCAAGTGTGGCATTGACGATAACGGGATAATTAGTTCCTTCAAGAAAAGCATATTTGAGGGAAGAGGGGGAGTGGTTTAAGTTCAAGATTAGGAGGAGAAGATACCATACTCTTACCCACCGGTAGTGGTTCTACCTTTTCTTCATGCGAGCATTCGTCTTTAAAAAGTGGAGAGTCAAATGGTTCATCTTCTTGCTTATCATCATCTATCAAGCTATACTCAACCAAATTGTCAATAACTTCAATGGAATGCATTTTTTCAATCATTGGTTGTTTAAGAGCTTGAGAAAGGGAAAACTCTACCGACTCGTTCACTATGTTAAAAGACAACTTTCCATTCTTGACATCAACTATAGCACCTCCGGTAGCCATAAAAGGTCGACCTAAAATAATGGGGGTAATAGTGTCTTCGGGCATATCCATGACAACAAAGTCAGAGGGGATAAAAAACTTACCAACTTGAACGAGTACATTCTCAAGTATCCCAAGTGGGTACTTGACGGATCTATCCACAAGTTGAATCGACATGCTAGTGGGTCTCATCTCCCCCACACTAAGTCTCTTGGCAATAGAATAGGGTAACAAACTAACACTAGCCCCTAGGTCACATAAAGCTTTATTAACAACAACATTTCCAACCCGACAAGGGATGGAAAAACTACCGAGATCCTCTAATTTCTTTGGCATTTGATTCATAAGAATGGCACTACATTGTGCCGTGAGAGAGACACATTCTTTGTCCTCTATTGTTCTCTTTTTCGTCAAGAAATCTTTAAAAAACTTAGAATAGAGGGGCATTTGAGAAATTACCTCGGTGAAGGGTAAAGCTACCTCCACCTTTTTCAACATAACCACGAAACAGATATATTGGGCATTCTCCTTGTGTGGCTTAGCTCGTTCGGGAAAAGGCAATGGTGGGACATAAGTGGGAGGCGGTGGAACATTGGATTCTTCTTCTTCTTCGGCTAATCGCTCCGCCTCTTTTCTTTTTACTTCTTCCCCTTCCATTTGCTCTTTCTTCTTTCTTTGTTCTCTTAGTTCATTCTCCGCATTTGAAGAATATTAAACTCCACTTGTATTCCCTGGTTTTGTTTGGGGAAGTGGGAGATGATGCTTGTGGTGCACTTGGTTGATTGACTTTGGATGGGGTGCTTTTGGTGTTCAAGTTCAAATTCTTATATGGGTCCTCAAGTTCTTTGCCAACTCTCAAAATGACGGCATTTGCTTGATCTGGAGGGTCTCTTGGGTTTTGGGGTTGCCCGAGCAAACCATGGGGTGGATGAATTGGGGCGGCTAAGGCTTTTGTTGCTTCTTGTGATTCCCAAACCTTTAGCCTTGCCTTAGTGTCTTGATGTTCATTCCATAATTGCCCAACGGTTCTTTGCAAATCATTAATGTTATCCCATGGAACTCCTACTTGACCAAATTGAAAACTGCTTGATTGGCCATAAGGTTTAGAGGGTTGATTAAATGATTGTTGATTGTAACCTTAATTTCCTTGAAAATTGCCTTGGAATTCTTGATTGTATTCATGATTGAAATGATTACCATGTGGATTTTGGTAATTGTTGTAATTGTTAGGAACATGGAAGTTGCTACCTTGTTGATTGAAGTTGCTCCTTTGGTGAGGAGGCATATACGGGGGCATCCTTGGAGGTTAAAGGGCCTTTGTTGCCTTTGATTAAATGGCCTCGATTGACTCCCTTGGGCATGTGGCATCGGATTTTGAACGTTTTGATTTCCATAAGATAAATTGGGATGAAATCTTGTGCCGGCATCGTAAGTATTGGAAAAGGGATCAAATTGAGGTCTTTGCCCATATACTTGTATAGCTTGGACTTCATTTGTCTCTTCAATATAAACTTCTTCATTAGGAATGCAAGAGCTAGAATCATGGCCATAATTGCCACAATGATCACATTGAACTTCCCATGTTATTTTTTTTGGAGGAGATGGTTGCCTTGGTGGAACACTCCCTTGAATTTGGTACATACCTCTTGGAGTAGGCTTTGAACTCATGGCATCCATTCTCCTTTTCAATTCTTCAACTTCCGCTTGAAGTTTCAATTCATTAGAACTCTGAGTTGAGTTCACTTCAACTTTCTTTCTAGAATCCCTCGATTGACCCATTCTAGAATCACTCATTGCCATCTTCTCAATAATATTTTTAGATGCCTCATCGGTGAGAGAAGAGAAGTCTCCTCCGGCGGCCGAATTGAGGTTTTCCTTGGTTCTCGATGAAAGGGTGTTATAAAATGTTTGGGTGGTTAGCCAATCGGGTATTCCATGGTGTGGACATTTGCGCAATAGATCTCCAAATCTTTCCCAAGCCTCACTTAGGCTTTCAAATTCATCTTGCTTGAAGGTTTGTATTTCCATGCGATACTGATTAGTCTTTGCCGGTGGAAAATATTTCTCCAAGAAGGCATTAGATAATTGAGCCCATGTTGTGAATGTATTAGCGGAATGGCCTTGAATCCATCTATGAGCTCCATCTCTCAATGTCTTTGGAAATAATAAATGATGCAATTGGAATGAAGTTAATCCATTGAGATGGGCTCCTATTGATTTTTCTTTAAATGAAGCGATGTGCTCTTGAGCATCTTCTTGGGAGAAACCGTGAGAAGTATCTTGTTGAACCGCATTTGTCAAAGAGGCTTTCAATTCACAGTTCTCGGGAATCTATCTGAAATTGACGGGAGAAGGTGTTTCTTCATGTGTGAGTTGGGAATTAGAGGCTAAGGTTGCCATTGGTTGGATTGGTGGTGATGTTGGATTTGAATTTGGATTATTCGGAGAGGATGGATTTTGATTTAGTGGTGGAGTTTTTTTGTGATGGTGGTGAATTTTGTGAAGTGGAAGGTATGGAAGGATTATTTGGAGTGGGATTATGTGATGTAGAAGGTGTAGAAGGTGTATGTGGTAGGATGGGATTAAGGTTAGGAGGTGATAATGAAGGATGTGGAATGATGGTGGTCGAGTTATTTTACCCGAAAATGCAATGCTCTAAAAGTCCTCTCCGGCTCCGGATCGAACCACAAGGGCGATGACGTGTTCCTGGGCGTAAAACTCAATGAAACGGTAAGACTCCTAGCACCTAATGGTACTAGGGAAAAGGGAGAAGAGAAAAGAATCAAACACAACAACTAAAAACACAATAACTACTCGTCGTTCCCTGGCAACGGCGCCATTTTGACGTGCACCCAAATCGGATCGGTCGTCTAGCGAAGGACGGGAGGTCAAATAATATTTATAGACTCGGAATAACACAGAAACTACTAGAGTAATCGTGGTAAGTCGAGGTCGGTCCACAGGGAACGAAGTGTATTGACGAGTTAGAAGTGATGCGTTTGATGTCTAGAGGGGGGTTTCTAAGGATCGAGTCTATACTAGAGAAATAACGATAAAAATAGCTAGAGATGATCAATTTAGGGAAAGGCGTTAGGGCGAAGTCGGGATTCGGAATATGGGGTCTAAGAAGGTCGGGATCAAGTTTTTGCCGCAACATTGATAAAGGGAGAATGCCACCTTTCGGTTTCTTCACCCAACCCACCTAAAAACCCGCTTTCGCGGCGAAGAAGGGTAAGTCTCTAGTTGTGGTAATTTCTACTCCGAGTTTCCCTATATTGATAGAAACCAGTCAAGGTCAGTCTAGTTGGCCGGACTAAAACAACAAAGACACAACAACCACAAACAAGATGAACCAACAAGCAAACAACCCACCAACATCCCTAAATTCAAATAATCCAATTCCTCATCCCTAAACCGCCCAACAAGAAATCTACTCACTAATCATAATGGAAGACAACAAAACATTAACTAAGGAGAAACTAACTAAAGCATGCATACTAACTAGATCTAAGAAAAATAACTACAAAATGACGAGGAAACTACAATCTAACAATTACTCACTAAACTATGAAACTACCAAATTAAACTAGAGAATAATCTAGAACAACATAAATAAAATCTAGAGAAACTAACAACACTAAGATGATCCAAACAAGACAATAATGAGAAAACTATATTAAACCTAAACTAGAGATTAGAGAGTGGAAAGAAATGTACCAACTATGAAGATCTACAAATAATAAGAGGATTGCATAAATAAAGATTGAATCTTTGATGGAAACGATGAAGAACTTGTCACTAATTCTTCAATAAACCCACAAATCTTCAAATAAAACTTGAAATAATAATCTTCTACAAACTTGAAATCTAGAGAATTGATGATGGAAACTAAGTAGATCTACTACTAAATTACTATGTAAACTACTAGAATTATAGAGAATTACTACTAGAATACTACTAAATTACTCTACTAATGGATAGTGTATTATGATGGAAGACTACACTAATGGAGGCCTATTACTACTTACTTGGACAACAAATTAGGGTAACATATATATAGTAATGCCTTAATGGGTCTCTTAACCTAAAGCCCAAATCCAACTTTTGGTTCTTTAGTGAGACAATCACCCTTTGCATCCTCATGGGGTGAAACTTCGCCCTGCGGTATGTCGAACTAATCCCACCGGGTGAAATTTCGCCCGGTGAGATTTTCTTCTCAATTGGCGGTTTCCGGTGCTTTTCTCCATCGGGCGAAATTTCGCCCGGTGGGGAAGCTCGGAAAATCTTCGGGGAGGCATTTTACCGTCGGGTGAAATTTCGCCCGTTGGTACTTCATCGGGTGAAATTTCACCCGGTCATTCTCTCTGGCCTCTTTCCTTGTCTCATTCTTCATCGATTAATTGGATGGCTTTAAACTTTAAGTTGTGTGCTTTGCTCTTTTAGACGGTATTCCCTTCTCTTGTGCTCGTGGAAGCTCGATCGCGATTTCGGTGCCAAATCCTATCAAAATTGATAGAAAAACTACCAAAAACACGAACACACAAGAGGGACGCTAATGCAAGAAGTACTCAAAATATGGTGATAATCGCACTCTAAACTCGCAAAACGAGGGAAAAACGAGTCTAAATGAGGGGGAAAATGGTCTAAATTTAGCACACAACAAATGTACGTAAACGTTAGTATACGAGAACTAAAATGTTAGTAGTGTTAGTATATACAAAACGAAAAGAAGATTAGAGGTTAGAAAATGGGGTTTGACACCCTTAACCTACATGTTAATAGTCTCGTGAATAGGCTCGCGTAGTGTCGTCGTAATCACGGGAGCGGTTTGAGATATGTAAGGTGAGTTAAGGTGTGTGATTAGGGAGTTAATTCTCTCGGTTTTTGACGAGTTTGGTCTCGGGAATGGTTAGGGTGCAAAAACTGGTGAGAAATGAGGGTTGAAGAGGGTGGAAGGAGTGTGTAAAGAGTCTCCCAAATAATCTGCAAAGGAGAGGTATTTATAGCCTTTACCCCATTTTGGGGTTACTCGATCGAGTGCCCTTTAGTGGACTCGATCGAGTGCCCCACTTAAAGCGTTCTGGTGGTTTTTTAGGGGGTCACTCGATCGAGTGTCCTTATACGGGTGAGAGGATCCCGAGTTTGTTATGGCAATATTTGATTTGATTTAATCTTGTTTTTCTTGATTCAGATTGCGTATAGAGACGCATTTTCTGGATAGTTTCGTTCTCAAGTTTTCGACTTTGACCAGTTTTGGCTCGATCGCAAAAGACGGTTTTGCCCCCAGTGACGGTGTTAGCTCAAAATAGCTTTATTTTATTGGGAACGACCAACTGAGTGTGAATTTGAGGTCGGTTTTGGGAGACTCACACTCCGCTAAGTGCCCACAATGGATACTATTGATTCTGAAACCGTATTTGAGCGTATTAAAGCATGTTAGCATCCGATCATCATCAGGTGTTTGGTTGGAGACTGCTATAGACACAAGCAGTCAAAATGCGAGTTTCTATGGAGCTCCCACTCTGACTAAGGCTTGGACAAGGCGAAAGTCAAAGTAGCTACCAGGCCAATCGGGGATTACGACCTGGCAGCCATCCGGTCAGGTCGTTTATTGTATGTTAAACTTGCGTGAAGGGTTCGTCAGCCATAAGTACAAGGTCATAACTGTCTTGATGATGATAGCTTCGTAGCGAGTAAGACTTGCCTTCAGAGTCTCAGGTGTACCTGTATGCAAACACATTGTATTGCATGTATAATTTATGTGGGACACCGATTTGATTCTGCTGGGGAGTAAAAATATTTTAGCATTTTTGAAAGTTTACAAAAATTGGAGAAGGAATGCCCAGGATAACTTGATTCTTGTATCAGACTTGATCAGGTGCTGAAGTATGGACTAGGCCTGTGCACACAGGTGGCCCAAAAGTTCATGTAACAGGTTTGAGGTGCAGGGTTTTTCGCTATATATATGCAGCCCTCCGACCTTGACTTTGTATCACCACAACTTCTTTTCTCATAAAAGAGATATAATTCCCCTTCCTTACTTTAAGAAATCAGTCATGGGCATCAAACTGTTGTCTGCGAAGCTACAAGCTTGGTCGAGGAGTTTCAAGGATGCGGAAAATGTTTCCCTGAATCAGATGGGCATCTCTCGGTTGTTGACGGTCCGTCAATTGCAGGTAGACTCGTGTTTTCTTGATGCTTGTCTATCATATTGGGATGATATTTCTCATGTGTTTGCATTTCCTCGGGGCAAAATTTGTCCTTTACCTGAGGATATTGCTGCTGTGGTAGGGTGGAACTCTATATCTCGGCCTGCTGTCCCGTTTTATGTACCCGTCTCGAGGATAAAACTCCGCGAATTTCTAGGCTTTTCTCATATGGAGGTGACCCGTATGCTGGACTGGGAGGACGTTTCGCTGTCAGCTCTGGCTGACAAATTTATGAACCCTAATGATGTCCGGGTTATGGCGCCTATAGTCGTAGGGCGTTCGCTTTTTGTATGCTCCATGTTTACGCATTCGAGGGTCACATGCATTTGCTGTCATGCATGGGCGACACCCGAATCCTGACAATTGTCGATCTGATGGAGATGGAGCATAGTCCGGCTTGGCTTATTATGGGTGACATTATCCAAGGTTTGAATAATCGTAAAAGGGAGCAGTCAGCTCGTTTGACCGGGAGTACTCGTTTGTTATAGGTATACCGCCTCATTTATTTATTTATTTATAATTTTTTTGCGGCGATCGATCTGCTACAGCGGGCACTCGATCGAGTCATCCAGACACTCGATCGAGTGCCCTTGGCGAAAACCGTCCTGTCCAAGTTTGAAGGGGTCACTCGATCAAGTGCTCCTAGGCGAACCGAAGCTTCGTTTGTCTCGTACATGAAAGCTTATAAACCTGTGTTTTGTCACGTTTGGCTATACGAGAGGCTATGAATCATGGAGTCTCCTCTTGACCCGTGCAACTATAGGTTCAACCAAGTGACTGCAAGGAGGCAGACTATTGACTCATCCTGTCTCATTAATAGGAAGTACTGGGACGAGGAGTTGTCGTTCCACCGTGGTCCATTAATCCGATGGGTGGTCCCGTGGTGGTTCATTCCTGCATGGACCGGTTTGGTGAAAAAGGACAAGGTCCGCTATCAAGTGATTTTGTCCTTTGCTCATACGGTTCACCTCTACCCCGACCGTATTCTCAGGCAGTTCGGTTGGTCATAGAGGATCCCGGAGGATGAGGCAGTTGTCAGTGACTTCACACAACTGTTGTAACACCCTTGATTTTATAAATTAAATTAAATTAAAATTATGTTCGTATTTTTATTTTTACGGTATACGGAGTAACTCGTAATTTTTAAAATTATTATAAAACGAATTTATCGTGGAATAAGGATAAGTGTGGGGTTAGAGTAATACAGTCCAGGATGTACTATTTTGCCATCAACTATAAGGCCGGTGTATCCATTTAGGATGCATTGGTTGTTGAACTGGATACATTTGGTGTCCAGGAGTATATATGTGCATCGTGGTAGTCGCCGTTACTTGAACTGGATACATTTGGTGTTCAGGAGGGGTGTATATTACTTAAGTTAGGACCTCGCATTGATAAGTCGCCGTCCTATTATGGTTGAGTTGCCTAGTTAGAGACTTTGGATCTTCGCTGCGTGTGAAGATGGTGTCTAAGTTCTAGAAGCTAGTTTTTAGTATATCCCTAGTGAAAGTCTAGCCTTATGCACACTGATTTTATTCATAACGCCATTTTGAATATTATTATTATTATTATTATTATTATTATTATTATTATTATTATTATTATTATTATTATTATTATTATTATTATTATTATTATTATTATTATTATTATTATTATTATTATTATTATTATTATTATTATTATTATTATTATTATTATTATTATTATTATCGATAAATTTTGATTTGCAGGTTGGCAAATGTTTTTAAGATCTCTCCGAAAGCTTATTTTATTATAGCATTTCACTGTTTTTCCGTTTTGTTATTTTCATATAATAGTAATTAAAATTTTAAAATCTTGTAATATGGCGGGGAGAACGTTGACGTTGCTACTCGCTGATTGTGGCTGTTATATTTTTAACATGACAGGTATATGTGTTTGTCAAGGGTAGGCTAGCGAGCAATAGTGAATCCTGCTATGCTTTAATAATCTTTATGTACTATGGATTGTTTCACCCGATTATGGATTTTATTTTTAGCCAATTTTATTTATGGTTTATGCAATGACTCTACCATTTTATTATTTTAAGAGATAGTTACATAGTGTTTTAATCAAACATTTACAGTGTTTCCGCCAATGTATTGCGTTAGAATTATTAAGGGATTATAGTTCGTGGGTTTCTCAATGTCATTACATAAAATAATTTTGAAACTGGAAGCATTTTGAAAATAAGACAAGTCGTAAGCAGAACAGTCGTCATTATTATTAATAGAAAATTTTGAAAACACCTCGAAAAGAGCAGTCATCTAATCATTGGTCAGAGGTGGAATTGGGAGTGCTGTCGGGACAGACCCCGAGGCTCCAGTGAGAGTGATTACAGGGAGATGGGTTATAGGTTGGACTCTAGCACCGGACCCCCTAAACTCGATCTCAGACTCTGACTCAAACTCAGAATCGGTATCAGGCATGTCCCTTTCACCGGTGATTGGCTTGTAGACCCGGCCTTGGCTGTCGGTCCACTTGACGGTCTTCCTCCATGCTCTGTTCCCGGTCTCGGAGCCAACTTCCGAGATCAGCTTCGTAGGGTCGAACCTGTTACTTCCCTGTTACTTCGGAGGATGAGATTCACTAAATCCTCCTGAGGAGTCGGGGCGGTCTTGTCTTCCCCGAATAACAGCCCTTGCACGGGCTCAGCATTGTCGGTGTCCTCCTTGGATTTCGAGTGTGTGAGGGTAAATACATCATCCGTGATGTAGTTCCAATCTCGAGACAATTTGGTCCTAGGATGTGTAACAGATGGTTGATATAGACCAACTTGGATGGCCTCAAATACCGGCGCGACGAAGTAGTCGGCCAGTCTCGGGCTATAAGGGCTCAAGTGGATACCATTAATAATATTGCATGTTTTCTCGATGCCTGCCTGGACAACGTTGCCCGGCATCATAGCGTACCCTAGGCCGAAGTGGTTATCTTCATCCTTTAGAACCTCGATAATCCTCCCCGCTGGAAGATAATGCCTGGAGGTGGGCCCCGGGAAGTAACCCAGATTTTGTAGCATCGTGTCCATGCTGGTGGTAAAGTAAGGTCGGAAGAGGAAGTCTTCCTCAATCATCCCTACAAAATCGAACCCCCAAAGGTCCGTACCGAGGCGGCCCGTGGCGTTGCAGCTAGCCACAGTCATTGGTGTAGCCTCTAAGGTAATAATCTCGTCGTCTAGGGGCAGCTTGATTTTGCGGTGCAAAGTAGAGGACACGGCCTTAACGGCGTGGATCCAATGGGCGCCCAAAAAGTAGGTTAAAGGAAGAGGTGACATCAACCACCTGAAACTCAAGTTCCGTTTCGACCGGGCCCGTGATGACGGTTAGTTTAATGGCCCCAGATACCGACTTCGGGCTCCCGTTGAAGGCTTGGATAGTCTGAGCCGTCGACACATATTCAGCCTCGGTAATACTGAGGGCTTTAGCAGTCCTTAAGGGAAGGACATTGACTGCGGACCCATCATCTATCAGGGTCATCGGGAGATATTTCCCCCGGCATATCACCGTGATGTACAGGGCTAAGTTGTGGGAAGCCCCGAACGGTGGGAGATCAGACTCGGAGAAATTAATGAGCGAACTTTCTTCCTTGGACTTGCTCTTGAGGTAGGGCATAACCATAGCTACCATTTCAGTGGGGATAGCGGTTGAGTCTATCTTGATTTAATCTAGAGCCTTAGTAAGTGCCTTCCGATGTTCTTGTGAGCCGACTAGAAGTTGCCATATTGGGAGGTCAACTCGGGTTTTCTTCAGCTGTTTTACCAGAGCCATATCAGTAGTCGGCTCTTCCAAGGCGGTTTCCTTCCTGACTGGATCGGTGACAATCACCGGAGTAGGGGTGTCCCTAGAGCTAGTAGCTTGGTAGGGACGACCGGAGCGAGTGAGGTGATTGCTAGCTAATGCCTTAGTTCTAGCTTTGCAAACTTCCTCGCTAGGGTCAACTTCCTCTTTTAAGAGGTACACATCATCCTGATCATCAAACCAAATCCCGTTTACTTGAGGGGTAAAAGGGGAAATGAGGTGAGAGCAGTCGATCATTTCCCCGGTAAAGATGGCATGGGAACTTAAAGGAATGTCTTTGTTGCTCGGCTTATCCCCGGGCAGCGGAATCTTACCACTTTCAATCAGATCTTGGATGAGGTGCTTCAGTATTCAGCACTTCTCGGTATCATGCTCGTTGCCTCTATGGTATTGACAGTGGGCTTGGGCGTCATAATTTTCGAGTAAGGACATGAAAACTTCAAAAATGATCGTCAATAAATTCTTAACGTTATCAATAGACAGAGGTTCGGAAAGTACGCCAAAACTTAAACACACTCAGCTTGACATGTAACGACAGATACTCACATCTTCAAACACATCCATTAATTAGGGTCCTTAGTTATCCATCAAATTTCTTGTAACGGTACGACCAGAATATATATAATAACTCAACGAAGCCACAATCTTGTTGGTCTAAGGGTTCTGGATTGTAATTAAATTCCATCAAGATGATTGGCATACATGTATTCCTCAAAACAATACGATAAATCCAACCACTAATTGTGCAAGATGTTTCTCTTCTTCAAGGCTAATAATGATCTGTCCAAATTTAGGTCAGTCAACTTCAAAATTCGTAGGTTGCAACCTTTCATCAACGATCAACGATCTAATCCATAAGGAATAAGGGTTAATCCATGTCAACAAAAATTTAATAAAACATTAACGAGGATCTGAAATGGGCTGGCAAAAGTCTTAAACAATGATTTATGATCCCAAAAGTCCACAACTAGTCCATTAAATCAACATTAGGTAGGAATCCTAAGTAATATTATTATTTACTCTTAAATCGATTCTAGGCTGGGTATTAGGTATCCATTAGACAGAATATGCTCTATTCCTACCATCCAAAAGCATATTCACTCTAAGTACTCCATATAATCTGGTAACCTATAACCGAAGGTCAACTCTTACGGCACGATCCTAATTCCATTAATTAACTAATACCATTCAAATCAAACCTCAAAAAGCTTACTAGACTAGATTAAATGGGTATAACTCACAATCCTCAAACCATAGGTAACAAGAAGTTAACTAAACCTCAAACATTTGTAACTTCCAAAAGGTTCACTAAGACAAAATTCGGTCTAACCAAGGAAACTCAAGAGGAAGATGGTAAAGTAGAAGTATAGAACAAGGATTCACCATAAGAATGTACATGAGAATAGATATTCTTGACGATGATGACCTTGATGATTTTGGGGATAATCCACCTTTCACTATTCTCGTAAATAAGTTGAATGATTGTGTTAACTTTAACTTAAGTTATATGCGCTCTGATCATAGAGAAGGGATTACTGTGGACAATCCTTAAGCATTGCTCATAGGTAGGAAATGTTGGTATCATTTTATTAATATCTTTTTTTGGTTAACTTGTTGTTTATATTCAATATAAGATATTTACAACTTTAAGTGATTGTTCCTTAATTAATTTTGACTTTTAAGTAATTGTGTTTCAGGTACTTTTTCATGGATAACGAGGTATTCAGTGATGATGACAGAAGTGAGAGTAGTGATGAGTCTGCATATGATGCTGAAATGGAAGAGGATTTGGGTGATGAGGAAGAAATCGCTACTGAGAGGAGGAAACTTGAGGACGATCGTAGAATGGATGAGTATGACCGTATGGCCGATGAAGCCGCATTGAAAGGGGTAGATGTTGTTGCGCATATGAACCCTTCTACATTTTCAAAAGAAGTTAATGTTTCACAGAATCATGAGGAACCACGTAAGGGAAGAGGTGCGACAAAAGGGTTAAGAGTTTCGGAGGTTATGCATTTAAGTTTTGATGATCTTGGGCAGGCAAGGGGCCAGTGGCGACTAAAATATGGGCGACATGTGGGATTTTGGATACGAAAGTTAAACATAAATTGGAATTGGAAAGACGTGAGCAAAGCGAAAAGGGGATTATTCTGGGAAGACACTATGGTAAAGCTTACATATGATTTGTGCTTTATTATTATAATAATAGAAGGCTAGTTTTTATAAAGGCCATTGTCGAAAGACATCAGATGTGATAATGTGTGGACATAACATAGGTCCACCCCGACACGGCCACGCGCGGGTTTGGGGAGGTGAATGAATCTCATGTGAGATGGTTCTAGAATTGAAATTTAAATCGAAGTTGGAGTCGCCACCGAACTTTTTGGGAGTTCAGGCTCGTTCGAACCCACTCTATGTCGTAGTGGGCCGTACACAAAGTACTACCCATTCCGATTTCAGAGTTTATGGGGTTCGTCCCTTTGCATTGCGATACTGATTCCGACATTATCGAAAATCGGGTATTGAATGACTCTCGTATGCCAACGGTTTCGGACATCCGGAAACCACGGTTCTGAGTAAGGGGTGAGGGAACGTGTTGGGAAGTTTACTAAGAAGACCCAAACCCGCTCGCACTTAGCGGCCTCTACTTAGATATCGTTCGATTTTTGTATACGCGTGCTAGTTTGACGGTTGAATGATATGCAAACAATGTTTTTTGACTAAACATGTGAATTATGTTTGCTAAGTCGTTTTAATGCATCTAAACTAACGTCGAAGTTGTTTTAGCATGTGAGATTCGTTTTAGTACAATAAAACAAAAGAAATGCCAAAATTGGAACAAACGAGTTAGTAACGATATAACGGTTTAAAAAGATTAGAATGACATAAATGATATAATGCGAGGTTTTGAAAAGATTAGAAAACGTGATAGACTTGACACGTGTTGACCGAAGTCGTTAAAAAGGTTTTATCGAAGCTCGAAATATGTTGAAGGCTCACGGATTTGTCGTGATAGAGACCACTCGACCGAGTCATTGAGGGACTCGATCGAGTGCCTCTTAAAAAACCTTCCTGCTTCGATTTTGAGGTGCCACTTGATCGAGTCTGGTATGACACTCGATCGAGTGGACCTCGAGAAAAGTATTATGGTTCTATTTTAGGGTGTCACTCGATCGAGTGGCTATGGCACTCGATCGAGTGCCCCCTGTTCGAGGGGTGACTCGATTTTCAATTCTCGAAATTGCTTTTAATTTTTGAAAACCGATAATTTCGTTAAGTCGTGTAAAAATATAACACAATTTATAACCGACTTAAAATTTTCAAAACTCGTAAATATTTGATATTCGACTACGAAATTAATATCCAATATTTAGAGCAATTGTTAGAAAAAGAGATGTGTTTAGAAATTGTTTTGAATCGAAATAGACCCCTCCGCGTTGTAATGTCGTATTAGTCTTTTTAGGACTATGTGACAATTGGCATCAACGTGAAAAGTTTTTGAAAACGTTTTGTTTGATTGATTCCTTTAGATCCGACATTCGACTATATAGTCGACATCGAATCCTTAGTGACGACTCATTATTGCTAATTACGATAGTAATAATAATGATATTAGAAACGAAAACGACGATGAAAGACGACGGACGAGAGAAGAAGACAGAAAAAAACGTGAGAAGGGAAGAGAAGAAGAGAAAGATCGGGATTTGAAACACCCTCAACCTACATGCTTAATTCGGTCTCGATTAGGAACTCATAGTAACGGCGCTTGCGTAGGAGTAACGAGAATATAGGAGTTAAGTTGTTGTATTTTTGTATGGTTATGCCTGAAATTGCTAGAGATTCGGGTAGTAATACGATAGTAGAAATAATGATATTAGAAACGAAAACGACGATGAAAGATGACGGACGAGAGAAGAAGAAATAAAAAACGTGAGAAGGGAAGAGAAGAAGAGAGATCGGGATTTGAAACACCCTCAACCTACATGCTAAATTCGGTCTCGATTAGGAACTCGTAGTAACGGCGCTTGCGTAGGAGTAACGAGAATATAGGAGGAGTTAAGGTGTTTTATTTTTGTATGGTTTTGCCTGAAATTGCTAGAGATTCGGGTTGTAACTTAACGTCGGGAATATTGGATGTTTGGATGTGGGAGCTTTAGATGTTGTGAATAATTGATGTGTGTGTAATTCATGATGCATGTGGGGGTATTTATATGATGAAACACCTCCACTCGGGATAGGGGATACTCTGCATTTGGATAGAAAAAGGATTGCTTGCAAAGGAAGAAAGCAACGGTTGGGGTGAAGTTGGATTCCGTCCAAGGATCTGGTTTTCAGCTGGAACAAGAGTCACTCGATCTAGTAGTGCACAGCACTCGATCGAGTGCCCGGTCTGATGCCAGATTTGGCGGTTTTTATGGACTCACTCGACCGAGTGGCCGGTCCACTCGATCGAGAAGGTCTGAGCCGGATCGAAGTCCCCTTTTGGAGATCGATTTTTATCTTCAAGGAGAGTTTTGGTTGTTTAATCCTTCTCCGTGGCTGATTTTTGTGAAGAATTGGACTTCCAACTAGATTCCCGGACGCTTCGTGACAGATTTTCTGTCTCGGAAATGTCTTTGACCGGGGTTTGACCCGGTCACTAAAAGACGGTTTTGCCTTCGGTCTCGGTTTTGACCCGAATTAGTCTCATTTGATTGGAAACGACCCACTGGGCCTGAATTTGAGGTCGTTTTGGTGAGATTTTTACTCTGTTAAAAGCTCGCGCCAATTACTATTGATTCCGAGTCCAAAATCGAGCGTATTAAGTCATGTTTACGTCCGATCATCATTGGGTGTTCTTTGGAAACTGCTATAGACACCTGGCAGTCAAAATGTGGGTGTCTACAGAGCCCTCACTCTGGCTGAGGCTTGGACAAGGTGAAAGTCAGAGTAGTTACTAGGCCAATCGAGGATTAAGACCTGGCAGACTTCCGGTCGGGTCGTTTATAGTCCATTAGACTTGCGTGAAAGGGCTTGCCAGCCAAAAGATAGAAATCATACCTGAGTGGATGCTAAAAATTCAGTGGGGGAGTTGCCTAAGAAGCCCTGGGTGTGCTCGTTTGCGGACATATTCCATCTTGGAGCTGCGTGGGAGCTTGCCTAAGAAGCTGCGGGTGTGTCCGTTTGCAGACACATCCCGTGCTTTTCGCTGGGGAGTTTTAAAGAGTTGCATAAGCTTACTTCCGAAGACTTGGGTGTACCTGTATGCTGACACCTAGCAATTCGTATGTAACATTTAGGCGAAACACCGACTCACGCTGGGGAAGTAAAAAATTGATTTTTTTTGAGAATTTTTTTTTTGAAAATTCATAAAAATGTTGACTGATTCTTTTTTTTGAAAATGCTGAAAATTTCAAAATTTTTGATAATGGAAGTGATCGGGATGACTTGATTCTTGTATCAGATTTTGAGAAGGATTCCTAAGGCTTTTTGGGTTGAGCCTATACCCATGCGAATTAGGAGACATGATGAGAATCCCTATTCCTAAGGCAATTAGGAAAGAATTTTCTATTATAAATAGAGGGTTCCTTGCTTTTAATTTTCATATCTCAATTCGAATCTTCTTCTCTTTTCTCAAAATCTTTTAGACTTTTAAGAAAAAGTTCGTGCTATGGGTATCGAACATCTGACCGCAATGCTTCAGACATGGTCCCAGTATTTCTGGGATGAAGACAAAGTCCAGCTGACTCAGATGGGAATTACTGCCTTATTTCCGCTCCAACGACTTAGGGTAGATTCGCACTTTCTGGATGCTTGCCTATCCCTTTGGGATACTACCCACCATGTTTTCGCATTTCCTCGAGGAGAAATATGTCCTCTTCCCAAAGAGATTTGATGGTAAGGATTGCCATGGGTCCCCACCAACAAGTAGAGTCCAATTAATCCTAACGGGTAGCTAGGGTAAGTTGGGTCGAGTCCACGAGGACGGTAGAAGGGTCTAGACTAGGGTCAACTCACAAACGAGACTAAATTACCACAACAACACAAAGAGATGGAAAAATGACAAGAATTGATTAACTAAGATGATTGGAAGAGGATAAATTAGATTGACAATGAACTAGACGCAACAAGGACTAAATGGAACACTAAAGCTAAAACAATCAACTAACTAGATGAATATAAGCTAACAAGATGGAGAATTCAATATGGGAAGGAGTAGGGTTAGCTTGGGTGTAGGTGTAGGATAATTGGGAGATCGAGGGTGTAGGTGTCACCTACTTACTAAGGTCGGTCTGCGCTCTCGCGTCAAAGCCAAAGTCCGCACTCTCATGTCAAATACTAAACCCGAATACTCATGCAAGATGTTACCCAATACACAAGGATTCAGCCACAAATCAATCACACAATGAGAAGAGGAAGACAAGCATGAGGAGCATGGCCACTACTACTCAAACAAGCAATTCAACAAACACATAGTGTGCTCAATATATGACTAGTAACAAAGAGTTCACCTTTACCCACAATCAAACCCTAATCATCCATAATCAAAACTTAATCCCCCTACTAACCCCACAATAGTCTACTCACACATTATCAAACTAATACTAACACTAGCAAGGGAAATCAACATAATAATCCAAACATTCATTATGAACTAACAAGAATAAAGAACAATAAGTAAAGACTAGAACTTGAGTAACTAAACAAGGATTAAGAGTAAAGAGAGTAAGAAGATTATACGAACTAATAAGAGCATGAAAAGTTGAAAAATTGTATTATAAGAACACCCAAAATCTCCACCCAATGTTGTCAAGATTGAATGAATTCTTCAAGAGATCCTTAATACAAGATTAACTAACTAAATTAATCTAGGATTAACAAGGATTAAGAAAATATTAATCTAAACTAAGCTAGGGATGAAGAGAGTCTAATTAGGGTTTAGAATAATGTAGAGGAGTCTAAGGTGCTTAAACAATACAAAGGGAGGGTATTTATAAGGGTACACGAGCAAAAGAATTGAAAAGAAGAAACACGGGCTGTAGCTGGGCCTTTCCGGCCGGGAAGGGTGGTCCCGACCGGGAAGGATCATCATCCCGGCCAGGATGGGCCAAAAGTAGCTCCGTCTTGCTTGCACTCTTCATCCCGGTCGTGATGGCCCTCATCCCGACCGGGATGGGTCTTGTAGGCCTCAAATAAGCTCTCAAGGGTCCCTACTTGCTTCTCATAAGCTTCTCATCGATTCTCGGTGCTCGGGATGGGTTCCGGGGGCTCGGGAATGGGTCCTAAGGGCTCGAGATCGAGTCTAAGCTACCGGGTGATCGTTGCTTCTCTTCGTTGGCTCCAACTGTGTCGGAAACGACTCGGAATCGTTCCACCTCTCCAAGAATGGTCTTAGAAACCTAAAATGAACTAGAAGAAGCGTAAGTAGCCAAGAAACCGCTCCAAAGAGGGATTCCATAAGAGAAACCGGGACCAAACACAACAAATAGGCACTACAAAATACACTTATCAAGATTGCAGCTATCGGCGGTTGGTGCCCTAATGCTCGTCCTGCTATTCCCCCGTTTTATCCTGACCCAAGGAGGAGATTAAAGGACTTTCTTGGTTTGTCACATGCTGAGACGGACCGTATGGTGGGGGATTCTGTTTCTTTATTTGACCTAGCCGATAAATTCTTGAATTCTAGTAGTGTAAGAGTTACCCCCACCCATAGGCGTAGGGCTTTCGCTTTTTGCATGCTACACCGATATGTCTTCGAAGGAAGAATGGACGCTGACTCGTGCTTGGGTCAAATTAGGCTAATAGGCATAGTTGATCAGATGGAGACGGGTCACAGCCCGACTTGGCTGACAACTGGGGATATCATCATGGGCCTTGACGCTAGAAGACTTGACACGGATCGACAATTGACGGGAAGTACCCGCCTTTTGCAGGTATTATCTCGCGCTTCTTCTTTTCTCTTTTTTTTGTGAATTTTGACGTACAGTTGCCACTCGAACGAGTGACCTCGGAAAAACCCGTCTGCCTCTTTTCAGCTAGCCCACTCGATCGAGTCAGCTGTGACACTCGATCGAGTGCCTGCCAGCGGTTCCTGATTTCGCTTACGAAAATTTGCATTTTTTTTAGATCTGGTTATCCGAGCGCTTGTCGATCATAGAGCCCCTGGTGAGCATATCCAATTATCTTAGTTGCCATATTAGCTCGAGGAAACGGCGAATAAGCTCGAGTCATCACATAAACCGAACTTATTGGGATGAAGAATTAAAATTCCATGGTGGGCCCTTGATTAGATGGACCGTTGTTTGGTGGTTTCTCTCGAAACTGACGGGGCTAGCTAAGAGAGACAAAGCCCGCTATTTGGTGATCCTGTCTTTGGATTGGACCGTTCATATCTACCCGGACCGCATTCTGAGGCAGTTCGGTTCGTTTCAATTGATCCCTGAGACTGAAGCAATCATTAGCGTTTCGCTCCAATTGACGGACGCTATGTGTGAGTGACACGTGGCTACAACGCTGGTTTACCCGTGCCATATGGACTAGACCCCATCCTTGCCAAACCGTTTGGGTTTCGGAGTCATATCGAAAATGGGATTCCGAGGAGTCTGAAGAGGCCTGTAAAGCTTTGAAGACTGGCGAGGCTTTTGACTTGGTCCGTCGGGAAACGGTGAAAGATAATAGGGGATTCTTTGATGAAGGAGAAACTCCCACTTCCCTTGTCCGACTGGAGTCGGGTCTTAAGTCAAAAACTAAGACTCAAGCTAAAGAGACCGGTGCTAGTGACTCACAGAGATGGCTAAGCCCCCAGACTGATTTGGAAAAAAGACTTGGGCCGAGACTGGCGGCCCGAGACCGATTGGGTCCACGTGAACGGTTGCCAGAAAGGGTGCGGGCCCAACTTGGTCCGACTGAGGTGACTGAGGACTCGAGTTCGAAGAAACGAGTCCGGGCTAAGGAGGTTTCCGTGGTGGTCCGGGAGCGCTCACCTCCACGTCGTCGCCAGTGGACGGAAAAAGAAGCTAAAGACAAGGGAAAGGGCAAGATGCCCCAGTTGCCGAGCCCCTAGTTTTTTATTATTTAAGTATTATTACTATTTATTTTAGTGTCGTGTGCTTTTTTTTGAAATTTTTTTTTACAATTTGTAATTTTCCGAGTTTATTGGATTTTTTTTGAAATAAATTAAGGAAGTCTATTAAAAACCGTTCCTGTTTCTTTTTTCTCGATTGCAGTGATTGTGCTCTTTTGAGGGGGTGCCTACGGATCCACAATTAATGGAATCAAACCAAACTTAGTTCAGATTTTTTAGTAATTTGAAATTTCGAAATTCATTAAGACTACTGGTTCAAGATGTTTACAACAGTAGAATAAATAATTCTAGCTTTTGACTTGCTTTTGAAAGTTTATTTTAAGAAATGATTTTAACAAACTTTTTGCAAATGACATTGAGAAAGGGCTTAAGGGTGGTAACGCTTTAGCTGGTCCAGGTTGGTTGGGTGACAAACTCGTTCCCGTCCAGGCCTGTCAGCATCACAGCTCCGCCTAATAGAATCTTCTTCACCAAATATGGCTCGGCCCAATTGGGTTTGAATTTTCCCCTTGGGTCTACTGGTAATAAGGCTCGAACAGACGTGAGAACCAAATCCCCTTCTTTAATGTTCCTAGGCCTCACCCTTTTGTAGAAGGCCCGTTGAATCCTCTTTTGATATATCTGTATGTTATTGAGGGCACGAGATCGTCGTTCGTCTAACAGGACTAGCGAGTCATATCGTGCTTGAACCCAATCAGCTTCAGGTACTTGACTTTCTAGTAGAATCCGGAGAGACGGCACTTCCAACTCGACCGGCTGGACGGCTTCCATTCTGTATGTTAGGTAATACGGTGTTGCGTCGGTTGCTGTACGGATTGACGTTCGGTATCCCCATAGTGCAAAGGTTATTTTATTGGGCCAGTCCCGGTAATTGTCAGCCATCTCTTTGAGTATGGTGACAATCGTCTTATTAGCCGCTTCTACCGCTCCATTTGTTTGGGGTCGGTAGGGAGAATATCTATGCCTTTGAATCTTATACTTAGTTAGCAGGGCCGCTGTCTCGGCTTGGAAGTGGGTCCCGTGGTCACTGATAAATTCGTGCGGGATCCCGTACCGGCATATGATCTTATTTTGGATAAACTTGGCGACATGCTTGGCGTTGAGAATACGATAAGACTCAGCTTCGACCCATTTGGTGAAATAGTCAATTGCCACCAAAATGAAGCAATGTCCACCGGTTCCCGAAGGATTTATCTTCCCGATTATGTCGATTCCCCAGGTTGAAAATGGCCAAGGCGACGTCATGGTATATAATAGGGACGACGGCATATGTTGTACATTAGCAAAGATTTGACAGTTAGATAATGCTTGACATATAGCTGGCAGTCGGTTTCCATGCTATTCCAGTAATATCCGAGCCTCATGATTTTTTGGACTAACATCTGAGCATTCATGTGTGGGCCGTACTCGCCGTCGTGTACTTCGGCCATAACCTTTTCAGCTTTAGTTTTATCGACACATAGGAGAAGAGCCCTCTGTGCTGTCTTTTTGTATAGTTGTCCGTCGTCGGTGCGGACAAACTGGGTTGCTAACCTTCGCAAGGCTTTCTTGGCTCGATTGTCAATTCCGGGCGAATGTTCCTCGGTCGTCAGGTATGTTAGGATAGCTTTATACCATGGCTCGGGATCAGGTATCTCGATATCTTCAATGTCGTGGATGTATGCCGGCTCAGACCGTCTCTCGACACAAATTGGCATACTGGTCACATGTTCGGGAATGTTTAGTAAGGATGTCACTTTTGAGAGTGCATCTGTGAACTGATTTTCTTCCCGAGGTAAGTATTTATACTCTACCTTTTGGAATTGTTTCTCGAGATCCCTTACTCGTGCCTGGTAGGCCACGATGCATTCCAAGTTTTCCATTTTTGGAGCGCTTGATTAATGACCAGAGACGAATCACCGTGTACTCAGAGATTTGTGACCCCTAAGTCGGTGGCGGCCTGTAGCCCGTGGATGCATGCTTCGTACTCAGCGACATTATTAGTAACGTCAAAGTCTAATTTGATGGAAACGGGAGTATGTTCCCCTTTTGGTGAGATTAGAAGAATCCTGACTCCGAATCCTCAGAAATTAGATGCCCCGTCGAAGTATAAGTCCCATATTTCGTTATTGGTATGGAAAATATCTTCATCTGGGAAGGACCGAGTGTCGGTGTGTCCTTCTTCAATCACGGGATTGTCGGCGAGAAACTCGGCTACTACCCGGCCTTTAATGGCTTTTAACGGTACGAACTTTAGGTCGAATTCTGCCAACATTAGGGTCCATCTTCACATTCTGCCATTGAGGATGGGTTTTTGAAGAGGTACTCGATTGGATCCATTTTAGACAGCACCTGCACCTCGTAGCTGAGCATGCATATAATGTCAAAGCTTCTTAGTGGCCCAGACCAGAGCTAAGCATGTCTTTTCGAGCATGATGTATTTGCATTCATACTCTAAAAACTTCTTGCAGATGTAGTAGATTGCTCGTTCTTCGGAGTTGACCGTCTGAGCTAACATAGCCCCCATGGCTGTCTCGGTCGTTGTTAAGTATAACGACAAAGGCAAACCGGGTTGAGGCGGCATCAAAACTGGTGGTGCAGATAAGATTTCCTTAATTCTATCGAAGGCCACTTGACGTTTGTCGTCCCACAGTACTCGTTCTCCAATCTCCAGTTTTTTGAAAATTGGTTCACACACCATGGTTAACTTTGAAATGAATCTGCTGATGTACTGGACCTTCCCGAGAAATCCCCTTATTTCTTTTTCGGTTTTAGGAGGTTGCATCTTGGTAATGGCTTTGATTTTAGATGGATCGACTTCGATACCACGTTGGCTAACGATATGACCCAGTAATTTGCCAGAGGTTACCCCAAAACTGCATTTTTGAGGGTTTAACCTCATGTAGTACTTGCGTAATCGGGTGAAGAATTTTCTCAGGGCGGTGATGTGACCGTCCCTGTTTTTAGACTTGACGATCATATTGTCCACGTAAACTTCCACTTCTTTATGCATCATGTCATGTAATAAAGTTGTGGCGGTTCGTTGATATGTAGCACCGGCGTTTATAAGACCGAATGACATGACGGTATAGCAGTAAGTACCCCAAGGTGTAATGAAGGTGGTCTTACTCATATCTTCTTCTGCCATTTTTATCTGGTTATACCCGGCATACCCATCCATAAATGATAGAAGGGCATGGTCAGTTGTGTTATCCACCAGTATATCGATGTGTGGTAATGGGAAATCGTCTTTCGGGCTCGCCTTGTTAAGATCTCGAAAATCTACACAGACACGCACCCTACCGTCCTTTTTAGGAACCGGCACGATGTTCGCAACCCAATCCGGATATTCGGATACCTGTATGAAGCCGACTTTGAATTGTTTATCGACTTCTTCCTTCACCTTAAGGGACCATTCGGGCATCCGGCGGAGTTTCTGCTTAACCGGCTTGAATCCGTCTTTGATCGGTATATGATGTTCGGCTATTTATCGTTAAAATGCTTCGTCTTACATAAAAGAATTATTTTTCTAGCAATTTTGAAAATATTTAAATCTGAAACTTTGAGAGTTAAATCACCCCTTATCATATTCTAAATTAGTTTAATGATTTAAATTAAAGAAAAGACGTTAAAAGATTTAATTTGACATTTGCCGTAAAATCTTATTTATGCTTGTTTTGTTGAAACTATTAATAATTAGGAAATTTTAGTTTTATAAATTTTGGAAACACCCTAATTAGTAGTACTAAAGTGTTTAAGACATTATTAATCATTTTATAATAACTTGTACGATATTTCAATAATTTCATAAACTCATTTATCCTTATTTTGGAAATTAATATTGTTAAGGCCGAAAGTATTAGTTTTATAAATCTAATTCTTTTACTAAAAATATTTTATTAGTATGAACTAATATTTTCACTATTTTGATATGACGGTATTTTTGTAAAGTTTCTAGATATAGAAGTTTCCTAAAATAGAAAGTTTACTCTTTTGGTAGGCGATTCTTTTTCCCTTTTGTTCTCTTATTATTTACAATGATTATACCTTTTGTTTATATCGATAATGACCCTGTTTTGGAGTTATGGAATAAGGACAAGTGTGGGTTTAGAGTAATATAGTCTGGGATGTACGTTTTGCCATCAACTGTAAGGTTGGTGTGTCTTTATGGGGCGCATTGGTTGTTGAACTGAGCATGGTTTGTGTTCAGGAGAGTGTATATTTATCTTAAACTTAGATATCGCATCGTATAAGTGGCGTCGGGTTGAACTGTATATGGTTTGTATCCAGGAGAGGTGTGCACTACTTAAACCAGGACCTCGCTGCACGCAGTCCTGTTATAGTTGAGTTGCCTAGTTAGAGACTGGATTCTGTTTTGAGTTAAGTCTACAGTTCTCGAAGCTAGTTTCTATTATTGTCCTAGTGAAAGTCTAGATTCTACATTAACCTTATCCATAAAGCCACATTGATTATTTTATTTATTATCGATATAAATTGGTTGCAGGTTGGCAAATATTTTTATGTTTCTTCGGAAACCCATTTTATTACTTTGATTTACGCTGAAAGCTTATTTTCAATATGTTGTTTTACTGTTTTACATTTTTACTATTTTTCTATAGTAGTAATTACAGTTTTAAAATCATGTTATACGGCTGGGAGAACGTTGACGTTGCTCCCCACTGATTTTGGTTGTTATGTTTAACATGGCAGGTATACTTGTTTACGGGTGTGGGCTAGCGGGCAATTTGGATCCTGCTCATTTTCTTTTTAATAATGATGTCTTATGGATTGTTCAAACCTCCTTTTGTGGATTGTTTTAAATTTTGGCCATTTTAGTTAAGGCCCATTGTTTGACTTTACCATTTTAATTATACTAAGACATAGTTACAGTGTGTTTTAATCTCAACTCTTCAGTGTTTCCGCCACTGTATCGCGTTAGATTTTCTAGGGGATTACAGTTGGTATCAGAGCATCATTGCTCCCAACGCTTACACCTGAAATTAAGGAAAATACCAGTAAATTATTTAAACAGTAAATAAAAATATTATTAGAGATGGATAGAAACAAATAAGGACTTAACTGTTAGGTTTATATGTTCTTGTAACTCAATGATTAGCATTGAATATTTGTTGCTTTTGTTGGAAGAAGACGAATGAACAAGATGTTGATAGGAGGCTACTCCAGATCGGGACAAGACCTGCTTAGAATTCTTAGACTCCTGCTGACTCGAATGGACAACTTTGTGCTACAAGGAAGATACAATGGTGACCTTTCAGCCAAATTCAGTTTGCTTAAGCAACAGGCTAGATGATCAAGAGTAGGTTCATGTTCCTTGACGTCGCAGTAGATCCAGATGGAGCGACCCAAGACTTGTGAGCTCGTTCCTCTACAAGAAGATGAAGTAATCCATTTGGATCCCTCGTGAACTCTGGAGGCCCGAAGATTCTCCTCTGGTTCAAGAACTTAGTAATATAGGATCATCGACTCTTTTCTTCCTTCCTCTACTTCTTCTAATTCTTCTCTTTTATATTCTCCTCTTCATCCTCTTGGTGAATCCTTGTTATATTCTTCTACTCTACCATCTTCCTTTTGAGATTCTTTGGTTAGACCGAATTCTGTCTTAGTGTAACTTTTGGAAGCTATAAATGTTCGAGGTTTAGTTAACCCCTTGTTACGTGGTTTGAGGATTGTGATTTATACCTTGTTGTCTATCTTAGTAAGCTTTTGAGGATTGATTTGAATGATAAATTTTCGATTAATGGAATTAGGTTGGTACTTAAGATTTTGAACCTTGGGTTATAGGTTACTTGACTATTTGGAGGACTTAGAGTTGAATAATCTTTTGAAGTAGTAAGAGTATGTCATATTTTAATGGTTACCTAGTACCTAACCTAGAACCGAACTAAGTGTAACTGATAATATTACTTTAGGATTCTTGCCTAATGCTTATTTGACGGATGCATCGTGAATATTTGGGATCATAGAGGATCGTTTAAAATGTTAGCCTGAGTGTTGTGGTACCATGAAAGGTTTTCATTAATGTCGTTAGAAATTTTCGTGGACATAGATTTCCCGTGTTTCTTAAGGATTAGGTCGTTGCTCGTTGTTTAAGGTTGTAACCTATGAACTTTGGAGTTGAGTGATCTAACTTGGATAAATTGTTGTTAACCTTGAAGAAGAGAAACATCTTGCACAATTAGAGGTTGAATTTATCACGTTGTTTTGAGAAATACTTAATGCCAATCATCTTGATGGATTTACAGTTCAGAACCCTTAGACCAACGAGATTGTGGCTTCGTTGAGTTAACAAATATTTTAGTGGTTCCGCCGTTACGATATGAAATTTGATGGGATTCTCAGAAACCTTAGTCGAATGACGTGCTTGAAAATGTGAATATCTGTCGTTACATGTCAGGCTGAGTGTGTTTAAGATTTGGCGTACTTTACTAACCTCTGTCTGTTGATGATGTTAAGAATATGTTGATGATCATTTTAGAAGTTTTCGTGTCCGATCATTGTTATTTGATGGATTTTATTTAGTGTTCCTTACTCGAGAAATTTGAAGTATACCTCGAGTTCAGACCATATGGGCTTGGAATTTATGAGCCTTAGTTATTACGAGTTTGGGTATGTTTTGATGACCGGTTGAATCTTAATTAATTGATTAGTCTAAATCATTTGTGGATTATTACCATACTAATTGAAACATTATATAAGTATGTAAGACTTAATTTTGGAGGTTGTGGCAGTTGATAATTTTGGAGGTCGTAGATTGAGTGGGACCACCTAGTACCGATATTGGACTTAGTATTGTTTTGATGGAATTAGGAACCTTTTGTGCGAGTCGTACTAGGAATCTCGAGATGGTTAAATTCTTCTGTAATCCTTGAGAGCTCTGTCTTGTTAAGATCTCGAAAATCTACACAGACACGCACCCTACCGTCCTTTTTAGGAACCGGCACGATGTTCGCAACCCAATCCGGATATTCGGATACCTGTATGAAGCCGACTTTGAATTGTTTATCGACTTCTTCCTTCACCTTAAGGGACCATTCGGGCATCCGGCGGAGTTTCTGCTTAACCGGCTTGAATCCGTCTTTGATCGGTATATGATGTTCGGCTATTTATCGTTAAAATGCTTCGTCTTACATAAAAGAATTATTTTTCCAGCAATTTTGAAAATATTTAAATCTGAAACTTTGAGAGTTAAATCACCCCTTATCATATTCTAAATTTGTTTAATGATTTAAATTAAAGAAAAGACGTTAAAGATTTAATTTGACATTTGCCGTAAAATCTTATTTATGCTTGTTTTGTTGAAACTATTAATAATTAGGGAATTTTAGTTTTATAAATTTTGGAAAAACCCTAATTAGTATTACTAAAGTGTTTAAGACATTTTTAATCATTTTATAATAACTTGTATGATATTTCAATAATTTCATAAACCCATTTATCCTTATTTTGGAAATTAATATTGTTAAGGCCGAAAGTATTAGTTTTATAAATCTATATCTTTTACTAAAAATGTTTTATTAGTATGAACTAATATTTTCACTATTTTGATATGACGGTATTTTTGTAAAGTTTCTAGATATAGAAGTTTCCTAAAATAGAAATTTCCTCTTTTGATAGGCGATTCTTTTTCCCTTTTGTTCTCTTATTATTTACAATGATTATACCTTTTTTTGATATCGATAATGACCCGGTTTTGGAGTTATGGAATAAGGACAAGTGTGGTTTTAGAGTAATATAGTCTGGGATGTACGTTTTGCCATCAACTGTAAGGTTGGTGTGTCTTTATGGGGCGCATTGGTTGTTGAACTGAGCATGGTTTGTGTTCAGGAGAGTGTATATTTATCTTAAACTTAGATATCGCATCGTATAAGTCGCGTCGGGTTGAACTGGATATGGTTTGTATCCAGGAGAGGTGTGCACTACTTAAACCAGGACCTCGCTGCACGCAGTCCTGTTATAGTTGAGTTGCCTAGTTAGAGACTGGATTCTGTTATGAGTTAAGTCTACAGTTCTCGAAGCTAGTTTCTAGTATTATCCTAGTGAAAGTCTAGATTCTACATTAACCCTATCCATAACGCCACATTGATTGTTTTATTTATTATCGATATAAATTGGTTGCAGGTTGGCAAATATTTTTATGTTTCTTCGGAAACTCATTTTATTACTTTGATTTACGCTGAAAGCTTATTTTTAATATGCTGTTTTACTGTTTTACATTTTTACTATTTTTCTATAGTAGTAATTACAGTTTTAAAATCATGTTATACGGCTGGGAGAACGTTGACGTTGCTCCCCACTGATTGTGGCTGTTATGTTTAACATGGCAGGTATACTTGTTTATGGGTGTGGGCTAGCGGACAATTTGGATCCTGCTCATTTTCTTTTTAATAATTATGTCTTATGGATTGTTAAAACCTCCTTTTGTGGATTGTTTTAAATTTTGGCCATTTTAGTTAAGGCCTATTGTTTTACTTTACCATTTTAATTATACTAAGACATAGTTACAGTGTGTTTTAATCTCAACTCTACAGTGTTTCCGCCACTGTATCGCATTAGATTTTCTAGAGGATTACACGAATTCTTCTCAAAAAAGTAGTCCTAGTGCGGGCTCAGCATTTCCACCATCTTCGGACTGGATAAGGGCGAAGATATCATCTTGTATGAAGTTGCAGTCCTGGGCCAAGTGGGTCCTAGGGTGCGTGGCATTGGGCCGGTATAGGCCCATTTGAATAGGCCCAAATACTGAAGTAACAAAGGTATCAATGTTAGTTCCTGTTTGGCCCACGTTTTTTGGAGTCATGGTGTACCCTAGACCGAATTGAGACCCCCCGTCATTTAGGACTTCGATAATTTTTCCTGCGGGAAGGTTTGGCCTCGAAGTACCCCCCGGTAGATACCCTAGATTTTGTAGCATCCTATCGATGCTAGCTGTGAAGTTGGGCCGGAAAAGATACTCGTCTTCAATCATTCCTAATGAAATCGAGTCCCCAGAGGTCGGTGCGGCCCGAGGTGTTACAGTTAGCCACAGTCATTGGTGTTGCCTCCAAGGTGATGACGCTATCGTGTAAAGGCAACTTGATTTTCCGGTGTAGGGTGGAGGATACCGCCTTGACGGCGTGGATCCATGGTCTTCCTAGGAGCAGGTTGAAGGAAGAGGTGACATCAATCACCTGAAATTCCATCTCTTTTTCTACTGGGCCGGTTATGATGGTTAGTTTCACGGCCCCAGCTACCGATCTTGGGCTTTCGTCGAAAGCCTGGATGGTCTTAGCTGTTGGAATGTAGTCGGCCTTGGTAATGCCGAGGGCTTTGGCGGTCCTCAAGGGGAGGACGTTGACTGCGGACCCATCGTCAATTAGGGTCATCGGGAGATACTTTCCATGGCAGATCACCGTGATATAGAGGGCCATATTGTGGGTAGGCCCGAATGATGGTAGATCGGCTTCGGAGAAGGTGATTAGCGGACCTTCTTCCTTAGCTTTGCTTTTTAGGTGAGGTAGGACCGTGGCTACCATTTCAGCTGGAGTAGTCGAGGAGTCGAACTTGAATTGATCGAGGGCCTTAGTGAGTGCCTCTCGATGTTCCTGTGAGCTAACTAAAAGTTGCCATATAGAAAAGTCAACTCGAGTTTTCTTTAGTTGCTTCACGAGAGTCTTCTCGGTGGTCGGCTCTTCCGGGACGGCCTCCACCCTACACTACAAGAAAACAAGCTCCGGGCGTCCGTCTGGCGAGCGTCCTGGGCATATGGACGCCTAAATGGCGTCTGAAAATACTTCCCGGCGTCCACCGTCAGACGCCAAACTTGGCGTCTGATAAAACTTGGGAGGAAGAAAATCAGTCTTATGGGCGTCCACAAGCGGACGCCATATCCACGAAATGGCGTCCGACAGTGGACGGTAGGGGCGTCCCAAAGGTGGTTGCTGGCTAAGGCCTTGGACTTAACCCTCTGGATCTCCTCGGGGGTGATGGGGACAGCTTCCCCTTTGGTGAGGTAGACATCGTCCTCATCGTCGCATCAGATCCCGTTTATTTGCGGGATAAAGAGAGAGATGAGGTGTGAGCAATCAACTACTTCTCCGGAGAAACTTGCGTGAGTAGCTAAAGGATTGTCCTTATTACTAGGCTTGCCTTCGGGTAAGGGGATCTTACCATTTTCGATGAGATCCTAGATTAAGGCCATTGCCCCGGTGGTATTGGCAATACGCCTGGATGTCCTAAGCCTTAGAGCGACGCTCGACTGGGACTTCGGGCGTTGGGCCTATCGATTGGATAAGGCCTTTTGACGATAGCCTTTGTAAGGCATGTGTATAGGTAGTACCTATATCGCTGAATACCCGCGGCGTGGTATTCCTTTGGACGGGGTATCAAGAAGATTTACCTCGTCGAAGATGCTGCGAGTGGCAGCTGCGGTTGTGGGCTTGCTTGTGGATGAGCTGGCCCCTTGATAACCTTTGGTAGAGGCCTTAGTAAGGCTTTCTAATCTCAATTCATCCTCAATCCTCGTCCCCATTTCGGTTAAGGTGGCGAAGTTGGGTATGATCGCGTACCGGAGATGGATCTGGTAAGAGGGGAGGAGATTTTTCACGAAGGCCTCCACTAAGACTTTTTCGCTGGGCTTATCGACCAGCTTTACACTCTCGGCCCTCCATAGTTGAAGGTATTTATTAAATCCTTCCTTGGGTTCCTGGGCCATAACCTCCAGGGTGCGCATTGTGGTCTGTATTTCAGTGTTGTCGGCATAGTTCCGAGCAAATTTCGTTGCCACGTCATCCCAAGTTTTGTATTTCTTGGAATCAAGCCTGTAGTATCAGGCTTTTGGATGCTTCTCGAGAGAGGAAGCAAAAAGGTGCTTGAACATGGTCGATTTTACCCCCTTAACCGCCATGAATTCCTTAAAAGCCCGAATGTGATGCACCGGGTCTTCAGTACCCTCGAACATTGGGATGCCTGTAAGGTTGAAGTTGGCGGGCAGTTCGTCATTCAAGGGTGAGTAAGTGCGAGCATTCACTACAAGAAATACTTCATATAGCTACCAATTACGCGCGACTGATAAATTCAGTAGCTAATTTTGCGACTGAAAGTACAACACGCGACTGATATTAGTCGCTGGACGAGGAGACGGGAAAAAAAAAATTAATTATCCTTAGCGACCGAAATCAGTCGCTAAAATAAACGACGCGCGACCGATTTCGGTCGCTAAATTGTTGAACTTGCTACGGAATTAGCGACTGAAATCGGTCGCTAATCGAAGTGGCGCGCGACCGATTTCGGTCGCTAAAGTACGTCAATTTTTTTAAATCCGCGAACAGCCCCCCTCCCCCTCTCACATTCGCCATTTCACTCTCTCTCTCTCTACAAACTCTCTCCCTTCTCTCTAATCCGTCTCCACCTTCTTATCATTCCTTCCTTCTTCATTCCTCCATTTTTTAATTACGGTATGTTTTTTTATCTATACTTAATTTAAATTATTTGTTAATTTTTTTATTTATTGATATAAATAGATTAGTTATTGAGTTAGATGTTTTTATAGTGTAGTGTTGTTGTTAGTGTTGGAGTATTTAGTGTAGTTAGAATGTTAATCGCCCAATAGGTTCCCCAATTTGAAATATGTAGATTGTTAGTATAAAATTAGGGTTTGTGGTTATGTAGTTGAATGAATTGGGTTGTTTTGATGTGTTAGGAAATTGGAAGTAAAATACAATTATGCCGATTTAGTGAGGTAAATATGGACGAATTGGGTAGAAATAGTACTATGTTTAGGTGAATTGATAATTTTACAGAATATTTGACTAGTGTATATATATATTAGAAAATTACCTTGGAGGAAATAATTTGTATGTGGTTATTCTCTCAATTTTTTTAGATAAAAAAATGAAGAGACAGAAACGAAAATGGATGTATGGGGAAAGATTCGATAAGAAACGACGTCCCACAAAGGAATTTTTAGAGGGTGTTAATCGCTTTCTTGATTTCGCTAAAACCCATCCCGAATACGCGTCAACGGGTAGATTTAGGTGTCCTTGTGTGAAATGTAAGAACATCAAATTCTTGGATAGTATTTTGATTAAGGAACATATTATCTCAGATGGGTTTAGCCCAAATTACTATTATTGGATTTGTCATGGTGAGAAGTCTGCTTTTGAGGAATCTAAGGTGGATCAGAATGAGGGCGGGGTGAGAGGAATGATTGTTGATGTGGTTGAGTGCAATTTGTTTAATGATGAGAGCATGTACACTAACGACGATGACCAACCAACCCCACAAGAGCCAAACCCACGAGCCAGTAGGCAAGTGGAAGATGACAACGACAGTGACGATGATTTTTAGTAGGGTATAGTTTTAGTAAGTTATATTATTTGTACATAGTAATCTGCATTACATATTTTTTTCGAGATTATTTCAATATTATGATGTCAGTTTCTAACTTTCAACTATTACATGTCTGCAGATATGACGTTGGGCAGCAGGCTGAGGTTTGGTAGTTCGAGCAGCAGCAGGAACAGGGACCGGCAACAGCAGAAAGATCAAGAAGAGAACCGGCGGGAGGACGAACAACAAGTGGAGAACGAGGAGGAGGTGCAGGGCAATGAGCAACCAGAACAACCGCAACCACAACAGGATGAAGTGCTTCGATACACAGACGACGGGCGCCTAATAATTGGCCCCGAGTCCACATGGTGAGACATTGTATTTCCTTTTTTTTGTGAGACATCATCTTATTTCACTCTTTGTGAGACATTGTACTCGTGCGACGGTGACTGGTGTCAAGGACAGTTTCATGAATGATTTGACCACTTACTGCACGAGTTGGACTAAGTTGCCTCTGTGGCAACGGGAGAAGTGGTTTGCCAACTTCAAGGTACACCAATTTCTGATTTTTATTAATTATCTGTTACTGTTTACAGATTACTAATACAATGACAACAAACTATCTTGCAGTACAAACACTTTTACAACGATGGTCTCGAGGTGGCTGTGAGAGACAAATACATGGATGTCGCGAAGGACAGATACAAAGACATTATGTATAAGATGGCGAGGGATGAAAAGTTACAGAACCACCTTAGAGGTTCGATTACTAAATTGGTGTTAGTACCTGAACAGAAAGTTGTATATATATTCAAAACATTTATTGATCTCAAAGTGTATAAATTGTAGGCGACGCCATCCAACAGTTCCAAACAGCGCGCTCCGACCCGAACTTCCTTAACAGATCCGTCCAGGAGAAAAAGAACAAGAGGCGGGGAGAGGACCCCGAGGCGGAGGCGGAGTGCACCCACTACGGTGGGTCGCAGTCGATGCACCAGCGGGCCATGAACGTTAGTATTTCCGTACCTTTGATTTTTATATTGGATTCTTATTTAATGTTTTCATTTTAAAAATAAATAAAAAATCTACATGTACTGTCAACACGTGAAGAAGAAAATCGGAGAATTCCCTCCTCCTGTGCAGCTATTTCTCGAAGCGAAGAGTAAGGGGGACGATGCCACCGGTCGATCATTCGCCACGAAGAAGGATTTGGACACTTGGGTAAGTTTCAAACACAAGACTTCGTTACTTTTTTTTCTTCAAACAATTAACCTAATCATGACTTCAATTTCTTTCAGAGATCGTATGTGGCGGCCACTAGAGCGCCCGAGAATGAAGGTGTGGACCCGAGCACGATTTGGTTCAGAGTCGCGGCGGGATACCGCAAGGGAGCGGTGTACGGTACGGGGAACACTCATTCCCTGTACTGGACACCACCTAATGTTCGGGGGGGCCATGCGACCTCGACGGAGTGTGTACCATCCGAGATGGCTGATTTGAGGGCGGAACTTCGAGAGGAGAGGGCGCAACGGGCAGCTATGGCCGAGCAGATGAAGGAGCAGAATGAGAGGCTGAAGACGCAGGAGTCCATTAACCTGCAAATTCTGGAAGAGATACGGCATCTTAGGAACACGCAGCAGTATAACTGCAACTCCGGCCCCACTCCCCGATTCCCGGATCCTAGAGACCCCTTCGGTGACGGTGGTAGTGGTGCGTCAGCTAGTTTCCCTGTTGGCTGAGTTGATTGAATGAAAACAATTTGTAGTTTCTGAATGCTTGTTGAAAAAACAGTTTGTAACAATACTTTTAATTTAGTGTATTCACGACGTTTGCGTACTTGGTTGCCAATTTTGGAGTGTGAAGCTTGCGTAACGTTTGGAACAACGTTTGGAATGATGTTTGGGATGTATTGTGGTTGTTGGTTTGTTTTATTGTGCAGATTTTGGCTAGAAAATTAATAAATATAACCGGCCTATTTCTGGCACGGTAGCGACTGATATCAGTAGCTAAATTTTCTATTTAGCGACTGAAATCAGTCGCTGTAGGACGCCACGTCGCACCATTTAGCGACTGATTTCAGTCGCTAACTGACGCTCCTAGCGACTGATTTCAGTCGCTAAAATAATGCCATAGCGACTGAAATCAGTTGCTAAAATGATGCCATAGCGACTGATTCTAAAATGATGCCATAGCGACTGAAATCAGTCGCTAAATTTAGCGACTGATTTCAGTCGCGCGTATTTTTAGCGACTGAAATCGGTCGCTAGATGCGACTAACTGTAGCCACTGTTGCTTAGCGACTGTTGACAGTCGCGTGTCTCTTTTAGCGACTGATGTCAGTAGCTAAGATCAGTCGCCACTGACTTTAACTCTTGTAGTGCATTCTCCATGTGGATCGAGTTGTTGGTTGATAAATGGACTTGTTCCTGCAGCTTGCGGACTGCACCGGCCAACTCAGCTAAAGGCCCAGTAGTCTCGATCCCACCTCCAGGAGTTCCTTGTTCTACGGCGCTAACACGGGTAGTGAGAGCTATTTGGTCTTCCCTCATTTTTGTCATTTGGGTCTCAATTTTAGCCTACGAGGCTTCCAACCACTACTACAAAATTAGTCATAGACATGACCTAATAGACATAGGTTAAAATAAAATCCCACATCTATTTTTAATAGACATAGGTTATTTAAAAAACCTATGTATATAAAAAAGAATATACATAGGTCAAAATTAAAACCCATGTCTATAAATTATAGACATAGGTCAAAGTAAAACCTATGTCTTGAATATATGAATAGATGTAGGGCATATAAAGAACCCATGTATCTTGAAATAAGACTAATAAACCAGTGCCCCATGTCTATTCAATTGCTACTAAAAACAAATAATATTTTATTACTTCTAATAAACTAGTAAATAATATCCTATGCAGCCTTCTTTCATTTTCTTTCACTTCACCTGACATCCATATCCCATTTTTTTCATTTCGTTTCACCCGGCAGCCATGTGAAACGAAAACGAAAACCTGGCAGTCGGCATCTTCATTACTCAATAATCCTTCAATCCTAATCATCTTCTATCATCTTCTATCATCCTTCAATCCTAATCCTTCAAGACCGAAGCTCCGTCACTCCTTCAACTACACCACGTACGCTTAGGCAGTCGCATCTTCAATCCGTCAATCCTCCGGCCGTTTCTTCTTCAATTCCTTCAGTAATCGATCGCCTCGATCCTCTTTAATATTAGCTCTTTTATTAATTTGATTGATTTCATTTTTTTG